>CM077240.1:23973216-24573216 GCA_039654775.1 Spinibarbus caldwelli
AACACTTTAACCACTATATTGTAAAATGTATATTTATGTATATTTGTATGTAATGTGTGTGCATGTGCGTGTGTATATAGATATAGAAATACAATTAAGAAAATATTTTAGCAGTAATTTACAATAATATTTCATTTTTTATAATTTAATAAATAAATCTTTCTATTTATTGTACAATCTGTCTGTAATCAGTTGAGCATGTACTTGTATTTGAGAACAGAAAAATGGTTGCGTCCCTGTGTTCATATCAAGCTTAGAATATGCATTTCTATACATCTAACTCTCCTGTCTCTGCTAATCTCTTATTGTTGACAGGAAGCGCTTTGAGAAAGCTGAGGCTGAGTATGTTGCTGCTAAGATGGACTTGCACAGGAAAACGGAGGTGAAAGAGCAGCTGACAGAGCACCTGTGTGCAATCATCCAACAGAATGAGCTGTGCAAGGCCCGCAAACTGGAGGAGTTGATGATTCAGCTAGAGCTTAATGCTGAGGACGTCCCCATCCCAGAGGAAACAGATCTAGAGGACAAAGAGAGGGAGGCCAACTCCCAGCCTGTTACTGAAAACGGTCCTGCAGCAGACACGGAGGGGCCTACAGAGGTTGATGGCTCAAGTATGAGCAAAGACAGTTCCATTACAGAACCAGCGATCAGCCAAGACAATCAGGAGAGCAAAGCAACAGATGTTTCTACAGATGGGCTAAGCTAGCTTCCAAACATCATCAATTTAATAGAGGCTGCATGACGGTTTACATAACACTAGCTACCAGCTTTAGAAATTGTGAGAGTGTTGAACAAATCAACAATCCTGCATTTTGTGAGGATAAAAGGCAGCCTCAGTCTGATATTGGTGTCAAGTTTCCAAATACTGTGAGCGTTATTCCATTACTACTAGCATTAAAAATGCCTTAACATTACAGGGCTGAAATATTGATTATGATCTTTTAAGCTCGGTTTTTGGTTTTAATTGAAGGTGCTACATGATCCTAAATGTGGCAGTTAAAATAGTGCTATATGTATTTTATTGTGGTTCCTTTGGATGTCAGTCATTTGTACAATTGAATCTGTTTTCCATTAAGTAAATGGAGTACGAATCTCTTGAAAACATTGTGCATCTTAAAAACACTATAACTATAAAAGACTAAATACTGTTAACTTGATTGTTTTATAACTTTGACATTATTCAAAATGGAATAGTGGCAGATGGCTTGGTGGTGGTTTGTAGTTGTGATTTATTTCACATGATGTTGCACAAGTGAATGGTGGACTCTTTTATCTGTATATGGCTTGTCTCATAAAAATAACTTGATGTGAATGTTAACAAATCAATTACAGCAGGGGTTTTTTTTATCATACAAAGCTGACAGTTTGCTCAGCAGAGATGAGAACAAATGATATGTACTGTAGAGGAAAAAACTGTTGGAATGAGGGAAGTTGAATGGCATAGTTTTTTTTAAATATATGTTGTGTATATAATTTATACTTTTCTAATAAAACTCAGATAAACCATGCAGAGCTTTACACCAACACTAAAAACATTTAACACTGTAACAGTGCGGTTATATTTAGGTTTTAAAATAAATATATATTTATATATACATATATATATCATGCATTTGACTATATTCATGTGCATTATAAAGACTATAAAGTATGCTATGAATTCAATATTTAAATTAGCTGCTGGTGAATAAAGTGTTTTAATATTTTAAACGGTTTTGTACTTTTTATTGCACACCTTGTAGCATGTTTGAAATAACCCGTTGGAGTCCCGTTTGCATTTTTTCTTGCCTTTTAAACATTGTTTAAAGTGGTAATGTATTCGTTATTTGTAAAGAATATGGAAACTTGATCATATTTTCATATAACGGTTTACTTTATAAACGAATTTGAGGAAAGCCACAAACCCCATTTAAATGTCTCTCGATTTCTAAGGCTCTTTATATCCACCTAAAACTTTACAGCCCTTGAGAAACACATAGAAATATATTCGTAAATTAACTTTTTTTTTACGTTTTTTTTAATTTTTTTAGCCAGACTTCAATTCTTGATAGAACATTGCTTTCACTCCAAAGCAAAAATTTTGATACTAATATTAATTTTAATACTCAATACTAAAAATGTATTAATTACAGCCATTGTATGAAATCACCACAATATGAAAAACAATATTCTATTCTTTTCTATTCTGGTTTGACTATATAAAACAAGGACTGACAAATCCTTGAAGTAAATACAGGAAAGGAGATTTTCGTGAAGCTCAGTTTGTGAGAGCGCATTTCTGATTTATGTGCCCTCCGTCCGTCGGGACAGGTTGAAAAGACTCCGTAACCCGAGAAACTCGAGGGGAAAAAGAAAAAAGCGCACGAGATCAACTTTTACTCAAACATTCTGCCTTCTGGCAAGTCACTGGTTATCCGGTTTTGATCATGATGATTACCCTTATGCAACATATTGTAAAATGAAAAGCAATGACTGTTAATGCTATTTCTTTCACTGTGTTAAAGTCATCTTCCATCATCTTATTGTAACCTTAAAACATCCTATTTTAATCTACATTAAAAAAAAAAAAAATACACTTCTAAAAAAAAATAAAAAAAATATTCACAAAATCGTTGCAGCCTAATCTAAAATGTTTACAGTTTTATATTGTAAGAAGATTAAAATAGCCTAAGGAACAAACGCTAGTTAGAAACATATATCATAAATCAATACAAAAGTGCTTAGCCAAGTGCATTAAATCGTGAGATAAATCAGACAGATTTAACAGAACATTTTAACACTGAGAACAATATTGCCATGGTTTTAATAGGCCTAAAACTTTTTGTTAGACCGTATTTATAAATATGGTCTAACAAAATATGATTTACTACGACCATGTCGACGGAATTCCTCCTGTTAATCAAGATCAAGTGCGGTAGTGCTGTCCATTGACCCCTGGTGCTGATTAGACGACCACGAGCTTTTATTTCGCTAATTACAATTAAAGTGCCTCCTTCCGTGCTCGCGCTTCATAGCAAGCGCTGAAAAACACACGCATACATGCACGCGCGCTCTGATGATAGCGTCAGGGGAGTTCAGCCTGTCGCTCAACTTTCATCTAAAACTAGTTAAAGTCCTATAATGTTAATGGTGTCGTGAGGAATAACTGGACGACTTCTGTTTTTAAGTATGTTTTAGCCTATGTCTGAAAAATTCTGTGCTGGTTTAGTCAGACCTGGGACTTATTAAAACATGTTTGCAAATAATTTATGATGCGCGAGTGCTGCTTATCGTGAGA
Organism: Spinibarbus caldwelli; assembly: GCA_039654775.1. Taxonomy (NCBI): domain Eukaryota; kingdom Metazoa; phylum Chordata; class Actinopteri; order Cypriniformes; family Cyprinidae; genus Spinibarbus; species Spinibarbus caldwelli. Next base: position 23,976,494 of record CM077240.1, read on the forward strand.
TTGCGTGCTATAGGCCTACTACCAAACCAAATAAAGTCCCATTTCCCATTCTTATATTAGTGTAGCTAAGGCGCATTAAAATGGTCGTACAGATTCCTTGACAAATTGCTCAGTGCTTTTTCTTTATTATTTTCCTGTAAGAAGATCTTGTGTATATTGTTTTAACTAGCTACTGTAAACTGCAATCGGAATATATACGCGTTTTTAATTCGTGGGCTGTCATGGGCTTTCCATTAGCTACACGATTCTGTGGAATTCGATTAGTAATTAACTCGTTTTGTAATTCATGAGTTTAGCTGGACTGTTGAGTCTGTGTTTATCACAATGCCATAAAGTCAGTCCACAGAGTTATGAGTCATGTTTTCAATTATGCACGTACATTATAAAATCATCTGTGGAAAAATCCTAACAGGCAAGAAATACTTACCAAATACATTTCAATGATGATTTGTCCGTTGGCGTTTTTTAATCATTTAAAAAAATATATTATTATTATTAGGCTATTACTACTAATATTATTATTACTGTTGATAATATTATTATTAATGTGTTTATTTAGGCTACATTTTTAAATCGAAATATAATAGCCTGTCATTTCGTTATTCTGTCCATCTATTTACAGCCTTCCCAAGGTCATGGAAAACTTAAGGATATCGGGAAGATTGTGCTTTTCAGGCCTGGAGAACTGGCCTGGAATTTGGAGATGAAAAAATTTTAAAAAACGTAGGCTAATTTCTTCTAGTTCAGCTCTAAAACATTTAGTGCAGTCTCTTTAGCCTATATTTTATCTCAGCAATATCAATTGAATGGAACTCATTGAAAAGTTATGGAACTAAATTGATGAAATATATTTGATTTTAAATGAATGGAATTCGATTCAAATGGAAGCAATGGAAATTGAGGAAGCACACTTTAGGGTAGCTGTACAAATTATAAATCTGTCTAAATTTAAACTGTCGGTCCAAAGTCATCACGAACCAGAGAGGGGGGAAAAAAACCTTTCAAAGTTTAGATTTTGACAGGCCTTAAACAAACCCTAATCTCTTTCAACTGGACGTCTGCGTTTAAGCGATGATGGACATGTGCCACACGGATTTGACACTGGACTGAAAAACGTTTTGCTGGTTGTGGTTGAAAGGACCGGTTTTACAGACTGTCTTCTTTTGTACAATCCTTCACCCCGATAGCAGGCCTTTTTGAGAGAAGTCGCTTGTAGAGGAGCTGGCAGCTGAGGGAATGTAGAGGGAAAACTAATGATGAAAAAGGTCTACTCCATCCCAACAGCGGCTTAATTAAATACATGGAAAGAACGAAAGCAGCACATCTGGTTTCAATCCGTTTTCCTTTGATGGCATCAAGTGTTCTTTTCCCAGATCTGGGGCTGGAAGCTACGGGATGTCTGTGGCAGTGAGGAGCCTATAGACGTTTGCCATTGAAACACATGGACATCTACCTTGTGAAAGCCCCCACTTATAACTCACCAAGTGGTCTGACACTACTCCCGTCCCAGATGGAGATGTGTAGGCCACTGCAACCAGAACTTTCTCCAGTTTTTGGTTTGACCGATAACGTAGGCTATATTTGTCTGGATGATAAAACATTGTTTTAAAAATATTTTAGTGTTTAAACATCAATAGCCAATGCATGTGTATTATCAGAATATTCTTATTTGCTATGTGGTAGGCTAGCCTACTATAGGCCTACAAATCTTTAAAAAATCTCAAACAAATTAAACAGTCTTTTAATTATTTTGAAAGAACGCAAAGCAACGTTATATTTGAGGGCACTCAACGAACGAATCAATTGGCAGAGTAGACATCATCATTTAGATAGTGGAAAGGATGCTATGCAATGAAGCCAACAAAAAAGCTGAATGCATTATCAAAAATGCCTTCCCAAAAACTGCTGTGACATAGGACCTTAAGGGGCCGTTCACACACAAAAGTTTGTATTCTACTGAGCTGATTTTCTGTTTTTTTTTTTTATTGTTTTTATGTAAACGCGCTAAACTGGTGTATTTTGAGCACACATTTAGCGTGTTTTTTTATTTTTTATTTTATTTTATTTTATTTAGCGTTTTGCGCATGACACAGCCCTAAAGATGAGGCGTTTTTCCCATTCCACTTTTAAACGCAAAAACGCGTTCTGTATAAACGACCTCTTTGACGCTTTAACCTTCGGCCTCGTTTTCATACGCGTAAAAATGAAAGATGGTGTCTTACACCTTTAGTTGAATTACTACAGTTTAATTCAACTAAAGTTCAGGGGTGTCAAACTCAGTTCCTGGAGGGCCGCAGCCCTGCAGAGTTTCGTTCCAACCCTGCTCCAACACACATAGCCTACCATCTAGTTTTTAAATAAGCCTGAAGGACGTGATTAGCTAGATTAGGTGTGTTTAATTAGGGTTGGAGCTAAACTGTGCAGGGCTGCGGCCCTCCAGGAACTGAGTTTGACACCCCTGAACTAAACCATCCCATTAATGGACGTTTCCTACAAACTTTAAAAATGTCTTTGTGCCATCACTCACTTGAACGTTGTTTTGAGCGAAATGATAATAAGTGACAGATATCTGGAATTCAGAGTTTGGGGAGGGTTAACCTTCGAAGGGAAGCTGTGATGGAGGAGGGAGGGGGCTGTTAAACGTCAAAGACAGCACAAAGTCTTTTGCCACGTAATTACGAGAGCCTTTCAGCTCCATCTTCTCTCCCAGGGGTCTCAATATTTCATTTACAATCCACTCCACTGCATGCCAGTGAGCGCGCCGTTTGAAGTGCCAGAACGTGTGTGTGTGTGTGTGTGTGTGTATGTGTGTGAGAGAGAGAGAGAGAGTGAGCAGAGAGCAGAGGAGAGAGCCAACAGCTTCGGGAAGGCGGTGGAGTGAGTGTCCTGCCTCCTCTCGCTGCTTTACACACATGCATCTGAAAGGCATCAGCATTTCTGGATCAGCGCTCAGTCAACTACTCCGTGGAGCTCTGGGAGTTTTTTTATTATTGAACCAACAATACTTTGCGGAAAGAGATTGTATGGCTTTGAGTGGACGCATTCAACAGACTTCGTGGTCTTTATAGTCCTATTAAGTTCCACAAAGTTTTAGATCAAGTTGAAACATTGCTCCACCTGGATAAGTAGCTATCATAGTGAGCAAGGGCAGCTGAGGCATCGGTTTGGAGGCGCTGTTCCTTATGAGGTTGTCTTCAAATTTATGCAAGGGGGACCTGTTTGGTTAACCTAATACACTTGCCCAGTTTTTTCTCTTGTATCGTATTTGCGTCATGACTTCTAGCTATGCACATGTAATGGACAGACAAGCAACCATATCCAGCAGACTGGAGAGTCCCATTACAGCCAACCTGGAAAACCTGCAAGCCAAAAAGAACTTCTCGGTGAGCCACCTGTTGGATCTAGAGGAGGCTAGAGAAATGGTCGGTTCTCAGGCGGACGAAAGTGTTGGTGAAACGGGCAGGACTATGCTGGAATCTCCGGGTTTAACCAGCGGCAGTGATTCAACACAACAGGAGAGTAAGTCTGCTCACACTCCTTAGGAAAATCAAGTGTTGTTGTAGACATATAGAGAGAATCAATAACATTTAACACAATATAAAATTAACTGGTAGCCTATATTTTGCCTACAAAAATACTGTCACATTTTAATGGCTATTGATTCTGTAGCCCAAGTGTGGTGTAGTAAGACACTGGATCAATCATTAAATTGAATTTATGATTTTTAATTATATAGCCCACAGTTTAGCAAATGTGTAGACGGGTGATGCGAAGTTTCTCTCCAGAAATAATACTAGCAGAAAAAAATAATTCCGCATGAGAAAAGTTTATGCATGGGTCCTGAACACACAATTTATGATTGTTGACATTCCAGCCCGTTGTGCGTTAATGAAAATATGGCCCCGTAAACATCGCGAAATTTGTGTTCATTTTTATGAGTAGACCTGCTTCTTGAAATTGACTTTATTTTATAATTTGCTTTAGCCTATATTGTAATTAGCAGAACATTTGCAACGGTGAAAAAAAGTTATGAATAGGCCTAACAGGCACGTCTCTGTCATTTTTCAGTTTTCTTGGTCTAAGGAAAATATTAAAGATAAAAAGGGCACTAGAAAAACCCACAGAAAAATCCTAAATCTACTTTCTGGACCTTTTCAGTTCATTTAAACACTATAATTTGTCATCATTATCCTGCATCCGGAGAACATACATATGCGATTATGGTATCGAATAGAAAACTAAAAATATTAGGGGGGGGGGGGGGGGGGGTATTTTGGACTGTTGCTTTCTTTCAAACTTATGTTACAGTGGAATTATTTTATTAACCTAAAATTTAGCTATAGGCTATTACGGGTAGGCCCTACTTTTTACATTACACTTTTAATTTTATATTTATTATTTATTTATTTATTTATTATTATTAAGTATTATTAATCGTAACAATTTAAGGTAATCACGTTTGCTTGTACATTGCCGTTCTTATATGTTCTTAGTATATGTAGGCTATAGCTATAGCTAGTGAAATCCACAATAAAAAAGGGAAAACTTTTCCCCCAGCTTTCTGTTGTTTTTTAAGACCAATAAAACTTTATGTAAATGTATGAAAAGGTTGTCGTCATTATTGCATTGTTTGACATGAGTCTGCGTGTTTTTTTTCTTTCGTTTATTCCCCAGCGCGCGTGTAGAGGCTTAAATGCGTTAGTTCTCTTTTGGTGTGCAAATCAACGTTACTCACACATCATTCACACAACTATAATTTCAAACTCTGAGAACGTGAGTTTGCTTTTGGATTATAATTTACATGTTAACTAAGTATTATGTTTTTTAAGGACAATATTTTGATGAAATTTGCCCCCAAAATGTAGGCCTATATATTAAAATATTCTTATTGTTGTCATTGTATGAGGATTGTTCCAAGATACTGAGAAATTACAAATACAGGGAAATCAGAATGAGGTATTCAAACACAATGTAATAGTCTTATTTCATGTTTTGTTAGAATCCATTCACTCATGTGTTATTTGTCAAGTGTTTTTCCTAAAACTCTTGGACTCATTTTGTAGAAGCTTTTTTAAGCTTTTCACAAGCTCAGTGCCCCATTAAACCGCTTGAGTTTTCATTTAAATGTAGCAAACAAGAAGTTTAAATAGTAATTAAACTGACCTTTACAATCTGAAATTGAAGCAATAAAATGCTGGCATTTAACAATCTTTGCAACAGGCCTAAAGGGCCTATACCCCCTGCTATGCCTATGTCAAATGTCAGTGTTCATCTTGTGATCCTTTTGGAAAATTATGGTTGTGGAACTACTGTTGTCTTGAAAAGCAAAGGGATGGCAACCCCATAGGCTGCAGTTTGTCTGTACTGTCAGTTGAATGATTATCGAGTCTCATGAGAGTCTAAGTTACTTCTGTGCTTTTGGCTGTAAAGTACTGATGGGAATAGGCTCTTTAAACGTTGTTTCAAAATATTCCTGTTTTGACATGCTCCTTTTCTATCTTTTATTTATTTGCTTGATTGCAGAAGTACCAGTGAAACAAACGGTGGACATTTTGCATATGCTGTTGGTTAGATTAAAGAACAGCAAAAACATTTCTCATGAGTTTCTCTACATTTATAAATCTCTCCTTCAGTGCAAACTGAAGATGAAACATGAGCAAGAACAAAAACTGTTTTTGTGATCGCACACAGAGTTTGTCTAAAGAATTCCATGACAAAAAGCAAAAAAAGTTGTATTTATATTGACTTGAGGGGAAAAAAAAGTAAATTATCCCCTCTTGTGGGTTTATGGTCTTGTGAGAAATGTCTAGGCTCATTACAAAACATTTTTCATTAGTTACATTGTACAGTAATGTTTATTAACTGGGATCACTTTACTGGTTGTAGTGTAAATTTGTGTTAAATGTTATTTTTAAAGCCATTGTAAAACACTACAAAGGCAAAAAAGTAAATATATTTTAATAAATAATTGCTTATGATTTATGCTTTGCAAAAATATATCAATTATACACACACACACACACCCCCATATATATTATACACATGAATGATGATTTCCTTTAATATTAATCCCACAAAAATCTTTTTATTTTTTATTTCTAAATCAACAGCATACAAGATATTAAAAAATGGCTATAATAGTAACATAATGAGAACTAAACACCTGCTGATGGAGATTAAATTTGTAATATCTAAAGCTGCATCTCCTGAGATAAATTTATGTGTGTGCTTTACCAGATGAACAGCTGAACTCAGAAGAAAAGAAGAAGCGGAAACAACGGAGGAATAGAACTACGTTCAACAGCAGCCAGCTGCAAGCGCTGGAGCGAGTGTTTGAGCGGACACACTATCCAGATGCCTTTGTTCGAGAAGACCTGGCACGGAGGGTCAATCTCACCGAAGCTAGAGTTCAGGTAAATTTAACACCCCACAATCAGGTCTTTAGTTTACAAGTTGATAAGAGAATGCATACATTTTGAGAATTTAATACAAAACGTACTAAAGTTTTATGCATAATACCTCAAAATTAAAATACGTTTAGAAATAAAAATGACCAATATCAAAAGAAGATTTAACCACTTGCCTAATTCAAGGTTTCAGCAAAGATTCAGTTACAGATGTACGTGATGGTAACACTGACGCTTGGTGTTGTCATCGGCCCCATCGTCAGAGTTCAGCATGATTGTTTAAAAATCCCCAACCGATCACTCTGCCTCTCAGCACACATGCTGTAGGCCGCAGCCAGTCTCCACATTCTCCTGTAATGAGACTGTTTTTGTAGAAAGATGGGGATTATTCCCGTTTATAGATCAAGAGAAGGAAGGGGAGAACGAAAGGAAAGAAATAGAACAAACACATCTGCAATTAATGTGTCCCAGAAAGGGAGCAATACAGAATTGCTTTGATAAAAGAGACTTTGAGCTCATTCCTCAGGCGCTGCGTAACCGGACACTGTGCCTCCACCAGGCCTGGTGCTGGAGCCAAGGCTTCAAGATCTGGGCTTCCCGCTCTGTCTCCAACCATGTTTCACAAGCACGTTTGCTCATTCTTCAAACCTCTGATCTGTCCTCTGCAAAAAAGGTGTACATGTGTGCACCAGCGGATCACGATGAATTCAAAAAAGTGCAGCAAAATATTGCCTTACAAAGCTATGTCAAGCCTGAAACTGAGAAAAAAAAAATTGATTGCATTTTGATTGATATAATATCAATATTCACACTCTGTTTTCTGAATCTGATCACAGCTGAGCCAATCATGTGAATCAGGAATTATTTCAAGGAGAAAAAAGCATCATCTGAGGTCACAGAACACAAAAAGTTCTGAAACTTTATAGCTTTGATCTAGCATTTTTTGTTTTCGATGAAGGCAGTATTATACCAGCTATATCTTGAGTCTAAGAATCTGCTTTGCTCTGCAATTTATCTTTCATCGCTGTGCACTAAATATCCAGAGTAACCACCATACTGTGTCATTTCGGCTTGTGCTCATAGGTGTGGTTCCAAAACAGACGGGCAAAGTTTCGGCGCAACGAGCGGGCGATGCTGGCCAGTAAGAATGCTTCGCTTCTCAAATCGTACTCAGGCGACGTAACGGCGGTGGAGCAGCCTATCGTCCCCCGTCCCGCACCCCGTCCAAATGACTACCTGTCCTGGGGGAGCGCAGCCCCGTACAGGTAACTCTCTGAATCCTTCTCATCACAGCGCTCTGGTTTCATTTCCTTTCCTCTCTGTATGTCTCTTCTGCTCTCCCGCCGTGACTTCATCTTCTCCAGGTTGCCCATGTTTTCTTCTTCCAAATGTTTTAGATTAGATTTTTTTCATACAATTTCATTCTTAAGCTCTTTTGTATTCCTTCAAAATTTTGGTGGAGTCAGAGGGCCGCGCCGGCAAATAAGCAGAAACGGCAATGCCCTGCTTTTCCCAGCAGCGTTGTGTAGGTCCAAATAGTCCAAAGTAGCACAAGGACTGGCTAGCAGGTCGTTTTCTGCCACTCTTTGTGAAAGTGATGGTGGGCCGATCCCCTGATGTTGAAGTGATAATCTGAAAACAAACCATATTAAATCCGCCTGTGACCCTCATGACCTTTGGGCCATAGGATACAAATTGACTTTCAGAGGGAGAAAAGTCCATTGGGCAGGATTTTTTGTGACTCTAGTTACACTTTGGTTATGATTTACAGTAATCTTCATTTTTAAAAGCCATATAGAGTAACTAACCCTGCCACTCCGGCCAAATACCTTTTTCCCAGCAGCTGAAATATGCAACTCGACCGGGAACACTTTCTGGCATGGATACGCATTTGACCAGCGATCATGCCAGTAAAACGAGCTTGCACAATTTCAACGCGCACCTAACGCATTACTGTGCACATATAATGCATACATATTAATGCAGTATTTATGAAGAATTATTAACTATTTATATATTCTTAAGCTGGTACCCAAGGCCGGAGGGAGGGCCAATGCGAATGCCACAGAAAATGCTGCCCACAGAAAGCAAGTACTTTTTACATTTCTTTTTATGGTTTGTCATTTAAATTGAAAATTAAGCACCTTTTTTGATTCACATGAAGACAATAATCATTTTCTTTTTTTAATCTAATTTGGGGCTTATTTGTCATCAATTGAATTTGAAATGCGTTTAACATATTAAAATTTTTATTGACTATCTCGTATCTTATTTTCAGCACCATGGCAACCTACCCACCCACTTGTGCCAACACCACTTCCACCCAGGGAATGAATATGGCCAACAGCATTGCTAACCTGAGACTGAAGGCCAAAGAGTACAGCCTCAACCAGGTGCCCACTATCAACTAAGCCTGAAACGGGGGACGAGATGAGGGGACAAAGAGATGCAAGAGACGCTGAGAGGAGAAGAACGCAGAGGAGCTGGATTAGTTTGGCCTTCTGCAGTGTCAAGAGCAGAGTGGATGTGACTTTTCGCCCCCTCCTAAAACAATGGAATTGGATTGTTGTCCCTCTCATTTGGCTTTTTTCTTCATCACAGATGAAGGTATGTTTTTGAGAAACTTAACCTCAGTTTGTACTGATCCAAAGATTAAGACAGCGCAAGGTCTGCTCTTTGGAGAACAAATCAACGAGCAGGGCTCCGCTAGATCTGTAAGAAGTGGCAGACGGAGCGTCTGGATGCTGTAAGCTGTTCTTTCCTTGTTCTTTTTTGGCTTTATTTTGGGTCGACCAGACGGAAAGTAAAGACACTTTCATGGCAAACAATGGAGGACTGTTGTTCACCATTCACCACTGAATGGTTTAAATTACACAGAAAGTTTAATGCTGAGATTTGGCAAAATACTGACCTAAAATGTCTCCATGTCTGCATCCAGTAGAATAAAGACACATTTGTGGACTTTAGTCAGTAAACAGGAGATGTTTAAAACTATCTAGGCTGATGGAAGCATTGAGGTCGGATTACATTTTTTAATGTCTTGAATATTACACCACTGTTTAAGGTAAATACTGTGCCCCATGGTGACCTATGTATCCGCTCACAGTACATTAACACATTATGTTTCAGTTTTTTCCAAAGGTGATGATTTTTTTAGCAATTATATTTTCCTTTTTATATTTGGAAACCATATAGTAATAAAACATTTTCAAGCAATAAATCTTATACTATTGTGTTGAATCCCACAGCTGAAGAGACACGCATATGTTTTTGCTAAATGCTCATATTTTAGAAACTGTTGCAGGCAACAGTTTTACTTCAACATGACCTTACAAAATATATCCGTATGTAACATTTCTTGCATTATGTTAGTCAAAACACCAACGCTACAAAATAAATAATCCAAAATGAATTTTGCTTCATATTATAGATTTTGATGGTCATCAGTGTGCTTTCAATTGTGTCTGACACTATATGAAAGAAATATGGGTTTTTAGATTTATCCTACGATATACCTAGATTATTTCTGACTGTTCAAATTTTTAGCAGATTAAGTCTTTTTGTGGAACACACTAAGCAACACACTCGTGTTATTAAAAACAATTTTAGAGCATCATACGATACTATGCAATGCCGCTAAGCTATGTTTTTCTGGTTGTGTTGATCCTGTCTAAACATCTCAGAACTTTTTGTTTTAGAAAATGTTGATTCCTCGTGGTTTGCCCATGTACAAAGAAAATGCCCCACTAATTAAATCAAATTCAATTTATGTACTGTTTTTTTATTCTTATTTTATTTTATTTTTTTGCAGCGAGTGAAGATTAGGCACAATAATTACCCCATATGTTTCAATTGATTATTCTCAATTGAATTGCAAATTCAATATTTTTTGACAGAATCTCAGTGCATTATCATGGAGTAGTGTTATATTTTTCTTTAACATCTGTACTGAACGTTACTCAATGTTAAGAACAGATTAGATCCTAGATCTGATACACAATGCTTTTTGAGCATGAATTTCAGTTTTGCCATTCACTCACAGAGTTCGCAGCAACATCTGTAACTCTATATGTTTACATGTGTATGACGTGATCACTTTGGGGAAATTTAGAGCGTTTAAGTTTAAATCTGGTTACCAATTATGTCTTATATAATACGAGTAGATAGCCAAAATAGTAAACATTTTTATGTCTCAGGAAGCAAATCCCAGTTACCCCTGTATTTCTATGAGGGAAATAAAATACAGGAAGAAAATATGTCTACGTTTTCTTACACTTAAAATACAGTTTTAAAAAAATCCTAAAGTGTATTATTTTTTAACACCAAACTAATTGCATAAAAAGAAAATGTTGATGACTACAAGCAAATTAATGACAAAATAAGAGATGTTGCAAAATCACTAAAAACAAAATCTAGTTTACAGATTTAATTGCATCTAAAATAAACAAACTGATTGAGTCTGTGATTTTTTTTTTTTTTCCCAGTAATCCAAGAATGCTGTATACATGATGTACTGACTGCTGTGTCCGAGACACATAATTAAAGGCTTTATCAATATATAATGATCAACTACAGTTCCAACAGCTAAAATATAATGTATGTCAGTGTATGTGAAAACTGTATGGCAATCCGCAAAGTGATTTTGTGACATTTACTGTATGCTACAAATTTACTCTATATCATTTACTTATTTATTGATAACCTGCCGATGTCACATATTGAAACTTTCAGCTGCTAATCAATATAGTCAAACCCACTTTCAGAAAGTGCAAGACTATAAGTTAGAAACACTAAAAATTCTGAGATATTCACTAAATCAAAGGCAGGGGATGAGATTGTTATTATTTCCCAACATTATTCTCAACCCAAACTATTGAAAATGCTTTCCAAGCCCTGTGTGTTTACACCCACGGGCGTTGATTAGCAACATGACTCATGTGTATATGTGTGTGTGTGTGTGTGTGTGTGTGTGTGTATGCTAGTGCCTTGTTCTTCGTCCAGACTGTTGCATGCTCTCCATGCTGTGCTGCTCAGGTCAGGTCGAAGCGTCTCACCTTTCAGGCAGCCGGGCCCTGCTGACCTGAAGTGCTTCCAGATGTGCATAGGCTGTGACCCGTTTGCCCCACCCCCAGCCCCATCACCTCAGGCCTGGGGCCCGGACCCCTCCATCAGGGCTGACAGCATCCCCCTCGGATGGGTGTACGCGTAGCCGCCCGTGCAGATGACATACAAACACCTCACCCCCTCAGCACCACATCTGGAGCCTATTACAGAGGAGACAGTCAAAGTGAGCATGGGGGGGAAGAGTCTGAACAAGCATGTGTGTGGAATATATGTACGATAAGGTGGAGATGTTTGGAGTAAGTTTGAGCGTGCGTGCATCTACTTACTTCCTGTGACGTTTTCGTTTCATGAATCACAGGTTTCCCTTCTTGTTATTTTTCCTTTGCTCCATAACAAATCTACCGCCTTCCATGTCAGCCCTCTGGCTATTGGCTAAGGCGCTGAGAACATGTGGCCACAGCCAGTTTATTAATGTGAGCGCTTGGATTGGGGTTTGCACAAAACTAAAAGTTACTTGTCCTTTGTAAAATACAGTCCAGCTGTTTACAGTGTGCGGTAGAAGCGAATGCCAAGACAGCATTGTGTGTGCTGACATAGCCTGATGCTATGAATGGAGTTGAATGAAATGTGATTCTGACATGCAGAGTTCACAGACCACAATCCACCTGCTGGGTTCAGCTACAGAGGAAAATACAATCATCTTTGTGACAAAAAAAAAACACAGCACTTTGGCCTTTCATATGGATTGATTGGCATTTTAAATGTATGGTGAAATTCCCTTGTGGGATTTTACTTGGCTGCTTTATTACCACTGCACTGTAAAAACAAACTGTTCCTTGAGCTTTGAAAAATATGAAAGCAGCAGTTTGCTACGTTTAATTAATGTCTTTAAATGTTTAACTTAAACATTTAAGTCGTGATTTAACTTAAAATGTCAAGTTGCCATGATTTAGAATCTACCACGTTTTTACCATACAGACTCGTACTCCAAGTTTTAAATTTTACCTCGATGTTGAGTTTACAGAAATGTTAAGAACCTTTCCGTTCAGTGAACTTAAAACAATTTTTCGCAATCCCATCCATCGCCACGCTAAAGGAAATTAGAAATTGCATTAATTCAACTCCCCTGAAGCTTGCTGGTGTGACTTAAAAATCGGTGTTATAATTGAATGGCAGTATTGAGGAGAATTAATTGGTTTCCCACAAGTTATTTTCAGTATATTTTACTCTTACTAAAAATGATATATAGTCCTTCTTAAAAATATTGACCTTACACAAACTTGCTGAAACTAAAGATAGCTACTCTCCAGTGGAAGCGATATAGGTTTCTATTTTGCTGCACTTTCACTGTGTCTGTAATTATGGGTTGTCTCTACAAGATCAAAGGATGCTAATTATTATGCAACAGACATTTGGGGGATGTTAACTGGCTGTATGGACGTCTCAGACTTGGATGAATATGTATTTTCATTTCTATCTCTCAAACAAACCGCCAACGTGCACAAGGCTGGTGGCTGATGTGACTTCAGTCTTCATCATTGCCGTATAATCAACTTCAGCTTCCCCCGGCACGAAAAGTCACTTCTATTCCCTCAACAGCTGAACTATTTAAAATATGCACTGTTAAAAGGCTTTTATTTATAAATGAGGCAATGGAGAAGTGGATTGGGGTTTGGGTTTACATTGCTCAGAGCAAAACACATGTGAGCCCTGGCCCTGCCTGGTGACAGCTTTCAACTCTCCCTGTTCTGGAGTGAGGAACGGAGAAGAAATGCAGACCAAAACATCTTTCTCTCTTGCCAAATTACTTAAGAGCAAAAATCTGTCTTTCCTTCTGTGTGGTTTGGCATTACATTTAAAAAATAAAAACCCTTCTAATGAAATACAGTTAACCATTTAGTTGACCTTGAAGGGGTCAGTAAATAACAGCAGGCCTTCCGTATGAGCTACAAGAAATTGTGATGCAAAATTAATTCTTAGGATGTCTAAATATTGAATGAGGGTCACATGGAGAATTAATATTTTTCTCAAGTGTTCTGAATAGCAGCACTATGGAAGCTCGTTTCTCGCTACAGGATTAAAAAAAAAAAAAAAAAAAGGTATTTGCAACTTTTTATCTCAAAATTCTGACTTTTTTTCTTGCAATTCTGAGAAAAAATGTTAAACTTCATATAAACTTGCAAGTGTGAGAAGAAAAAGAGATAAAAAAGACACAATTACCCAGTACTTTTTAGTTTGTATTCTGAGGTGGGGAAAAAAAACAGGATTGCAAAATTTAAACTCAGAAAACAGAGAAAAAAAATGTACAATTGTGAGATGTTAAGTCAGAATCTCAATAAAATAGCCAGAATTCCAAGATGTAACTTAGAATTCCAAGAAATTGCAAGACGTAAACTGCTTATGAATTGTTAGATATAAACTGAGATATATCTCAAACTACTGTCACCTGACGGATGTAAATTTCTATAATTGTGTTCATAAGCTCAACAAGCACATGACAGATGACAAGCTCATGAGCACCATCCTGTGGAGTATTTACAGATGCACTTTGCCCTTTCATGCTAGCCAAAATATTCATCTGAATGAGTAGACTTTCACTGAAAGGAAGTGGTTTGAAATAACATTTATTTATGCTTTGATTTGCCAGCACTAGGAAAACTTGACTGGAAACTACAAGGTCCACTCCAAGATACCTAGTCTAATACAAGCACACTTCCTTTTCACACTAATAAAAGTTGCTGTTCTCACTAAAATGTTAGCATATAAACAAAATGAGAAGAAACAAGCATTTCTCGAACAAGATCAAACCTAAAGTTCCCACTTTACCTTGCTGACAGGATCTGAGGCCTTATCACACATTTGCTGATATATTCAAGAAGTGTGGAACAGGCTGTTTAGGCTGACCTCGGTGTTTAAACTATCACTAATTTGAGCTGGATAACTTCCTGCTTTCATTACTCTTGCCAGCAGGGCCGAGATGACAGAAAGTCCCAGCGGCGCCAGGCTGCTGGAGAGGAAGCAGCACTGTGACAATGGCGCCCGAGTCAAACACAAAGGTCAACATCCACCGTGCACCCAAATCCCCCTAGTGCCTGTTAAAACCACAGGACAACACAAATAGGTTGTCACACCATTTCCTCAGGTTTTAAAAGAAAGGTCAGTTTCTGGAGAGGATAATTTAAGATGTTAATTCAGACATATGATCAGTTCTTCATCAAGGGTCCTATGTAAGGAACCCAGAGACCCTTAGCAAATATACACATCAAAGGAAAAGGTCAAAAGCTTTTGTTTTAAGAATCCCCCTCCACTTTAAGTAACAGTTAGCTTTATATTCCATAGTAGAGTCTATTCTTTCAACTTTACAGGGAGGAAATAATCTGGTCATTAATCTTTATTAAAGCCACAATCCATCATATCTTCTCCAAACAGCCGACGCTTAGATCTGCTTACCATTGGTTTTTATCTTCCAGAACTGAGAGAAATAATTTTCTCTCTCTCTCAATCACTCTTCTTTTCTTTCTGTGTTAGTTTGGGGTTTTCTATTTCAGAAACGATCTCTACTGTGTGTAAATGGGGGTGCAGGGGGGTACACGCTGAAATGAATATTATTGTCACATCTCGAGCCAGGTCAAATTCCCCACCAAATGTGCAAATTTGGGGATGACGCCTGCCACGGAAAGTCTGCCTTTAATTTTCTCCACTGGCACACACACTGACATGTGCACGCACACAGCACATGCACACATACAGATGCTTGCAAAGAGAGAAGAAGAAAGAAAGAGATACTGCGAGAAGCAAGTGCAGAACAAGAGCAAACTTAATGTAAGCATTTATTCTGCTCAGTTGTCGGATTTAAATAGTAGGGCTGTCATGAGACTCGATGAAAGGAAATTAGGGGTCTTTATTAAACAAAGGCATTAATGTCAATACAAGATGCTGTAAAAATAGATTTAATCATCCACAACTGCTTGGTTTTCTTTTGATGAAGAAAAGGTGAAACTGATTTCCTTCTCTGCCTTTGTGTTTAATAGAAACTCTATGACACTCATTTAGTGGACGTTCACACAAAACACATTCTTACGGTTTATAAAACGCGACTTGAACATAACATAGCATTTTAAGAATTCAGTGTGCATGCACTATATGCTAAAAAAAAAACAGTGGGAGGCAGCAAAACCATCAAAACGCTTGTCTAGCACATGTTTGTGTAGAAAAACAATTAAAAAGCAACACAGAAAACAAAATGCGTTACGAGAACAGGCCCCTTTTACACCTTAGGGGCCATTCACATAGAACGTGAGAAAATCTAGAGATGCATTTTTATTTTAACTTGAGCTCTGTGTTTTTAACATGTCATGCGCAAAAATGTTTCTCTGGCATCGTTTATATAGAAAAACAATGAAAAGCAGTGCAATGGAATGCAAAAAAGTCTATGTGAATGTCCTCGCAAAGCGAATATTCATTTCTGTGCCCATATAGAATGAATTGGCTCAATACACCATATTTGCGTGCACATCAGTGCTAAATAACCTGAATTAAACGGTTAAGTAATTTCATGTTCTATATATGGCCTAAAGTTTTTGGATCCTGTGCATGTCATTTTCTATCTCAGAAATGAACTTACTGAGCTGCAACATTCATCATGAGTGTTGACACTGCCTATACACAATCCACAAATGCAGACTAAAAAACAAAGAAATCATTTATGATCAACAGGGTTATTGTAAGAACATTCAGCCATCCGCCTGCAGGCTTTGATGGGAGAACAGGGATTGATGGGATTTTAAAAACCGTATAGTGGTGCAGATGTACAGAACTGCACTGGTAAAACTGGGTCTCCACTTTCACGTACACTAATGAACATAACATTCTTTAACTCTGTAACTGTATATTATATCAAACATGTTTATTAATAATTTTAAGTCATGTGCCGCACATCTGGAGCCTGTTTGAAAATTTAAAGAGACGAAACGTGACTTGAGATATTAGGCTTTGTTTAACAATATTAATCAAAAGTATATTTATATAAGACTAGCTCTTTACAAGGGCCTATGAATAAATTGTAACATTTTTCAAGCACGTATCCAGTGAGGCTTGTAAATCATTTGGCTCATAAAGATATGCGCAAGTATTTAAAATTCAGTTTGTTGATGTTTTTATATTGGCATTCATTGAAAGTAAGCGGCCCCAAAAGCCACAGGTGAGCATGACGTCCTGGTTCATATTCAACTCTAAGGGAAAACCTAACCATCTGTCTGCATTTAATGAAAAGCATTCCACCGCCTTTCGAATTAATGAAATATTACACTGCAATGTTCAAGAATGTCTTTAAACAGGAATTATGCACCAGTGGACCTGTTTTGGCTTCCAGGGATGGAGCAATTCTTCAGTTTCCCTAGAATCATTGGTTTCAGAAACAAAGGAAATCCAACTGTAACTTTTATGTCTTCATGTGCTAGAATTATTCTTTCTCAGCTTAATCTCTATTATACACATTAATCGCTATTATAATAATGATGACAGTTGCTTTTATAAATGAAAATATAATATAATTTAATCACAGCTATATTTTGTAGGTACAAAAACAATGAGGGATTCTGACTGAATCTCAATTAAATAATAGTATCAAACCTGAACAGGCAAATTCATACTAAATGCAACAAAAACAACCTAATTTATATAACCAAGTCAACATATAGTACAGAGAGTCAAATCAATGAATCACTTATGTGAATCTGTTCATTTACATGAACAGTCTGAATGAAATGATTCACTAGAATGAATTGGACTTTTCAACACTACATTAGAGAGAAAGGATCATTTAGGATTAATTGATTAACTAAACTAGAATTAATCAGACATGTCAACTCTACATATGAGAGAGAGGATTCACTAAAATGAATCAGACTTTCCAACATAAGAGAGAAAGAGAGAGACACCCTTTGCTCAAATATTAAAACAAAATAGGCTAAGGCTTTATATGTGATTATTTAAAAAATAAATTGAAAATATGTAATTTCAAATATTGCTTTTAATTAAAACTATTTATAAGGCAAATAAAATACTTATAAACCAAAATAATCCACAGCAAATTAGCGTTCATTTTTCATAACTGATCATCACTATATCTTCTACAATTAAATCAGTGTTTTAGCGTGTGGATGCCAGACAAACTCACGGACTCCCGTGGATGTTATTGTAATAAAAACTACCCATGTATGTGCTTTGTTGTCCAGATGAGGCTTTTCTTGCGTTGGGAACAGCAGCTTGTGCTCCAGCCCTGCTGCTCTGAGGGGAGCACAGTGGAATTTGGTGCATTTCCCCTTTTCGTGCGCTGGACTTGTTCACTCGCTGCCAACTCTGGGCTCCATTTCTCCTTCACATGGATTCTTCCCTCAGGGGTCACCATGACAGCGAGCAGATCGATAATTAGAAAAACAAAAATGGGAGCCTGTGGACACGGAGGGCAGAGTGTAATATTAACATAGACATTGAGGAATGGCTGATGAATCACAGGCTGTTATGACAGCTCCAAACAAACCCGGGGACGACTGAAGGACTGAGTGATGACTGGGTAAGTCAGGGAGGGGCCAGTTAATGACACCCCACCCCAAAACCCCTCTTACTCATGCATTCAGCCATAAATTGTTCTTTATATATGTATCAAATGTCTGACAGCACTGGTGAAAATGCTTCTATTTTGCAGTAAATTTCATTTATTTTTTTTATTATAAATAATATTATAAACATAAAAATTAAAAAGTAATTACAGTTATTATTCAGTGACCTAAAAAAATAGTGCAGAATCTTAATTATTTCTTATTTTTATATATATTTATATATTTCAATTCATTTTTCTTTTTCTCCTCAATTTCTTTCTTCTTTTTTTTTCATTTCTCATAAACCAAAAACCTCCAATTTATCTCCTGATTTAAAATAAAAAGTGGTCTCAGATGTTTGTACAAATATTTTAAGACTTGAAGGTACTGATTTTTCTGCAATCTAAGAAAACTCAAATTCGAAAAGAAGAAAAAAAAATTGGCAGAATGTACTTTGTTAATATAAATTTTGTTGTATGGATTTTTCCCAGGTGTTTTGAACTACACATTGCATTGACTTGTGTTTTAGGAAATGTCTAAAAAATTAACGGTAAGGCTACTGCTATTTTGTTTCTGCCAGGAATTTATCCATTTTTCTACCAATTTTTTACTTATACAATGTGTCCTCACCACCATAGTTATAACAGTGCATTTCCTCAGAATAAACTGACAACAAATTGGCTGTTATAAAATAATTTTCAGGGAGTCTGATCAATGAAATTGACTTAGGCTGTCTTCCTGTGAATCTAAAGGTGTGGTTTAACAAGTCATGGCCACAAGGTGGCCTTAAAATGCTCAGCAAGCAGCAACCAGCATGACATTTAGATGGCTGTGGGTGGCATAGGTCCCATGTGTTTTTCGTCACCCCAAAACATTTGACAACAATTTGTTTATTTCCATGTTGTTGTGGGTAAATTTTGGAAGGTTGGGCTTGTTTGGTAAATGAACTAGTAACTAACACATAATTTAACACATAAAATAAGTGTTGCTCCAGTAGCGAAAATTGTTTCCTTGCTTACCAAAAGAGAAACTGAGAACCAAAATGTGCTAAAATCTCTTTTCTCAGTGTTCAACAGACTCATGTGAAGCAACAATCTGTAATTATCTTAGAAATAGGATATTAACACCTTTAAATATCTGAGGTTTTAAAGTAAAAAAAAAAAAAAGATGTGCCAAATGTGACCTGAACCAAACTCTTTAACTCACCTCTACAACCAGATCAATAATTGTTACTTTGTTAAAATCCCGTAGCTATGTGAGATATTCCTTCATTTTTCTTCCTGGTCTTTCTTTTCTCCCCTGTTCATGAGAGAGAGAGAGAGAGAGAGAGAGAGAGAGAGAGAGAGAGAGAGAGAGAGAGAGAGAGAGAGAGAGAGAGAGAGAGAGAGAGAGAGAGAGAGAGAGATGGTACTTCATTCTGCTGTTTCTTCAGTTATGTAACCAGGATGTAACACATGCTTATATTTATAAGTCTTTTTAAGTTTTTTTTTTATTTTTATTTTTTGTCCTTAATTCATCCTCAAAATACTGCCAGAAATGACCAACTATGTTAAATGTATCCATGTCTTTAGCACAGCCATAGGAAAGAGCTGGTTCTGAAGATGTTTTTCCAGACTGTAGCTACTAATTAAATAGCGACTAAAGGAAAATAAAGTGCTTTTTTTTTTTTTTTGCCTGATGACGACGTTATACTTTTTATTTTTTTGTCACTTTGTTAATTGTATTGTCAATACAAAGTATCTATCTTTAAACGCGACACATTAGCAGCAACAGGCCCTGCGTCCCAATGTGCATACTATTCACACTATCTGCCCTAAATAGTATTGAAAATTACAAATATCACATAGAATTTATGATGGATAGTATGCACATTGCGACGCAGGCTTAATCTATTCTGAGGTTTAAGTGGCTTTATGGGATTGGAGATAATAAATGACAATCCGCTCAACCAATGGCGTGGCTTTAGGGCGGAACTACATGTTTTTCTGACCAATGGTAGACGGTGTGTTTGAAACCTGTTTGAAAACACTTTTGCGATTGAAAATGACAAAACTAAACCAGTCCTATTATTTAATTTATTTGAAAACAAATAAAGAAACCGAGTCTAATAGAATTAGGTTATGTTTTCGTATAATAATAACTGTAATAACATTTATGGCGGAAATTTTACAGGTCAATATCGCCGTTGTATCAATTAATATATCAGTATTTAACCTACACAATAATCCCATTGACCAAAATCAAAATTTTGATGCAATAAGTGACCCTATTAACGGCAAACACAAGCACACGGTGAACGCTTGTTATGAAGAGACAATCAGCACGAGACTCCTTTGATTTGGTTCGCGAGCGGAATCCGCAGCGCTGCCAGCAGTGTGTTGGACCGCGAGGGGTTTGCTTGCACTGAGTCTACACCAATGACAATGAACTGCGCATCCTCATAGTGCATTCGGAGCTTTGAGTCTGGTTTTCTGACATCTGCGACACACTGACAGGTTCATTTACCTTAATTTGACGGTGATCCCACGCGTTATAGTGGATATCCAAGGAGGCGCATATAAGAGATGGACAGATAATATGGACTGGACGCCGTCTGTTGAGAGATACCAGAGAGATGCTGAAAGGTATGTCTGCGAGTCCTCAGTGAATAAAAACAAGTTTGAGATGCAGTGGTTGGGTTTATCTTATTTTATATCAAGGTATGTATAATAAAAACGGTGTTTTTGTTGGCGAACAGATGTTACGAATCACCTATTTGTTTTTCATATGTGTCCATGGCACAGGTCAAGACTTGTTTGTTTTATAAGCTGCAAAGGGTTAATGAGCAAAACAATGACCACAAGACCTCGTTGGACCATGTGTTGCCTTGTGAGTTTGTATCCGGTCACATTGATGTGTTTGGATATTATATTGTTGGATATTATTCTGTGGGGTTCAGTGTTCTTTGACCATTTTTGCTCTTCTCTACACATGAATGAAGGATAATTAGGATAAGAATACTAATACCACTTATTATCAGGTGCTTGTCTAGGGTGCTGAAAATACTCTACTGAATTGGCATAAGAATGAAGGGAGGAAGTGATGTGTAACCAAATGTTAGAGAAAATAGTATTTGTGTCCAGTTACTTATACACAAATGAATCCTGGCATGCTATTTATTTATTTATTTATTTATTTTAATATCAAATGTCTGTATGTTTCTATACAATGGTGAGTTTTGGCCCATGCCACCTCAGAGATCTTGACCTTTTTTACTATTAAAATTATAGAAAAATCAATTTTGACATAATCTGCTCTCATGTGCACCTGGGAAGCTCCCGCTTACAATTTGGGCATTTTTATATTACAACAGATCATGCATTTAATTTGGAAAAAGAATACAAATGTGCAAATAATATTATTTAGTTTACATTTTTAATATCATATTCAGTATGACTTTGCTTTATGATTCATGTGCTTAGAACTCGTAAATATATTTCCAACTTGAAGGCTGCAAAATATATTAATTTTTAATTATTTTAATTTTAATTATTCAATATTTGTTTTAAATTAAGATTCAGTTTAAACAGTAAAAAACACATTTGAACCGTATTTAACTGCCATTTGAGACAGTTTTTCCTCATTGTTATGTCAGTTATCCTGTTTGTATCTAACAGTTAGATTTTATCTAAATTACATTATTGATGTAAACTAGGAGTAAAGTACAGCTGTTATAGGACATTATGTTCATAGTCAAAATTTGTTTTCAGGCACATTCGTTTTCTTCTCAAGATTGCTGGTAAATGCTACAGCATATGTGCAAGCAGCTGGTTGATGTTATCTCAATGACATTTTACTTCTGTTAATATTTTCAGTGCTTGATGAGTAGGAATGTTAAAATGACTCTGATAATGACTTTCTTAGCATTGCATCTGCATCCTAATAGTTTTCTAATTGTAATTGACATAATATTGTGTCTGCTTCTAATTCTACATTCACAGATGGACGCATAGCAAGGAATTGTAGGAGTTATACAACTTCATTAACACTTTGTAAAAATGTGACAGAGTTAATTACGGAGTCCATCGCCTCCCTCCCCCTTATACACAGACGTATATATACAATGAAGGACATGTCCTGTTTCTAATCAGCCAGTACAGGGATTGCCTGGGATTCATTCTACACATATGGCAATCCAGAATTTCCCTGTCAGTGGTGCAAATTCATTATATACAAGACATAGAAGCATGAATAATTCCACCAGTGAAACCAGAGCCGGCCCTGCTTACATAGCATGTAATGGTCGGTAAATGTAACCATAACATGTGAGGTCATAGACGTCTTAATACTTGAAAAAAATTCACCCACATTATGTTTCAAAAATATTATGGGATAAAAGGGTGCTCTGTTGCTATATGTTTATGGTCTATAAAAATACTGGATGTAGTGATGTAATAGCTGTTAGGATCACCTGCTCTGAGGCAAAGTGCTCACTATTAAAGAATCCACTTTTCTGATATGAAATGGGCTGTTTGTGGTTTAGTTCTAGAGTCCTGTGTGACTTGTGGTTCTCCGTTCGTCGTACACCCAGCAGCTGGTCCTGGGCAGCTGTTCAAACACAGGGATTTCAGATTGAAGGGTGGGAACATAGTGCAGTCTCAGTGGTAATTACAGGGTCACCGTGGCTCCTGGGTTAGATACACTACGTCTTTCGCTGTTATTGGAAATATGCTTAGCTTTAGTGTGATTCCTTTTGTACATTTCGTATTCTTTATCTATCTTTAGTTTTGTTTTCTTCTTGAATGTCAAAGCATCTTTAATCATTCTGTCAAGCTGAGGAGAAACCTCTCAGAGAGTCCAAACACAGTCGCATGTTGGCTTGTCTTGAAAGAGTAATGCTTGTCATTTACCAGGCCTGTAAGAAGACTAATGGCAGGCTTAATAAGGAATAAAATGTAGCTGGTTATGAACACATAATGAACAGTTAACTGGCTCTTCCAATGTCAATTATTTTGGGGGAAGATTTTGCAATTATGTAACCTGCCTGAATGGCATTTCTCGCTCTGCTCTTGGAGTCAGTCTGTACTTTGGAAAAAAATGTGACATAACTGTTCAGAGAAGCTTCATTTAAAGGGACAGTTCACTCAGAAATAAAAATTATGTCATCATTTATTAACCCTTATGTCATAAGGAGAAGAAATTCAAGACTTTCTGCTATTCATTTTTGTAATGCAATTACAGTGAATGGGGACTGAAGCCTCCAAGTTTTCAAATAACCCTAAGCACCTTTTTGAAGTTCTGTGATAGACACAGATAATTATTTAAGTCATTATTTACTGATAATCCTCCCCTCCAGTGACCTGTTAAATGGAAAAAAAAAAAAAATACTATGGAACTCAATGGCTACCGTCAACTTTTTGGTTATCAACGATCTTCAAAATATCTTCTTTTGTGTTCCCCAGAAGAAAGAAACTCATACAGGTTGGAAATAAGTGATGGGTGAGTAAATTATGGATTTTTTTTTATTTTTGGATGAAGTATCACCTTAATGATGAATCATTAAGCCAAGTTGAACTTGAGAATTGAATCAGCCCGTTTTGTGAGCTAATCATTCAGATTGGTTTTGTGACTATAAGAATGATTCATTCAAGAATCGGACATTTCTAGTTCTGTCATGAACTCTCATAAATGCTGGGAATTATGATGGAAGTAAACATTTTCTGTGACAACCTTAATTTTGGCTTGTTTCTCATTGTTTCACTGTAGAATACCTTAAAAAATATAGTTCAAATAAATCTACAATAAAATGAGATATTTCTATTAGATGACAAACCTAAACAAAAATGAGAAAAGCTGCCTTGACAACTAAATAAAATAAGGTTATGTTAAAAGTACTAAAATAATTATTAAAACTAAAGTAAAAATACTAAAATTAAAAATGGCTGGTCATATATAGACCAATTTAAGATACTATTTTGGTACTTTTGTGTCCTTTTTGAAGCTTGAAACCTTTCGTCCCTGTTCTTAATAATGGCATTTTAACTGTTTTCAAAAATTCCATAAAGAAGCCAAATAGGTTTGGCCATTTATGAGTACATAAATAATGACAAAATTTTCATTTTTGTCTGAACTACCCCTTTAAAAGCAGTGTGTGTGTTCAATCTAACCTCCATAAAATGTACTATATCACTAAATTTCTCAGTGAGATTGCATGTAGAAAGAAAATGTGAATATTTCTCTGACTAAACTGTTAGGCAACTCATCAGCCACTCCCCTGGAAAACATGTGATGCAATTTCCATTTCAATCTCCTTGAGTTTAGTCACACACTAGGGATTTTATAAATCATCACGGAACAAGACAGAGCCTCACAGTTATGTCTGTGCTATATATATATATATTTATTTTTGTCTGTCTTTTATAGTTGACTTAACTTTCAAAGTCTTTTTGAACTTAGTAACATCAGATTCCTCATCTTCAGCAGCAAGAGATAATCTTTTTAAATGCTGTGTTTTACCTACAGACCTGTCTGAGCCTGTGTCCCTCTCTCCTCGCCCCTCCTCTCAGCTCATAGACAGTAACAGCTAGGGGCGAATAGCCCATTTACAACTTAAAGGATGCTCCTCAAGCCTGGGCAGGAAGGCCCAATGTGGTTTGTAGTTGAAAACCACACGCACACACCCTCCTCCCCACACATACTCAGAGAAACCTGTCTTTGAGCATGCACGAACAGATCATTCTTTCAAGGCAAGCCAGTGGCGCTCTGTGTGTGTTCCCTCACCTCTGTGCTGTTTACCACTTACCAACCCTGTATGTGTGTGTTTCGCTGACTCCCGGTCTGGCCTTGCCACGTCAAATGACCGTCTCCAGCCTGCCGTCCAGAGAGAAATAGCAACTTTGCCCTGCATGTGTGTGTGTGTGTGTGTGTCTGTGTTTGGTTGGACTCCTGACCAGCCTAGTCTTTGGAAATGAAGATTTCTTCACTAAAACACTGGTTTGAAATCAGAGCCACAGAAGAGAGTCTGGCTTTTTCCCTCTTTAGAAGCTGAGTTTGTTCCTGTCTGTTCTTTTTCAACTTTCGTGTGGCTTGGATGTCGCAAAGATGAGTGGATTTCTGTATCGTGGCAGGTAAGCTATTCACCTCTAACAGAGCGGGAAACATATACTTCAAGAGAGAAGACAGCTTGCTTTCTGTTTTTGAGGAATTTGTTGTTGTATTACACAGTGTTGTGTTTGGGATTTGTTTGCTGAGTTTGAATCCAGGCATAACTTGCAGTAATTTGAAAAATGTGGGAGTACAATGTCTGGTTTACCTCATCGTAAGGCTGAAATCATTACATTGGTACACTTTGTATGAGTAAATGAAGTACAGAAAGTTCTTTCAGTGTTATTTATGTTTATGCAACTCCGAACGCATGGGAATACTAAACTATGCCCCTCCATTTATGCAATACCACTGTTTAAACAGCATTCACATTTGAGCACACCATTTGTCAGTGTGGGGGAGTTGATTTCTCAGCTGACCACTAGCATGATTATGAGTGACCTAGAGCAGGTGGTCATGACTCAGGGATTGTCTTGGCATCTGAACTATTGGGCATGTTTTGTCTGTATGCGATGAAGCTGAATTGTAATGTTTCCTTCTCCATGGAAAATCTTACTGCAATGGTGGCTGTTTAGAGAAACAAAGAGGAACGTTAGAAGCTCATTAGCATAGGCCCATCCCCCATGATATGCGCACCTTAGTGGGTGGATCGTGCCGACATGGTGAAGTTGTTGACGCCCTCGGTCAGCTGTGTGTGGAAGACCATCTGTGTGTGTTCCTTTTGCTTGCTGAACCCCTCTGTCTTTCTCTCTCAGTGGGGCAATAATGTGATGTGAGACGGATGTTCTTTGGCTTTTAGGAGACTCTGAGATCTTTTAAGTGGTTTGATATGGATCATGTTACTTACACTCTTAAAATTAAAGGTGCTTTAAAAGGTTCTTCACAGCAATGCCATAGAAGAACCATTTTTGGTTCCACAAAGAACCATCTCTTTCTTACCTTTTTATAATCTGAAGAACGCTTGCCTTCTTTCGCCACAAAGAACCTTTTGTGAAACAGAAAGGTTCTTCAGATGTTAAAGGTTCTTTATGGAACCATTTTGACAAAAAGGTTATTCTATGGCATCGTGAAGCACCTTTATTTTTAAGAGTATAGGCGCCTGCTTCTTTGTCTCTCACATCAAAGTGAGGAAATTAAACAGTCCCATCTATCACACTACTGTCTGGCCTGTACTATGGTCTGAACCCATTTATCTGATAGGTGTTAAGAGCTCATGTGTGACACTCATCATCTAATGGGACTTTAGGAAGTAGCCAGGGATATATAGTTTGGATGTGGTATTGAAAATATATGATAATAGGAAGACTAACATCATGTATGAACATTCGCTGGGTGTAGCTATGTTTTGTTTTCAAACCAAAGCAATAAGGATCTGTATTGTATTTGTTATATCAAGTGGTAAATTGAAATGGTGGTTTTCAAATAGATTTTATTTTTCTGCTTTAATTAGATGAGTGATTGCCAAGCGGGGGTAGACGTACCCCAGGGGGTACTTAAGCAGGTCACTGACTGAGATTTTTCCTTTCCTTTGATAAAATTTTAAAACAGTATAGAAGTAATCTGATTTGGTGTCAATAAAGCAGCACATTAGCCTGAGTGGCATACACTACCATTCAAAAGAATCCTGGGAAAAAAAATCTTGATTTTCACAAAAGACATTTAGCAGCACAGCTGGTTTCCACAGTGATAAATTAAATATTTCTTGAGCACCAAATCAGCATTTTAGAATGATTTCTGAAGGATCATGTGAAGACTGGAGTAATGACTGCTCAAAATTCAGCTTTGCAGGCACAGGAATAAATTATATTTTAAAATATATTAAAACATATATTAAAACACTTTTTAAAATTTATAATAATATTTCATAATAGTACTGTTTTTACTGTGTTTTTTTTAATTAAATATGCAGCCTTGGTGAGCATAAGAGACTTCTTTTCAAAACATAAAAAAGTCTTTCTAGTGAACATGAGAAAAAATGGTTGAGAAAC
Source organism: Spinibarbus caldwelli (assembly GCA_039654775.1). Classification (NCBI taxonomy): domain Eukaryota; kingdom Metazoa; phylum Chordata; class Actinopteri; order Cypriniformes; family Cyprinidae; genus Spinibarbus; species Spinibarbus caldwelli. Next base: position 24,003,635 of record CM077240.1, read on the forward strand.
AATGCAAACATTTTTGCATTTACAGCATGTTGCTTCCAGACAAGCATGCATTTGTTGATATTTATCAAATTCAATTTACATTTTAGTGAATTAGCCATTTAAAAACTGCACCGCATTCAGATGTTTGCGATATTTGGGACATGTGAGCATGGGAGAGCATCATCTTACCGTATTATCCTATTAGACTGTCCCTTACTTAAAATAAGCCTTTTACTGATGCAGCAACAAACAGCTGATTCTTAGCTGTCTCATGACAACAGTGAAATGTCATATGAAAATTGCGAAAAATATTAAGCAGCACAACTGTTATGAACATTGATAATAATATGTGTTGTGATCAGCATATTAGAATGATTTCTGAATGATTATGTTACACTGAAGACTGGAGTAATGGCTGTTGAAAATTCGGGTCTGCATCACAAGAATGGATTATATTTTCAAGTATATTAAAAAAGGTAATTTTAAGTTGTTATATTTTATGTTGTTACTGTTTTTACTGTACTTTTAATTAAATAAAATGAATAAATGCAGTCTTGGTAAGCGTAAGAGACCTCTTTCAGAAACATTTTAAAAAATCTCATTGACTTTTGAATGGTGGGTTATGTAAATAACCTACCATTCAAAATAATTTCAATATAATTTTTAAAATGAATAATTTCCTAATAATTTCAATAATCTCCGTCCCATCTCCAATTTACCCTTCCTTTCTAAAATCCTTGAAAAAATAGTTGCTACTCCACTTCACTCTCATTTAACTTGTAATAACCTGTACAAACACTTCCAGTCTGGTTTCCGCCTTTTTCATAGTACAGAGACTGCACTTATAAAAATCACTAATGACCTCCTTATGGCATCTGATTCTGGTTTAGTCAGTATTCTCGTCCTCCTTGCTCTAAGTGCGGGCTTTGACACCATTTCTCACACCATCCTTCTCAATACACTGATCTTTATTGGCATCACTCACACTGCTTTAGATTGGTTTAAATCTTATCTTTCAGGGCACACTCAGTTCGTCCAGTTACAATCTTTTAGTTCCCAGCCTTCCCCTGTTAACACTGGTGTGCCTCAGGGCTCTGTCCTGAGACCCCTTCTTTTCATCATTTACTTTCTTCCTCTTGGCAACATCTTTCGAAAATACGATATCCTATTCCACTGTTCCGCAGATGACACCAAAATCTATTTCTCCAGCAAACCTAATTCCACTCTCCCTTCTTCCTCCCTTACCGACTATTTCAATGAACTTAAATCCTGGTTTTCCTCCAATTTCCTCAAACTAAACAGTGACAAAACAGAATTTCTACTAATTGGCACTAAATCAACTTTACCCAAAATTGACAGTTTTTCTCTTTCAATTGATAGTTCCTCTGTTCCCCCTTCTCCTCAGGTTAAGAGTTTGGGTGTCCTCCTGGACAGTACACTGTCATTTCAATCACATATTAATAACATCACCCGGTCCGCTTATATTCATCTACCTAATATTAACCACCTTTGCCCCTCCCTTACACCTCATACTACTGCTATTCTTGTTTACAGTCTTCTCATCTCCCGTATCGATTATTGTAATTCCCTTCTCTTTGGTCTTCCCCAAAAATCCCTTTATAAGCTTCAGTTGCCGATTTCACATCACCCCTGTTCTGCAGCAGCTTCACTGGCTTCCGGTTAAGTTTTGCATTGACTTTAAGATTCTCTTGTTCACTTTTAAGGCTATCCATAATCTTGCCAGCTCAAATCTGTCCGACCTCCTCCACATCCATATTCCCTCCCGTTCTCTTAGATCTGCCTCTTCTCTTCACCTTACTGTTCCTTTTGCTCGCCTCTCCACCATGGGGAGCAGGGCATTCTGTTGCTCTGCTCCCCGGCTCTGGAATTCACTACCACCAGACATCAGAAATATTGACTCTCTATCTATTTTTAAATTCAGACTTGTCTCACTTGTTTAAGATTGCATACCTCACCTAAATCTTATTTATAGTCCCACTTTACTCTGTTCTAGTCTTTTGTATATGGCATTTCTTGTGTGTTTTCTATTGTCTTGTTCGTAAATTTATTGTGCGGTGTCCTTGAGTGTTGAGAAAGGCGTATTAAATACATAATTGTAATGTGGTACTATGTGCATGTTATTTTAGGCTTGGCTTAAAACCAAGGGTTCCTTAGCCCGGAAAAAGGTTGTAGACTGCTAGAATATACAATTACAAAATCAATATCATTCAAAAATAAGCCAAGTACTCAAGCACTGAGTGCATGTGTAAGATGAGTCTGTCTCAAATGTCCTTGTGTCCATTTGTGCTGAAGATTTGCAATCTGAGTTTTAGAGTCTGTGGGCACCAATCAATAAGAATGTGTTTAGGAGGTTAAATATTAATGTTTAGAGGAACTACACTTAGAGAGCACTAGGAACTTTTCTATCTTGTATCAAAGAATGGGGCAGACTAAGGAGAAAGCTACTTCATCCAGTTTATGCTATCCCATAGCTCGTGTCAGCATTATCATTATGCAGTTATATGACCTGTTATTATAATCGCATTACTATAATTATCATTGCGTTACTGAGAAGCCCAAAGAATATTTTACTGTGCTGTCCCAACAGATACTAACATTGCAGTCTAGTTTTACAACTTCATGTCTGTTTGATAAGAGCCATTTTTTCTTCATTGTTTTGTGTAAGATGGTACAAAAGACAAGACTACTTGTCATCTGTTAACAAATGTGAAGCAGATGGCAGGTTTACAGACATGCAGACCAAAATCAGGTGGTAAAAATGATAAGGTGTGCTGTCATCACTCAGTTAACATGAAAAGATTGTCTTTAGCGTGGAAAAGGTCTTTGAAATGGAAATATATTTGGCATTTTAACCCTTCTCACTAATGCCAGAACAGAAGTGTAACAAACTAGACAGACAGTGTTTATCAGGAAAATTACTAATACAACTTTCACAAGCCTGCTTCTTTAAATATGGCTGAAGCCTAAAAACATTGTTTTTTTTGTTCAAAAACTTAAATGGGCCTGAACTTATCTAATGCAGTATGTTCTCAGAAACAGATTAAACCAGTACAAGAGGGCAAATATTAATCTTTTCTTGTATTTTTCAGACACTATAATGGACATAAAGCAGCCCGGCCCAAGAGCATGATCAACATGGGCGGTAAGTATATTAAATTCATTGGTAGATCTTCCATTTTACACTAAAGATATAAATGTGCATTTATTTTTAATGCTATGTCACAATACAGTTGTACAAATGTCACTTTATGATGTGCTTAAAGGGATAGTTCACCCAAAAATATGTTACTCACCCTCATGTTGTTCCAAACCTTTATAAATTTCTTTCTTCTGTTAAATGAAAAGGAAGATATTTTAAAGAAGGAAAAAATCTTTCAGCAACTTGAATAAAGATGAATTTTCTTTTTTGGGTGAACTAGCCTTCTTATCTCTTAGCTCATAGCTCTTTCCCGTAGTAAAATCACTGACTTTGTAATAGACTAAGCCCAACTTTTACCAAAACAACTTGTTTTGTCATAAACCTGAGTTTGCAAAACACTGTGGCAGTGACGTTCTAAAAAATGGAATCCGTATGCTTTGTTGAGTTACTTCTATCTGGATATTAAATGACTCAAGCTCTTTCAAAAGATGAAATCATCTCACTAACCCCCCCAGATAAACAGATCTCACATATTGTTTATTTCTGGACATATTTATGAGTTGCTAATAAAAACATAAAGGTAATGGCTTAATTCTGTTTAAGTAAAAGTTCCACAAAACTTCGCTGTGAGCGTGTTTGACATTTCTCTGGCACAGTAAATGTGTAGTACTGCAGGCCTGTGCCATGCACTCGTCTCCAATACACCCCCAGGCACACGTCCAATACACATCACTGGCACATATTAAATAAAAGTCCTTTAATAAGCTTTAATGAGGCCATGCCATGGTTTTAAAGAACTGCAAGAAGATTGGGCCTTGCCAGTATTTCTGTGATTATGCCCTGTAGGGACTCTCCTCTTCTCATGCTGGGGAAAAAACACATAATTTTAGCCCTGTTCCTGGAACTTTTTTTTGTAATGGTTTGGCATAGTTCTGCTCTTATGTATGTGGATGTTTGTGTAAGACAGATCAGATATGTGTGTGCAAAAAACTAAAATATAATATAGGCTAATATAATATAATATAATATAATATAATATAAGAATGTTTATTTACCTTTAATACTGACATGGCAATAAAATAAACAATATTTATAATAATAGTAATAATAATAAATAATAAAATAATATTATAATATTTTATAATACATATTTGCCATGAATTTAGCCTTTTAATGCTGACATGGCAATAAAAATTAATTATTTATAATAAATAATTTATTTCTCATTTTTTAAAAGATAAATAAATAATAATAATAAAAATGTCTGATTTTATAAACAAAATATTATATCTCCAAACGATATCTTTTTAATTAAATCTCCTGGCCCACAGTATCCAGTTTCCCTCTCTTTCCTCCCAAAAGTTTTGTCTGTTAACTTTTTAACTTAATAGTAAAGCAAATACCTCCTAAAAGTATGTTTTCTATAAACATTCTAACTGTTGGCTGTATTTTAACAGATTCCTCCAGTGATGATGCTGAAAAGAGCTCTGTTTTGCAGACGCATAGCCTGAGAGAGTTTGAGCAGGTAGGTGCTTACTTTCGTTTCCCTCAAAATTAGCTTTCGCATGCAACTGCAAGCCTGTGAAAGCCATTTGTCAGGCCTCTGACTGGTTTTCACTGTGTTGAGAATGTGGATCTTTGGCGTTTGCCTGCAGATACAGTGAACAAGTGAACTAGTTCAAGGGCTTGCTTAAAACACAGATGTATATGTGTAGTTGACAAATAAAAATTGGTCTGTGTCCTATGGTGTGACATAGCAAAAATGTAGAAAAAAAAAACCTTAACATACAAATAACATGAGAAAAATGTATCTTCATTTTTTAATTTTTTTTTTTTTTTTTTTTTCATCACACCATAGGACACATTGATACGTCAACTACCCCTACACTGTACTTGGTTTTTTAGCCTAATCAGAACCATTCTCTTGGTGCATAGCTAATCGCTCCTTGTACCAGTTCTGACATGTTAATACGCCATCAGGCTGTCCTAGTTCATTTTGGGAACGCCAGATTGTGAACAACATCACTATTGACATGTTCTTTCAGCTCGTTGTCCTGTCTAATCAGATTTACCCGTGTTGTTGTCCAGTAAACACAATGGAATCCATCAAGAGTCCCAACAACTACGTGTGTACGCGCAGAGCCGAGTAAACCTTCATATGGTTTTTGTAGTGTTTTTTGTGTGATTTCCATAAAACACTCTGGACAGAGCAGGATCTGGAATGTCTGCTGTACACACGCTGCTGTGGTTTATCTGTATGCGAAATGCTTTCTGGGAAGGGAGCCAGCCTTTTATGGCTGTGATATAACTTCAGCCTTGCTACCTTCAATTGCGAGAGGCTTGTGTGAAAGACTGCAGTTTTTTTTCTTAGGAAATGTTTTGGAGTGTGTGTGAAGGTTTTGCGAAGAACATTTCATGAAGACACCAAAGAATAAGATCACAATCCACTAATAAGAATGTCATAAGACATATCAGTACTCCATAACAAAATGCTTGACAAAAATTTTAAGTTGTGTTAGCTATTGTTTTATTGACCCACTTAATTTGAATCTGAGTTACTCATTTTTCTGCAGCTTAATTTTCATAAATCTGCATATTTGCTGCTTCGTAATGAAGAAATCTCATGGGTTGCTTCCCAAAACTGCTGTAGTTGAAACTGGCCTGTTTTTTAGGGCTGGATGAAAATGTAAAATCTTTAAAATCTATGATATAATTTTTATTTATTGTATTTATTATATTTTGAAATATAACATTAACATATTCTGTAATGTTTTATGTAAACTTTAAATATATAATTTTTTTTAGGATAATCATGATCTTAATTTGTTCTTTATTTATTATTCCTAATTCTTAATTTTAATTGTTATTAATCTTGATTGAACGCTGTAGTTTCATTTACAAAGAAATGACTCTAATCAACTAGTTCTTTGTGAATCAAAAACATAAAGCGCAAGCAGTGCAGTCTGATTCTTGTAATGAATGGCTCAAACTGTTGAACTAATCAGTCTGAACTAATCAGGCCTATAATTTACAAAATTAACAGAGAAAGATTTTATATATATATATATTAGAATATGTAAGCAAAATGGAAATTATTGCAGAAATATACTCAAATCAGAATTGAATCAAATTGAAATCTGAATTTAATCGAATAAGGTCATCTGTTTTGATACCTGATTCTAGTGTTTTTACTTATCACTGGTGCATTTTTGCTAATGTTGTCTACCATTTGTGTTTTATTTGTGATGTACCTTTGTGTCGATGTGTATGTGAGATTTAAACGAGTAGTAGTGATCGTTTCTCCATGGATGAAACATTCGTGCTATTGAACACAGTCGGCCTCTAGCCTATATTCCACAGATCTGTCAGCTGGAAGAGCCAATCGTTTCCACACTAGCTTGGAATATGAATCTGCCAAAATATAATTTGTAACTGTCAAACAACTTGGTGGGGTGTGATTGAAAGGTAGAAGAGTTAAAAGTAAGAAAAAAAATCAAAATGCACTTCTTCAAAAAGCCCTTTTTGCTGCATTTAAGAAATTGAAAGCATATGGTTGCCTGTTTTTTGTACCGACCACAAAGGCCATTTAAATTGATATAAAAAGATGGTTTGTGCACTATTAAAACCTCAGTACAAATTACAATTGCTAATCTGTTATTTTGCCCTTATTTTGAAGGCTTGGCAGAACTGTGGAGATTTTGACAAGCTCAGTCAAGACCTGATCATTGTGGCCTGGTCCTCCATGTACCTTTCAGCAAGTAGTTGCAAAATTCAGAAGGCAACGGACAAACAAGAGCTGGTTTTGTCTTTCTGGAGATTCTGTGCTTTTTGCAGCACTTCTTCATTTAAGTTCTATTTAGATAGAAAATAGGTCAAAATTTTCTGCATGATGAGCAACACATGCCTTGAAGCATTCCTGCTTTTTTTTTTTTGCTCTTCATGTCTGATTCATGTCACAAAGGCAAAATGACTGAGGGTTTAATTGCTAATTCTTACTAAAACAAGCCCAGCAGAGGGAATACACAAAATGATGGAGATAAATGTTATAAACTGAGACACGTGGTGTATTCAAGTGCATTTTTGACTTTTTAGGTTATCATTTCAGTGTTATTACCAAGCATGCTGGATATCATAGCCTCCTGGTTCATATCTGCTTAGTCAGAACTGGTATAATCGCTTACATGTGGCCTTTCTCTCCAGATCTGTACATATGGAAAGCTATCGTTTGATTTTTTTTTTTTTTTTTCTTCTTTCTCTCATCTCACTCAAATTCATCTGGATTGTTTGGTTATTATTCTCTGACATGTGAGTGATATTTGATACAGTCTCTCCAAATTGCTTTCGTTCCCAATATAGCAGCTATACAGAACCTGGTAGAAGGAGGCGGGAGGAAACGTTTAAGATTATGGATCTCGTGTAGGAGGTTTTTTGTTCAATTTTGGCCTGTGGAAAGCACATTTAGCCCCATGAGTGTCTTGCACTGCCCTCTACTGGTTTGTTTAACTACAGCGTATAATTGATCCACCCCCTGACCCCATTTCCTCTTCCTTTCCCCCCACACTCTCACTGATCAGCACTATCAAGCATACAGTGAGAGAACTGAGGCCAGACAGCTTAATTCGAGCCAGATCTTTGTAGTAAATCAGTGGTCCGCATCAGAGGGACAGAGTCATCATGCTGTGTCAATTACGGAGACAGTCATGGTTGATGATGATAATGTAGTGTTGGATCTAATCTGCACCATGTCTGTCTACAGATTGGACTCAACATGTTAATTTACTGAGGGTTTTCTACTGTATTATTTGCTGAATCCTCTCAGATCACCCCTATATGTTGTGTATTTGGTTGCATTGTGAAATATGAGAAAGACTGCAGTGATGCCAGAAAGAAATTGGGTTTCTTGGCAGTAAGGCGGTCCAATACCAAATCAATAATAAAATAAAATATGTAACAATAACACACTTTCTGCTCAAACAACTATTCACATTTTTGTATTCACTATGGTGTTTATAAAACAACATCACAATCCCAAATTTAAAAAAAAAAACATACGTTTTTACATTATAATATGGACCAAAACATGCCAGCCCAGAAACGATAACTAGATATTGATTAAAAACGTTCTCATTTTTTATCGTTCTTTATGTTTGTGTACTTTTGCACTTTAATCTTTTTGATACATGTTTACTTTATACATTTTTATTGTATTTAAATATTAGAGGTTCTTTTTGTTATTTGTAAAAACTTATACTTGTTATTTAAAGGACAACAGGGTTAGGATTAGTGTTTGTTTATATTATTTATCTATCTTTTTAACCAGTTTTTGTAATGTAATTCAAGACTATGATAAAAGCTTCACCAATTATCATGATTTGAAATATTCATACTGTCACATGCTTATTAAGCACCTTACAAAAGATTAAAGCATTATTTACTTTATGTGCATCTTTGATGTGTTGTTGAAAAAATACTTACACATAATTGATACCTTCATTAATTTTAAAAATACTTAAAGGGTCAATTGAATTTGTTAATATTTATATTATTAATTACCTTCTATTTAAAAAAAAAAAAAATAATAATAATTAAAATGAACAATTTGTATTGTGGTATCAAATTTGATATTGGGAATTGTGAAATTGGTACTGATATTTAGTATTTTGATCTGCAGAAAATGTCTGAGACCACTAAAACTACAGGATTCAAAATCTAATTTAAAGCTGTAAGCAAACAGAAGTTTTAAGTTTTTGGAAAAAATGAAGGCAAACGTTGTGGTATAAAATGAATAGTAAATTGAAACTATTTTTAGATTATTAATTAAATAAATAAATCTGTGGATTTGACCATATGAATTCCTTTACTGGAAGACAAACGAAATATTAAGAAATTCTGAACGAATTTACTTACTTTTATTTTCAAAATCAAAATTTAATTACTGAAATTGTTATGCTAATAATATGATTTGTAATGAAAATGTATTGTATGAAATTAGATACGTTTTCACTGTAATGGTCTCATACTTTTGGATCCCACTGTATGTTTGAAGCCTCCTGAGTTCTGGCTTCAGATTTCAAACCTCTGCTGTAAAATCATCTGTATTTGAGCTGTATGAACATTGTTCACAAACTGAGTATTGTGTGTATTTCCCAAAGGAAGTGTGTGTCATGGTATCTGTGTGCATTTATAGGTATATAAGTGTGCGCGATCCATTTTGAATTCGTAAGCCATCCCCTGTCTCCATTTCAATATTTTTATTCCTTGAGGCCATATGGGACCAATTACAAACTAAATATGCAGGGAGGGGCAAAAGCCATATTTTTATGAATTGCTTCAGCACTTAGTGGCAGACCTAATGCCGCAATTATTGTACAATAAAGCAAAGACATTAACTGAGGTCAAAGAACCAGCAAACCAAACTGTACTCTGTAAATCTTGACAGTTGCTGACCAAATTGCATGGCAGAGCTGGATAAAAAAATGAAGAAACATTCAAATTTACAGATTTAATGAGACCTCAGATGATAAATGAGCTGCGGTCGGATTCCTGAATGACTGAAAGATCTGCCGAGTCTTTTTTCCATATTCAAAAAAGCTTTTAAATCATGAAGCAAACCGTTCTTAATTAAATGTAACCTGTCTTTTGTGTATGCCAGCACTCATATATCAATGTAGTGAATTACTTTGTAAATAGGAGCGAGTATTTTAGGCCAGGCCTGTAACACACAACTCCACTGACTGCTTTTGGGTCTCTTCTACAAAGCAAAAGCGACTTTGAAGCGGAAAAAAAATCTGTTTTATGTATTTGTTTTTATTCAACTTATGTATTGCTATGCATACAGCAAACTCAAAGAAATGTTTAATTATGTGGACCGGCTGTTTTCATGTATTACTTCTCAGGGTTTTTTTTTTTTTGTTTGTTTTTTTTTTGATAACTTCTTTCACTTTTTCAGAAAATGTATTATTTAATTATTTAAAATTAATTATTATTTAATTAATTATCTGTGTTTGCTTTTTTTTTAGCAAATAATTGTGTGTTTAAAAAGTTTATATATATATATATATAATATAATATAAAATTTATATATTTTATTTTAGTATATTATATTTAAAAATATATTTTAAGTGTCCCTTATTTTCCTCACATTTAGCAGGCTCATTGTTAATTTGGGTATAACAGAATTAGGCTCTTTTTTAATATTAATGTTAAATCCGTTTCTTCTCCAGATGTTTTGCTGTTGGGCTCTTCAAACAGCTCTGTTTTGTTCCAGTATTTGGTGGTTTTCTCATTCATTCCATCGACTGTTTCCTTGGCCCACTCAGGTTTTGCAGTTTATGCAGTTACATTTTCTGACATCTTTCCAATGCTCAAATGTTCTTTAGTTTCTCTGTCTGCGCCGTGCTTGCGCTCTGGCATGGTAATTTGGAATGGTAATAATGCTAATTTCACCAGGGGCACTCTTTCCTGGGGTAAACTTAAAGGCTGTGAGATCATATTTTGAGATCTCGATCCAGTTTTGACATCAAACGCACAGGACTGCATGTTCTCAGGCGAGGCCGTAATCCGATTTTGAAAATATACCTAACGTCTGCTTTAATGAGCTAACTCGAGTGCCCTTATACCCCCTGTGAAAATATTCTAACTGCCTATGAAATACAAGAATTGAACCATCAAACCCTTGTTAAAGCACTCAGAGCTCAGGGGATGATACTGTGCGGTAGAAGCACAGGGCCGTTATGTTTTCTGGCTGGATTTGTAGAAACGGTGGGCCACGACAGGCCTGGGAGGATGGAATAGCGGTGTTTGTAAATACCACTCCAATTATCGGTAATGCGCCAGTAATAGGAACCAGATGAACTTTTATTTAATTTGTCAGGAAGGTAAAATTAAGAAGAGCAAGGCTCAGAGTCATGGAGCTGCGCTGAGTCTGTACGCTTCTACTGCGCCAGTGTGTTTGTGTTATTCTTGTTGATATTTTAAGGCCATAATCAAACATTTAGCTGGTCAGGAAATGCAGGGGGTTGACTTACTCTGTCTAATTGGATTTCAGACTATTTTTCCACTTCTCCTAAATTAAGCATCCAACTGAGACAGAATAAATCAGATCAAGATTGTTTTATTCTGATTAAGAATTTAAAAAAAATAAAAAAATAAATTATAAACTACTTAAATCTCAATCCAATTAGACTTGTAGACTGTCTGTCATGTTTTTTATTATTATTATTATTATTATTATTATTTCCTGAAGCTTAAATATTCACAAGAATCAATAAATTTGCACAGCACAATTTCTGGTTATGGAGTACTGACCATAAAATTTTAAATACATAAAAACTTCTTAAAAACATTGTTTTTTTTAGTGCAAGTGTGAGAGATTCTCTCCATACCATCATAAAAGTATGCATTGTTGCATTTCCCAAGCCAAATTTAAAAAAGCCTTTGACTTTTGTGGCAAAAGCAAGAAGTGCTTGGCTGAATGTGTTGACCGCTGATTCTCATAAAAGCTTGAAAGAGGGAAGCCACGAAAGATGGAGATGGTCTGTTGTTCAGTTGAGTACTCAGTGTTTGACAGTAGTGCTCTCAAGCGTCGCTCTGTAATTTTATATAATGATATATGGCAAGTATAATTGAAATATGTCAGGCACCATCATCCTGTGCATATATTATGTATTTCTCAATATCTCTTGTGGATTTGCTTATGTATACGTGTACAATGAGTGTGTTGAGCATTCCAGAAGCCTTTCTGCATCAGCATGTTCTCAATATAAATCCTTTGTGGTCTTAAAGTACCTTAAAGCAAGGTCTGTGATTGTATATTGCCATTTATCTGTATGGACAGAGTAATACTGGTACATTCAATGGTACAAACACATACCCATGTTTGTATTTGTATTTGTTCAGCAGTATTAGGACAAGTTTGTATGCAAAAAAATCGTACGCACTGTGAACCTGCTTTCAGATAGACTGGTTGAATTTAATTTATTCTAATCTATTCTAATTTGAATAAATTATACTGAAGAATAGAATAAATATTTAAAAAATATATACTTGAACTTTATTCATTTTATTATTTTTGAATGCCAGGAATTGTACTTCTAAACTAACCCAATGCATTCTCTTAGTCACAGTGTTTAAAAGTCAGCTGTTAAAAGCTCAAAACTGACACTGTACCCAGATCAGCTATAAAGGACACATTTGTTCCAACTGCAGAAATCTGTGTTGTCTATATTTCAAAGGCCTGTAATTTCTCTTTTCAGTCAGTGAATCCACACAGACAGATGCTGGAAGACTGCAGTGACCTGTGGAGGTCTGGTTGTTGGCATTTTTTCACATGCTCTGGTTTTAAAGAATGACTGCTCTCTTTGTTTCTGAGCTCCGTTTGATTCGAAGCAACTTTCCCAATCCTGTTAAGCAGAAATAGACAGAAAACAAAGAGAGTTCGAGGGGAAATTGTGTTGTACGTCACACATGGACAATAGCATCCAATGCAAAAGTCCATGACAATTGGCAGCGGTTTTCGGAGTTGGTTGAACTTGATCCCATAATTTAGTCTCACCATAAACACGCTGAATTAAAGGCAGATTTGGTCTTTGAAGTGCGATCAAAAAACCAGTGTTTTATTTTGCTTCTTCCAAACAGAATTCAGCCTGTAACATGAAATGCTCGCGCAGTGGAGGTCTCGTTCGCTGTGTGGATGGTTTGCTCTGGGAAAATGCCTCACTGGATAGCTTGTGACACAGTAGTCAATCTTAATCGCTTTTTGTTGTACTTCTTTTAGGAAGGCTGGTATGATCACAGTGACTTGATTTGTTTTGTAGTGACTTTTATGTGTACATAAACATAAGTGATTATTCTTTCACTAAGTGATTTTTCATTTGAGATGAGATACTTCTGTTAGATGTAAGAAGGTGATTGCTTGTTTGTTATTCAGCTACAAATGGCAAAATGTTGTCGATATAGCAAAACCATACAGTAATGAGAACCTCTTAGTAACCGCTTTGTATGAGAAACAATGTGTTTAATTTATTTATTTAATTTAAATTATTTAATGCTTGAAAATTTTTCTTGTTTGCTTACATTACGTTATGGTGCATCAGGACATTTTTTTTTTTTCCAGATTTGACGTCAATGCTAAATGCTGTAAGTTTGTTTATGTATGTATGTATGCATGTATGTATGCATTTATTTATTGCATTTGAATCAGTAATGTGGTGCAGTATGTTAAAACACTGTTGTTGGTGTTAATACATTTTTTTTATTGTTTTTGAAAGGTGTCTCTAATGCTTAAAAGGCTTTTAGGATAACTTTTAGTATATTTTAAAAAGGAATTTATTCCTGTGATAGTAAAGCTGAATTTTCAGCATCATTACTCCTGTCTTCAGTGTCACATGATTCTTCAGAAATCATTTTAATATGCTGATTTGTTGTTTAAGAAACATTTCTTCTTATCACTGTTTGTTGTGCTGCTTAATATGTTTGTGGAAACTTTGATGAATTTGTATATGAATCTTTGATAAAATAGAAAAAACTGCATTTATTTGAAATAGAAGACTTTTGTAATATTATAAATGTCTTTACTGTCACTTTTAGTTAATGCATCCTTGCCAAATTAAAGTATTTCTTTTGAACGACAGTGTACTTTTTTTTTTTTTAAAGGAAATTAACTAAAATGACAGAAAAAATCTTTATGATAAAAATAATTGTAAAAAGTCAATCATAATACATAATAAGTAATATAAAATGAAGAAAGTGGTCTAAAGTTCAGTGTTTCCTATTCTAAATGGTCCCAATATATATTTGACCTTTACCAGCTGATTCAGTTGCACCTGCCTGTAAATCTCTGGGATAGGTGAAGCCTGCTATAACTTACCTGCACCCACTGCTTTTTTCTCCATTCCTCTGTTTCCACTAGAGATGTTGAGATCACTTTCTCCCCTGGCAGGAACTCAGAACTCACACCTCTGAATGTGTTTTGACGGATGACACAAGAGATGGAAAGAGAGAGCAATAAGAGCGAGAAAGTGCCAGGTTTTAGATCTTCTGCCAGTGCAGTAACACCTTGGCACAACTTTCCATCTCTCTATTTTCCCCCTAATTTGCTCTCTCTTTCTCTCATATACTTTTTTTTCTCCTAGAAATGGAGAGAATATGACCAATGTGGCATAGAAAACCATCAACACCTATTCGGCCTGGAGCTTTCATGTAGTAGGCCTAATTTTAAAGCATGTCATGTAGTTTATAATCAGTTATCAGAAAGGTCATGAAGTATTGAAGTATGGTATAAAGGTCATGAAGTATGTTTTAAATTAGCAAAAGGGCACTGGGGTCTCTGAGACATCAAACATGAACGTGAGGCTTAAATGTTAAGATGTTCTGAAAGAACCAGACTCGCTTCACTCAGCATGATGAAGTGATCCCTGTTTTCTCTGATGGCTTTATGTTGTTGACTGTGGAGCTAAATCTTTCTTTAAAACTCAGATTACTGTCCTTCCTCTCATTACTGAAAACAGATGTGGAAATAATGAATCAATTTCTATCAGAAAGTATATGTGCTGCCATTGAAGATGATGTATGATGTATTTCCTGTGAGTCACAGCAAAGAGGCTTAGCATTAATTGGAATTTAGCAAAAGGAAGAAAGATGTGAGTAAACAAATTAACAGACGAAGTCAGAGATGAAAATAAGTCATCTTGTGTAGTTTGATCATTTTGCAGCCATTGTTGTGCTGAAGCCTGAAACGAAGCCCAGGGTCTCAGCGGGAGTATTGGTCTGCTGAGTGGATTGGAGCTCAACGCTGAGAGCCATCCGTCACACTCCATGCCCAGGGACGTCCACATTTCCCTGGGTAAAATATCACAACCCTGCAAGGGCTGGGGAACTCTGGCAGGAGCATCAGATCTTTGGCCAAGAGGCTCTAGTCTGGTATTCAGTGTCAAGCTGAAAAGTAATCTCACTGTTAAAATGTGTGGTTTGGATGCATAAATGGCACCAGGATGTGATGTTCTAACTTCATTTCCTCTAGAAGTTACTGCAAAGAAAGCAGCTGGAAACCAACTGAGCTGTGCAGTATCTCAGT
The DNA here is from genome assembly GCA_039654775.1 of Spinibarbus caldwelli. NCBI lineage: Eukaryota > Metazoa > Chordata > Actinopteri > Cypriniformes > Cyprinidae > Spinibarbus > Spinibarbus caldwelli. Next base: position 24,018,847 of record CM077240.1, read on the forward strand.
ATCAAAGTGTTGTCTCTTCAAGGTTTGAAGGTTTCTTACAGTACCAAAAAAAAGTTTCAGTAAGATTTTTTTAAAAAGAATTTTTATTAGTGCTGTCAAATCGCGATTAATCGCATCCAGAATAAACGTTTTTGTTTACAAAATATGAGTTTGTATTTATTATGTATATATAAATACAAACACATGCATGTATATATTTAAGAAAAATATGTGATGTTTATATATTAAATATATATAATATAAAACATAATAATATAAATATATAAATGTATGTACATGTAAATATTTTCAAAATATATAATGTATGTGTGTGTATTTATATATACATAATAAATAAGCACAGTACACATACATATACAATCATGGCCAAAAATATCGGCACCCTTGGTAAATATAATCAAAAAAGGCTGTGAAAATTAATCTGTATTGTTAATCCTTTTGATCTTTTATTTAAAAAATTCACAAAAATCTAAACTTTCATTGGATAATAAGAATTTAAAATGAGGGGAAATATCATTATGAAATTAATGTTTTTCTCTAATACACATTGGCCACAATTAATGGCACCCTTTTATTCACTACTGTTTGAAACCTCCATTTGCCAGTTTAACAGCTCTAAATTTTCTCCTATAATGCCTGATGAGGTTAGAGAACACCTGACAAGAGATCAGAGACCATTCCTTCATCCAGAATCACTCCAGACCCTTTAGATTCCCAGCTCCATGTTGGTGCTTCTTCTCTTCAGTTCACCCCACTCATTTTCTACAGGGTTCAGGTCAGACGACTGGAATGGCCATAGCAGAAGCTTGGTTTTATGCTCAGTGACCCATTTTTGTGTTGTTTTTGAGGTTTGTTTTTGGATTATTGTACGGTTGGAGGATCCAAACATGGCCCATTATAAGATTTCTAACAGAGTCAGTCACTTATTTTTTTATCTGTTGGTATTTGATAGAATCCATGATGCCATGTGTCTAAACAAGATGTCCAGGACCTCCAGCAGAAATATAGGCCCACAACATCAAAAATACAGCAGTATATTTCATTGTACACATGGGGTACTTTTTATCCCTGTGTTCACCAAACCCATCTTGAGTGTTTGCTGCTAAAAAGCTCATTTTTTAGTTTCATCTGACCATAGAAGCCAGTCCCATTTGAAGTTCCAGTCGTGTCTGATAACTGAATATGCTGGAGTTTGTTTTTGGATGAGCTAGGAGAATTTTTCTTGAAACCCTCCCAAACAACATGTGGTGATGTAGGTGCTGTTTGACAATTTTTTTTTTAAGGTTTTCTGACCCTGAGACTCAACTATTTTCTGCAATTCTCCAGCTGTGGTCCTTGGAGAGTCTTTAGCCACTCAAACTCTCCTTCTCGGCATGCATTATGACGATATAGACACACATCCTCTTCCAGGCAGTTTCGTAACATTTTATGTTGATTGGAAATTCTTAATTATTGCCCTGATGGTGGAAATGGGAATTTTCACTGCTCTAGCACTTTTCTTAAAGCCACTTCACTAATTTGTGAAGCTCAATTATCTTTTGCTGCACATCAGAAATATATTCTTTGGTTTTTCTCATTGTGATTCAAGATTCAAGATTCAAGATTTTTATTTGTCACATATATGATTATATAGAGATATAACCAGCAGTGAAATGTGAGTCAGGTCCGCTCCATGGACAGTGCAAATATTATAGAATACAAACACAGAGGAAATATACATAAATATAGGTATAGGTAAAATGAAATAAAGTAAAGAATAAAATATAAAGAACAAAATATAAAATAAAATGTGCATGACAGTATACTGTAAACTTAAATATTAAGATAAGCAGGAATGTACAAGAGAGGAATGTGCAAACAGGTTGTACATGGTTGTCATGTAGCAGTAATACAGAAAGTGTTGTGTGCAAATGACACTGTCAGTATGAGGTAGAGAATAATGAATATCTTACTGATTGTTAAGTGATTATTAAGTGGAGTCATGTTGATGTTAAGAGGCTGAGTTTGAGTTTAGGAGCCTGATGGCCTGGGGGAAGAAACTCCTCCTGAGTCTCTCAGTTTTTGCCATCAGGCAACGGAAGCGCTTACCAGATGGCAGCAGAGTGAAAAGACAGTTACTATGGTGGTTTGAGTCCTTGATGATTTTGACAGCTCTGCTTTTGCAGCGTTTGAGGTAGATGTCCTGCAGAGAGGTGAGAGCAGACCCTGAGATGCGCTCAGCTAAGCGCACAACTCTCTGCAGGGCTTTGCAGTCTTGACTGGAACTGTTCCCATACCACACTAATACACTGAGGTAGTACACTTTGTATGGTCCCTGAATAGAAAGTTTTCAGGATTGTTGGTGAGACCCTGAATTTCCTCAGCTGTTGCAGATGGTACAGTCTTTGCCTGGCTTTATTAACCTGTGTTTGAATGTGTGTAGTCCAAGTCAGGTCCTCTGAGATGTTTACACCGAGGTACTTGAAGCTGCTCACCCTATCCACAGGGGCCCCACTGATCATAAGAGGAGTGTAGGGCCGCTGCTGTCTCTTCCTGAAGTCAACAGTCAGCTCTTTAGTTTTGCTCACATTCAGAGAGAGACAATTGTCCTGGCACCATGATATAAGTTTCTCTACCTCATCCAAGTATGCGGTCTCATCATTATTGGAAATGAGGCCCAGAACCACAGTATCATCAGCGAATTTGATGATAGATGTGGAGCTGTGAGAAGACACGCAGTCGTGTGTGTAGAGAGAGTAGAGCAGGGGACTCAGGACACAGCCCTGTGGGGCTCCTACGTTCAGGGTAATGGAGTTGGAGGTGAACTGACCTACTTTCACCACTTGAGGTCTGCCGGTGAGGAAGTTCAGGATCCAGTCACAAAGTGAAGAGTTAAAGCCGAGGTCTATGAGTTTAGAAGCTAGCTTGCTGGGGACAATGGTATTGAAAGCTGAGCTATAGTCAATAAATAGCAGCCTTACATAGTTCCCGTTGTTGCTGTCAATGTGCGTGAGAGAAGAGTGCAGGGCGTGAGAGATGGCATCTTCAGTAGATCTATTGGGGCGATAGGCAAACTGAAGAGGGTCCAAAGTATCAGGGATGGATGAGCAAATGTAGATCTTTACCAGTCTCTCAAAGACCTTCATGACTATTGATGTGAGGGCAACTGGACGATAGTCATTCAGACAAGATGGTTTATTGTTCTTAGGCACAGGGATGATGACAGATTTTTTAAAGGAGGTGGGAACCACAGAGGTAGCAAGGGACTCATTAAAGATGGAAGTAAACAAACCAGCGAGCTGATCAGTGCAGGACCTCAGAACACGACCAGTAATCAATGATATTTTACTCATTGTGATGGATGATTAAGGGAATTTGGGCTTTGTTTTCCCTCCTATTTATATTTCTGTGAAACAGGAAGCCATGGCTGGATAATTTCATGTTCATAATCACCCTGGAGTGCTCAAAATTGTGAATATGAATGAGAATATACTTCAGAGATATTTTACTCATAAGAATTTCTAGGGGTACCAATAATTGTGTCCAGCGTGTATTAGAGAAAAACATTTATTTCATAATGATATTTCCCCCCATTTTAAATTCTTATTATCCAATGAAAGATTAGATTTTTGTGAATTTTTTAAATAAAAGATCAAAAGGATTAACAGTGCAGATTAATTTTCACAGCCTTCTTTGATCATATTTACCAAGGGTGCCGATATTTTTGGCCATGACTGTATTATGTAAACAAAAACTTTTATTTTGGATGTGATTAATCGTGATTAATCGTTTGACAGCACTTATTTTTATTCTGAAAGGATGCATCAATTGATCAATACTGAGAGTAAAGGCTTTTATAATGTTACAAAAGATTTTAAATAAATGTTGTTCTTTTGAACTTTCTATTCATTCTATTCTACACTGTTTCTACAAACATATTAAAGAATCACAAGGTCCAGGTTCACAACTGGCACAAGTTTCTCATGCACAAAATCAGTATTTTAGAATAATTTCTGAAGGATCATTTGACACTGAAGACTGAAAATTCATCTTTGCCATCACAGGAATAAATTACATTTTAAAACATTAAAATAACTATTATTTTAAATTGTAATAATATTTCACAATATTACTGTTTTTACTGTTTTGATCACATAAATGAAGCCTTGGTGAGCAGAAGAGACTTCTTTTAAAAACATTTTAAAAGTCTTACCGACTTTTGAAGGGTTATATAGCTACTCTGAACATTTTCATTCTGCGACATCTGTTGACACCTTTACCTTTGCACTGGGCATCGTTTATCGCATTAGCTCCTTGGGTGTTAGTTTGCCTCATAAATGGCGCCTGTTCCTCCAATAAACTGTTGAAGTCAATATGAGGGACCTCGATTTTTTTTCACAAAAATGTATTCCCCACTGTAGGGGGCTGGGGTACTGGTTTGGATACAGAAAATGCTTTCTGTATAGCAGTGTTGGAGTGTGTGTTTTTCAAATGTACGTCCAGCGTAATGCTTTCTTATTTGTCTGGGAGTGCTTGTACTTGTGTGTTAGACTCAGTGGGCCTGGCAAAGACTGTGGAAAAGCTCTCCCCTCGCCTCAGTATGATGCTGGCAAACGGGCTGAGACTCTGCTGTACACGTACCACTAGCACCATCCTGTGCCATTGCATCTGGAAATTATTTACCAATGAGAGAGGAAGAGGGGGAGTTGTGAATGGAAAAAAAACAGAGGTTGCATAGGGGGAATTGAAAAAGGGTTTGAAAGAGTTCACCTAAAACTGAAAATTCAGTCCTCATTTATGTCATTTTAAACCTGTATGACCTTCTTTCTAACATGAAAAACAAAATATCCACCATCAAAGTGATTCACATGACTCTTATGCTATATTTCAAGTCTTCTGAAGTCATATGGTACCTTTATGTGAAGAAAAGACTGAATATTAAATGATTTTCAACTTCCATGGAACACAAAAGATGTTTTGAAGAATATTTTATGTCCAAACAATGCAAAAAATTGGACCTCACAGAATTTCTTTGTTTATTCAATGTGCATTTTTCAAAATATCATCTTTTGTGTTCCTTAGAAGAAAGCAAGTCCCACATGATGAGTAAATGATGACAGAATTTTCAATTTTGGGTGCACAATCTCCCTAACTCTAACTTTTTTGTTTTAGAATTGATTTTTATTCATAAAACAATAGCATAAATCCAATTCAAAGAGAGGTTCCCATCCACCTCCCTTCCATCCATCTTTTCAGTCTCCATGGCAACAAAAAGGATGTCCCGTGGAATTGGCTCCGAAATCTGGGCCTCTGCAAGATCAGCTTCAGAAAACCCTCTAAGGGCAGAAAACACATGAAAATGCAGTAACGAACTGTTGCTGCGCTCATCCGTCAGACGTAATGTGACTCAGTGCAATCATTACATGAGATGATATAACAGTAGTTGTAGATTCTCGGCTGTGTAGAGCGGAGTGGCCGTGACTGTTGATTTTCTGTTTGATTTATGTCTGTGTTAAATAGAGCACAGGCTCTGAGCTCTCAGCTTTCTCAGGCTTAGCCTGTCAGGCTGAGTTTCACACAAACACATCAGCCATGTGCTTCGGTCATCATAATTACAAGATTCAAATAAACACAGAAATGGTCCAAAATAATTTATGCCTTTATTGAACTGTAAAATTGTAGTTAAAATAATTTGTTCTGGATTTAATTTGTATCAGATGAGAGACGTTGCAGGCGTTCAGCGTGTTTATAGCACATCAGGCTGTTTCATATGTTTTTATAGCATTATCTAAAGGCATTTCCCCATTGAGCCCAAAGACCACATTTGCCAAGGGGTGCTTGCTGTTGCCTCAGTCTCATTTATCATTTAATAGCTGAAATATTTCACTACATGAAGGGTGTCAGATTTAGTTTGCCACATTTTATGCTTTGTTTGTGTGTGTATTTATATATGTATTCACTGCATATTGTCCCAGAGAAAAAGTTTTTTCTCAGCAGCTGCTCATTAATTGATCGTAGAATTATGAAATGAATTATTATAGGACATATATCAGTTGGTATTAAAAATAATGCCTCATTTTGCCTGTTTTTACATTTAGATTTCATTTGCAATCACCTAACACTCAAAGTAATATCAAAATCAATCTTTATTTTTCATACTATGTACATTATAATGTTGTGATGCCTAAATTAACTTGTCACATTTAAAATGATCGATTTTGGTGTTTTATTTAATTAAACAAAATAGTATAGATTTACACACTACTGTTAAAAAGTGTGAAAATTCAAAATTTAAAAAATAAAAATAAGTCAATTTGAAAGACATTTTGTAACATTTTGTAACATTTGTAACAACTTTACTGTCACGCCTGATCAATTTAGTGCTTCCTTGCTAAATAAGAGTATTACTTTCTTAAAAAAATGTTACTGATCCCGAACTTTTGAATGGGACTGTAATATTGAACATTTGTTAGTTATTGGCCTTTAGATTAAAAATAATTATTGGCTTATTTTGTATTGGCCTATAGAAATTTTGAAGGAGAAGCATCAGATTTGTAACAATTTTTCTCAAATAAAGTGCAGCACACTTAAGCAAAAGTCTCCATTTGTTCTTCATGTAATCTTACTGCTGTGACTCAGGGTTTATAAAGTAATCTCATTTGTTAATGCAAAAAGAAAACAAGAGATTAAATCATTTGTGTTTGTGTCTTTTGGCACCTTGTCATCTTCTCACATTACGTTACAATCCTTAATCCATTTGTCATTGCAGTATTCCGCAAAAACAATAAAAAACAACAACAACAAAAAAAAACTCCTGGATACTGATAAGACATGAGAGAAGTGAAGTAGCATTTGGGACTCTGGAAGCGAGTGTCTCTGTGTGTCTCTGAGTGTCACTAGGCACCATGGCAACGTTAAACCGTCTACAGTAAATGCAAATGAGGGAGACACAGAGCTGTTCATAAATGCATTCCTGCACAGAAACAAGAACGACCCTGGCTTCATTAGATGCGCTTCATTGCAAGCTCCTCATTTCTTTTATAGCTGTTCTGTTGTATTTTTGAGAGATTGTAATCATAGCCAGATGAATTTGATTAATAAGGCTTGGATTTAAATGTACTGTGAGTCTGGGAAATATCACAGGACCTGTTGACTTTGTTGCTCATTGTCTTTATACCTAGTTATTATAATGATTAATGGCTACTAGTAATGATTAATATATACTTTCATTCCTAATTTCTAACCAGAACTCCATATCGCTTGTACAGTTTGTCATCTGATATTACTTTTATGGCAGACAAATCCCTTCATTTGCATTTTTTCGCCATGTGTAATCCTTTAAACGACTGTTTCAAAACCAGTTCCCATTAACTTGCTCATAATATCAAAGCAGTCGATAAGAGTCAGTCAGTCAGTCAGCACTGGAGATTGCGTGCATATGAACCTCAGTACAACACAGAAGCTCACTGTCTTTGGTCTTCTCATGTCAGACCTCTGCCCCGTCAAACAGTGACAGAAAGACAGAGTCCAGACGCCGATGTATCTCTTTACAAACATGTCAAACCTTCCATTTTCCCCCCACAATGGAAAACCTCAGACCTGCAGAACTCAAGCTTTCTCGCTGACAGACAGAGCAATGCAATCATTTATGTATAATCCAGTCTCACTGCCTCTAACAAAGTCAAATGCATTTGTCAGTAAGACTGAATCCAGATTTTAAAAAATAGGGTTTGCCTTACATTTAAATGACCTAGAGGAATAAATTTATGTGTGAGCCCCTAATGAGTTTTTAGTGGGTCCAGTTGTCAATCCTAGTCTTTGAAGTTTAGTCTGCTGTGCTTTTGTGCATATGAAATTTTCCTTTGTAATGAAATCAGTCATATTCAGCTTCCCTTATTTAAGCCATCTATTGATTTGTGCTATTTTGTGCAGTAATTTTTCATGTAACAAAAACAATTTTTGTAGCTTGAATTGTGAACCACAGGAACAGAAGGCAGATGCTCCCACCAGAGATGCATATAGCATACGGGTCTTTATGAATTTTTTTTTTTTTTTTTTTGAGAAATAGTGAATGTGTTTAGCATAAGTGTGCAGCTTGTTAATGTATATGTTGGTTGGGGTTCAAAGAGGCTGTTGTTGGTATCCCAGTCCAGAATTCCTCAGTGACAGCTGGTACAGGATACCTCCTGAAAATAACCCTGAAAAGTCCTGAGACTTACTAAAGATCACTTTCTGCAGAGTTAAGAGCCATACTGCCCTCCTATGGTTAAACACATTAACAAAGAAATATAAAGTGCATTTTAACATGTAAATAAATCTCTAAGTGGGTCGTTCTTGTTATTCATATAAAGTATTAAGCTCATAATTTTTAAAGATGTAAACTACCATTTAAAGGTATGGGGTCTGTAAGATTTTTAAATGTTTAATTATGCTCACAAGGGCTCACATTTATTTGATAAAAATGCAATCAAAACAGTAACGTTGTGAAATATAATTGTAATTAACTATATTTTCTATTTTAATATATTTTCAAAAGTAATTTATTCCTGTGATGGAAAAGCTGAATTTTTAGCAGCCATTACTCTAGTCTTCAGTGTAACGTGATCCTTCAGAAATCATTTTAATTAGACGAGTTTATATTAAAATGCAAATCTTTTGTAACATTATAAATGGCTTAAATGTCAATTTTGATCAATTTAATGTGCCCTTGTCAAATTAAAGTGGAACTTCTAAAATAAAAAAAACTGTCTTAAATATATTAAGAAACATTTCAGATGTTTCTTTTTCCTTGCTCTAATCAAAACACTTTACATTCTAGTAATCTATAGAAATATTATCTTATCTTGACGTTTTTAATGTCAGCATAAATTAATCTTTGTGGTGTGCTTGGCAGTCAGATATAGTCAACTCAAATGGTGTTGAGTCAAACGGACAGCATTCATGCATATTCACATTCATACTGAAGCTCACAGCAAAAACAGTTTGAGAGAAACCTGAGGAACAGGTTTAATTTTAGTAAAGATTGTCAGATAAAGGATGGCAGTTGTAAATCCAGTTGAATCTAGTTGAATGGAATGAGCAGTCAGTGATTTTTAGCACGCAAGTCTCCTCTTCTCCCTCTGTCTTTTTTATTATCCAGATCAGTTAACACATCAAGTATCCCTGTAATCCTCACAGTTAATACTTCTGGTCCCCCCCCCCCCATATCAATCTGACAACCCTCCTTCTGCACACACCATGTATGTGGGTAGACCCCTTTCAGGAGGAGGACCCTCAGTGTGTCACTTGCAGTTCATGCAGTTTATGTTGATGTTGTGTTCTAGTATTAGAAATCCTTCTACATCTTGGTTGGCTTGTTTTAGATATCTTTAATTGCATGTAAAAAGAGCGTGTGATTTAGACAGTATGGCACAGGTATGAGGGGTCTGAGAACCCCGTGACAAGAGCGGTCATGTTTAACGGCTACCGTACTATTTCACAGCACCTCAATGACCTGAAGAAGGAGAACTTCAGCCTCAAGCTTCGCATCTACTTCCTAGAGGAGCGTTTCCAGCAGAAATTTGAGGACAGCAGCAGTGAGGATGTCCACCGCAGGGTGAGTATCACTGGGCTACTGTGAATTAAGCTGTTGACATGATTGTTACCTCGAGGAAAAGTTAACCAATTAATTTTGTCAACAAATTATTAAACACTTATTAGCCACAAATGTCCATCATTAACCAATTTATATCCAGAAATTAGATTTTTAGCACATTTCTTATATTTTAGCAAAGTTAAACAATTATGAAATGTATACAATGCATGAAAAGCAAAAACTGTAAAAGGTAACAAGCAAAAATATCAAACCATTGTTTTGTTGAACAAATATTAAGATTTATGAATGCATAGAATAAATGTATAACATTATATTGAAACATGATAGTTGTCACTAAATTTCCCATTTTAGTACAATTTCTTTCTGTTGGGGGTGACAATAAGCATTTGCACAGGTATATTCTAGTACTGCGACATTTGTTTTGCTGGCTTGACAAATGCAAAGGCCTAAAATAGCCTGCAGACTGCCAGTCATCTATACATTTGCAGTGCACAACAACTGCAGCCTGGAAATGTGGTTCTGTTTAAATAAACAACATTAATATGGATCAGCAGTCTGCTGCAGCTGTCACAAACTGACTATCAGCACTGGAAAAACTGGATTATGGGTAGAGTGGTAGACTGGATGACTCTGGTTGGGTCTGGTTACTGTGAGGAAGTAAAGGTGACTATCTAGCAGCTGTTGTCCACATTCTAATATACCAATATGGAACATACACACAAAAAGAGTTTATCATTATGTTTAAACTTATTTTTATTGCATGTAGAGTGATATAAAGTCTGAGATCACATTGAAATCTGTGATTATAAAACCAAAACTTTTTGAATGTAATGAAAACTTTTTGTAATGAAAAAATATGGGAACACTTTTTACGGTGTCCTTGTTACGTTACACGTACTTACTATTATAATAACAATAAATTATGCATAATTACATGCAAGTAACCCTAAGCCAAACCCTAACCATATAGTAGGTACATATAGTTAATTAATATTACTCGGTACTTAAATATACACTGTAACAAGGACACCTTAAAATAAAGTGTAACCATTTATATATATTAAATTAAAAAAATGCAGAATAGAAGAATTTCCTTATTCCTGTGGTTGATATAATATTTATGCATGTAGCATTTATATTGTAATGAAAACCACACTTTTACAGCATACATGATCCAACAGTCTTCAGAGACTTGATTGAACAATTTGATTCATTTTGATTAATTAGGTAAATGTGCGTTTATGCACTATTGGGCTTAAAATAGCACTGCTTAGCTGGTAACTGATACTCACAACTGAAGTTTGTGTGTGCAAACAAAGCCCAAAGATGCAGTATAAGTGCCAAAACTAGGCTATTTTTGTGTCTGACCTTTTCAAACGAACCCGATAAAACAAATATTAGTCCCACTGACCCATATAGGCTACACAAATCATTAAGAACGACTGATACATGACAGCTGCTCCTGAGTGCTGTTATTCATCAAACACAGTTTTACTGGCAAACATCCCTGAGGGTTATAATGGGATGTGTATGTATCATTTCAAAAACAAAAAAAAACAGTACACGTACAAAGTACTAGGCACTGATCTCATGCCAGCTACACTGAGTATCTGGTGGTGAGAGTTAAAAAAAAAGTCTCTGTTACTGTGGCCTGGTGCATTGTGGGAAGGAAAAAGTAGAGAGGTCAGGTTTGAGTGCATGTCAGAGAGAGTGAAACAGCAGGTGGTTGGCGTCTCTTGTTCTATTTTAAGGTCTCCCCACACCCATGAGACTCCAGCTGCACGTGCAGAAAGCTCACGCTGAGCTCTGCAGACTCAGCAGAGAAGATCCATGAAATATTTACAACTTTCTTTTTAATATTTTTAATGTAGCATATTAATTGCATGTGAATATTTTCAGAAAAATATCTGTTAGTAAAAATATTGTTGCATGAATTTCTAATGGAATATTTATTAGAGTTTATTATAATTGAACAGAAAATATTGAACCTGCAAACTCGCACACTTTTCATGCTTTTTGAAAATCACATTTTTGAATGCAGTACACGCAAAAGCACTACAACAAAACATTTTTCTCCAGATTCTGCATTATAGAGCTAAATTTGCTGCAAGAGGAGAGTAAAATGAGATTGCAATGACTTTTTTGAAAAACAAAAAAACAAAAAAAAACTTTGTTTTTCAGAACATTGAGCTGAAGGTTGAGGTTGAAAGCTTGAAACAAGAACTCCAGGAAAGACAGGAACAGCTTGACAAGGCCCTGTAAGTATCAAACAAGACAAATATATTCTTTATATCTTTAGTTGCTGTTGACAGATTATTTATGTCTGTTACAGTTAAGCTACATTCACAGCAGAATATGGTTGTCAGTCCTTAGTGCTAAATTCAGTGACACAGTTCAGTTATTACACAGTTCAGTTATAATTTAAAGTATAAATTAACGGACAATAAAGTCTTACACCTGCATTTTGAGAGCTGCTATATGAGCAGTATAATTTAAAAATCACATCTCTTAGAAAATACAGTTGTCAGTCAAAACACCAACCATGTGAACGTAGACATTGTTGTTAAGCTATATAAGAAAAAAAATTAAATAATATTTAGATAAATATTTAGTTTTACTGCTATTGACATCATTATGTATTTATGCGATTAAGAGTGCGTAATCTGGAAAGGAGTTAAACTGGCTAAAACAAGTCTGTGTTCTATGAATCTGTTCTTTAGTCTGGTGATCCTCTCTCTCACCCAGAATGCTGGTCTGCTGCCAACTACCGGTACTATCAGCATAACTGCTTCTCATAGGCATGTGCAACTTATCTTGCTGACCTGCCAAATGCAAAAGGCCAGAGCCCACTGCCAAGTCCTTGTCGGACGCTTATCAGGTTTGGGGGACAGAGCAGGGTGCCATGATGCCCTTTGAAATGTGGACATGGTCCTGTAACACTTTTTGCTGACAGAGAGGATATTTTGAGCTCATTTTTAGATACAAATACACACATACACTACCATTTAAAAGTTTTGGGTCAGTAAGATTATTTTTATTTTAATATTTTAAAATATGATTTATTCTTGAATTTAACGCATTCTTGCTGAATAAAAGCAAGAATGCATTCAAAAAAATTCTTGTCAGTTACCCCAAACTTTTGAATGGTAGTGTGTGCACTACACAAACACACTTGCGACAAGAACTATTCATTCTCAGTAAAACACACAATGAGCAACTCAATCCTCACGTAAGCGGGTTTGAGTTTTGTGCTTGACTTTTTCTTGTACGGTCGGGTGGAAGTGTGTCAGTAATGTTTAAATTTACAGTAGGATCCATTGGCCTTGGGGGGATCACCTAAAAATGAGACCCCCTTTGTGTTATTCTTCAGGTGACATCATTGTTGAAGGGCTGGTTGCTATGTGTCGTTTCCATCACACAATCTGTTCAGTTCTGATGATGTGTCTGCCAGTGACCTGAGTCTGAGTCTTGACCGTCAAGCAAAAATTCCCCTCGTAATTTCTCCTCATGTATTCCTCATACCTTCCTCTAAGCCATCGTTCCAAGCCTAACGTTCGGTTCTCTGAGGACTAAAAATCAAGCAGAACTGAATGATATCACCTTCCAAGCTAAATAACATGCCTGTAAGCTGTGATTACTAACACTAACTGATGTAGTAGCTGACCGGGACGATCACTCAGATCGCTCGTTGCAGTAATGGATGTCCTGGCGCGGTGCAGTCAAAAAACCCAGAGGTGCCTTTTGCTCTGGATCAAACAATTACAGCAGGGTCAGTGCCACAGCCATCATCACGTTCAAAAACAGCTCCGTTGCAATGCAGTAATGGAGTCTGGAAAAGCCGTTACGAGGTCCTCGAGAGGGTTCTAGAGCGCTGCACTGAGTGAGAGGCTCTCATAGACACTCCAGAATACTTTAAGTGTCAGAGCAACACCCTTCACACACACAAAGACCTGCTAAACATCCCAGAGGAGACGTGAGCAAAGATTGTTACGACTCACCTTTGTGACTCTTTAATACTATTTGGAGGATTGAAAAATGAAATGAAACTCTTTTACGGAGTCTGAAAGGTATGTACTTAGGGACAAAGATTAAATAAATCAAACATGACCACTCGCAGCAATTAATCTTTTGACTTTTTTTCCCAAAGGACACAGATAAATCTACCTAAAACATGATTTTTGGATACAGGTTTTGCATTAATTGTTTTTAGAATAGTTTTTAGAATATAATTATCTAGAATTTTAGATTGAAATCATTTATACATTGTTTTATATTTTTTATTACATTTATTATAATTATTTATAAATATATGTGCATTATTACTATAAACTTACGTTATCAAATAATAATAATAAACACATTTACTGATAATAAATAGTCAGAATAATTATTGTCCTAAGGTGGTCAGAAATTGTTACTTTCTAGAGGTAAACATTTGTGCCATATTAGATGCTGTATTTCATTCATTAAACTGTCATTTATGACTTATTATAGATTTAGTGCTGTTTGCCTTCTACAGTTTTGTTTAAAAAAAGACGATAGTGTAGATTTCAATTGATCATGGAAGATGTAATTCACTGATTTAGCCTTTTAGTTTACTTTGAGACAAATCCACAATGGCACAGGCAGCATTCTGACCAAAAGCGTCCTTTTTTCATTTGTATCAATGGATTTGTTTAGTCACATTCTTTCCGAATTGTTCACTAAAGCTATTTTGTTTGTATTGTGTCACTTCGCAGAACCACAGCAGAAAGTCTGACCAATCAGAATGGGGTGGAGGTGCAGCGTCGCTGTGAGGAACGGCAGCAGGAGATCGGACACATGCAAGAGATTCTGGAGACCAAGATCCAGCTTCTGCAGGAGGTGCACATTGTGTTCCTATACGCAATAAACTGACCTAATTACAATGAAATCCATATTTCCAGCATTTACTATTTGAAATGCTTTTGCTGTTCTTGGTTACTTATTCTTGTGTGTTTTGAAGCAAACTCTATTGTAAGAGACTCCATCCAGAACCAAAATCTTATTTTATTTTATTTTTGCATTTTATTTCATTGCATTGCGTTTTATGTAATTTTTGTTTTCAGGAGGCTCAACTGGCAAGAAGTGAAGCAGAAAAAATGGCTTCCCTGGCAGATTCAGAGTCCCAGCGCTGTTTGGCTCTAGAAAGGAGGATGATGATGGAAATGCAGGGGGGAAATGAAAGCTTGTCTGCCATGGCACAACATGAAGAGAAGGCTAAGGACAGGTAAACATTACAGGACTGAATAAGCTGATTCAGAAATTGTACTAAATGTTGTTCTGAGATTTTTGAATGAAAATAAAAACAATCTCTGATGCCACTTTGTTTCTGTTAGGTTGATAGAAGAACTGAATGAAACCGTATGCAGGAGAGAGCAAGAGGCAGCCGATCTGAGTGCACAGAGGGACTCCCTTACTGTAAAACTAACTCAGCTGGAAGAGAAAGTGCAGAGCCTTAACATTTCCCTCCAGCAGAAAGAGAAATACACAGAGGTAGCGTGTATAGGATCTCATCCATCAAAATGCACACACAGATTTCATGTGGTCCAGATAATGAGTAACCTTTTTTTAAATCCGTCACCCCTGCAGCAGCCAATGTGTCACAGTATAATGCTTTTGGGCAAATAGCATACACACTCAAATCAATGAGATTGTGCATGCAATATCTGGCTCTACTGTTCTCCTCAATGTGGTTAAAATCCAGCAGCTAACTAGGTCACTTTGGCCTCTGGCCCCTATTCAACCCCTAAAGGGAAAATGGATTCAGATATCAGACTGTATTTATAAACACATACACACACAGTCATGCCATTGCAAATAGGTCATGGCACCATGGCACATGCAGGAGTGATTCAATACTTCTCCCAGATTAGTATATTTACAGTGTGGGTATAAATCACATACACAGGGAAATTTATATTAACTTTGCCTTAGATTCATATGCAAACTGAGACGAATAAAAATTGTTAAAGCCTGTGTGTAGATAAACTTGTTTAACACTGTATAAACAATGAACTAAAATTGACCAAAACATGGGAACTGACAAATTCGAAGGAAATTGTTTAACCCTGTAAAGCCTGCTCTATCGTATTTGATACGCAAATGTCTAAGGCCTCTAAATTATCAAAATGATGAAAACTTTGCAGACACAATCTACTACATGCCTTCTGTAATCTTATCAAAAAGCCATTTAGTACAATTCAGAAAATGTTCACCTTCAGGTCGTGGTACATGTGTCCTTGTGCTGTGAAATCTTCACTTATTTTTCATAAAGTAACATAAGAATAACTTTTGTATTGTAAGGAATATTTCAAGATGGACATGTACTGGTCTGAGGCAACTTAGTACTGAAGTATCTCCCAACATGGAATATGTATATGCATTTTTTGTAATTAGTCTGCAATTTCATTGAATTACATTAGTATGTAAGCTATCAGATTTCCATCTTACTTTTTGGTCATATAAATATCAACTGCACCAAATTGCATATTTTGCTTAGTTTGGGCCTCTGGATAACAGTGAGGTGTATCAGCTACACATTCTTACTATAATCATACAATATGAAAAAGTCATTAAAAGCCCAAAGTATTACATATGATATATATATATATATATATATATATATATATATATATATATATATATATAAAAAAGGCAAACTGTTTTTATACATTTTTTTCAGTAAGCTTAAAAAATACTGACTATTATTTAATATTACAGGGTTAAACAGAAAAACAGAATTTTCATTTTTAAACTGTGACATGGCTTATTTTGTCAGACAGCAGGCTACATAATTTTCTCTTTTTAGACTCTCAGAGAAGAAATGGCTCATGGAAAAGTCAATACAGAGCAGGAGATGCAAGTAAGACTTTTTCTTCTATTTATGTTTTCTCGCAAGTTAATCTTTTTTCAAAGTATTTGCATGTAATCTACACATAATTATTACTGAAGTTTAGCACATTGTTAATATAATACATGGCTTTAATTTAGCTGAAGAAGCATCACTAGTGTGCTGAGAGTGACATCTAGCGACAGTGTACAGTTATAGCTGAGACTGCACACCAGCACACACATGTACAACTATTTTAATAATTTAACAGTATGTACCTTGTATTTTAAAGAACTTGTCTTTTTTTATCCAACACGTAATTCAAGCTTTTTTACTACTTTTAATATTTCATGTATTTTACTTTCTGTGCTGCTCTTTGCTCTTGGTAAATATTTTTGTCATAACATGGAAAAAATCATACAACTAAGGGAGTAAAGGGATATGCAGTATTCACTTTCTTGTTTGACTTGGGTTTAGGTTTAAAAATAAACATTCAATTACATCACACTGCACACAGAATAGTAATGAAAACTCAGTTAATTTTACTGTCTCTCAACAACTCCTTGCCATCACTATCACTGTTTGACATAAACAATGAGATAATGCTACATTTGCTTGATTAGGATAAATATGTTTTTGATTAAGGGCGGTGTGTGTTATGGTGTTCTGTCTCTGTTGTCATTCGAATGAAAAATCCACACAGACACACCACACATCTGCCAAAATGTGCAAATATCACCATAAAACATCATTCAGTTTTATCTATCTATAATCAATAGAATTAATATTAAGTGATGAGAGATTGATCCATCTACCCCCATAAGTTTACTGTGTTGAATGTTGATAGCAAATGTGGTTGTTTAAATCTATGTAAAATTAACAAGTGACATTTTTAGTCAATTTACAAGCCGGGCTCATTACAATTGCACATTATAATGTTAATAGAAACAACTATTCAAGATTTTAACTACGAATATTTAGATTAGTGATGTACCGACCTAGACCGCTTTTTACATTTGGGCTCCCCCAATAATGAATATGATTACATCCCTAAATAAATTGTCATGATAGATAGATAGATAGATAGATAGATAGATATTATGAATCCAGTACGTCGGAAAAACAAATCACTTTCTCAGATGCATTTCTTTGTCGAAAATGGAAATAAGTATGTAAAGTAGTGTCATCGTTTGCTTGGCTTGTTTCCTATGTTGGACCGGTACCACTGCGTGCTCCGAGGGGTGTTTGAAGAATTTACAAAAACCCTGTTGACAAACAATGGACGATAAAACGTCAATCTATAAGATGGTTTTAATTTAAGCGGATGTTAAGAAGTTAGTAACCGTTACTACGTTTTAAATAAGTAAGATGTATTGTAGAAACGTATGTTTACGACACCCCTCTTTGTTCAGAAAATGGTACGCGCCATTTTTTCCCTGCCTCACATCGTTTGCTGCTCCGCTCTCTCTGTACATTGAGACCCGGTTATGTACACAAAATATCGTCAATTTCTAGTGTAGCCGATCGGGGACAGAATATGATATTATTTTCGTCTACATTTCGGGTAGCGGTGGTTATATAAAGATGACACGTTTTTAAACCGGAGTCGAGCGGTGGGATTTAAATGATGTCTTGTCATGTCGGCGTCTTCACAGAAGAGCAAATGAAACATAATCTGGAGCGCGAGAGTCTTTATTTCCGCTGACGAGGACGAGCATCTCAACATCGAAATCAAAATCTACATTTATTTCCAGCGATATATCTATTTAAAGAAAGATCGGAAGGCCATACATAAGGATATAAAACAGCACAACTTTAAGACTTAATCAATTGACCGGAATAAATTAAAGGCATCATTTTATCAATGATAAAAAGTGAAATTGTAATAATTTCCAATTATATTTTTAAATAGTTACTTTGCCTTATGTATTTATTTATTTTTTTAAATGTCTTATTTTCCATTGCTGGGCACTGGAGAGGAATAGAAATTTAGGAACTATAGATGCCATGAAATTTTCAGTTTCGCTCTTGCCACAAACTACTGTAGGTTATTATTTAATTGAAGATTTATAATGTTGGACTCAAAGATGAAGGACGTGTGTCGCATCTGTGCAAGGGAGCTGTGTGGTAACCAGCGGCGATGGATCTTCCACCCAACAGCCAAGCTGAGTCTGCAGGTGCTGCTGTCCTATGCATTGGGCAGGGAAATGACCCGGGACGGCAGGGGAGAGTTTGCCTGCAGCAAGTGTGCCTTCATGCTGGACCGAATGTACCGCTTCGACACTGTGATCGCCAGGGTGGAGGCCTTGTCTGTCGAACGGATGCAGAAGCTCTTGTTGGAGAAAGATAGGCTCAGACAGTGCATTGGTGGACTGTACCGCAAAAACAACGCTGATGATTTTGGAGTGGATAGCGGTGCTGCGGAGTCTTCTGTAGTTGACTTCTCCAGGTTGGCTGAATCTGAATACAGCGCTCTACTGCAGGAAGATCTGACATACTCTATCTATGAGTCCTGGGCTGAGCAAGGCGCTCAAGAGCAGGTTCAAGACCACCAATGCCCTGTTCACCATCAATGCCATGCGGCAGCGGACGCCACTTCAGGTCCCCGTCCCAGGAAGTGCAAAGGGTGCGCTGCACTGCGAGTGGCAGATTCAGATTATGAGGCTGTATGCAAGGTTCCCAGGAAAGTGGGTCGGAGCACTTCCTGTGGGCCCTCCACACGGTACTCCGGTAGTGTTCTGGACAGCGCTGAGGAAACCGTCCTATCCGCTCCTCCACCAGAACCTGAACCTGTCGAGAACAACCAAACTTGCTGCCCCAGTGATCCAGAGCCTGTTGGTGTGAGTCCTGCCTCCTCTGTGGAGTCTTTGGACACCGCTGTAGATGTCACCCAAGAGTCTTATCCAAAAGTCCATCCTAACACCATGCAGGGAGAGTCTGAAGAGGAACGATCTGCTATCAAGAGGCCTGGTTCTGTGTGTGGACTTGATATGGCTCTCAGCTTGCTTAAAAGCTTTGAATATCACCCTCTCCAGAGTCACAGAGGGAGTCGAATTCCTGTGCTCCTCAAATCTAATGCTACACCCATGGAGAGTCCTTACCCCCTGCTACAGGTGCCTCCCATTGGGATAGAGTGTCCCATTTCTCCCCATCTTCCAGATGCTACTTCCAGCATCCAGCAGGAGCTTCAGTTTGAGTTGGCAGAAATGGAAGACCTGTGGTTGGATGAGTATGTGCAGTGCAAGCCACTGGGCCTTCAGAAGGTACACAGACAGACCTAAGGATTCTCAGAAAACCATCAGAATGAAGAAAAGGAGAAATTAATAAGGGTTGTTTGAAAAGGATCTTTTGTGGACTGTCTGTACATAGTATATTAAGAAACAGGAATGATGAGTTTATAGAGCATAAACTAGATGAGTAGATGAAGAAACTCCCTCAGGCCTTTTTTTCCTCCCAGAGCTCTCCAGCTCTCTGATTGCTTTTGATTACTAGGTTACCCGTCATCTTCTTAGCAATTCTTTCCTAGCAACTGTTGTTTTGAGCAACAGTGCTTCCTGCCACAGGCTAATTCTAAAGATATCATTGTATTCTCACTCCTCTGATGAATACATATTGGCTCTATATTTACACTACCAATCAAAAGTTTGGGGTCAGTAAGATTTTTTTTAAAGAAATGTATACTTTTATTCAGCAAGGGTGCATTTAGTTGTTTAAAAAATGATAGTAAAACATTTAAAATGTTGCAAAATAATTACAATTTCAGTTTCAAATAAATGCCATTCTTTTGAAATTTCTATTTGTAAAAGAATTCTGGAAAAAAAAAAATCTCTGTTTCCACAAACGTGTTAAGCAGCAACTAATAAGAATTGTTTCTTGAGCAGCAAATCGGCATATTAGAATGATTTCTAAAGGATCTGGAGTTGAAAATTCACCATTGACTGACTGCTGAAAATTCCAACACAGGAATAAATTATATTTGAAAATATAAAAGAGTTATATTAAATTGTAAAAAATATTTCACAATATCAGTGTTCTTCCAGTATTTTTGATCACATAAATGCAGCACTGGTAAGCTTAAAAGACTTCTTTCAAAAACAATAAAAAAAATCTTACAAACCCCAGACATTTGAACAGTAGTGTGTATATGTTAAAAAACAGAATGAAGTATGATACATGATTTTTTTGGCAATTTTATGTTTTTAATTTAATCCATTAATAGGTAAGCCCCTGTTGTACGAGTCCATGTAATGACAGATAAAGCAACAGGCAGTATGAGTAATCTGATATTTAGTGTTCACAGTCAGCAGTATTGTACTATGCAAAGCCACTTGTAATCACTGTATGCTACCGTAGACAGGGCTCAGAAACATTATCCTTTAATTAATTGCACTGCTACTATTGTGCTAGATTAATTTTTATTTTTCTGCACAGTAAAGTCTTTGATTATTATAGAGACTTAATTTATATTAATATTAATATTATAAGAACTTATGTCAGTAAATAGAGAGAGAAATGAAGTTAAGTGAAAATCAAAAACAAGGAAGTGAATGGCATGCCGCCATGGAAAAACAGGACTTCCTGAGGAAGTTGTAGAAGGAGGCAATGGTCATAACTGTTTGTTCAGCACTGCATGTGGCCTATCTTGTAATGGAGAGTAGTGGAGAGTTTAGATTTCATACAGAGTATTTATTGACTTTTAAAATATGAAATAGCATTTACATTAACATAAATATTGAGTAGGAAATAATGAAGGCTTGATTAGATTGGTTAATGATCGATCAGGGTTGCATTAGCAGAAAAAACTACTTTAATTTGAAATCAAATCAAATTGTAATACATTTTTCTGTCTCTGAAACAAGTAACTGTAATCCTAGAGTTTTAAATATTTGTTTGTATGAACTGTCTGTTTCAGAGGTTGATTGAGGAGCAGCAGTGTCAGCTGGCAGAGTACGAGAACGCAGCGGGTCAGTGTGTGAGCGAGCTGCAGAAGACCCAACAGCAGGTCCAGTCTCTCCAGACCAAGATCCGAGAAAGCGAGGCCAGTAATAAGGTATTATTAACATCAAATGTGATGTTTCATCAAGCATCTGACAGTCATTTGGTGTACTGTTGTTGCTATGGTGTTGTTGTGTCTCAGCAGGAATGGGAATAATTAAATCGTTATTGTGCTGAGCCCTTTTGTTTGTGTTTGTGTGTGTGAATAGAAGTTGCAACAGAGGCTCGGGGACATGGAAAGTGAACTGCGCTCTCTCAGAGAAGCAGCATGTGGTCAGGAGAGAACAATACAGACCTTGAGTGACTCACTCAACACTAAAGACTGTGAGGTATGTCTACCCCGAAAGCTCAAAGTGGCGACTGGAATATCAGGCTTTCTTCACATGCTTGAGACACACTGTTTGGCATTTGGGCTGTTAGTTAAAGTATAGGAACATTTAGGTTTGAAGTAGTATAGCCACATTAATATGTCATGTTTTTGAGTCACTTTGACCCAGAAACACATTTTGATTATTATGCAGTGAAGTAAGAATTCTTATGTTTCTGCTCCAGACATTGCCAAGGAGTTTAAATTGTGGCTGTCATAAAAAAATAAAATGTTTTTTAAGAAAATGAACTCAAATGGTGATTTTTATTTGAAAGATGTAGAAAGCATTTTAGAGAGATGCTAATCTCTGAAGTTCACTTTTCTAGCTATGAACATAGAATAAGGGAAATGTAATGTTAGGTGACAAGTTTTTGATCAAATTTATTATTAAAAAGCTGAAGACTTGATCAAAAATGACAAAACCTTTACGTAACATTAGTACTTTTTGATTAATTTTGCTCAAACACCCCATTATAGATTATTTCATTTGTGTGTCATTAAATCCATTTGCAATCCTTAATTGATGACTTATTTTTCATGCTAGATTACTGATCTCCACCGTCTTATTGAAGAACAGAAGGAACTTCTGCGCTCCCTGAAGCAACAGAACAACCATTACCAGCTTCAGCAGCAGCAGGTGGGAATCCTCCTAAAATGGAAAGATCACACTCCTCCAAGTTTTCTATTTAATGTCAAGTTCTGTTAAGTGCAATGTTAAAAGATTTTAATGACTATGTCTGATTATTTCTCCCAATGGCTTGCTGCCGCAGGTGCCTGGAGTGGCTCCAAGTCGTATGCAGGCTGATCTGTTGGACCTCCAGGGCTCTTTGTTCTCAGCTCAGCTGGAGCTGCAGGGCCTTCAAAGGGTACAGCAGCAGGGCCAGAGGCGAGAAGAAGACCTGGCTCGTGCAAACCAGCGCCTGCAGACTGACCTGCAGAGAGCCCTGCAACAGCACCAAGAGGGAGAAAGACACAACCAGGATCTACAGGCTGCTCTAGAGAAGGCTCGCCTTGAGGTACAACAAATGGAGGAGAAATGGAGAGACGAATGGAGACAACGAGAGAAAGAGGTTGAGGAAAGAGAGAGGACCATCCGAGAACTGAAGACCTCACTAGAGCACAAAGAATGTCTGATAGAAGTAAGACATGCAAAGAACATTTTGATTATTAGTCCTAGTATTAGGACTGATAGACTTTCTATTAGTATGTTAATCTCTGATACTATATACTCTTCTGTTTGATCAGGACTACAGTGAGCTGGTGGATTTTCAGAAAGAGCCTGTCGGGAATAGAGACAACCTCATCCACAAGCTCAAACAACGCATTCAGGAAAGAGATAGAGCGCTGGAGGTACATAATCACACATATACAAGCAATTTTACCTATTTAACTATTTTGAAAGCTTTATATACACTACAAAGTTTAGGGTTGGTAAGATTTATAATGTTTTCTTTTATGCTCACAAAGGCTGCAATTATTTGTTTACAAAAGCAGTACATACATTAATATTGAGAAATATTTAAAGTAACTATTGTGTATTAATTTGTTTTTAAAATGTAATTTATTCCTGTGATTGCATAGCTGAATTTTCAGCAGCCATTACTCCAGGCTTCAAGGTCGCATGATCCTTCAGAAATCACTTTAATATGCTGGTTTGATGCTCAAAAAACATTTCTTATAATTAGTGTTGAAAAACGTACTGCTTAATATTTTTGTAGAAGCCATGATATAATTTTTTCAGTATTTTTGATGTAGTTTCAGCATTTATTTGAAATAAAAATAATTATAAATGTCTTTACAGTCACTTTTGATTAATTTAATGCTTCCTTGCTAAATTAATTAATATGAAGTATTTATTTCTTTCAAAAAAGACCCAAACTTTTGAATGGTAGTGTATGTCATCATTTTTATTTTCTTAGAATTGCTGTTGTATATGAAATGTGCTGTATCAATAAAGTTTGCCTTACCCATCTCAGAGAGCGATAGACGATAAGTTCACTTGCATGGAACAGAAGGAAGATGAGGTGCATAAACTACAACTGCTGCTGAGAGAGAAAGACAGAGACCTGGAGAAACTTCGATGTGTGCTGTCCAACAACGAGGAAACCATCACGGTATTGTTGTCTCACTCGAATAGTGCTGAAATTATGAATACCAGCAATACGATCCACTTAAAATAATTTTCATGTGCTTATCTGTACAGAGTCTGGAGTTGTTGCTGCGTGGTAAAGGTTTAGAGCTGGAGCAGGTGTGTGAGGCCTGGCGCAATGCTCAAGGCATTCAAAGTGAGAGAGAAGAATCACACATATGCAGCCTGAGAGAAAGAGACACTTTAATCAGCCAGCTGCAGACATCGCTGCACACACGCACCAAAGAGGCGGAGGTGAACACACGCTTCAGATATGCACATTAGTGTTCTTTTAAACTCTTTAACATGCATCTCTCTGCAGGAGATGACTGCGGTTCTTCTCAGTAAGGTGTCAGTCGGGCCCAGTGAGGTGGCTGAGGAGCTCAAGTCTCGGCTTCAGCTCAAAGAGCGTTTGTTCCAGGAGCTGCTGTCGGACCGCAGCAGACAGACTCAAGAGCATCACTCACAGGTCCAAGACCTGCTCAACACCATCAGTGCAAGAGAGCAGTACATCAAGGTAACACTCTACCACTGACAGGCATCGTAACACAATCTAATGTACCTCCTGAGCTTTTAAGTCACTTTTTAACATCACACTCAATCTCCCAGGATTCTGCAGGGCGTATGGGTCAGGTGATGGTTGAACAGACCGCTCGGTTGCAGGAGCTGCGCAGGCAACTTGGGTCAGCTAACCCACAGTTGACTGAAGCAGACACACAAACTCTTCAGGACGAGCTCCGACTGACTCTCCGCAGAGAAAGAGAGGCCCAGAACCAGCTTACCGCCCTGCATGCCACCTTGGCGTCCCACCAAGAACAACTCAAGACCCAGGCTTCAGATATAGAGGCTTTGAGCAGGACTTTGAGCATCAAAGAGGAAATCATCAAGGTTTGTGTATAGCCTTTGAGTTTAAAAATTTATGTTTTTTGTAGGTGTGGGTATTTATTGACTTGATTTATTCAGGACTTACAGATGCAGTTGGTGGATCCGTCAGATTTACCACTGGTAGAGCGACTGACCCAAGAGCTACAGATGCTGAGAGAGAAGATGGAACATCAGGACGCCACCTGCATTAATCACAAGGTAAGCATATCAACAAAAATGCTAAGTTTAAACGAAATAAATTGAATGAGCATTAAAGTACATGACTTGTTTGGTACTGTACAGTTTCAACTGTGTATACATATACTGTATGATTATTTTTTTTTAAGCAGGCTGTTTTGGATCCTCTGGTGTCCATGGAAACAGGACAGGCGGCTAAATCCCATGCTGATTTTGGAGGTGGGGACGGTCTGCAGTTTGGTCTGTAATGTGGCCTCCCGGGCTGCAGAGGACAAATGATGCCTTGTGCATTGCATCGCAATTATAACCTCTAGATAAGCATGTGCTGAGATTAACAAATGTTTGAATTAGTTATAACTAAAGACTGAATTGTGCATTTTTAGTTATTTGAAGCCACTAGAGTCTTGTAGATACTATTGTAATGAATTCTAACAACATAATGTTTACTTATATTTCATCTTACATGTGTGCATGAAGTTTTTTAATGTTCTGTTTTATTTTCAACAGTGCAATCATTTGTATTTGAGCTCTTTTTTTTTTACTAATATTCCACATGCTTATCTGTTATTTATTAATTTAAAGCAAAAAAATCAAAAACGTTAATATATAAATTTGAGGGCTACCAAAAGTGGGTCTTATTTTATTTTGCTGTCACTGTGTTTACTGTAGAAACCTGAAAAAAAGATGCACTGTAGTACTTCAAAATGACAAGTTTCATTGTATTTAAGTGCTGCTGTGTTGTTTTAGAATGATTTATTCAATAGGTTTAGAGCATAGATTTAATATATGTTAACATAAGTGTGTCTCTGCATGCAAAATAACTGATGTTTGTAGCATGTCATTTGCACTTAGTATTGAGCTGAATACACCACGTTACTGCCTAACTGATGCCTTTATGGATATTTAAATAATATGTGTTCTGCATTTTAGTTTTCATTTTTTTGTATGTACCATGATCATTTTGACTCTCAGTAAATTATTTGGTGAAATATACTGAATCAAAAGAAAAAACACTGTGGTGGTGATATGGTGAAAACGTGTTTATTTATACTGGGACATATTGGGCCTTTGGGCTGATCTTTTCTATATCTTTCTCTTCTCTTTCCATTCTTTCCTATTTCCTAAAGTCACAAGCACAATTAATGCCCAAGTTTAAATGCTGCACATTAAACCTAACCAAACACATTTTCTTAATATCTGTTTGTTTATATATGATCCATAAAGTCCTAGAGATGCTGTTTTGGATACTACACAACATACACAATAGAGATCATTGCTCAATGTTGTCCTGTGAGACACAATTCAGAATAATACTGTAAATCACTCAAGGTTCTCAGATCTTAACAGAATCCGGTAGCTGATTTATATCAAATCTGTGTCATGAAATTGTCACATTATTGTGTTCATTAGTAAATGCAGCACACACTAAGCATGTTCATAAATTGATAGCGTGTTAGCAGCTTCCCTTTTTATAAAGCTTATATTTTAATATTCATTAGTAGTAGAATATTGTTGGCTATAAACCGCTAATTCTCTCTAGTATCCAGTATCACTGTAGTTACATAAACATAAAATTAGCTTGCCATCAGTCGTATACTTATTCATAACATCTACACTTTATTCTTTTTTATAAGTTATATAAACTGCAGAAAATATAATATACCACTGAATTTACAATATAGTACTCAAAACAGGCTTTTTCAATATTCTGTTAACTTTTACAAATCATGTTAACTTGTACAGTTATGCAATGAATCCAGAAGTGGGCAGTGCTGCCACTCAGGAAATGAGTATTTTTATCTATTTGCTCTTGCTCTTCCTGTCTTTCTGCTTGTCTTTTGTGTGTATACTGGCCTGAAGTATCCGCTTGTCACTGAGAGTCAATATGGTCCTGGATTAGTTTGATTTTATGGTAGAATAGTTTGTGAATATGCTGCAGATGAAAGGTTACTCAGAGAAGACCTCATCAGTAAGATGAGCCTCATTAGAGAATTATGTTCACTAGTCTCTATAGTGACGCATGCAACAGTCAGTGCACAGTGTGTGTATGAGTGTGTGAATGCATTTCTGTACTGACAATGCAATACTTTTTCCTCTAGGATTCACATCAGATGATGGAGAGGAGGATGATGAAGACTGCAATAGTGAGTTTGCGGACAGTGCTGAAGACGAGGAGCGCTCCAAACTGACAGCTCAGTCTTTGATCAGCGTGCAGGTATGACAACATGCTGAAAGCATAATAGTACTGCATGCATTTTGGTCATAGTTAGAAATATATTTTGTATATGCAGGTTTATGCCTGAAGGTATTATATATATATACAGCACATTTTAAACATATTTTGCATTTATATTGAGCTTCAAAGATTTCAATCCTAGCTAACTATACTATGCTATACAATGCAGCATAAAAAAAAAAGAAAATAACCCAAATCTAAAAACCTATTCAATTCTACAACCATGGTGACTTATACTATGCAATAATATTGGCAAGGCAAGTTCATTTAAACAATGGTAATTCAGTGTTTTAACTTATGAAGTGAGAGAGAGAAAAATAAACGTACAAGTCAAATATTAATTTTTTAAGAACATACAAAAGCATAAAAATAACAAATAAGAAAAGAAAATTAAAACTGCAAATAAACTAATACAAATAAATGTGTTTTTATTATTATTTTGAATTAGCTTTTATTTTTATGTGTTCATTTTAATTTGTTTTATTTTAATGATTTTTTTTTATTTTTAAAATCTATTTTAGCTTAATTTATTTGTAATTTTGTAAATATCTTTCTATATCTTTAACTAAATAGCTTTAGTTTTATTTCATATTTGATTTTAAGTTTATTTCAGTTAGTATTTTATTATTTCAGCCTTAACTTATTTCAGTTACATTTAATTTCAATAACATTTCTTATTTAAAGTTTTTCATCTAATATTTTATTTTTTATTTTATTTCACTGTAGTTTTAGTTAACAATTTTAACAATACACATCCATCAGAAGTGTAAAATATCAAAATTCTAGGTAAAATTCTAGGTTTTCTATAAGTATCATGGTGATTGTTGATTGCTCTGTTGCAAAATAAAAATAAATTACAAGTCATTAAGAAGATACAGCGAGTACGGATCCTTTATCTGAAAGTGATGTTTTCTATAAGACATCAAATGTGGATTCATCCATATAAGAAGTATCATTTTGAGTGCACTATATACTGTAGCTACAATCATAGTATATATATTGCACTGCAGCACAGGTCCTGGTTCCTAATTATAGTATTTCCCTTTCATAGAGCTGTGATCAGCATAGAGGTCTTAGGGGTTGCCAGGATGCAGTAGCTGAGGGTCCAGGGCTGGTGGAGGTCAAGCTACTGGTGGAGCAGAAGAGGGCAGTAGAGAGAGAGCTGATGGAGCTCAAGTCCCAGTTGGAAAAGGCTGGTTTCTCCTCTCTCTCTCAAATGAGGTACAGCTATCCATACAACAAACAAAGTTACAAAAGACTATTTTACAAATAATAAATGTTAGAAAGTGTGAAATTCTTATATGTATGTGTGTGTACTCCTAAAACAGGAAAGCTTTCTTTACTCTACGCTCTGAAAATGAAGAGCTCACGATTATGGTGACAGGAAGAAAGCCTCAGAATAATGGACAGAAGAGCACATCAGATAGATGTGATGGACAGCTGGTGGATGCAGTTGGTGTAGAGGTGAGTTTGCTTTACACCTGATGGTAAATAGCATCCATGGGTTTTTACTGCAAACTTTAATGCATGTTTGTGTTTCAGCCTAATGAAAGGCAGCCAGTGTGTGACCAGACGGTGCGACTGAAGTCTGACCTTGAGCAGGTCCAGCAGGAGAGCAGAGAGCTTCAGGAGAGACTCATGGTGTCAGAAGCCACAGTTCAAGCTCAAGCCGAACAACTAAAAGACTACAGAGAACTCCTCAGTGAGTAAACACATAATCTCATCTATGAAACTACTGACAGAAATGCTTGTTAACAAATAATGCCACAAATGCAAAAGTTACTTATACTTAGATCTTTTTAAACTTAGACCTACTCTTTTGTTGTTTCTGAAAATGTAATGAATAACGAATGTATGTAATATATAAACGATAGTGCATTCAATTATGTTTAGTTATTTCAGGAGAGGTTTTCAAAACAGAGAGTTTTCAAGTTGTTTTTTGTTAAATGTTGATATGTTCAAATGAATATATAAAATGTTTGAATATTTGGTTTAATTTTACACTTTTTTGAGAACTTAAATGTTATTTTTGTAGACTAATATTAGATTTAAAATGCTTGCATAAAATGAACTAAAATGAATAAATCTGATGAAATACTATATATAGAAATACTGTATTTAATACTGTTATACTATAATATAATTAATACTATACTACTATGTATTATAATTAATTTTACTATAGAAGTGTTAAATAACTAAATACTATAATTAAATTTGCTATAATAATTTAAAGAATTTTTTTTTAAAAGACTGAGTAAAAAACATGGTATTAACACTGACCCACAAACATAAATAAAAAGTTTCAGTTCCTAAAACACCAATCTGTCTGGTATTTTGTTTAGCGGAAACATCAGTACAGCAGGACAATAAGCAGGTCCAGGTGGACATCCAGGATCTGGGCTATGAGACCTGTGGCCGCAGTGAGAACGAGGCAGAGAGAGAAGACACCAGCAGCCCTGGTAATCTCATTTGGTGTTACCACTAGGGGGCGTTTATGTCTTAAAATTGTGGTGCCTAATTTTACTTTCTAAACACTGTATCACAACTTCTTGTAAATAACATTTGCGTGTCTTCCTCCACTGCAGAGTTTGATGATCTGGAGCTGTGCACATCTCTCACATATCGTGATGGAGGCTCTCAATGGTGGGGTGGTTCCAGCTCACTGAACTCTGGGAAGACTGAATATGACGTGACGTACCTGCAGCAGCTGGTAGAAGA
The DNA here is from genome assembly GCA_039654775.1 of Spinibarbus caldwelli. Taxonomy (NCBI): domain Eukaryota; kingdom Metazoa; phylum Chordata; class Actinopteri; order Cypriniformes; family Cyprinidae; genus Spinibarbus; species Spinibarbus caldwelli. The sequence continues at coordinate 24,048,780 of CM077240.1, forward strand.
CCTGCGTGGTCAGCTTTCCCAGTCTCAGGCTCTAATCCGTAGCTTGCAGGCCCAAACGCGTGTTCACACTCCAGTCAGCACTCCTCGTAAGGTTAACTGGGGCTTGGATAACTCTGAGGCACAGAGCACAGCTGAGGAGGATGAGGGCTGGCAGTCGTCTGACGGCTTCGGGTCTCTTCCCCGCCAGCCAAAGCAAGACAGAGAGCTGCAGGAGCTCGTCTCCCGTGTGACATCACTGGAGGAGCAGCTCAGGAAGGGCAAAGGTCATTCAGAAGATGGCAAAGCTGTGAACTGGCCAGGGTGAGTACATTCATTTGACATTCTTGGAAGAAAACAGTACAATAAAAACCTATCTGTCTATCTATCTACAACCCGAATTCCGGAAATGTTGGGACGTTTTTTAAATTTGAATAAAATGAAAACTAAAAGAATTTCAGATCACATGAGCCAATATTTTATTCACAATAGAACATAACAAATGTTTAAACTGAGAAATTTTAAAGTTTTATGCACAAAATGAGCTCATTTCAAATTTGATGCCTGCTACAGGTCTCAAAATAGTTGGGACGGGGGCATGTTTACCATGGTGTAGCATCTCCTCTTCTTTTCAAAACAGTTTGAAGACGTCTGGGCATCGAGGTTATGAATTTCTGGAGTTTTGGTGTTGGAATTTGGTCCCATTCTTGCCTGATATAGGTTTCCAGCTGCTGAAGAGTTCGTGGTCGTCTTTGACGTATTTTTCATTTAATGATGCGCTAAATCTTCTCTATAGGTGAAAGATCTGGACTGCAGGCAGGCCAATTCAGCACCCAGACTCTTCTACTATGAAGCCATGCTGTTGTAATAGCTGCAGTATGTGGTTTTGCATTGTCCTGCTGAAATACACATCATCTGGAGGGGAGCATATGTTGCTCTAATACCTTTATATACCTTTCAGCATTCATAGTGCCTTCCAAAACATGCAAGCTGCCCATACCGTATGCACTTATGCACCCCCATACCATCAGAGATGCTGGCTTTTGAACTGAACGTTGATAACACGCTGGAAGGTCTCCCTCCTCTTTTGCCCGGAGGACACGGCGTCCGTGATTTCCAACAAGAATGTCAAATTTGGACTCGTCTGTCCATAGAACACTTTTCCACTTTGAAACAGTCCATTTTAAATGATCCTTGGCCCACAGGACATGGACTATGTTCACATATGGCTTCCTTTTTGCATGATAGAGTTTTGTTGGCATCTGCAGATGGCACGGCGGATTTTGTTTACTGACAGTGGTTTCTGGAAGTATTCCTGGGCCCATTTAGTAATGGCAATGACAGAATCATGCCGATGAGTGATGCAGTGTCGTCTGAGGGCCCCAAGACCACGGGCATCCAACAAAGGTCTTCGGCCTTGTACCTTACGCACAGAGATTTCTCCAGTTTCTCTGAATCTTTTGATAATGTTATGCACTGTAGATGATGAGATTTACAAAGCCTTTGCAATTTGACATTGAAGAACATTGTTTTTAAAGTATTCCACAATCTTTTTATGCACTCTTTCACAGATTGGAGAGCCTCTACCCATCTTTACTTCTGAGAGACTCTGCCTCTTATAGCTAATCATGTTACAGACCTGATGTCAATTAACTTAGTTAGCTGCTAGATGTTCTCCCAGCAGAATCTTTTCAAAATTTCTTGCTTTTTCAGCCCTTTGTTGCCCCCGTGCCAACTTTTTTGAGACCTGTAGCAGGCATCAAATTTGAAATGAGCTCATTTAGTGGATAAAAGTGTCAAATTTCTCAGTTTAAACATTTGTTATGTTCTCTATGTTCTCGGGGCAGTCGTGGCCTAATGGATAGAGAGTCGGACTTGTAACCCGAAGGTCGTGGGTTATATTTCTCTATATACAGGGGTGCACATAAGTGGTCTGCAGGTCCGCATGCACGACCAAAATAAAAATGCGCCGTATAAATAAGTTCTGACAGCGCATTTGCGTACTGACATGGATGACAGCTGTTAATGTATCGACAAACTGTACTGTATAAGATTTCTATTCAAACTGAAAGCATAATCTAGGCTAGCCGCTGCGTTTTCAAAGCAAAACTTTGAATTTCATTCACTGATGCTCTTCCATCAGCAGCGCTAAACCCGGAAGCGCATATACTTACTTGCCGGCAACCCGCCAAAATAAAAGCTTGCTGAGTTTACGTTTGGAAACGATGAAAATTCAAATTAAAATAATAATAATAATAATAATAATAATAATAATAATAATAATAGCATTTTATTTTAGTTTACTATAAAATAATTTTATTTGTATGTGATACTCCCTTTTTATTTTAAAATAAAATAGTATTATCACACTTGATTATTTAGTTTATTTTATATATATTAAAAAAAACTAAATAAAGTGCAATAATATCATTATCACTATTATTAATTTATTTTTTATAGTTATATTTTATGGGTCAAAGTACATGCCGTGGCCCGTGTGAGGACCAAACTAAATCTCCAGGTTCTCATATGAGAACCAGGCTGAAAAACTTATGTGCACCCCTGTCTATATATATATGTATGTGTGTGTGTGTGTGTGTGTGTGTGTGTGTGTGTGTGTGTGTGTGTAATTTTGCAATTAATAAATTATTTAAATACATTAAGTTATTGTTCCCTTTTGTTGAAATGTTATACATATTTAAATATGTTTATTTAAATATATTTAATATTATGTGTGTGTGTGTGTGTGTGTGTGTGTATATATATATATATTTTTTATTTTTTATTTATTTTATTTTTACAGGAATATTGCTTTTTTAAAAATATTTTCTAAGGTAACAATTACATTAAATATAATGTAAATAAATGCTTGAGTAATTGCAATTCATCATGTTTAGTCAGTAATTAATTTAGTATTTTTCGTAATATGATGTTTAATGAATACTTTTTATATACAGGTACATCTCAATAAATTAGAATGTCGTGAAAAAGTTAATTTATTTCAGTAATTCAACTCAAATTGTGAAACTCGTGTATTAAATTCAATGCACACAGACTTAAGTAGTTTAAGTCTTTGGTTCTTTTAATTGTGACGATTTTGGCTCACATTTAACAAAAATCCACCAATTCACTATCTCAACAAATTAGAATGCTTCATAAGACCAATAAAAAAAATTAAAAAAAATTTAGTGAATTGTTGGCCTTCTGGAAAGTATGTTCATTTACTGTATATGTACTCAATACTTGGTAGGGGCTCCTTTTGCTTTAATTACTGCCTCAATTCGGCGTGGCATGGAGGTGATCAGTTTGTGGCACTGCTGAGGTGGTATGGAAGCCCAGGTTTCTTTGACAGTGGCCTTCAGCTCATCTGCATTTTTTGGTCTCTTGTTTCTCATTTTCCTCTTGACAATACCCCATAGATTCTCTATGGGGTTCAGGTCTGGTGAGTTTGCTGGCCAGTCAAGCATACCAACACCATGGTCATTTAACCAACTTTTGGTGCTTTTGGCAGTGTGGGCAGGTGCCAAGTCCTGCTGGAAAATGAAATCAGCATCTTTAAAAAGCTGGTCAGCAGAAGGAAGCATGAAGTGCTCCAAAATTTCTTGGTAAACGGGTGCAGTGACTTTGGTTTTCAAAAAACACAATGGACCAACACCAGCAGATGACATTGCACCCCAAATCATCACAGACTGTGGAAACTTAACACTGGACTTCAAGCAACTTGGGCTATGAGCTTCTCCACCCTTCCTCCAGACTCTAGGACCTTGGTTTCCAAATGAAATCCAAAACTTGCTCTCATCTGAAAAGAGGAATTTGGACCACTGGGCAACAGTCCAGTTCTTCTTCTCCTTAGCCCAGGTAAGACTCCTCTGACGTTGTCTGTGGTTCAGGAGTGGCTTAACAAGAGGAATACGACAACTGTAGCCAAATTCCTTGACACGTCTGTGTGTGGTGGCTCTTGATGCCTTGACCCCAGCCTCAGTCCATTCCTTGTGAAGTTCACCCAAATTCTTGAATCGATTTTGCTTGACAATCCTCATAAGGTTGAGGTTCTTTCGGTTGGTTGTGCATCTTTTTCTTCCACACTTTTTCCTTCCACTCAACTTTCTGTTAACATGCTTGGATACAGCACTCTGTGAACAGCCAGCTTCTTTGGCAATGAATGTTTGTGGCTTACCCTCCTTGTGATGGGTGTCAATGATTGTCTTCTGGACAACTGTCAGATCAGCAGTCTTCCCCATGATTGTGTAGCCTAGTGAACCAAACTGAGAGACCATTTTGAAGGCTCAGGAAACCTTTGCAGGTGTTTTGAGTTGATTAGCTGATTGGCATGTCACCATATTCTAATTTGTTGAGATAGTGAATTGGTGGGTTTTTTGTTAAATGTGAGCCAAAATCATCACAATTAAAAGAACCAAAGACTTAAACTACTTCAGTCTGTGTGCATTGAATTTATTTAATACACGAGTTTCACAATTTGAGTTGAATTACTGAAATAAATGAACTTTTCCACGACATTCTAATTTATTGAGATGCACCTGTATGTATATATTTTAAAGAATATGTTATATATAAATATATATTAGTATATTGGAATAAATATATGTTAGTATATGTTGGTGATTCTTTTATTAAATATTTTTAAATATGACATTTAAATGTGACATTATCTTACAGATATTTAAAATACACTTAAAAATATTTAAAATATACTGCAGATTTCTTAGGATATTTCTCTACTATCAGAAAAAAATTCTGAAAAAATATAATGTGGTTAACTGTGATTAATTACCTTTAATTATTCAGTTTATTATATAATCAATAATGTATATTCACTGTAAGTAATTCTGGTGCATAAATGCTACTTTCACCATTCTCCCTGCAGTAAGTTTGACACACTGATCCAAGCACAGGCCCGTGAGCTGTCTCATCTGCGTCAGAGGATGAGGGAAGGCCGTGGGGTGTGCCATATTCTGACTCAGCACCTGGGAGACACCACCAAGACCTTTGAAGAGCTGCTGCGCTCAAATGACATCGATTACTACATGGGACAGAGCTTCAGAGACCAGCTGTCCCAGAGCATCTCACTCGCTCAGAGAGTCAGCACCAAAATCAGCGGCCGTTAGTGAAACATGCATACTTACCAACATACATCTCTCAATGTTTTTCTGTAACAAAAACAATGCAATTAATTACTTTATCACATTACAGGGGATCACTCTGAAGTCCCAGATGACAAATCAGGCCATGAGCTGCTCGCAATACGGTGAGTCAGCTGAACATTTTATTGATCACACCTTATCATTATAGCACTTCAGAGCTGAATCAGGTTCCCCTTTGCTGTCAGTACGCCCAATCAGCCAAAACATGTGATGAATATAGCACATGGGCCATATTGATTTGTTGAGATTTGTTTAATATTGACGGACTGTACTGACACAAATTTCAGTTTAAACTCCTAACAAAGAGCCTTAGCCCAGCATCTTTTCCTCAGTAAAGTCTAATTGCTTGCTGTACATTTAAAGTATGTTTTGCATGTCCATAAAGCAGAGCAGCTTGTAATGTAATGATTAGTTTTAGCAGTGCATGTATTTAGTGGCCTGACCATAGAGCTTTCTGGCATCCTATTGACTTGGACACCAGCTGTGATGAGTTTCCCACCCAGTAAGCATCATGGAAATGTTCGGTTGGATGGATCAATGTGAGAGATTATTTCAGTAATGAGACATTGTGAAGTCAATGACTGGCATTTACATCTTACATACTGTACATCCTCAGACTAGTTATGTGTTACGTTGTGTTTCAATATATTTTTATTGTAACAGTGAAGTTCGACTCCATTGTGCAATTTATAAGAATCAAATATGTTGTTATGGTGAGAATGGCATTTTTACACTTCAATATTGAGTGGTTGTTTTGAGACATTTGTTTCCAGTAGACTTTTCTTTTCTGTTTCATAATCTCTTCCCCTACACCTCCATCTGTAACTCATTCACTTCATTTCTACTCTTTCATGAGCACTGAAGTGGACTTATTTGACTTTGCCTGTAGGCTTGGTTGAGCGATGCTATATGCTAATGTCAACTGTCAGAAGCTTGCTACATAATGTCACCGCTGGTTCTAGGGCGTCTCTGGAATGTTTAGAACTCATGGGACATTTCAACGGAATTCATGCCCTCATTCCGTACCCCCTCAGAACGGCTACAGGAGATGACCCTTATTTTTCCCTTACGCCATGATGCATTGTGTTGAGCGGTAGTCAGTGGTTGAGTGTGCATGAGCTGGGAGGATCTGCGCTGCTTTGCCTGTTAACAGGATTGTCTTTATATTGTATATTGAATGGAAAGGCGTAGAGATGGTGTTCCTAAGAATATTTTGTCTGGAGATACTTTGAATCATCCAAAGCTGAGATGGATCGGTTTGCTGGATGGGTTTGTTGAAGAGATGGTCTTGTGTTGAAGAGCATAGAGAGAGAACCATTGGACATCAGAGGAACGATATTTGTTTTGGAGTATTTTAGGAACCAAGAACCAGATCTTATTTAGAATTCATTTATAAAAAAAAATACAGGTTTTTTTTTTGAGTGCTGGAGGCGATTGAGATTTTTCTGTTAACGGAGTTTCGCGCACAGAATGTAGGCTACTAAAATTCTTTATTATGAATTATCATTCAATCATTATTCCCCTCAAAGATTTATTTCTTACAAGTACTAAAGGAATTGTTAAAGAAGCTGTTGAGGAACCAGAATACTTCAGAGGAACCAGAACCATTAAGTTCTTTATGATTCCCATCCCTGCTGCACCAAATCATGAATATTTTCCAAGGGACCATTTAACCAGTGTGATTATTCACTTCTTGCATCACAGTCGATCTGTCATCTTCCTAATGGTTTTAATTGCAGTTTAAAACCTTCTTCGCTGATCTGGTAATGCACGTCATGTCCTCGTCCCTTATTTCCTTCGTAGCTCTGTCGTAATGGAAACTCACAGCCAGAAAAGGATGATTTCCAGTGTGTAATCTCCTTGTGGAAATGTCTCTGTTTGTCTGTAATATTACAGCCTTTAATGAGGTGAAAGAGAGTGAAAGGGTGTGCAGATGGCCAACCAGATGCACGGCTGGACTTAACCGTATTTTGTTGGCAGTCAGCTCATTTAGCTGGGGCTTGTAATTGAGTGAAAACGGAGGGGGATTTGCATCGGTTTGATGTCCTAAGTGTTTTATGTGTGCTTTTGTGTCCTCTTGTGAACATTTGCCCTGGGACAGAGTTGTCACATGGTTGGTAGCTGTGCTGTGACCACCCGGCTCTGGACTGGGTGTTGACTCCAGCGCTAATCAGGTTAAGTTATTAAAACCTCATGAGTGAAGTAGGTCAGAGACTGCTAAAGCTGACAGAGAAAGAAAGAGAGAGCGATAAATATGAGAAGACCGTGGAAGGAGAAGACCACATGCGAGGCCATGTGAAAGAAGAGCGTGACTGAATGCCAGAAGAGGAGGGACGACAGAATATTGATATTAACTTGCCTATGCAAGTGGATTTTCTGTTTGGTTTTCCTTTTGGATGGTTATGGATACGACACCATGCAGAAATAAGAAGCAACTTTTACCATGAGCAGCAATAAGGACATCTTCTGTTTTGTTTTGTGATGATTTACAAGAGAAGTTGATTTAGATGTCCTAATTTTATAAGCATATAATAGTTTGGATATGCTTTATGTTTGTTTATTGGAACACAGATGTGTCTCTTTTGACTGAAGCACCCTGTTTATGCACAGAGGAGCACATCAGCCCAACGGCAAGGACCACACATACACGCACACTTCACCATGAGGGTTTGTTGTGTTTGAGAGCTCCTGGGGAAGGACGTTACGTTTCAGGAAGACACTCTGATTACCCTTTTCCTCCTTTGAGAATAAATAGAAAACCACAGAGGAACTGGTCTCTGAGAAGGACTTACTGAACATTCAACATCAGCGGCTTTTGTTTCTTTGAAATCAGGATTTGAGGAATTTCAAGCTGATTTTGTGATTATTAGTTCCACAAGGATGTGTTTGATCTGTTGTCCAGCAAGAACATGAAAAGGAAGAGAAGTTTGGGAAGTCCAGACCACGTTGGATGTCACAACAGTTGGTATTTTTGCATTTGTGGATGTATTAAAACTCTCTGTTGTGGTTGGGAATAAACAGATCTGTCTCTCAGCACTTGGGATTTGTAATCTCGGGATTTGCATTGCTCGTCATCCAACTGCCTGCTGGAGATTCCCAACTCCTCCCCTATCACTACTTGCAATCTGTGCAAACCCCCCAGCCTTCGTCACGCGAATGATCGGAACCCAGTTACCACGGAGACCCAGTTGACAGGCACTACGCCGACTGCCGGTCCTGCGGCCCCTGACCTGCTCCTCTGTGTTTCCCAGCCAGCTGAGAGTTTGGAAGGTCAGGATGAAGTGGCTGTGACCAGGTCTCAAGGGAGCATAAGGGTTCAGGCAGGTCGGGGGGCCATGGCTCCGCTATGGAGGTCCATGCTGTCCAAAAGCAGCCCCCTGTACCGCGAATCCCTCTTTTCCTTCTCTCTGTGGGAATGGCAGGTGCAGAAGAGAGAGTTGGCCATTCTCAAGAAGCAGACAGAAAGGGAGAAAAGAATGCTACACAGACAGATGGAGAAGTAAGAGCTTTGGGGTGTTTTATAGGTGTAGGTTTAATTAATTAATTTTGTTTAAATCCTAAAACTTAACTATTTAAAGCAATATTTGTGTTTTTGTACTCTACTGTTTAAAAGTTTGGGGTTGGTAAGACTTCTTAAAAAAAGAAAGAAGTTTTCTGTGCTCACCAAAACATTTACTTGATCAAAAATACAGTAAAAACAGTTTAAAACAATTGTTTTCTATTTTAAAATGCTTAAAAATGTAATTTATTCCTGTGATGGCAAAGCTAAATTTTCAGTAGCCATTATTATAGTCTTCAGTGTTGCATGTTCCTTCAAAAATCATTCTGATATGCTAATTTGTTATAATTATCAATGTTTAATATTTACATAATATTTTTGTTTAAATTGGGTACAGTTTTGGATTCCTTGATGAATAGAAAGTTCAAATGAACAGCATTTATTTGAAATTGAAATTATTTTTAGAATTATAAATGTCTTTACTTTCATGTTTGATAACACATCCTTGCTGAATAAAAGCAAAAAATTCCTTCCAAAAAAATAAAAAATAAAAATAAATCTTACTGACCCCGAACTTTTTAATATTTTTTTTTAAAACAATCTGGGCAAACACAGTTTTCTGTGGATTTTACATGAGGTGCGCTATTATGTGGAGTGTAGGTGAATATGTAGTGTGTTTTAAAATCAGTCTCAGGACGTTCACAATCAGGATGTTGTCTTAGAAGACAGGTGTCTATGTTGGTTGGTGTTGGTCGTGTTAAATTTTGGTACATATGACTGTGTGTGCATATAACTGAAAGATATTAGATTTGGAGAAGGAGCACATGTGAGAGAGGTGGCACAGACTGGTAGGATACTACTGTGTGTGTGTGTGTGTGTGTGTGTGTGTGTGTGTGTGTTTTGGCTCTGACAGAACAAAAACAGGTCCTAATTAATCCAGTTTGGAATGAATTGTGGGTACAACATTAGCCTAATGCCCAGCATGCAGGACACACCTGGCACGTGGCAAACAGAATATGGTGACAATTTGCATGTACAACATGCTTAATTTGTATCCACATAAGCATAATAAACTCAAAACTCACTTTTATCAGACCCTGACATTTGCATAGTTTAGCAGTTTTGACTTACAGAAAAGGAGAAGCGTGGCACAATTGCTTCATCACATGTATGGCACATTAACAAAAGTAATCATAAAAGACTTTACTACTGTTTTGAATGAATTCTGAAAAGTGAGAATTTTGGTTATATTCTGACAATATAATTACAGATATCTTGTGTTTGTAGATTGTGCTCATTGTTTGTTTTTGTCATAACCAGAGTAACTAGCCATGACTACAATAAGCAACAGGATGTTTTGTTGATCACTTGGTTTCTATTTCCGCAGCCCTGTCCACCGTGAAATCTGATTGGTTCAAAGTCACTGCTCCTCTTAACTATACTGTACATTAAACATCAAATATCTTCTGATTGGCTTACAGATGTACAGTTGTCTCTCACGGTCATCTCATGGTGGAAGATTAGCTCCATTTTAATACAAACAATGCTAAATGTCATTTTTGTCTGTTTTCAGGCTAAGTAAGGAGCTACAACAGAAAGACAAACTCATTGAGTCGCTACGCTCCAAACTTGACCAGCAGCAACGATCGTATACGCCTACTAGCATTCATGCCCTCTCCGTGGCCACAGACCAATCTGACAGGACCTCTTTTGTATCAGATGACCACGGCTCAACCAATGAGGATCTAGACCTGTGCTCCGAACTAGATGCTGCCAGCGAATATGGCCAAGAGGAGGCAGCAAAAAGTGCCACAGGTTTTTGACTTCATTAACATCCTGTTTCAATATTTTATCATGTCCTCTTCAGGTTAGTTTCTCATCCACCTTTTTTCATTGTCCGCCTGTTTTGTTTTAGACTCACGTGATCATAGAGACCCTGCCTCATTACATCCTTCCAATCCTCCATCTATCACTTCATCACACAGCCACCAGTCTTCCAACACCTGTCCCAGCATGCACTGCACACCGCATAGGCTAATGGAAACCCAGGCACAAACAGGTAGGAAGAGTGAGGGGTACCAAATCACACATACCCTTTTTAGTATCTCTCATAATGATATTTTATCTCTGTGCACTGACGTTCAAAGTGCGGGATCAGGTTTTTTTTTTTTCTAATAATACTTTTATTCAGTGACAGTAATAATATTTAAAAAAAGATTTCTTACTGTTTATGATGTTTTTATTTGAAATAAAAAAAATCATTATGAATTTTCTATTAAAAAAAAGAGTCCTGAAAAAAATGCAATGCTGTTTTCACAAAAATATTAAACTGTTTTTAACATTGATAATAAAATATATTTTTGAGCACCAAATCAGCATATTAGAATGTTTTCTGAAGGATCATCTGACACTGAAGACTGGAGCAATGGCTGCAGAAAATTCAACTTTGCATCTCAGGAATAAATTACATTTTAAAATATCTTAAAATTGAAAGCAGTTATTTTAAATTGCAATAATATTTCAAAATATTACTGTTTTACTTTATTTTTGATCAAATAAATACAGCCCTGGTGAGCATAAGAGATTTTCAGAAAAATAAAAATATAACACCGACCCCAAACTTTTGAACGGTAGTGTTTTTTTTGTTGTTGTTGTTTTGTTTTTTTTTAATAATAGTGTATTGTAAGTTTTTGTTTGTTCCATAGACCAGCTGTAGCCTGGTTCTAGGCATTAAAAGTCTCATTCAATGAAGTATCTGTAGCTGTTTCTCTATGTATCCTCCCATCAGGCCTCTCTGCTGTACCTCTGTCCAGCTCCATTTCTTTCTCCACCTCTCTCCCCTGTCCTCAAATGTCTTCTCCACCTGTGTTTGATCCTCAAACTCAACCCTTAAGATCCCGTCACCCTTATGGTGGGGGATTTTCACTGGCAGAGGTTCACCAAGAGCTTCAAATGCTCCAGAGACAGCTTGGAAACAGTGAGCCTCCATCTGAGTGTGTGTGGCACAGAATGATTCATACTAATTGTGTCACTGAATCAGTATCAGCAAGATTTGAACCTTTAACTGGAATAATGCTATTGCCAAATAGAAATCAGAGAATGAATAACACAAACTTTTGTCAAACAAACCTAAGAAGTCATTGATGCAATATGCAATTGTTGAAAGTTGAATCACTAATATGCATGCATAAATCATTTGTTTAATCTGTATTTTCCCAGTAAAAATAGCTAAACATCCTCTATAAAGTATTGAATTGAAGAGATGATTTACTAATGAAAAATAGATAGCATGCAAAATTTTATTTCTTGCACCTAAATTTTCATGCATTACTGAAATCAGTCATTGTGAGATAGCTTCGCTCACATTTACATCTTCATCATGATACTCATTTTTAACCTGCATTTTTTTAAAGAAATGAATACAGTCATGGCCAAAAATATCAGCACCCTTGGTAAATATTATCTAAGATGGCTGTGAAAATTAATCTGCATTGTTAATCCTTTTGATCCTTTATTTAAAATATTCACAAAAATCTAAACTTTCACTGGATAATAAGAATTTAAAATGGGGGGAAATATCATTATGAAATTAATGTTTTTCTCTAATACACATTGGCCACAATTAACGGCACCCTTTTATTCAATACTTTTTGAAATCTCCATTTGCTAGTTTAACAGCTTTAAATTTTCTCCTATAATGCCTGATGAGGTTAGAGAACACCTGACAAGAGATCAGAGACCATTCCTTCATCCAGAATCACTCCAGACCCTTTAGATTCCCAGCTCCATGTTGAAGCTTCTTCTCTTCAGTTCACCTCACTCATTTTCTACAGGGTTCAGGTCAGAGGACTGGAATGGCCATAGCAGAAGCTTGGTTTTGTGCCCAGTGACCCATTTTTGTGTTGTTTTTGAGGTTTGTGTTTGGATTATTGTACGGTTGGAGGATACAAACATGGCCCATTATAATATTTCTAACAGAGTCATTCACTTATTGATTTTTTATCTGTTGGTATTTGATAGAATCCATGATGCCATGTGTCTAAACAAGATGTCCAGGACCTCCAGCAGAAATATAGGCCCACAACATCAAAAATACAGCAGTATATTTCATTGTACACATGGGGTACTTTTTATCCGTGTGTTCACCAAACCCATCTTGAGTGTTTGCTGCTAAAATGTAAAATTTTTAGCTACATCTGACCATAGAAGCCAGTCCCATTTGAAGTTCCAGTCGTGTCTGATAACTGAATATGCTGGAGTTTGTTTTTGGATGAGCTAAGAGAATTTTTCTTGAAATCCTCCCAAACAACATGTGGTGATGTAGGTGCTGTTTGACAATTTTTTTTAAGGTTTTCTGACCCCGAGACTCAACTATTTTCTGCAATTCTCCAGCTGTGGTCCTTGGAGAGTCTTTAGCCACTCAAACTCTCCTTCTCGGCGTGCATTAGGACGATATAAACACACGTCCTCTTCCAGGCAGTTTCATAACATTTTATGTTGATTGGAAATTCTTAATTATTGCCCTGATGGTGGAAATGGGAATTTTCACTGCTCTACCTCTTTTCTTAAAGCCACTTCACTAATTTGTGAAGCTCAATTATCTTTTGCTGCACATCAGAAATATATTCTTTGGTTTTTCTCATTGTGATGGATGATTAAGGGAATTTGGGCTTTGTTTTCCCTCCTATTTATATTTCTGTGTAACAGGAAGCCATGGCTGGATAATTTCATGTTCATAATCACCCTGGAGTGCTCAAAAGTGTGAATATGAATGGGAATATACTTAAGAGATATTTTACTCATAAGAATTTCTAGGGGTACCAATAATTGTGTCCAACGTGTATTAGGGAAAAACATTTATTTCATAATGATTTTTCCCCCCATTTTAAATTCTTATTATCCAATGAAAGGTTAGATTTTTGTGATTTTTTTTTTTTAAATAAAAGATCAAAAGGATTAACAATGCAGATTAATTTTCACAGCCTTCTTTGATCATATTTACCAAGGGTGCCGATATTTTTGGCCATGACTGTACTTATATTCAGCAAGAATGCATTAAATTGATTGAAAGTGACAGTAAACACATTTTTACAACAAGATTAAATAAATCCTGTTCTTTTTAACATTTTCTAAAAAATGTATAACGGTTTCCACAAAATATTAAACAGCACAACACATGATCCTGAAGGATCATGTGATGGAGTAATGGCTGCTGAAAATTCAGCTTTACCATCACAGGAAAAAGTTACATTCTAAAATATTAGAAAATCATTATTTTAAATTGTAATACTATTTTACAATATTAATGTTTTACTGTACTTTTTGATTAAATAAATGCAGTCTTGGTGAGCCCCAAGCACTTTGACCGGTAATGTATATACTCACATTTTTTTTTACATTGTCTCCAATAATGTTTTCTTATCCCGGTACAGGCTACCATGGTCCTCAGATCAAACCCCTTCATGCGTTTCCACTGGGCTCCCATACTCAGCCTGACCATAGCAGCTTACACCCACTATCCCATCATGCCTTTGAACAGTCACCTTTCAGCAGTCAGCACACCAGTCCCGCTATGAAATCAGGGGCTAGCCTTCTGGAAAGCAGTGCAATGTGGGATATGATGTATGGCCCAAGACCTTTAAGACCAGGCATGTATGCAGAAGTGTCCTCTGGTTCCTTTGGATATCAGTCAGGCCATACAAGTTAAATATCAGAGTTAATTATGTTAATGTTAACATATTGTTTTCATATAATGTTTTGTAAAACTTATCCTGCTTTTTTTATTCAACGCTTTAGGCACAGACTTAATGGAAGAACACTTACAGGAGATTCGCACTCTCAGACGACGTCTAGAAGACTCTATCCAGACCAATGACCGTCTGAGACAACAGCTAGAGGAGAGACTGGCCTCCTCTGGGCGAAACGGAGGTCAGAGATTCACACAATCAAATGAACCCAGTCAGTGTGTTTATGTTGTAATGCTTGTATGTATTTTTGCTTGTCTGTTTCAAATGTATCTATATTTTCTCCTACCTTTCACTAGCAGGGGGAGCACCCACTAACATCTATATCCAAGGCCTTGATTCTGTCACTCAACTGTCCAATGAGATTCGAGTACTGAAAGAGGAAAATCATGCCCTGCAAACCCAACTCCAGCAGGCCAGGACAGGTAAGAACTTAGTCCTGCTATGTTCATAAGGAATGCTATCAGAAGTACTACAACAACTTTAGGTGCATTAGGTGTAAATAATTAAGCATATTTTCTTGTCAGTGTTCACAATGGAATAGTAGCTTAGTTCATACAGTATTCATTCTGTATAGGCATTCATCTTGGAAATTTAAAAATATATATTAAACATTTTCAGTTTTTTATTTATAGCTAAGGTGTTGTTTTATTGTGTCTGTTTCACATGCAGATGGCAGTAAAGAGATGGAGCGGCTGAGAGAGGCGGTTCTGTCTGGGCGTGGCCAGTTAAAGCAGGCGGAGCTAGAGGTGGACCGGTGGGTGGATCAGTGTAGTCGGCTGCAGTCTCAGGTTAGAGAGCAGGCTCAGGCAGTACTGCATCTGAAACAGGAGAAACAGAACAGTCTGGACAACAGCACCAGGTACAGTGTCAGACTACAATATCCTGTTGTATCCTCTCAAAATTTTAGTTGTAGTTTTGAGATTTGGCTCTTAACAAAAATGTGGCAGACTGCATTGAATAATATTAGTGTGTATACATCTGTGAACAGGCTACAGCATGAAGTGAATGTTCTCCAGCAGCAGCTGAGTGAGTGTCAATGTCTTGTGCACACACTGCAATGTGAACTACAGGTGTATCAGAGAGTCTGTGGCACTACTGAGAGCAACACAGGTAAGAAACAAGTGCTCTTGTCTGAAACTCAATCAAAGCGATCAGATATTTCTCATTTTGCCCTACAACTAAATTGATATTTTAAAATGACTGAAATTTGTGTTAGATGGAACAATTACAACTAAAGTCTTGTGCAACCAGGTTTGGATTGTATAAGCAGAGTATTAAAATGTCTTGTGCCCTCTACTGCTGTAGGCTCAGGATTGAGTTTGACCTTTGACCTACGAGAGCGAGAGTCTAACATACATTTGTTGGAGCTGCAGTTGAGAGAGAGGCTGGACCACTGTATGCCCCGTCCCTCAGCCAGGAAACTGCTCTTCCACGGTGAGACAACTAATTATAATAATCAATCATGACTCTAATTCGCAAATTTGTGAATGCATTGAGACATATTTATAAATATTTTCATTTACCCTGGTCTCACTGTCTGCTGTAGACCAATCACCATCTCCTCCTGTTCGAGATACAGGGTTCTCCAGCCCTGCTTCACCAGCTGTGGAACCAGATGAGTCAAAGTCTTCTGCTAGTGGTAAGAGTTTTATATAAATCACTTCTAATGCTTTATACAAGAGATAAAATTCACTCAAATAAGTACAAGACAGAAAACTGATTAATCAATGCGTGTCTCCTGATTAGACTCATCTAAGTCTGGTGCTGAAGCTCTGGAGGCTGAGGCCCCTGACGGCTCCTTCGCCTGCAAGACTGGGCGTCATATGGTTGGTCACGTGGATGACTTCAGTGCCCTGCAGCAGCAGCTACTGGAAGGGAAGGTTGTTATCTGCAAGATGGAAGCAGCACTGCAGCCCAGCACAGAATCACCTAACCTTCCAGAGGTCAGAATATAGATCTGATTTAAGATGAAAGGCTGGTGTGATAATGATGGATGATGGATATTTCTTTATATTTCTTTAGCAGTGATGTCAAATTATTAAAAATGGAATTAAATTAATTGCATGGTATGATGATCAGAATAATCAAATAAATTGCATTTATCAGGGGGAAAAATCTAAAATGTAAAAATAAAAAAAAAAATGTAAAAAATAAAATAATACATATTTTTAAAATAAAAACAATCAAAAGAAAACACTCACTAAAAAATAAAATATTTCTCACTAAAAAAAGTGAAATATTTTATTTAACCATTAACCAACATCAGAGAACCAGGAACATGCAAATACATTTCTAAATTATTGAAATATTAATCCTCAGTATCCTAAATATTTTAATTCAAAGGGGTTCGCCTGATAAAAAGTTGGAGAAAAACATTAAGATTGTATTGCAGAAGATGAGTCAAATTTAATAGATGTCACAAAAAGTGGTTTTAGAAATCTGTATATAGTTTTATTTCCAATATAACTGAACGTAAAAACATCAATTTTTTTTTTCATAAAGTAATTAATCATACTAAATTAACACAGTAAATTAATAAGCCTGAATATAAAATACATTTTTGCTTTAAAAAAAAGGAAATATTTATTTTTATTTAATTTTCATGTAAACGTGATTTAAATGTCTCTGTGTGACCATTTTTAATTTAAATAAATGCACTTATAATATTTCATGTAATGTTTTCCTGAAATTGAAAACAATAACTTGCTAAAAACTTTGAATATTTCAAATGAATTGTCATTCACACATGGTCTCTCTCTACAGGGTTTTATGAGGAACTTGCACACCAGCACTAAGACACTGAAACAGATTCTGGAGGAGACAAGCTCTCTCTTAAGAATGTTCTGGAGGGCGGCTCTGCCCAGCACTGAGGCCTCGGCCCAGCAGCTCAAAAAGGTTAGAGGGCACTTAGAGAAACATTTCAGTTATTACAATAGGTCTCGGAAACTGAAACATCATTTTGCATGCACCTGTTAGAGAAATTCACACTGACAGCGACAGTTTTCTGAACCGCACCTTTGCGTAATTAATCCATAAATAAAATCACACTGAATGTTGGTTATTTTTGTAATCCTAAAGAGTTTCTCATAAATGTGTTTGTGTAGGAGCAGTCTTTGAGAAAAGAGGTTGTCGCACTGAGGCGCAAGTTGTCAGAACAAGAGCAGCTTCTCAGGGACACGATGGAGAATCTAAGGACCTCCAGTCGCACTAAAGACAGCATGGAGCAATTAATCGTCAATCAACGTGAGTTAATCTCTTCTCTCTTCTCTTTGTTCATGTTTATTGTTCTTCTCTTCACTTTATTTTCATTTACTTCTAGTGTCAAGAACACGAGATGTGTTGAAACAAGCTCGCTCAAATCTAGAGGTGAGGCTTTTCTATCATTCATATGCGTTTCTTTTACAACCTCCAGCATGTTTCTATTTGTAAAACAAGTTTCCCCTGTTACACACCCAAATATGTGTAGCCCAGATTAGTGTTGGGCGATATGCTCCATAGCCATATCATCCTATCGTCAGCCTCTGAGATCACTGATAAACGATATCATTGTGCTAATTTAATTATTTACTTTAGTAGTTTAATAGCAGGAGAGTGAATCAATTCCAGGGTCAGACTAAAAGCAGCCTAATTTTAGTGTAAGTTATTAACTACATATTATACTATGACTGAATTTGTATTTAACAGGATCAAAATTTAATAAAAACTATTGTAAGTTACTAATTATAATGCTTACGTTTCCTCAGTTATTCAAACAGCAGCTACAGAAAACAAGCAAAGGACATTTACATTATCATAGAACATCATCACTGACTTCAGTCTAGCATGAGTTGGTGCATTTTATAAAACACTTCCGTTATAATCAGTGAAGCTATCTCATATACTTACTTCGCAGGTACATCTACACTTGTTGTTTGTGATGGGAGAGTTCACGAGAGAGGAGAATTGAGTCAGCAAGCATGTGCACTCAACAACAAAACTTGATTCATCTGAACACCTCTGATTGGCTATTCCATTCATAAGCTCAACAGAATCGTGTGTGATTGGTTATAACGTGCAATGCTGTAAAACGTTTAAAAAAAAATACAATGGGACAAATAAGCCCTAATATTAATTAGATAATAATACTAGCCTAATAATAATAATTATAATCGTCTTGATATCGTCAAAGGCATCAGCCACACGCAATATCTCTGACTATCGTTGATACACAATACTATCGTCTATCAGCACAACCCTAGCCCAGATGGCTTTTCAGTGTCTCAGAATAGTTTTTAGCTTAACAGACATTTCCCGTCAAGGGAAAACCAACAGGACTCCATCTCCGGTTCTTTCTCACCGGGTTATTTTCCTTCTCCTTGTATTTCTATGTCTTCTGAGTTATTCCAGAAGAATGAACTCAAGATTGCCTCTCTTGGCTGCACCCCTCTCCCTTCATCCTTCTATTCGGTCTCACCCACTCCTTCCTGGTCTGATAGAGGTACTGCGCTCTGGGTATACGTGTGTGTTAGTGTGTATGTGTTTGTCTAGCAACACATGAATGCCTGACCTAATGTCACGTAACCAGACGTCTGACCATCAGCATGAAGTGTCGTCCACCTAAACCGAGGGGAGTCTAGTCGGTCAGATGGGAATTGATCATGTCAGTCAGCTCTTTTATAATAACGTAGTCAACACATAGTATGCTGCCCTCTCTTGGCTTGGAGTAAAACTACAGAAGCAGTTTTTGTTTATTTGTTTGTGCATAATCTAAAAAAAGAACATTGCTTTGTCCTCTAATGGCACAGTTCAGTATTAGTGATTGTAAGCTTCTTATCTGACTCTTGCTGTCACTCTTTGTTCAGGTGAGGTCTCAGGAGCCTCCCTCCAACATGCCTCCTCTCTTGGTTGGAATTTCCTGACCCCTCACATTCAGGATCAGCACAAATCAATGGCAGCCTCGTGGCCGGCACAGGGGAGTGACAGACAGCGCCTCTTACAGGTGTACTGCAGAACAGACTCCAGACTGAGTGCTCTGTCTCTCCCTCTTTCTGAGTGAATCAGAGTTGTATTATTTCACCCTAAGATGCATTAGATGTCCTGTGTAGGTCTATCATTCTAGATCTATCAGTTAGCTTTATTTACTACATAAGCACCAAAAAGCTCTCAAAGTTGCATTTGACTAGATTAGTATTATTGATGTTTGGATTAGCAATTATGTCTTCAACCAAAGTAACATCTTATTGGTTTGCGTTTGGTGTTAGAGTTTATATTGAACCAGCAACACAAGTAATGTGCAATTATACTGTGCTACCAGCCAGACCCGCTACACTGTAAATGAAAGTCACCCCAGGGACGAGCTGAAGACCGATGGTGCAATATTTGAATCAGCCTGCTTCTGAAATCTTGAAATTGGAATATCCCAATAAGAGAGATCTTTGTTTGTTTTGTGTTATTGCCAAAGTTTGTCTATTGCTTTTAATGAACTAACCCTCTGCTGTGTTTTGTCCCATTAAACCTAATGTACATTTAAATTTTTTTTCCTTGAATTTAATTTTCTTCCTTTAATTTTTTCTTTTATTGTTTTTTTTAATTATTTTATTTATTTGTATTTTATTTTTATTTATTTTTGTACTGTTTTTATCATTTTTTTATGTATAATTTTCCTGTACTGGAGAGTATTTTTTAATTACTTTTTGGTTTTGGTCCAAAAAAGGGGGGGAAAAAAATCTGTGTTTTATATTTCTATTTGCTGTATCAGCTCTTCTTAATGGACCATTTTTATTTTGTTTTATTGTTTGTTTCGCTTTTTGTTTTCTTTTCATGTATTTTATTTTATTATTTGGTTTGGTTTGTTTATTTTTGTTTCATTTTTTTGTTTTCATTTACTTTGTTACTTGGTTTGTGTTTTATTTTTTGTTTTGTTTTTGTTTTTATTTTTTGTTTTGTTTTATAATAGGCTTGCAATGTCTGTAAACTGGTTCCCATGAGATAAAAAAGACTCGCTTGAAACATTATCTCAAGTTACTGAGTTAACAATATTGAGTTAGATAACTATTTTGTCAGACATTGCAGACAATTTGGCAAATTGTAGATTATGAGAGACATAACGTTACACATGCATAGCTTTACTCTTCTAAATGTATGTGTTTGAAAGCCTGTTGCTCTTGCATGAACCACACATTTGCAGTATTTCAGTATTCCACAACAGTGCAAGAAGGTATCCTGGGGTTTCTGCTGTATATGTGTAATGATTTGGTGCCATTTTGTTTGCTTTGTATATTGTGTATTTGTTTATGAGACACCTGTTTGCTGCTGTCATTAGGTCAGGCATGCACATGTTATGACACGTTAAGCCATGGGTCATTTCAAGTCAACCTTGCACTCAATGTTCTATGACAATCAAATAATTCTCAGAGAGGTTTGTAATGGAATTTCATTTGTTGAAAATATTGGTAGCAATGTAATTTGATTTTAAATTTCCCTTTGTAAATTAATGTAAACTGAGTGAGGGTTGTTAATGGGTAATGCATGTGTATTTCAGGGAAAAGTGAGGAAATTCAAAACAAAAAGGGACAATATAATAAAAAGGGAATCATACATGTCTCATCGTGTATTTTTGTCTTTATTTCTTGATAATATTAACAATATTTATGTCTTAATGGCACAGAAATCTAAAAGAATATTTTCACCTCTTCATACAAATGTCCCAAATAGGTCTTTACACCAGCAGATGGCACAATACAGTTACTCCATACATTAAGTCTTATGACATGCTTAATAAGTCATGCATATTAGCCGCATCAGTGAGACATACTCAAAAGCTTTTATCAGGAAGGAAGCATACAGTACAATTTACTGTAGTTATTTAGAACAGCTTGCTGCTTCGTAAGTCTATTTGAATCCAACTGCATTCAACACAAAACCAGCTTTTGTGTCTGAATTGAATAAGCCAGTTCAGTTAACTATTTCCAAGTCTTTTTTTTTGTAATTTGCCACATGCTGTTGGGATGGCTATTCATTTTGACCTTACCACATTGTCAAGTTGACATTATTCCAACATATTTAAAAGAAATTCTATTACAAGTTAATCACTGTTTCATGTTTCCTTTTTTTTTTTTTTTTTTTTTTTTGTAATTCAGTGTTTTTATTTATTTTCAAAGTAGCATATAGGTTCCAACAAACAAGAAAATGTATCTAACTACTACCCCCCACAACCTCCCCCCCAACCCATCACACATCAGGAATTTGAAAATAAATAAAATACAGATAAATAACATAACTACAGAAATAATAGAAATGGTTTAAATGTCCAAGATCTCCCTAACTGAACATATACAAATCTTCCACAAAGACAAAATGACCGGTTAAGCATGATTGGTCCATGCTGATGATGACAGTTCCAAATATAGTATCTCAAGTAAGGAATGTAACCAATGCTTGATAGAACGGTCATGAGGAGGTTTCCATCGCCGAACTAAAAGTTTCTTTGCAGCAGTCGAGGCAGCTAACCAAAATTTCCAGTCCTTCTCCTTTAGAGGAAATTGAGAGTTGTTGTTCAACAATAACAGAACAGGGTCTTTGGGAAAACAAATCCTAGTGATCTTATACAGAACATCAAGCACCATATCCCACATTCCCAAAGCATATGCATCAACGTGCCCAGGCAACCTGGCCCACAAAAATTACAATAAGGGTGTGGTGATAAACACGCATAGTTAAATATGCCCTATGAATAATTTTAAAATGGATGAATTGATGATTAGGGTTTGTGGATGCATGAAATGTATTATCCCATACTGTTTCCCATTCAATATTTTTATTAATGGGAATCAATTCAGATAACCATGCTCTTGCTTTTGGAAAAATCTCTACATTATGAGTTGAAAAACAAGGGTAAAAATAAGAAACCGTTCCTTTGTTTGGCGCATTGTGAATCCATTTTACTACTGAATGGGTTTGAAAATCAGTACCCCAAGGTACCTTATGTGCCTTTAATGCTGCACGTAATTTAAAATAAAGAAATAAAATAGTTTGAGAACTATTAATTCTTTGAAATCTAGGACTGATTTTCCTCCTTTTATGTCATTTAATGTTAGAATACCTTTCATAGCCCAAGATGGTTGTACAAAAGGTTTTCCACCAGAAAGTAAATTTAAATTGTGCCAAATAGGGGTATGAGTATGCCATACAGTTTTAGAAGAAAATGAAGTTTCTATCTTTTTAAATATTTGGAGATTATAGGACAGAATATGACCATAGTATAATGAGCACTTCCTGTAAGAAAGGCCAGAAAATAAAAAGTCTTTCAGATGAATTGGTGAAATAAGTTCTTTTTCTATTTGTTTCCATGAAGGCTGTAAACAAAGATCAAACCACTTCACAACTGGGAGCAGAATGAAGGACCAATGCTACCATTTAAAGTTAGGGCAGCCCCATGCACCTTCCAATTTGCTTTTTTGAAGTATAGACCACTTAATGCGGGGACGCTTTCCATTCCTTACATATTTTATCAGTAAAGAATCTAACTTTTTCCAGTAATTTGCTGGTGGGGAGAGAGGAAGCATGGAGCTAATAAAATTAATGCGGGGCAAAATATTCATTTTTCTTTTGTTGACATTTGGGCAGGTGGCGATGAAGGTAGGCACATCCATCTGTGAATGTCAGCTTCTACATTTCTTTAAATTGACATATAATTAACTTTTGAAATGAGGGATAAGGCTGGTCTCACTTTGATCCCTAAGCATTTAACTTGTGTTGATATCTGAATATTATTATTATTAGGGAAATTAGAGCCACCTGAATTGAGAGGCATCAAAATAGATTTAGAGTGATTGATTTTAAATCCAGAAAGCTTGCCAAATTCATCTAAGACTTTAACCCATAAGAACCCGGACCAATTTCTCCTTATAGGAAAATTATGGGGCATATAAAACAGACCAAATGGGCCGCTTATAACATGTTTCTGCAGTTGTTTTTGAAATACAACTCCTCCTTGTGAAAGATCTGTAATGTTACATATATGTGACATTGGGCGTTCATGATAAATTTTTAATGTTACATATATGTTACATTGGGCGTTTATTTCTCAATTAAAAAAAGACATTTTGTTGGGTTTTTTTTTGCTAAATAACAGTTTTTTTCTGTTTATTTGCTTTTCCACAACATATATCAAAATTATTACTTTTCTGGGAACAGAAAAAACAAAAACCTTTTTCAGAAGTAATACAGTTTTTGCATTTTATTCACTTTGCCACAACATATTTATATATGTAAACAGTTTATAATAACATTCAGTTGTAAGTCATTTATAAGTGATTAGTTAATGATGAACTAATCATTTACAAAAGATGAATATGTGTTCATAAATGATTAATAAGTGGTATGTTAATATTTTTATCTATGTTTTGTACATTAAGTTTAATCATTTACAAGTGATTAAATAATGATGAACTAATCATCTACAAAACATGACTATACGTTCATAAATGAATATTAAGTAATATGCTAACGATTTACAAATCTGTCTTAAGTTAATCTTAAAAAAAATAGCATATCATGAAATAATCAAACACATCCTTAGTAAATGGTTAATAAGTTACTAGTTAATATATTATTAATCACTTATAAATCATTGAAATATCAAAATTGTACTATCATCTCAATAAACATTTGTTAATCATGAACAAGTGATTATCAAAACATTAGTAAATGATCTGTAGGTGTATACAAGGCATTTACAACACTTTCTGCATCCCCTATAGTGTAAAATACTCATCAGTTGTAAATGTTTTACAAACCTTCAGGTTACAGGTTGTGTGTGCGTATATATATATATATATATATATATATATATATATATATATATATAAATACACACACACACAGCCTGTAACTGGAAGGTTTGTAAAACATTTATAACTGATGAGTATACACTTTAGTTTAGGGGATGCAGGAAGTGTTGTAAATGCCTTGTATACACCTACAGATCATTTGTAACAGGTAAAAAAGATCTACAAATGATGTGTAACACATTTACAATTGATGAGTAGTTTACACTAGATTAGGGGATGCAGAAAGCTTTGTAAATTATTTATTCATGCGTTTACACAACAGGTTTTGAATACTTTGCAGTGTGTACTGCAATGTAAGTGATTAATAATATATTAACTAGTAACTTAACGAGTAACTATTAACCATTTACTAAGGATCTGTTTGATTATTTCATGACTTATAAATGACTTACAACTGAACGTTATTATAAAGTGTTACCCATATTTCAAAACCACATAACTGTGACCATTACATTTTACAACAACTCTTTTGTAACATATCAAAGTTCTACCTTTTAAGGTATATGGTTTAATCAGAAATTAATTTTTAGATTTTTTTCACAATTCAAAAATGTGCAAACTGAATAAAAATAAATAACTACCTCACACTGGAAGTCAACATGTTAAACATGCAGGTAGTGCAATAACATTGCTTTGAAATGAGCAGCAGAAAATATTTAACACTAAAATAATTGAATCAGCTAAATTAATTGAGCAGCTCATTACCATTTTTCTTAATGTGACAAATGCGTCACATCAAAATTCCACCTACTGTTTTAAGGTTAACAGCCCGATGTGACACATATGTCACCATAATATCTTTGTAACTTGTTTTATATATATTTTTTTCAATAAATGTATTAAAATCAGGTTAAGTGTAATCTAGGATATGTTACTAAAACATTAGAATTGTTGCATGGGTTGAAACATACCTTTAGCAACAAAAACAAGCGTTTTTAAAAATTTCTGACACTGCAGCATGTGCTGCACTGCGAAATGTTATGCTTACACCGTCTAATGAACTGTGCCAGGGGTTCTATTGATAGATTAAACATGAGAGGGGAAAGTGGGCATCCCTGCCTCATGCATCTACAAATATTGAAGATAGCCTATCTGAGATAAGCCCACCGGTAGATACTCTGGCCATGGGATTGGTGTATAGAGTTTGTATCATTCTAATGAACTGTTCGCCAAAATTAAACTTTTTTAATTTATACCATAAATAGCCCCATTCCAGCCGATCAAAGGCCTTTTCAGCATTATCTCTAGCATATGTTTTTACATCTTTGTTAATCAAGGAAATAGGCCTATAATTTAGAACAATCTGAATGGTCTTTGCCGGGTTTAGGTAAGACCGTAATTAAAGCCATATTAAGATCTTTATGAAAGTGGCCCTTGGATATGGCCTCGTTTATAGTGTGTAACCAAATGTGGCCAAGTAGATCCCACAGCACCAAATACAAATCAACTGGGATGCCATCGATTCCCAGCGACTTTCCCTTATGTGAAGCTAATACTACCTTCAATAAAAGTCATTTCAGAGTCTAGACTATCAGCTTCTTCCTTTGAAAGTTTGGTTAAATTTAACTGGTCAAAAAAACTATTCAACTGGTCTACGTTGGGTCGGGTTTCTGAAGTGTATAATTTTTCAAAAAATGCCTTGAATGTTTTATTGATGTCTGTGGGATATGAGGTGAGACCATTTTTAGAGCTTTTGATTGCCTGAATGTTAAAACGTTGCTCATGTTTTTTTAGAATAAGCGCAAGAAGTCGACTCGGTTTGCTACCATCTATGTAATATTTATGTTTTGTAATATGCATTAAATATTCTGTTCTCTGTCAAAGCAGCCCTTTCAACATTCAATTTCTGTTGTTTCTTTAGAAAATTTATAACCCAATTCCCTCTCTAATTCCCAACACTTCCTCTCTAATGCTGATAATTGTTCAAGATAGTTCTTTTTAAGTCTATCAGAGAAGGAGATGGCATTATTCCTTAAAAACCCCTTAGATGCCCAGAACATGTCTTGATTAGACAGAATTTTGGTTTAAATTAATCAATTCAATCAGTTCTGCTCTCAGTTGAGAAAGAAAGTCTTCATTTTGCAGTAAAAAAAGTATTAAACCTCCATCTGTTTTATGTTTTCATATATTTTAAAATTTATTTCATTCCTGTGATGCAAAGCTTAATTTTCAGCATCATTCCTCTCGTCTTAAGTGTCACATGATTCTTTACAAATCGTTCTAATATGCTGATATGGTGCACAAGAAACATTTCCTATTATCAATGTTGAAAACAGTTGTGCTGCTTAATTAAAAAAAAAAAAATAAATACTTTTTTCAGGATTCTTTGATAAATAGAAAATTCAGTAGAACAGCATATTTGAAATAGAAATCATTTGTAAAATAATGTCTTTACTGTAACTTTGGATCAATTTAATGGATTCTTGCTAAATAAAAGGATCAATTTTTTTAAAAAAATGTGCAATGAGACATCAGAACACACTGTATTAAAATACAACCTTTAATGTAAACAAAAGTTTCTAAAATAAGCAAACTTTGGGGATAAAAAGGCAACACAAAAATTAAAATTATAATTCCAATGTATAGTAATGGAACCCACACAGAAATCGAACAAATGATATAAGGCACATTTAGCTCTTTGTCATAATGTGGGTTCCCATTTTGCATTGTTTCTCTGGTCCTTGTTTAACTGTGTGTATTTAGCATTTTTCACAGAACAAATACAAACAGTACTGACTGCAGCATGTAAAGACTTGACTACGGCCCAACGTAACCAACCTAATTCACTTAAAATTAAACTCTGTATATTTAGGTACAATTACTTTAAGCAAAAAGGCAGATTTCCACGGTCTGTCTGACTATCTATCTATCTGTAAAACATAGACTGAATGTAGAATATTATAGTGCACTGGCTCACAATGGCTTTATTGATTTGGTCAGGGACGAATGTAGAATATTTTAGAAATTCATTAATTACATAATCAAGGTAAAATTATATATCAGTGTAAACATGAATTAGGTTGGGCCCCAACCTCAATGCAAGATACCATCAAGGCTTTTTCTCAGAGGTAATATTTTAAACACTTTGGTTACTCAACAAACATTTTGTCCCATCATGGAGGGTGTTTTCAAAGAAAGGTGGTTAAAATTTGTGCGTGTAAAAATATGCAAGACATTGATCATTTTGAGATGCCTAATCCAGACCTCATGTACTCATACACCACATAGCTGATGCTGACAGCTGGAATCACTTTCATGAAGTTGGGCAGGATCCCACGGTAAAGCCCAAAAAAGCCCTCTTTCTGCATGATCTTCTTCACTAACTTGGACATGGACACCTGCTCCGATCCCTCCATTGATGCTGGGGACAATAAAAGGAAAATGTCATCAAAATCAGTGTAAAATTCACATATCCTGTGCATATTCTGGTCTGAATATTTACCCTGGGCCTGCATGCGTGTGCGGACCAGAGCGAGAGGGTAACTAGCCAACTGGCCACATGTGCTAGAAATGGTCCCACAGCCGAGAAGAACCAGCACCCCTGGGTTAGCAGTGTCTTTAGCATACCGAGACAACCAGGCGTTCTTCAGGGTCTGTATAGAGAGAAAGAGTCAAAATTACATTTATTCATTTTTCACATAAAAAAAAACAAAATTATGTCATCAAATGAGTAGATAGCATAGACAAATCAGTCCCATACTGCAGAATTAGTCTTTTGAAATAGGCCTTTCAAGGTAATAGCCCACTAGTTTTAGCATCACTAGTTTCTTGTTCTTGATTTAATGATCAGCACGAGACCAATGTTGTTTTAGTAATTTGTTATATATTACTATAGTATTTATTCATATTTTGAATTAGCTTTTATTTTTATATTTTCAGTTTTCATTTTAATTTTAGTAATTTTGTCATTTTTATTAGCTATTGTATTTAGCTTTTATTTATTTTCACTTCAATTTTAATATGTCATTTTAGTTCTTCAGCCTAAACATGTTTTATTTCAGTTAGTTGCCAAAGCAACATTTCTATTTTTCATGTAAACTTAAGTGTTTTTGCTTTTAGTTTTTCATCTAATATTTATATTTTATTTAACTTCAGCATTATTTCATTTAATGAAAACTATTTTTCCGTTTTAGTTTTTAGTTAACAGACACCAGCTGTCAATAAGGGAAACAACTGTTAGGATTACCTATTTTATTAATACCCAAAGAAAACATGTCTAAAAATTCCTATTAAGCAGATTAAGACTAAAAAAAAGTTCTTACTTTTGGCCAGTTGAAGCAAAATAAATTTTGATTTATCTGAAATGCAACGTATATTCCAATGGCATTCCAATTTTCTTTAAAAAGGGCCAAATCTTTTAGAAATTTATTTTACACACAAATATACAAACATCTGCTGCATTTTAAGTAGGTCACAAACCTAAAAACTTGAAAAATGCCCAGAGGTGTAACACCTAGTCTGAAAATATGAACTTGATACGATATTCAGAAACTGGGTATGCAGTCTAACAATATAAACAAAGTATTTCACAGTGTTCCAGAGTTTGTACTCACCTCATACACTGCTAAATCTATTCCAGCATACGGAATAATTCCCAGGATATTGGGTACATAGCCTTTATAAAAGGCCTTCAGTCCCTCCTTCTTCAGAATCTTCTTGGCACAGTCAAACATCCCAGAATACTGGCCAGTCTTCCTCAGAGTAAGTCTGGTCTTCATTACCTTCAATAAAAAAATAAAAAAACTTTTTAAATAAATAAAAAGTATTTTTTTTTTAAATGTGCACCATGTGTCACTATTGCCACTGAAGGCTACAGTTCATTTTAAATGGCCAATGCTGGAGCCACAATACACTACATCTAAGCCACTAAAACTCTACTCTTTAAAGAATATCAATAGAATATTCCATCTACATGGGTCTCATTTCTTACCTCCATTGGGTAGATGGCTGTTTGAGCGGTCGCACCGGCCAGAGAGCCAGCCATGAACCGTTCATATGACTGGATTTTCCCACTGTCTTTGGCCAGCAGCTTCTTATACTGTTAAAGCACAACACAAAACACATTATGCAAGACTGATTTAACATGTAAAAGCTTAGCTGAGCAAAACTGATATGGGTTTACAACAATCTTTTCATTAGGTAAAGGAAATGCGATCTTCTCCATTGCAATCATCCTCTGTCCTCCACACTGGATTACCAGTCCATGGTTTTGTGAATGGCTGCTGTTAAAATAGCTCTCATTGACACGCTGCTTGTGTAAGAAACTTAAGTAATGTCACATGAACACTTGGCCTGTGTAATCACACCAGTGTCTTTATTCAGTAAAACAGTTCCATAATCTACAAATTAATATTGAGGAACTGACATTTCACCCAATATGATCAGTTGTTTTGTTTGTTTTTGCTTTACCAAGAAAAATATTAGCTCAAAGATAAAAAGGAAGATTGTGGCAAAGAAAAATACAAAAGTGGAAGTGGTTTTCAATGTTTGTGGGTTTCTTGGTAACGTGGTTTTCTCAGTGTCACATTGGTCATATTGGACTAGATATGGAAGATCAAAGCTGGAAATATTCTTCCTCTATTTTCTCACCTGCTCATATGCCATGAATTTGATTGCAGTTTCTGGGGCGATTTTTATGACGTTGACTCCGTTACCCCGCCACAGAGAGGCCACGCCCCCTTCTTTAATCATCTGCTTGAACCCGCCCACCATACTGATTTTGTTGGATTTTGAAGAATGAACCTATAAAAGTATAGATTTGCTGTCATTATGCCATTCAAGTAGATATTAGGTAATAACATGAAATATTGTAATATTTATCAGCCAGTTCAAATTTCAACTGGTCATAAATTATTGAAGCAATCAGTTTTAACTATTTCAGCCAAATCATTTTCTTCATCAGTATTTTGTCTTGTTTTCCAAAAAAAACTACATTAATTTTTTTTTTTTAAACAAGATACATTTTTATTAACTACATAAAAATACTTTTTATTACTTGATGCAATTTTATTCTCAAATAAATGTATCTTGTTTTAAGGATGAGTACATATTTTACAACAAATGAATATTAGATAAGGAAAAACATTTACAAGTATAAATTTGAATTTGGGTTTAACTGCACCTGCATGAAGACTTTCATTCTGTCCAAGGGGGCGGTGCCTGTTCGAGAGACTGCCCCTGCCATGCCCCCAGAAAAAAGCTGCTTCCACCAGATGCCTGTGGTCTTTTCCTCCTCAGTGAACTCATCTGGAATAGTTAGACTGTCACCTATATCCAACACCTAGCACACAACAGAGGTAAAGTTATTTACTAACCAACAATTCTACAGATTAATTTACTAAGCCACACTGATCCATACTTAATGTCAAATATATTTAATATTTTTATGGCTCAAACCAATGTTTGAACTCTGAGAAAAAAAGGTTATTTGTCATAGTGTTGGATTGAAATATGAAAATGATATCCTGTGCACCATTTTGTGACTTCATATAATATGCAAAGAATATGATAATAGGCAAATATCAGGGATGAAATATAATAGTTTCTTTGTGAAAGCTGCAGTAGTAAGTAGAATGTACATGGGTCTCATTGGTGGTTCAACTGTGACCTTTAACCTTTCACACTGCACAGCTACTGACTGCCTGAAGATTTATCATTCGCAAGGGACAATTAATTACAACCTTGCTCCTAATCCAAGTTGGTGTAATCTATTGTCATCAATGCCATCATCTTATGTAACATATCAGTACTGCATCACAGACTTACACAGGTGACATTAATTTTACTAAGGATAGGGATAGTACACTCAAAAATGAATATTCTGTCATCATTTACTTACACTTATTTCATTACAAAACTGTATGACTTTCTTTTTTCCACAAAAGAAGATACTTTGAGGAATGCTGGTTACCAAACAGTTTTGGTTCCCATTGACTTCCACTGTATTTTTAGTCCACATAATGCAAATCATTGGGAACCGAAACTGTTTGGTTACCAACGTTCTTTAGAATATATTCTTTTATGTTCCACAGAAGAAAGAAAGTCATACAATTTTGGAACAACACAAGGGTGAGTAAATGAACTATCAATTTACATACAGACTTTTTGTTAACTATGCCATTGTTAATATGAAATGTAGCTGTTTAGAAATGAAAAACACTTCAGTTTCTACTATCAAACAATTTCATATTTTCACTTTATATATATATATATAACATTGGGGCTATAGCTCAGTGGGCCAAAAGTGCTTTGGCCTCTATGAAATAATTCGGATCAGAGGACCTACCATATCTACATCCATCATATATACAGCCTCTTCATCCTCAAAATCAATGATGAGCCATTCTCTCTTGTGCTCCTGCAGCAAAGCCATGCTGATACTTTGCTGCCAGTCCGTCTGACACCAGCCGTGGACGCTGACAACTGCAATGAAGACCTATTGCTTCACCTGCTCTCTTCAAAATATTACAGTCCCGATTCACTTCTTCATCTCTGCCCAACCTCACTGCGCTTCCATCAGTGCAGCAGTCAGATGACAAGCGCATCCAGGACTAATCCCAGTACAGGACAGTCTTAAATTAGCTTCGCTGCAATTGGCTGAGATGACTCGAGCTGAACCTGCACTGCTCAAAAATCAGAAAATCACCCACTGACTAGGTGATTTTTGGCCTAAGCTTATTGCATAAGCTTAAGTCTGAAATCTGAAAAAAAACTTTAGATAAAAGAAATGGACAACCAAAAACATTGTATTATTTTAATTCTAAATAGGAAAAATAGGGCTTTGGTTTATGTTAGAGCCTAGAGGTAATCAGTAGTATTTATAATGAATTCAATGTAAGTCTATAGACTATAGTATGTCCTTATATATATATAGTTACATAAATGTGTGCGTGCAAGAGATGCTAAGTTGTCTTGCACATCGTGTGACTTTCATTAACTTTTAACACTTAATCACTTAAGAGACTCCTTATCCTTCCTGGTCTCAACACTTTTCCCATGATTCTCCAATCCTTCCCACTGACAGAGGGATATAAATGGCTGGCCAAGCTGATTACAGGGATACTGAACTGTGAGCCTGACTAGACAACTCAATGGGCGTCTGACTGGGCCGATGACATGTGACCGTTTGACTACACTCTACATAGTGATCTTCGAAACTGATACCTGATTCAAATCAGATGGTAATGTATGCAATATGTCATATAATGTTTGTATGGAACTTACAGTTGAGTGTTTCCAGTAGTGTATGATTTCCTGAAGGTTATCTGCTGGGTTGAAGAGGAAATGCTCTCTCCATTCATTCCAATCCACAGACATGGTTCCATCCGCATCAATACTGGAGGACAAAGGGTCAAATTAGAGAAGACGTGAATCTGGATTATAATGTCCTATGTGACCCTGGACCACAAAACCAGTCATAAGTAGCACGGGTATATATGTAGAAATAGCAAAACAATACATTGTATGGGTCAAAATTATCAATTTGTCTTTTATGCCAAAAATCATTCTTTTTTCCATGAAGATATTTTGTAAATTTCATACCGTAAACATATTAAAACTTCATTTTTGATTAGTAATATGCATTGCTAAGAACTTCATTTGGACAACTTTAAAGGCGATTTCTCAATATTTTGATTCTGATTTTTTTTTTTTTGCTCCCTCAGATTCCAGATTTTCAAATAGTTGTATCTCAATCCTATCCTACAGGGATGCAAACTCATCATAGCTGAAAAAAAAAAATAAAAAAAGCATTTTTTAAACAATTATATAATATTTAAAAGCCTCATTATTTTTAACTTTTTAACAGTTGTTTTTTAACAGTTTTAACAGTTGTTCAGTAAAATTCACTTTAAAAATTCATTTTTCATTCATGGAGATGATGGAAAAAATGTGACGAAAAACCTTGTGGAAAACAGACTTTTGAGATGACAATTACATGAAATTACCATTATATCCAGTAGATGGCAGCAGAGGATCACTCAATAGCTCAGTTGCCATTTCCACTCCCTAGTTTTCAGGTCTTGATTTTGAATTTATTATAAACTGATGACCATAACAAATTTTAGGACTGTACTGTACTGAAGCAGTACAGCAAGTACAATTAAATAAAAATGCATTAAATAATTTGAAGTATTTTTAGATTTAACTTAAAACTACATTTTTTGCCTTAAAAAGGACACATCAAAAAGAGTGTTTTAACTGTAGAACCTACTAAATATATTCAGCCAACACAGACTTGTTGCTGTTGTAGTTTTGTTACTCTGAACTGACTCTGCATCACTTAATGCACAGGTCTATTTCTGACATCAGTTTGTCAGATGGATTGTTCCACCCAGGGCAGTTATCACTGTCAATCATAGCAATGACTGATGGAACAATTTAGCGGATTCACTCGCGTAATATTTTACACTCGTGTTTGTCACTCTTGAAAAAGTATACGTGGACGTTCGACCCTCTTAGACAAACAAAACTTTTCTTCAAATTGTCAATGGATTATGTAGAGATTCTAGAGAAACTGAGCAAAGCTCATATAGTGTAACTGACTGAGCTTACGCAAAAACTCATGATAAATCAATGACTAACTACACAATCAATCTCTTAT
Source organism: Spinibarbus caldwelli (assembly GCA_039654775.1). Taxonomy (NCBI): domain Eukaryota; kingdom Metazoa; phylum Chordata; class Actinopteri; order Cypriniformes; family Cyprinidae; genus Spinibarbus; species Spinibarbus caldwelli. The sequence goes on from CM077240.1 coordinate 24,082,595, forward strand.
TTATACTGTGCTTATGAGTTTTTTTCTCTCTCTGGTTATATTAGGTAGATATGCAAGCGTGTAGAACTCTGTAAACTTACGAAAACAAAAATTAGTTCAGAGGGGATTCTTCTGATTAACCTACAGAAAACACCTCTGACTGGCCATTGCTTTCAACAGAGATGCTTGTGATTGGCTACAATACTCAACGCTGCAAAAACGCGTAAATAAACTTGTGGTTTTGTAATTTGAAACCAGAGCATGCATGCAAAAACACACAGGAGCATTTAAAAGTGGTTGAATACAAGTGGGTACAGACATGAATTGGTACTAATAGTACTGTAAAAAGACCCCACCCCCCACCCCCCACCAAAAACACTTTCTCATTGGATCTACTCAAATCTCATAGGTGACCTATTTTGATTTCAAAAAGGTGAGTTTTCACCAAAAGGTGAGGAGTTTGCATCTATGATCCTAACAAACCATTCATCAATGGCGAGATTATTTATTCAACTTTCAGATGACCCATCTCAAATTGACCCTTATGACTGGTTTTGTGGTCCAGGGTCACCTATGTGATAAAGTTATCCTAGAGCCTAATGAGTATATCATATACAATCATTTCCTTCATGATAACTATAGAAATCCCAAGAAACCCTGCCCTCTGCAATACTTTATCAGTGGACTAATTAGATTAAACATGAGTATTTCACAAGCAAAGACTATACACAAACATAATGTGCACTTTACTAAACTTTACTAGTTTAAATAAATAAATGTTCTATTCCATTTATAAGTTAAAGCTGTCACTTTATTATTACATTAAAGCAAGTGAAATTTGTATGAGACGTGTAATATTTTGCAAAGTGAGTGTAATCTTTATTATCCAGTGAGTTATAGGCTGCTTTGCTATAAATTAAATGAAGTCTAACTCAATAGACCTTTCATTCAATTGTTCATTCATTTCATTCTTGGTGCAAGCAGGCCTTTGGAGTACCTATTGAGGATCTTCTCTGCATCTCGATCCGTCAAGTTCATGCCTATGTCTTTAAGTGACTGCTGGATTTCTTTGGCATCTATACGACCTGCATAAGCAATTAATGTTGTTAATGTTTATTTTATGATCAACAAAAGCAGAAGGTGCAATGACAAGTGTTTCAGTCTCTAAATTAGCATGATTAGTGGATGTAAGACTTCAGGTCAAATTTATTTATATAGAAATTTTCACAATATACATAGTTTCAAGGTAGCTTTACAGAAAGTTATATTGTTGTCTATAATGCCTTGATGCTTTAACATAGTGTGGTTTTAGGGTACAAATGATCCTATGAATTTAATGGTTAAAATGAATTAGTGGATTAGAAGCGGAGCAAAAAAACATAGTATTCTTTAATCTTACCATCCTGATTTTTGTCCAGACTCTTGAAGGTCAGTTTGAGTTTTTTCTCGTGTTCTTTCAGATACTTTGAAAACTCCTCAAAGTCCAGCCCTTCATCCTTATCAGTGTCTCCAGAGGCAACAATTTTCTGTAAGAGAGAAACATAACACAGTCCATGAGGTTCCTGGAAAATGTGCATCACTGAGTACTACAACCTAAAAATAATATAAACATTAATATTTTTGCACATCAAACAGATTCTCTGGAAACAATGACTTCTCAACCTTTTACTGGATTAAAAAAAAACAAAAAAACCTTAGCCCTCGTTTTCATATTCAAACAGACAAACCCAGCTCAGTTTGTTCTGACATCAATGTAAACTTTAAAAACACTGCCACCCAGTGTTGTCATTCAGATGCAATTATAGACTACTTCACACTACAGTACAATGCAGAAATTCAGGTTAACACAAATCAAATGAGCAATTTGATGAGCAAATTTCTCCCCAAAATCAATACGGACAAAACAAGTAAAACATTATAATGTATCTATGTGACCTGATGAGTTTGCTGGCACACTCTGTCTTTGAACTTTGATACAGTGAGTGTCATTTGCTTAAGCGAGGTGGGGTTATATCAGCTCTCTCAGGAGTAAGGAATGTCAAAGGATAATGGAATGTAGGTTTAATATGAGCATGAGCAGTACAGGAGTGTCTTTGCCCACCCTTCTGCTTTAAGTGCACTTCCTTGCAAAAGACAGGAAATGGCATTACCTGTATATGATTGGAAAACCCTATCTGAAAGGACAACTGAGATGTTGGGGGACTGTTGGGGCAAATAAGCTATTGTCTGTTATTTCAAATAGTCAAAGTCTGGTGACTATTTCTATGTGCAATTAAAAGCATGACTATATTTACTTCTAACTTAAATAGCATCAAATATTACTAGAGGAGGAAGAAGAAGAGGTTGTGGGCTGGCACTAAATGCATCATTTCTCATCATATCTTTGAAGTGCTACTTCTGGTATTTACTATTAATGGTTTAGCTTAGAAGCATGTATTATTATCTGCAACAAGATGGTGGATTTTTCTTAGTAGTAAATTTCCCTTGCATGCGAACAATATAGGAACCCAACAGCCTGTCAACGTGGTTGATTGGTTTATGCGGTTTATACTGCGCCCAAAACCCAGATCTACAACAACAAAAGCGCGTGAAGAACAGAAATGCAGTGAGCCAGTGAACTGGAATTACCTGCGCTTCTCCTTTCCCCATAGAGAAGCCCATAGCAGCCAGGCCCGTCTTCAGCTCAGAAACATCCACTTTCCCATCTTTGTTAACATCCAACTTCTCAAACAACTCCGCGAAAGTTTTCGTGTTGTCCTCCTCCAAACAATGCGATTCGGTGAACACGAATTTCCTTATAAGCTGATACATGATGAAGTGCGATGTATACCGTATTTATATTTTTACCGCACGGGATCCACAGATTGCAGAGAACTGCGGAAGAACAGCAGATGTTGTCTGGCTCTGGAGAAAACAGACCCTCCCTTAACGTCTTGCCCCACTGTGTTAGACTATAGTAGTCATATTTTATTGCCACTATCGCTTGAAACTCAACCCTGTATCAGGTTTAATGTGTAGACGGTCGGTCTGGGCTGATCTGAGAAGGAGGGACTAGCATTACTAGAGTATTTGTATTTGCCTGCGGTGCCTCCTCGATTTAGACGGACACACCCAAATGAACACAAGCTCAAGAAGTGTTTTTTCTGTTTGACTCATTGGCAGGAATTACTTAACAGAGGTTGCATTTAGTAATTCATGCTCAACTTCTCATTTTGCAATGCACTGTGGACTATAATGCATCACATGTATTTAGTATAGCCTATCTTAACTACTCACAACCCTTGGATAGATAGATAGATAGATAGATAGATAGATAGCATCCTTATTGCATAGTTCTCTAAAATCCACTAATAACAGGTTTTATTATTATTGTTATATAATTATTATATTAGTTTGTTTGCATAGTTTGAAAACAGCTTTACAGAAAGCCATGCATAACAGCATGTTTTATTTTAAAATAAAATAAAATATATTTTTTAGTTTTATTAATTTTATTTGTACTAATAACATTATTATTATTATTATTATTATTATTGCTTGCATGCTAAAATGTGCAATGCACAATTGTGGTCTTCAGTTTAGTGTTGCACAGCTGTAGAAACAAATCCCTTGGCCTAGATCATCCTAAATATAGCGAGTTACTACAGTAGTCAGATATGAATGGAATAAATATAGCTTCAAAAGACTGCATAGCAATTATTATAATTTAGTCCATGTTAGAGAATCAGATATCAGTCGAGACAGCTGGCCAGAGGCAACTTTGAAACATTCACGATACTCTGTAACAATAACCCTTTTATGGTGCTCATAAACGATATTTTTCTTACAATATAATTTCTATATCACTTAGTATGTGGGATTTGTATTAGACAATAGTCCTATGAGACAAAATATCTCTACCACAGAGATTGTCTGAACACTAGAGGTCCTCCAGTGTACTGCAGAGCTGCTGTGGCAAAGTGCGTGACAGCTTTACTACAACTGTACTCACATGTGTTGCTTTACGACACACGCAATCGCTTTACGGAAGAGTATAGCATGTTCAGTTCACTGATGTTGACATTTTAATCCGTAGTTTAATGAAATAACTAACTGCAAATTTGAGTGTTTGACGTATACGAGTTCTGGATTATTTGTAGCTTGTTTCCAAAATGGGAAAACCGAAAAAGAAGAGTAAGTATTCACGATTAAGTTTAAGCAGAACGTTTTCTGTTAGCCGTTGAAAGCATGTTGTCTAATTTACAAAGACTTGGGTATTGCATGCTTAACATCACTTGTAAGGAAATGTTATATTTTATTTTTTTTTTAACACAAGCAGTTTCGTAAATGTTCGTCACTGTTAAAATGGCAATGTGACAGAAAGTTAACGTGAAAGAATTTTTTTTGTTTGTTTTTTTTTTTGTTAAAGAAGCATTAATTTGGAAGGTAGCTAGCTAACTTACTAATGTTTTCTTACTATTTCAAAAAGTATAACACAAGTATCTTTCAGGATATATATGTTTGAAAGCATTTTGGGTCAGACATAAAGTTAATGATAAAAAGCTGTAACAATCAGCCCGAGTAACTAGTTCTGTTTTTTGACTAGTCCTTAACAGTAGTGACAGGTGTCTGGAACCTGCATAGAGGTTGGTGTTTCTCTAACATTATCTGCCTGCTTAACTTTCTGTGTCCACCTCAGGTGACTTGAGTCGTGCAGAACTGATGATGATGACAATTGCAGATGTCATCAAGCAGTTGGTTGAGGCCCACGAACAGGGAAAAGATATTAACCTTAACAAGTCAGTGCATTTTTAAGTTTCAGAAACACAATTGGAACTGTTTTCTCACTGGATAACGGTAAACTAAGACAGCTAATGTTTTAATAGAGTCAAGACGAAGACATCAGCCAAATACGGTCTCTCTGCACAGCCGCGGCTGGTGGACATCATAGCTGCAGTGCCGTCTCACTACAGAAGAGCCTTGCTGCCCAAACTCAAAGCCAAACCCATTCGGACTGCCAGTGGGGTAAGGATGGCTTGTTGGCCCTTTGCTATTTGTATTGGGGTGGTGTAAAGATATCATAATGTCAAAATGAAACTGCTGCACAGACTTTGATTTAATATTTCTTTGTAGATTGCAGTTGTTGCTGTGATGTGCAAGCCTCATCGCTGCCCACACATCAGTTTCACAGGCAACATCTGTGTGTGAGTATGACCGAATAATGTGTCCTAGTATTTCTTTTACACTACTGTCCAAAAGCATGCAGTCGTTTTTTAAACAGTTTCCAAAAACATTAATCAGCACAACTGTTTTCACCACTGATAATATTAACAAATGTTTCCTAAAGCACTAAATCAGCATATTAGTTCTGAAGGATCATGTGACACTGAAACCTGGAGTTTTGTTGTGAATGTAAATGAAATAGAGAACATTTTAAATTGTAATAATATTTCACAGTATTACTGTTTTACTTTATTTCTGATCAAAGAAAAATATGAACATAAGAGACTTCTTTCAAAGAAATTAAACCACAAACAACACAAGCTATTCATTATAAAGAATGGCACAGTGAACCTTTTTCCATGTGAGCCTGCATCTGGTTCAAGCAGTTAACATTGTGTATCAGTTGGTGGCGAAACTTTTATGAGCAAAATATAATGATAAAACCAGTCTCAGTTTTGATGTTTATATGGTGTTTTTGTTTTCATTTGCTCAAACAGCTACTGCCCAGGGGGTCCGGACTCAGATTTTGAATATTCCACACAGTCTTACACAGGATATGAGGTAATTATCCTTCTGTATCCCAAAGCAATGCTATCATGCATGTTTTTTATGAGTTTAGCACTGATGTTATGCTATATGCTTCATTTTGATTGTCTATTCACCCTCTTACCCAGCCCACGTCAATGAGAGCCATCCGTGCACGATACGATCCTTACCTCCAGACTAGGCACCGAGTAGAACAGGTGAGTCATCTTCACTGTGCCGATTCATAAGCAGCATTTTTGGCATTGTACAGTTAAAATCTTAAAGGATCATGAGCTACTTAATGGTTTTGATTTTACGGTGTACATCTGCAAGGTTGATGGTCCTCTCAGCTTTTCCACTCATTAGATGGTGTTAATGTCATTATGCTGCTGTGTTTGCACATCTAGCTCAAGCAGCTGGGTCACAGCGTGGATAAAGTGGAGTTCATTGTGATGGGAGGCACATTCATGGCTCTGCCGGAGGAGTACAGGGACTATTTCATCCGTAACCTCCACGACGCGCTGTCAGGACACACGTCCAACAACGTCACTGAAGCTGTCAGGTACCAGCGCCCCATGATAAACTTGTCTGTGACTGATAGAATCAGGCCACCCTTAATAATGAGTTTCGTGGCACAAATTTCTTAGCGCCAGGAAAGGGCCAGGAACAGTCCATCACCTGTTGGTGACAATATCCTTAGTGGCATATATATACATATACATATGCATACACATATACATACATAAATATATACATACATACATATATATACAGTGGGGCAAAAAAGTATTTAGTCAGCCACCAATTGTGCAAGTTCTCCCACTTAAAAAGATGGAGAGGACTGTAATTTTCATCATAGGTATACCTCAACTATGAGAGACAAAATGAGAAAAAAAAATCCAGAAAATCACATTGTAGGATTTTTAAAGAATTTATTTGCAAATTATGGTGGAAAATAAGTATTTGGTCTATAACAAAATTTCATCTCAATACTTTGTTATATACCCTTTGTTGGCAATGACAGAGGTCAAACGTTTTCTGTAAGTCTTCACAAGGTTTTCACACACTGTTGCTGGTATTTTGGCCCATTCCTCCATGCAAATCTCCTCTAGAGCAGTAATGTTTTGGGGCTGTCGCTGGGCGACACGGACTTTCAACTCCCTCCAAAGATTTTCAATGGGGTTGAGATCTGGAGACTGGCTAGGCCACTCCAGGACCTTGAAATGCTTATTACGAAGCCACTCCTTCGTTGCCTGGGCGGTGTGTTTGGGATCATTGTCATGCTGAAAGACCCAGCCACATTTCATCTTCAATGCCCTTGCTGATGGAAGGAGGTTTTCACTCAAAATCTCACGATACATGGCCCCATTCATTCTTTCGTTTACACGGATCAGTCGTCCTGGTCCCTTTGCAGAAAAACAGCCCCAAAGCATGATGTTTCCACTCCCATGCTTCACAGTAGGTATGGTGTTCTTTGGATGCAACTCAGCATTCTTTCTCCTCCAAACACGACAAGTTGAGTTTTTACCAAAAAGTTCTATTTTGGTTTCATCTGACCATATGACATTCTCCCAATCCTCTTCTGGATCATCCAAATGCTCTCTAGCAAACTTCAGTCAGGCCCGGACATGTACTGGCTTAAGCAGGGGGACACGTCTGGCACTGCAGGATTTGAGTCCCTGGCGGCGCAGTGTGTTACTGATGGTAGCCTTTGTTACTTTGGTCCCAGCTCTCTGCAGGTCATTCACTAGGTCCCCCCGTGTGGTTCTGGGATTTTTGCTCACAGTTCTTGTGATCATTTTGACCCCACGGGGTGAGATCTTGCGTGGAGCCCCAGATCGAGGGAGATTATCAGTGGTCTTGTATGTCTTCCATTTTCTAATAATTGCTCCCACAGTTGATTTCTTCACACCAAGCTGCTTACCTATTGCAGATTCAGTCTTCCCAGCCAGCAGGTCTACAATTTTGTTTCTGGTGTCCTTTGACAGCTCTTTGGTCTTGGCCATGGTCTGTGAAATGTGAAATCATGCAATCTGAGGTTGAGTATATGCTTTGTCATGGGCTTGCTGAACCCAGTCAAAGTCCCTGGAGTTCCCCCTGCCTACTTGTCCCAAAACCCGATAACACCTTTCGATTTTGCACAGATTATAGAAAAGTCAACCATGTAACAAAACCTGACTCTTTCCCTCTTCCCAGGATGGAAGACTGTGTAGATAGAGTTGGTCTAGCCAAGTATGTCACAAAATTGGATCTGCTAAAGGGTTATTGGCAGGTGCCTCTCAGCCAACGTGCCTCAGATTGCATGATTTCACATTTTCTTGGATTCACTCTGTAAGTGATTGTCGCATTTTTGGGGCAGAGGACTGGGGTGACTCCTCCTCGTTTTATTAATCTCTTTCTTAAAACTTTTCGTTAAACCTGTTACTCCCATTCCCCAACCCTAGACTGGGGGGAAAGGGAACGTAACAATGGTGGAGTTTGGAGTTGGACTGTTTGAGGTTGTGGACAGGTGTCTTTTATACTGATATCGAGTTCAAACAGATGCCATTAAAACAGGTAACGAGTGGAGGACAGAGGAGCCTCTTAAAGAAGTTGTTACAGGTCTGTGAGAACCAGAAATCTTGCTTGTTTGTAGGTGACCAAAAACTTATTTTACAGAGGAATTTACCAATTAATTCTTTAAAAATCCTACAGTGTGATTTTCTGGATTTTTTTTCTCATTTTGTCTCTCATAGTTGAGGTATACCTATGATGAAAATTACAGGTCTCTCTCATCTTTTTAAGTGGGAGAACTTGCACAATTGGTGGCTGACTAAATACTTTTTTGCCCCACTGTATATATATATATATATATATATATATATATATATATAATATGAATGATTTCAAGCAAAATTTGATGATACATAACAGAAATAGCCTAACTGTTTCTTACAAAGACAAGCGCATGTGTGTGTTAAAACATTAGTTATAACAACGACATCTCAGATGGCAGATAAAAGTACACAATAAATGAATGAGTGATCGTTACAAAACTGCGCTTCAAATATACTCAGCACGAAAGCTCTAACATGTATAATGCACTAGAACAGACTTCACTTTTTCTCACGTGTCACACAAGCACATTTGAGCATCTTCTTTTCCTTTTAATGGCTGTTGACAAACCCACTTAAAGGCGCATACCGTCTCCTGCTGCACAAAACCGGCATGACAATTGACATAAAATAAGGATCGGGCTCAGGAGAGCTGATAACGATCAGTTAAAAAATTGCTCGATTGGCCCCGATCCTTGAGATCGGCTTGGGACATCCCTAAAACATATATTAAAATTCTCTGCTATTTTAAGTAAATTAAAAATACAACACTAAAAACTAAAAGTAGTAAGTGAATTTAGGGATCACTTAAAGAGATAGTTCACCCAAAAAATGAAACTACTATTGTTTCTACTGTTTCTCTTGTGGATATGCGTTCACGACAGTACATGACGCAAACGCGTGGTGGTGCAAGCGCTGATCCAGATCCAGCGTGATGACGTTGAAAACAAGGCATGTGTTCAAGGTCATCACGCTGGATCTGGATCAGCGCTTGCGCCACCACGCGTTTGCGTCATGTACTGTCGCGAACGCACGTCCACAAGAGAAACAGTAGAGTTAAAATTACAGTTGACAGACTGATGTCACATGGACTACTTTGTCGATCATCTTGGTACTTTTCTGGACCTTGATCGTGTAAGGACCCTTGCTGTCTATGGGAGGGTCAGAGAGCTCTTAGATTCAAACAAAAATATCTTAATTTGTGTTCCAAAGATGAACGGAGGTCTTACGGGTTTGGAACGACATGAGGGTGAGTAATTAATGACAGAATTTTCATTTTTGGGTGAACTATCCCTTTAAATTTTACTGGTCACACACACAACCATGTAGAGTACATGGAGTGAATGGAATTCTTTTTATAATTCTGTGTACATAATCCACCTTATTTTTCAACGGAATAACATAGCAACAACTTCAAATAAGCCGTTTTCTGTGAATGTGCGAGATTTCTGGTTCATTAGCCACAGTAGGGAAATAACGAGAAGAATAACAAAGTGCAGTAAATGGTAAAACTGTTTGCACTACAAACCAGTGTGTTCATAATTAAGATAATACATTAAAATAATATGTTAAGACACACCACTTTGCAATATCAAGCAGCAAAACGAGCTGTTTTCTTACAGCTAAAAAAGGGGGGCAGTCGTGGCCTAATGGTTAGAGAGGACGAAGGTCACGGGATCGAGTTCAAAAGTTTTAGGTATTTAAGCACGTAAGGAAAAACACATGACACATTATTTAGCAAGCCTGTAACCACCTAAATCAATTATTAAAAAAAGCAGGTGATTTACCATAGAAATATGATGTTTTAAAAATGTTTATGACTGTTATAGCGCCAGCTGTGGTCCGATCTCCCTGAAACTTTGCATGCTTGTTTAGAATCACCTGTTGCATGTGCTCAGCGGGTTTCGTGAAGTTTTGAGTTTTCGTTTAGGCTTTATAGGCTTTTGGGTATATTTGGACAGACCCCTTTTCAACATGTTTTTGATCATTATCGACCTAAAGAGTCCAGAGAATTGCACTGCGGTGGTTTTTTCCAGACTGAGCGAAAAACCTAGGACTAGTTCGCAAAAGTAGGTTTTTCACATCTCAACCATTTAAAAAACATTTTGATTGACAGCAGTGGTTCTAGAGGCAAAGTTGTTCGGAACGAGGAGGTCTATCATACGATATGAATATCGTGTGTATGTGCAGAAAACCGTGCAATGTACAATCGTTTATACCCTCAAAAAATGCGATACTGCCCCCCAGTGGCTGATTTCTTTCAGATTTCTCACAGACCTTTGGGGCCGTGAGTCAAACATGCCCACTGAGTTTCATTTCGATCTGCCTCCGTTAACCTTGTCTAATAGGTGCTCAAACTTCATCGGCCAATGGTGGTCATGTTTTTTTGAGATACACAAATGTCCCCATAGACACTTGTGGCACTTTGGACCAAGACCGTGCACAGCGATTTTCATGTTAATATGACAAATGGTTGCATAGTTATAGCCATTTTAATGTTTTTTTCCCCCTCTTATAGCGCCACCAAGTAGCCAGTCTCCGCGATTTTTTTCTTCTTCTGTGACCTCAGCTTGAGCTCTTACATAAGTGTTCCGAGTTTGGCAAAGATATCTCATTCCGTTCAGGAGTTATAGGCATTTTACTAAAAGTGGCCCTACCCCCTTCGAACGTTTTGGCATCCCCTTTGCCACGGTGAGTCGAAAGTTAAACTTTTTTTTTTTGGATAATTATTGATATTCACTCTCCAGAGAATCTTTCAGCAGTGGTTTGGTTCCGATCGGGCGAAAAACCGAGGACTAGTTCGCAAAAGTAGGTTTTGCAAAAAATGCGATATACCCGAAAATGCCGGATATTGTTCAGCATGAGCCAAGGATTCCAACGACACGAGACACTTGAGCCTGCGACTGATGGTTTAGGAGTTATGAGCAATTTCATACTTTCAATCGCTGTAGCGCCCCCGTCAGGCCTATTGGGGCGAGCCTCAGTCGTTGCAGTTTTGTGTAAATCGCTCATCCGTGACTATTCTAACAATTACAATAGGGTTTCAGCACTACGTGCTTGAACCAATAATAATACATAACACAAAAGATAAACTCATAAAACATTAAAAAAAAAATCCGAAATAGATTTATTTTAAAAAATAACAAAAATAACAAATATGAAATAGAATATGTGGGTACCCAAGGAAAGACAAAATTCTTTGTGGCATAATGTTGCTTGTCTTTGTAATAATTTTCTATCATCAAATGTTGCTTGAAATTAAGGTTTTTTTCTTTTCACTTTAAATTACTTCGGGAGAAGCCGATTAGACAAATTTAGGCACCACAAAATTATAATATATTTAAATTTTACTCGCCAGACACAATTATACACAGTACGAAATGTGGTGAAATACTTTTTATTACTCTGTGTACATAAAAAAAAAACAATTAACATAAAAATAATATAGATCAGAAACATAAATCAGAAATATAATATTTCTTGGTTATAAATGGGCGCATTTAACAGTGTTAAGAAATTATTAGTAAGCATTTCATGATGACAAAGGTAGTCTAAATGTAAAAATAGGGTGATAAATATCCAATACTGGCTGATAGATACAATATCAACCAATATAGATTTAAAGAAAAACTTTAAAATTGACCAACAACTGATGTGACTAGTATATCATGAATGCCTACTCTTCAGAAGTAATTACACATAAATGTACTTGTCTTCAACCCATTACACAACTGGTCCAAGATCAGTCAGTAAGTGCAGGAATTAGAGTGCAAGGGGTTAGATAAAAGCAGAGGGGATGGAGCAGCTGTGTTGTCTTGTGTGTGTCTGGGGAAAATCACTTGTTAATAAGCTCTGACTTGGGACCAGTGTTTTGGTGGGAGGATAATATAAGTCAGTATATGCAAAATGAACAAATGCAGGCCTTGGATCAGTTAAAGCACAGTGCCAAAAACCTCCTGGTGAGCAAATTTGGTAGTGTGGCATTATTTGGAGGCTTTTGGACCAGACTTCCACTATCAGAGCAGCTGCATTGGCTCTGCTTTCTGCCTAGTCAGAACAATAAGACAGAATGTGGCATTTGGGCTCTTTGCTTAATGATGATGACAAGATAAAGAGTGTTATTAGTCACATCTCCTGATATGTAATTTAACAGTTTAGCTGACATTAACTTGCACATTTATGTTTAACCAAGCAAATAAAAGCCTTCTTTTCACTTTGACCATTCGTCTAAGTCTGTCTAAAGGTGACGTATGTGATTTCTGTGCAACAGACTTCACCAGCAAAACTGAAAAAGTTTTATCTTTTTATGTTTGATAAGATTTGATATCTTTTCAAAAAGGCTTTGCGTCTGTTTTGAACAAGTGGTGACTCAGATGCTGCTGACCACCCTGATGACATCAGCTCCCTGAGGAAAGCAAACGTTTTGAAGTTAGAATGAAAGGCAAAAGGGATGATTGCAAGATGTGGATAGACTGCCACTGCAGGGCGCTCTTAGTTTATTACTGTTTTTTTTGTGTTATTTATTTTCTTGATAAGAGAGAGGGAGAGAGTGTATGTGCACGTAGGCAGAGGTCCACAGGATTGTCGCACACCGCAGCTTATCAGCGGGTTTGTTAAGATGACACGATTGCCATAATTGTTCCGCCGGCTAATCAGCCAGAGATGGGGGAGACAACAGTTCGATTTCAGGCCCATTGCTTATCTCAGCAGAGGATATGTGTGTGAGTGTGTGAGGGAGAGAGAAATAAAGAGAAAATAAGTACAAATGAGAAACGCTCTGTTGGTTTCATAACTACATTGTCTGAAATCTGGGGATAGAACCAGGAGCTAAATGGACAGAAAGAGTTTTTGGGCTATTAAATCTCCATTAAAACTTCAGAACAATGTCAGGCATGACAGCAAGCCAAAAACCATGCATTTCAAAATTATTATTCAATTGATGCAAACCAAAACAGTTGGCCAATTGAAACCAGTTCAGTCGTAAAATAGTTTTCATATTATCATCAGAAACAGTAATAGGAAGATTTTTCCATTTTATTCAGAAGTCTTTTTTTAAAAAGCCATTTTAAAAGAGTTTTTGTTTGTTTTTGTTCATTTTGTAGTTCAGTCGTACATTACACACACATACATATATACAGAGAGAGAGAGAGTGTGTGTGTGTGTGTACACACTCTCTCAGGGTCAGTTTAGGGTCAGTACGATTTTGTTTAAGGTATTGAAATGTCTCAACAAGGCTGCTTTTTTGGATAAAAATACAGTAAAATCAGAAATATTGTAAAATAGCATTACAATTTAAAATAAATGTTTTCTCTTTTATATACAGTGCACAGCATAAATGAGTACACCCCCTCTGAATAAATATAAAGATGTATTTTCTTAATGATCAAAATTGAAATGTATTAAACATATACTTAATTAAAAACAACAAAATATATGCCAATATTTTCTGTAAGATAAGTAAATTAGCCAATTTTGTTTAAATGAAGGATTGCAGAAATGAGTACACCCTAGATTTAATTCAGCAAATGTATAATGTCCACTGAAGGATTTTCACCTTGGGAGAATGAATATCTTCATTGTCATGCTGAAAAAATGCCCAATAATGCAGGGAATGAGGGGAGGGTAGCATCTTCTGTTTCAAGTTTTTGTATTACATCACACAGTAGTGTGTGAATTCATGACAGCATTGATAAAGCACAACTACCTCTCACCTTCAACACTCACTCATCCCTATATAAGAGCTTTACTACCACTGAACGTCACTGTGGGTACCAAGCACTTCTCACTGTACTCCTCCTCTAGCAACACCAGAGCATTTGGATGCTTTTGAATCTGAAATGATTGACTTGGTCTCTTGAGACCAGAGTATGGATTCCCAGAAGTCTCTATTTTGTAAATATGGGCCTTGGAAGAGGTTATATGAGTTCATTTTGCTTTGGCTACAGCAGGTAATTCTAGTGGTGACAACAACCATGCATGTCACTTCTGCAGACTGCGTCATACTCTGTGAGATAAAGTGTCACTCTTTTCATAGCTTTTGCCGGCTCTGAGACACTTGCATGTTATTTCTTCTGCTCTTTTTCTAGCAAACATTCACTCATCACTAAATGAAAACTTAAAGTGAAGACCTGATTATTTCAGGAGCCTTGTCACAAGTCCATTGTTTTTGAATGTCGGTGCTACTTCTGCTATATTTTCACACTTAAAACAATAATTTGGTATTCCTCTTGTACCATTGTCCTCTTTTATGCTAAGAAATAAGTCACCTGGCAGTTCTCTTCCAAGTGGTTCCACTGCTGCCTGCCTTAAGTCTGAGTATGATTCAGTGGGCTATATAATACTTTTAATTGTCAGGAAATTACTTGTCTTTGAAAGTTTTGGTTCAATATACTTACCTGTTGACCAAAAATAGCCTTAAACCTATACCTTAAACCTTTTTTTTTCCTGCTTAATGTTTTTGTGGAAACTATGATACATTTTCTTCAGGATTCTTTGAGAAGAAAATTTAAAAGAGCAGCATTTAATTGAAATTGAAATCTTTTGTAGCATCTTTAATGTCTTTACTGTCACTTTTGAACAATTTAATGTGTCCCTATTAATTTCTTTAAAAAAGAATGGATACATGCATATATAAAATAGTAACAGAATTTCTAAGCTGTTATTTTTTTCCCCAGATACTCTGAACGCAGTAACACCAAATGTGTCGGCATCACAATTGAGACCAGACCGGACTACTGCCTGAAAAGACACTTGAGTGACATGCTGGCCTACGGTTGCACAAGACTAGAGATCGGTGTACAGAGTGTTTATGAGGATGTGGCTCGTGATACCAACAGGTCAGAGTTTGTTGCTTTTATAATAAGGGCCATGCCACAGACTAGACTAGAGGATGAGTGTTTGCTATTTGGATAAACTTGATCTTGGGATGCTATTAGCGTAACATCAGTGTTAAGACTTCCAGTGAGTCATTTTGTTCCAACAGATTTTGGGTCATGTTGGTAATTGCAGTTTACTCGCTTGAATATGTGTCATTTAGGAATCACTTCGAGGGATTAGTAGACTTAGAAACTATGCTAATTACTCCATACTTATCCTCTTTGGTTAGTAGTTAAAATTGCTGTGCTGAAGGACGGAGTGGAATTTAAGTGAACTTGTTAAAAATATGAATAATTAGAATATACAGCCATATGACCATTTAAAATTTGTTTTGGTCATTTATGTTTTATCTCACAAAACTAAGGATGATATTTCTTTAGTAATTGCATGTCTCTTGGGCATGGTTATATTGAACTAATGTACTATGAACTAAATGTACTTGCTGAACTTACTAACTTTTTCCAGAGGACATACCGTTCGAGCTGTGTGTGAATCTTTCCATCTGGCTAAGGATGCTGGTTTTAAAGTTGTAGCCCACATGATGCCAGACTTACCCAATGTCGGTATGGAAAGAGATGTGGAGCAGTTTATAGTAAGTACTTCATGGATCAGTGTAATTCTACTGCATTCACCTATAAAATCTGCCACCAAACACAATGTAAAAATGGCAAAATGATTAAGCATGAGCACAAACATGGAGTCATTTTATATTTTGGTAATATTACTCTTTTACTGGTCAAAATTGTTTGGTGTACAATACACATCAATGGTTCACCTAAGAATGAACACTCTGTCCTCTTACAACCTTTTTCTTCATTCTGTTCTAAACCTGTTTGACTTTCTTTTGTGGGGTGTTTAGAAACACAACTAAAGTAGAAAACATTTGGTGTCATTTACTTTCATATACACTACTATTCAAAAGCTTAGGGTTAGTATGAAAAAAGAAAAACTTTAAGAATGCATTAAATTGATCAAAAGTGATAAAGATATTTATGATGTTACAAAAAAGTCTTTTTTTTCTCTTCATCAAAAAACCCTGAAAAAAAGTATCACAGTTTCCAGTATTAATAATAATATTAAGCAGCACAACGATTTTCAACACTGATAATAACAAATGTTTCTTTTTGCCCAAATCAGCATATTAGAATGATTTCTGAAGGATCATGTGACACTGAAGACTGACATAATGGCTGCTGAAAATTCAGCTTTGTATCACAGGAATAAATTACATGTTAAAATATAAATAGGCAACAGTTATTTTAAATTGTAATATTTTACAATATTATAGTTTTTACTGTATTTTTGGTCCAATAAATGCAACATTGGAGAGGATAAAAGATTAAAAAAAAAAAAAAAATCCTACCGACTCTAAATTTTTTTAATGGTAGTGTATATTCAAAAATGGCGCAAAGAGACACATCACGGCATTTTTTTTTTTTTTGTGTATTAACCATGCCAAATTTGAACATAAATGGATGTTTTTGTTTTTTTTGTTTTTTTGCGATTTTTGGAAAGACAATGTTTAAAATTCTGCCAAATGTTTCCTTTGGTGTTTGCTTGAATAAAGTAAGTCATGTAGTTGAGGAAATAATGACAATTTTCATTCTAAAACACTTTCAAAGTGCTACCTGAATAATCATGTTTGGATTACTTCAAATAAGCCTCAAGCATAAGCTTCAAGAGGATTATGGGAAGTAGTGCTTTGTAATTTAAGGTCCTCAAACTTACAACTGTTTATTCTGTAAGTTCTTTTAATGTAAATGAACTGAGGAGCTGAGAGACAGACAACTGGAGAGGGTTATTTAAATGCACAGGTTTATCTCCTCACAGGTTACGCAGTTGGTTTTCAAAATGTCATTTTCATCAACTAAAGGACTTCAATTAATCAACATTTCTGTGAAATGGCTGTTGGGATATCCAAAATTTCCATATTACTTTCAGGTGCTCTATTAACTTTGACACTCAAAGTATCAGAAACTACTGAGCCATAGTCGTCATCAAGCAGTCTTCCCAGAAATATTAGGACAAGAAATGAGAAATCATATATCACCCCTTTAGAAAAGTTATGAAATAGTTTCCCAAATCACCCAGCCCTAGGTTACAATGCTAAGAGGCAAAAAGTGGTTGTACACATGAGATGTACACTACAGGAACACCCTAACATTTCTATCCGGAGGAGAAATCCACTTTTATTGGGTGCAGTAGCTAATTGTTACATAGCAGGAATGATGGGTGAATGTAAATGAAGTGGGGAGTGATGTGCCATGGCAGGCTGCTCTTTTATGGCCTCTGTCAGTGTCCAGCTGTGACGCATTGGTTTGCATTATCAGGGGCTTCATTATGTGAAGTGAATAGAGCATTCATTATCGCGGGTTTCATTACCGAAGCATGGAGATCCAATCAGTGACTGTGCTCTGGAACCCATTCAAAGTGCTTCTCTCTGAAAGACTGTATTAAACACCAACCGGGAGCAATCCAGGTGCCAACAGGTTTCTTTGATGTCTTAAGCGAACACTGTCAGTGCACGATCTCTGGAGTTTAGCGATTTTAAAGCAGGTGATTATTTCCCATTAGGAGAACAGAAGAGCCTAGAATGAAGTGAATGACGTTAATGTTGCATAAGAAACAACATGATTAACTGAGTGCAATTATATAAATAATATTTTGTATTAACAGTCACATAAATGCCACTTAACTGTAGAAGAGAACCATTAACTTTTTTTTGCAATCATCCAGTCTCTAGAGTCTCGGAAGGCATGTGTCTCTAAAGCTAAAATTCTTCGCTTAGATTTTTACATTGTTGTACCAAGCCCACATTACTCCTACCTTATTTCCCCCTGGGAGGCTCTTACTGCCTCCACACTGCTGCAATCAACGGCCAGCTCCAAAATATTTGGACAGCAATACCTTTTTACTCTTTATTTGTACAATTTGTAATTGTAATATTGCAATTAGAGGCTAAAGGTATAAACAGTCTACAAAAGGTACAAATATTACCTTTTTTTTACACTTTTCTGGCCGCTTTTAATGTTAGTCAGTATTTCTTAAAAAACAGCATTTGGAGGCATGAATTCTGATTAAATAAAATGTAACCAGTGTGATTCTTTTACAAGAGCTCTTAATAGTGAAATAAACTCTTTTTTTTTTCTTTTTTTTTTATCAAAGTTCAGGAAAGTTGCCAATATAGGGTTTAGGATTGTTTTAGGATTGTGCTCAACAATTATTTGTGCACAATCTTTGCCCTGACATGACATTTTTAATTTGGCTTTAGGATAGGGATGCACCAATATTAAAGTTCATGCTGATACCGATAATACAATTAATTATTATCATGTTATGGTCGTTAACCGATAAATGGCCGATGTTACAATTCTGGCCGTTAACAAGATGGTTAATTATTTTCATGTTATGGCCAATAACCGAAAAGTTACCAATATTAAAATTCTGCCTGAAGCTGATAAGACGGTTAATTATTTTTATGTTGGACATTAATCGTCAAATTACGATATTAAAATTCTGGCTAATACTGATGATTAATTATCATGTTATGGCGGTTAAACAATAAATTTCCAATATTATTCTAACACAGATAAAATGATTAATCACATTATGGCTGTTAAGTGATAAAAGTGAAAGTGAAAGTCGTGACGTATTGTCAAGTATGGTGACCCATACTCGAAATTGGTGCTGATAAAATGTAAAACTGTAACTTGAACGCAATGTAAGTCACTTTGGATAAAAGCGTCTGCTAAATGCATAAATGTAAATGTGCTCTGCATTTAACCCATCCAAGTGCACACACACAGCAGTGAATAGTGAACAAACACGCACACACACACCGTGAACACACACCCGGAGCAGTGGGCAGCCATTGCTCCAGCGCCCGGGGAGCAATTGGGGGTTCGGTGCCTTGCTCAAGGGCACCTCAGTCATGGTATCGAAGGCAGAGAGAGTGCTGTTCATTCACAATCCCCACCTTCAATTCCTGCCGGTGTGAGAATCGAACCGGCAACCTTCAGGTTACTAGCCTTCCCCTCAATAAATGACTGATATTTAAATTCTGCCTAACACAGTTAATTATTTTTATGTTGGACATTAATCGTTAAATTACCGATATTAAAATTCTGGCTAATACTGATAAGATGATAAATTATTATCATGTTATGGTGGTTAAACAATAAATTTCCAATATTATTCTAACACAGATAAAATGATTAATCATCATGTTATGGCTGTTAAGTGATAAATGATCGATATTTAAGTTCTGCCTAACACAATCAATTACTTTCATGTTATAGTCATTAACCAATAAGTATTAAAGTAGTATAATATTTGGTCTAAATAAATTAAAAATAAAACAATAAAAACTAAAATAATTTAAGAATCACATTATAATGTACAGTATAAAAATGTACTTTCATGTTGATATTTGCTAAAGATTATATTTAACCATGTTATTAAATTAGTGTTATTTGGGTTTTGTACTCTGCAGTTAAGCACAAGGCAAGGCACCTCTTCTTTTCAATCTGTAGATTTGAGTCAGCACGACCACATCTTAGCAAACTCACTTGCAATATAATATTCAGTGTGTTCATCAGAACAAAGTGCCTGCCATTTTATTTTCCACTTCATATTCCCGACTATGCTGTTGCTTTTTTAATTACATTGAAAAGCACCTACTCAAAGCATGGTTTTGACGATAATCGGCTCATTGCTTTACCATTCCGCCTATTAATTCCGTCAGCGCTTTATTGAAATCCATTTCATGCATAAGTTTGAGTGTATATTAATTCGTCTCTCACACACCTGTTGTGATATCTGTGATAGAGAGCCATTAGAAGGCAGTGTGTCAGAGCAGGAGAGAGGGAGATTAATGGCTGTGGAAGGTGGTCTCTGACCCCACCGCTATCAGCTCTCCTCCTCCGCCACCGTGTGCCCACACAACCTCACCTGTGTCACCCACCAGCAGCGCTCGGCCGGTTTATCTCACCTAACCTGCTTTCTCTGATGCTCGTGCTCTCCTCTTTCCCTCCCTCTTCCGTATTTGCTCGCTCGCTCTCCGTCACACCTCCCCCCACCTTTCGAGACGGGAATCTGTCGGCGCTATCTCAGGACGAGTGTGCTGTGGAAAGGAGCGTGGCTCGGTGATAATGGAATCCCATTACTGACTCGTCCGACTCTCACTGCTCACTTATCAGACTGTTTGCAGGCTCCCCTCCCTACATAAAAAATAACACTGAGCGTAAATATATCACACAAAGACTCATTTCATTTGACTCTTAGAGTAAGGAGAAGCTCAAAGCGCATGGTTAGTCGTGACTCAAATAATCCGTCATTTCAATTTGTTTGTTAAAGGCAACTATTTTTGTTTGTTTGTGCTATTTAGAGTTTAGACTCATGCAGTCTTAGTTTAAATGCACCAGTGTCCAGTTCGATGATTCACTTGTGTGTCAGGAAGCAGGACAGTACCAATTAAATGACCACTGACATTGTCTCTTTGATTGTAATGGTTACATTTCTGAGTGCTCCGTGACCCCTGAGCTTTTCAAAGTGACAAGGGTAAAACAGATTCTCTCACATTTATGCGTTAAGTAGAAGACGTAAGCAAGATCAGTGATGGAGGTCATGAGACTTTATTTAGCAGTTTACCAATTCTTGAACGTGAATGATGTTACTTTCCAAGTAAAAAGTTAGTACAAATACTATCAGCATACAATATAAGATGAATATGCTTATGTTCTGCTTAGAATTGTCTCAGGAACTCATGCCTACAGCTTTTTATTCAGTTTAAGATTTCTTTAGTAACAACTGTTTTGAAAAAGTTAACTGGTAAATATATTCATAAAAGATATATTTGTTCATTTTTGCTGTTAAGGAAAGGAAAGGATGTGAAAGGAAAGGACGTGACGTGTGGCCAAGTATGGTGTCCCATATTTGGAATTTATGCTCTGCATTTAACCCATCCAAGTGCGCACACACAGCAGTGAGAAGTGAACAAACACACACACACACACACACACACACACACACACACACTCACTCTCACTGTGAACACACACCTGGAGCAGTGGGAAGCCAATGCTGCGGCGCCCGGGGAGCAGTTGGGGGTTCAGTGCCTTGCTCAAGGGTCTCACCTCAATCATGGAGCGCTGTTATAATTTTGAAAGTTATAATACTGGAAGTGAAGTCTTTATTATGAGTGGTCAACCGATATGGGTTTTTCAATGGCAAATGCCAAAAATTAGAGTGCGGGGTGACTTACGGCTGATATTAGGAGTAAGTCTCATGTTTGCACTGCTCCGTTAAAACTCTTGTCTTTGTCACCAGGAGTTTTTTGAGAATCCTGCATTCAGACCAGACGGGCTCAAACTTTATCCTACACTGGTGATTCGAGGCACTGGATTGTATGAGCTGTGGAAAACGGGCCGCTATAAGAGCTACTCCCCCAGTGCCTTAGTGGATCTGGTAGCACGAATTCTAGCGCTGGTCCCACCATGGACTCGTGTGTATCGTGTACAGAGGTAAGGCAGTATCTAAACATCACAAACTGATCTCACAAACATAGGGGAAAAGCTCATTCTGAATGATTTAATGATTTTCATGTTGTGGCTGAAATTTGGCTGATATTAAAATCTATTCTATTTTGTATAATAATGAATTTTAAATAAAATACTAAAAACTTAAATCAATATTTTTAAATGAAATAAGTGAATTTATGCATTACAACATTATAATGTACAGTATAAAAAACTGATGTATTTATTATGAGATGTCAAATATTACATTTATTATTTATTAAAGATTACATTTATTAGTATATAAATTATTGGTGTTTTGAAACATTAACTTTAATTGAGCATTAAATTATGGCAATTTGAATGTAAAAACAGAGAAAATGTGCATTAACAATTAAATATCCAGTATCAAATGATACTGGTAAATTAAAAAGAAAACTCTAATATGAATAACCAATATGGTTCCAATGTATCATGCATCCCTTATTTATTATTTACCCAAAACAGAAGCATTACCTGTTGCCTTATATTCATTCTAATGTGACCAACATTTAGTTTTGCTAAGCTGATGATCTCTGGCCTCTTTCAGGGATATCCCAATGCCATTGGTGAGCTCGGGGGTGGAACATGGGAATCTGAGAGAGCTGGCATTGGCCAGAATGAAAGACATGGGCACTGAGGTAACCTTAATTATCAATTATTTAGTTTGTTTGATGTATGAATTCAAGGCCATTAAGTACAAACTGCTGGTGATTCCTGCAGTGTAGAGATGTACGAACCAGAGAAGTGGGCATACAAGAGATTCATCACAAAGTTCGACCATATCAGGTATTTCATGTTCTGTGTAAACAATTAGCAGAAACTTGTTAAAGTGTGTAGAGTTGGTGACTGAAAATAATTTCTTTGCTTCTTGTAGGTCGAGCTGATCCGCAGAGACTATGTGGCTAATGGGGGCTGGGAGACGTTCCTGTCTTATGAGGACCCCGAGCAGGACATTTTAATTGGTCTCCTGCGTCTTCGTCGCTGCTCACCACAGTCCTTCCGGCCTGAGTTGAAGTGTGGCGTTTCCATTGTTCGGGAACTGCATGTCTATGGAAGCGTGGTCCCTGTCAGCAGCCGAGACCCCAGCAAGTTTCAGCATCAGGTAGACACCTTATTTCTGCTAAGTAACTTTACTGTCACTTGGAAAAATGACAAACTCATGATTTGTCATTAATAATGGTTAAATTGAAAAACTACTCCTCTTGCATGGAGATAAATGTGTACATTTTAATATTTCATTTTTATTTAAGGCTTTTGTCTTTTCATGTATTTTACATAGCCTCACTGACTGCACATTCTAATGTTCTTTTTCTCCTCGTGTGCATTTGTAGGGTTTTGGGATGATGTTGATGGAGGAGGCCGAGAGGATAGCCAGGGATGAGCACGGCTCGAGCAAATTGGCTGTTATCTCAGGTATCAAAAATATTCTCAGCGTTAATGGAATGGCGCATTCATTTTGTTGGTTCTTCTCTTGCCCTCGCTAGAAAAGAATGAATACGAAATTTTGACATGCACCTCCCCAAATCAGCTGCAGGATGGAGATAACAGCAATTGGAAAATAAATGAAAATCTGTATTCATATTATTCTGGCTCTGATGCTTTAATGCGAGGGCGTGATAACTTTTGTACTTGCATGTCTGACAAAGAAAGCAAAACAACAACTGTAGAATGTATTGGAAATACAGTGGGGTTTTCTTGCTTTAAGTATTTTGAATCTGCATGGCAACATTGGCTAAAATGATGGTTCCTCTCAAATGACTAAAAAGGATATTCTTTTTCCTTCAATCAGAGAAAATTTGTTAATATCAATATATATATATTGATATAACAATTTAAAACAACTGTTTTCTATTTTAATTTTTTTTTTTAATTTATTCCTGTGATGGCAAAGCTATATTCTCAGCAGCTATTCCTCCAGTCTTCAGTGTCACATGATTCTTCAGAAATCATTGTAATATGCTGATTTGGTGCTCAAAAAAACATTTCTTATTTTTAATGTTGAACTTTTGATTAATTAAATGTCATTTTCTCAAATTTGCATGTTTTTGGTCCAAATAACACACCCTAGGGTGCCTCCATTAGAGCATGTATTATTGAAAGATTCTTTTCTACTGTAAATCTGAATATTTGGTCGTTGTTCATGTTTTATTTTTTTTGGTTCAGGTGTTGGAACAAGGAATTACTACAGAAAAATGGGTTATGAACTGGAGGGGCCGTATATGGTGAAAAACCTTTACTGAAGCACAGAGGAATCCCTGGAGAATATCGTCTGACATGCAGGACACTGACTTTAAGGGGATCTTTACACCCCACCTATAATTGGACTGGGCATGAGGACTACATAGTGTGTGTGTGTGGTCAGCACAAAGTAGACCGCGCTATTCTGTTACATGCCAGCCAAAGAGAGTATTCTGTAGTTCTCTTATGAAGACCATGATGCAAGTATCAGTGCTTGTTAGAAAGGTACACCATTCTCCCTTGGCCTTAGTATACTTGCCAGTGCATTTACTTCTCTGGGATAACACTCATTATTTTTGGTTTCTACTGACAACATTGGACATAATGGAGAAAAAAAAACTGCAGAGGCTTTGAGTTATCCCGTTATAAAAGCGCATATTTTTCATGTGGATTTGGGAGGGGAAAATAATTTATGCTTGCCGCTTGGCACATTTGATTAATCCACCATTTTTCCTGTTCTGTTAATTCTGAAGATGGATTAATTGCATTTTCATGTTTTCTTGGCTGTGCATGAAAAGTGTTCATCTGGTCATTTTTTTATTGTTAATAAAAGATATTTATCCAGTATTTCAGTAATTATCACATGATTGTACATTGTCATAAATCACATGTTGGCACAAAGGCAGACGATTTGGATGGAGTCGAACAGACATAATACAGCCATCACTGAACATTCAAAGGAATTAATGGGTAAGAAATCATCCGCGGCACTCTCCTGTCCAGCTCAGATATGAAAAACTGTCGCCAAAATGATTGAAATTCAATTGCTTCTATTTTTGACAGAATGAAAAGTTCACTGGAACTACTCTGCTGCGTTTTAAGTGTCTGTCACCACACCACCAATTTTTGAGAAATGTCGTGCGGTGTGGCGAGAGCTCTCCTCCGCAGGAGACCTCATGATATATCTGCTGATGGGTTTTTACTGCTTCATTTGACATCGCAATACCAGATTATATCGCTATCTCTGTCTGTGAGTCAAGGTGTCAGGGGAATGATGACCGACCACCCTTTAAAGCTAAGCTCAGTCAGATCACACTTGTTAAGAGGTTTGTCATCAGAGAAATGGCTTCCAATAAATGGCAAGATGTTGTTTTGCCACCACCCCACAATAAAGTGATGATTTAACAATGGTTGATCTTGTAATTTCCAGGCACAGACCCTTTGTTAGGACTTTAATGGCTTAATAACCTCACCGCTAACAGTGGCACTGTGTCAAAGTGTCATCCTACACACCAATCAGCAGCTTTCACTAAATCTCTGTAAGCTTTAACTAGACAATCCCATAACAGATTTCGCTAATTACACTGGCTCATAAAAGTCATTATTACTCTTAGGTAAAATCTTACCAATGGAGAATTAATACTGATGTAGCCGAGATGATGACCTCAGAGAATGAACGAGTGCTGTGTTTAGATAATGTGCATATTTCGCCACCGAGGTCAAGATGAGCCATCGCAGTGTTTCATTTGCAAACCAGCGAAGCGTGAGGAAAAGGGCAAAATGTCTCTAGAGATGGAAATGTCACAGATGAGATCCACTTAGAAGGATTCTCAGACGCTTTATGTTATTGCCGGTGAGGCTGTAAGGTTTCGAAACCCTTGAACACTCTCGAAAGTCATTAATATTCAACTTTGGCATTATTATTGGCCTTCATCAACTCAACACTGCAGTTAACTGCTCTTTGTCTTGATCACAGAGATCTGTTAAAAAAAAATCAGCTGATTTACTCTTACAGAAGGGTTTTCATTTTCTAGACCTGAGAACACAAATTGAGCCAAATATCATTTATATCCATCACAAAGGGGGACTTTAATTTCCTGTGGAAGATGGAGCACTTTCCCCAACCAGAAAACCATCTGAAGCATCCTGTAAAGACAAAACCATCTACAAGACTGGCCACTAAAGCCACAGAAACCATGACAGTCCTGTCGGTGGAAAACAGGCGATCTGAATGATTGATACTTGTGCCATTTTTCAGATACACATTACAGGAAACAAAATCATTTCCCCTCCAATCTAGATACTGAACATGCGCCACCAGCTATGAAACTCCAAAGGTTTCAGTCTTTTTGACTTTCTATAATTACACTGTCGCTTCAAGGTGGCGATTTGTGGTGTGACTATTCTGAATGCTCAGTTTCTCGATTAAGACTGGCTATCCTTACAAGCATGAAAGCCGTGTTACAAATTCTACAGATAAAGCAAGTTTGGACTGGGACAATGTGTTTTTCCACACAATACTGTATTGTTTCACTCATTTTATACTGTTCCTTAGTTGACTTCTCAATAAATACCTAAAATTACATTCATTGAAAACATCACAAAATAGAGCAAAAGCTTAGTTATACTAATAGGGCTGCACGATATTGAAGAATGCAGTATGATAATGCTTTAAGTGTGTAAACTTTTAGAAGTACTAAAATCATTCCATTATCGCAAGTCATGAAATGCATATAGCAATTTATTAATTTGTGATATTTGGAAAAATTTCATGCAGCCCTATATACTAATTGCATTAAAATTATAGAACAATTCATAAAGCATCACACAGTAACAGACACACAGCACAATGAAAATTCAAGGCAAATACAAATCTATAAATCTCAATTTCAACTGGATGAACAGTACCACAGCTGTTCAAATAACTTTTTTTTGGATTCATTTTCAAGTTTTTCAGTGTATGAAGGAGACTGGTTGTAAGCAAGCTGCTCTGAGGTCAGTGCACCTCTATGGCACGCCGGACTCTCTTCTCCAGCTGGTCTGCCGTGGGCCGGATGTCAGGGTCAGAATCTAGCATGTCCATCAGCAGCTCGCACATAGCAGGGTTTGGAGGTGGCGGCAGTGGCGGAGCGCGTCGTGCCCTCATAGGGATGATCAACTGCAGGTCGGGATTCTGACACAGAGCCTCACCTAACGGGATGAGCCAGCGGCCTCGCATTACATATGCACCTACAACACAGAATAAACAGGAAACAGATGTTATGCTTAATCAATTTTCAAGCATTTTGTGAAACAGGTCCTTCATTCATTCCTGTCTGAGGAGTTTCCTTTGATCTCCCAATTGGTGCATTTGAATTTTCATTATTCATTATAGTTCAACAACACTAAAAAGCAGCAATAAAAACAATCTAGTGCATTTCTTCAAAGCACATGCCTGGCACAAACTCATTATTTTTCACAAAACCTCAAGGCAAACCCACCACACAGAGAGGTTAATGGGTGGAGGGATGTTAATTGCCCTTATATAAATAAGCTGCAACATCTGACCTTTCTGTACGCCTGCTAGCAGCGCAGAAAGTCGCTGGGTTCGAGTAATTACTGAGGACTGCCTGAATAGCTTATGCACTCCATCCAAAACCTGCATCCTCAGACCACTTTAGTTTATCTCAGCTATTACGCATTAAGATAATGAGCTACTATGTCAAACTCTCAACAACAAAGCTTTCACAGCGGTCTAAAGTGGTCTGGATGAGGTAACCAGTAAGAGGAAAAACCGAAATAGCCACCTGCCTGACAATGCTAGTGAAGCGAGGCTCTGAAAATTGTCAGAAGCTCTATTCCTGTTCATAATTTTATTCCTATTTCTGCGAAGTAGCTGTGACAATCACAAGATGGTGGGTTTTATATTAATCTTCAAACCCATCATAAGACCTCATTTACTGCATATACAAGTTCCTATTTCATTTTAATCATAACAATGCATGCATCATGGATCTAGATTGAATAAATAATAAAGATGAAAACATTAAAAACATTAAATGGGTACTGCTAAATGAGCCAAAGTATACCCCCCTCCAAACTAACCCAGTTGTTCTTGATTGCTGCCATCCTCTAGGAAAGTGATTCTCTCTAGCACAGCCCAGAAAAGCACACCCAGAGAGAAGATGTCAGCCTGGGCTGTATAACTACGACCTGCCCAAACTTCTGGAGCCATATAGAAGTCTGAGCCGCAGGTAGAGGAAAGAGCCAGTCTACTCTGAACACCATCTGTAGGATTGTCCACCATCTTACTGAGGCCAAAGTCTGCCACCTGTAAGACATAAGGAAGAAGTTAACGGTTTTAATAACTAGAACCACCTTTTAGATCTGGGGTGTGAAACTATTTTCTTTTTTTACATTTTTTAAAATAATATAACATTTCAAATTAACATATTTAAAATAATTATATCTGCAAAACCATTCATATATATTCAAATCATTTCTTCACTGCATAGGACAGTTTCACTGAACAAGGGACTCGGGCTATTCATGTTTTCTAATCTAATATTATTGACAAAACTTATGTTTTTTACTGCAGTGAAGCCCCAAATATACTTGCATTGGACAATTTTGGAAACTACAAAAGCATTTATTTGAACAACTATAGATAACTCTAATTCAAGATAAGCCCAGGGCAACTTACTATCCACTTTGTGCTATGCCTAATATTTGACTGGTACACATTTAGAGCACAATTCATCTATCGCTTCAAAGCACACTACATTGATTGTCTCTACATGCAATGAAACGTAAAAACTCATTATTTGAAACTTTAGAAGAATGGATTTTAAGACAATCCATTTCAAACTTTATCTGTAAGGTGATTGTTTTGCTAGTATTTGTATTGATTAACAGAATAGGCTCAAAATGTTCAGGCACATTTTGTGATTATACAAAAAAGTTTTGGGGCAATAATCCAAACACATTTTCTTATCATCCATCGCATAAAATGTTCTCCGGGCACTATTTAATAAAAATTAAAAAGGGAAAGGGGTAGAAAAAAGACAATGTGGCTCTAAAAGCAGTATAGTCCATTTCAAAAGCAACATGAAAGCTTGTACAAATGCAAATCGGGCCCATGACAATTGCACTTAGTTTGACTCCATAAGCCATTAGCATTTTAACCAATATTATTGTTTCTTAGATGTACATGCTTGTAACATTGCAGTAAAATAATAACTTGATATAAAAATATATATTTAGATTGCATCCTTTTTGTACCTTCATGACCGGTCCTGTTTTAGTAAGACAGACAAGAACATTATCTGGCTTTATATCACGGTGCACTATTCCATGCCTGTGCAGGAACGCAATGGCACTGCCGAGTTGTTGAACCACTGCATAGTTGCACTCAGCATCCGGCGGCCTGGATAGGATGTACTGGCTCAAATCCCCTCCTTCACAGTACTCCATCACCAACCAAAGGGCAAAGCAGCGCCTGGGAACCTCCTCTGTGGACATCAGCCTCCTCTTTGGCCTGGAGGGATTCCTCAGTTGGGTTTTTGAGTCTTTGTCCACCACTCTCCCTTTGAGAGCACTCTCCACTAAATCCAAAGGGAGCCTCCCTGATTTCAGAGGCTGCAGTGTTCTAGGTCCAGTCTGTAAGAGGCAGTTGTATAGAGCGATAACATTGGGGTGGTTTCGGGCTGTGATTCTCATAGCCCACAGTTCCTGCAGGTAGAGCTCTATACTCTCTGGGCTACAACATGGTAGACGTTTAATGGCCACCGTGTCACCCCTCTCGCCCCACCAGCCAGTCTCTGTTACACGTCCCTTGAAGACCACTCCATAGCTGCCTCGTCCCACTTCCTGTTGCAAAGTGTAGATATCATCCATCCTATCAGCCTTTGTTGTTCACGGCATCAAATGCGAGATTCGCTGGTGTTCTCAGGTGTTGAGTGTTTTATTTCATTGTTCTGATATTACAAGCAAAGTAAAATAAAATTAGATACAAACAATAACTACATAGGTGTATACACACACACACAATATCTCTCTCTCTCTGTGTGTGTGTCTATACACAATATGTATACATACATATATACACAATATCTCTATCTCTATACTGTATCTCTCTCTCTCTCTCTCTATGTGTGTGTGTGTGTGTATACACAATATGTATACATACATACATACATATATACATATATATACACACACACACACACACACACACACACACACACAGATATTAAAATGTAAACAAAGCCCTTTAACTGGACAACTCAGCTGTAGGTTTTTACAGTTCTTATTAACAATACAGGGTTAAATTACTTGTCTTATTATATAAATATTCACCTTCCTTT
Source organism: Spinibarbus caldwelli (assembly GCA_039654775.1). Taxonomy (NCBI): domain Eukaryota; kingdom Metazoa; phylum Chordata; class Actinopteri; order Cypriniformes; family Cyprinidae; genus Spinibarbus; species Spinibarbus caldwelli. The sequence continues at coordinate 24,112,631 of CM077240.1, forward strand.
ACAATAGCAGAAAGATAGAAGTAATCAAATTATTAAACTACTTTAGCATTTACACTTCTGCTGCTTTTTGTCTTTATGTTAACAATCTGGATGAATTTACGTTACCCGTGAAACTGCAAAGTGTCGTTGCTCAAAGTTTTTTTTTTTTTGTTTTGTTTTTTGATCCAAGTATAATTAATATAATAATATAAAATGTATTAACAACGTGCTATCTCACCACACTTATAACTACAACAAATTTAACAGCATAGCAACATCACAACATACAACGTAAACAGCATTTCCGTAATAACACTTCCGTATTTTTTAGATCTTCGCGCGTCTGGTGTTGTTCTGCGTTTCTATTGGTCAATACCGCTGCAGTTGACCGCGGTCACCAATAAGATACGAGAACGTCACAACACAGATTCAAAAGTGACCAGTAAAATACTTTCATCTCTTTTCAACAAGACTCGTGTTGATGCATGTGTTTTAAAGGGAGTTATTAGTTTGTCATGAGTTGTTAGTTTATGACATGTTTTGCGTGTAATTTGGTTTGGTTAATCATTACAGCGCGACTGAAAGCCATTACACAAATGTGCTCAAAACCTAAATGAATAATATTTTGGTGAATTTCCAAGCTTAAGATTCGGTATAATAAGATTTTTCACATAGCTGTTGGGCACAAAAAACACGCATACATTTACAAGACACAGCTATATAATGAAGGAAGGTAGATTTGAACTGTGCACTCAGAGTAGTTTACTTAAAAATCGCGTTGGGGCAAGTTGTCACATGTTTTAAATGCTGTATATTTATACAATTAGTTAAAACAATTATATTTCCTTTTACTTCGTCGTTTTTTAGATTTTTAAACCTGAAAAGCTGTTTTTGAACAACTAGCCCTGATCCAGCCTATATACCCTGTTAGAATCAAGGATTATCCAACTTTAAAGGTGGGATTAAACTCTTTTTATAGCAATTTTGGGTTAAAAGCACTAAAATCCCCCATAAGAATAACTCTTTCCAACTTTTAAAATGTGATAAAACCACTGACACAAGGTGGCTCTTTAATGCTTGCCTAAAGTCACCTAAATGTCAGACAGAGATAAGGAACCATCCATGATAAACCAAGAACATCCCTTGACTGTCAGACCAGGCTGTCACTCCCACATTCTCACATTACAGAAAATACTCAACCAATTATTTTCTTCTTATTTTATTTCTCTGCTAACTATAGCAGCACCTATGTCTTACCAGTAACCAAAGAATTTCTCATTCCTCATCCAGTTAGTGTCCAGAGATATGTTCCAGCTTGGTTTCTGCGTGCTACGTTTCCAAGTTCTTTCAGAACTAGATCATTTTTGTCTTAATTTATTCAAATAAATGTACAATATGTGAAAAAAAATGCAGCTTTTATTGAAACTTCCTTCAACATTGGATCTCTCTCATCCACAGGCTTTGTATTTCGCATATTTTCTTATATTGAGCCATGTCTTTGGGTTATTCTGCTGAAATCAATTAAGTGTCTAGTATTAATAGTCATCATTGGAAATTATTGCCAAGGGCCTCCCATAAAACATAGTGGTGTCTCCCACAGGGACATGGACATTCCTCAGCGCTCTTCATCGCCTCATATAACAATAAAACTTTGCCCTGGAATGATGAAGGGAATGAAACAGCATTGACCAGAGAGGCCCCCAATCATTCTGCGTCACGGAGGTGAATAAGCCCACTCGTATAATTGCATATCTTGCGTAGAACTGACTTCAATTTTACTCTGATGCGGTATCTCGCCACAATGCATTCAGCTGCTGGTTCTGTGATTCAGCCACTGCTGTAATATGATGTGGCACAGAATCTGATGAGTTCCTTTGTAGCGGCATGGCACATTTTTGTTTGTTTTTGAATAATCTTTCATTCCAGTCTTGCATGGAACAGTATGCAAATGCATGGGGCAGGGACTCAGGTGATGGGTTATTTGGGTTGTTTATGATTTAGGAATGAATTATCAAAGACTGAATATTGGATGCATCACATTAATAATTGTGATGCTTATTGGTTCATTTCCTCAGTGGCGCAAATGTATGACACATGTTTTTATAATCACTATGTTCATTTAGAGATTAATTACAAATCAGGATTTGTGTTTATTTTTGCATCTAATCCATGTTATTTAACAGCCACTGAAATGACATGATTAGGGAGATCAAAGCAAGCTATTGTAACTTAATGGGTGCTCTTATTCAGACCTATATTAGCTACTGGTCTTACCCAAATGAGTTTATTTTTCAACAGGCTTTTTCTAATGCTGAAACACTTACAATTATATATGCCCATTCAAAGCAATTATCAGCTAGAACACAATGTTACAGTATTTCAATTTTCCTGAAAGCTTTGGTTGAGGTGTTTTTTTTAGAACTTTGTGTGTTTTTTTTTGATTGCTTGCATGCTGATATATGCTCATTGTATAAGACTCCAACATCCCTGCTGGAAAGACAAGGTCCAAGCTGGTTTATGCTGGTTTGGTGCTGGTATTGAACTTGAAATTAGGAAACCGATTTGAATTCCAATTGAAATAAAGGAAATAGAATTTAGACATGTAACAAGAAAAGCAAGGTGTGTCAAGATGTTAAATATTGGTTTGGTAAAGTCTTGTTTGAAAGATATCAAGCCTTTGAAGGTTTTGAAAAATGTTAAAGTTTTATAGATATTTATATTACACATCTGGCAGATGTTTTTATTCAACTTACATTTCATTTAAGTTATATGTTTTATTAGTTCATGCATTCTCTGGGAATCAAAACAACCTTGGCATTTCTAGCCCTATACTTTACACTACTCTATAGGACCTACACTACAGATAGAATTTTAAATGGATTGGTATATATTTCATCATATTTCGTAAATGAACTTTTGTGGACAGGAGTGGAAATACATTTAATGTACAAATACATTTTTCTCAGAATTCAGTAAATTCCTTTTTCTGTCATTCATATTTGAATCTCATTTCAACTTCATGCGGAGTGTTGCCAATTCTATTCAGTTATAATTCAAATGGCAACTTTTATACTGAGATGGAACCAACTGAGTGTGTTTTAAGACTGAGATATGACCTCAGTTTGACCTAAAAGCAAATGCATTTTATTCAAGTGCCGCATGAAAGCAAGTTATTGGTATAGCTGTATGATTCATAACTCTTTTTGTTAGTGTTCTCCTCATATTCTTGTTGGCACAATCCTGTCTTTCCTTTGTGGTGGATGTGAAGTCTCATCGTCCACCGAGACTTCTTTTTGCCTTTGGGAGATTTTGTTTTTCTCCTGTATGCACCGCTCAACTGTAAATTGCATTTCGGCTTAATTTGCAATTCGCACTCCCAAACCAGTGCTTAGCTTGTTAAAGGCACATTATCTAAGTTTCTGATCATCAGTTAATTGATGGGAACTCTGGACATATACAGTCAATATGCCATTGGATAAATCCAATGAATTTTTAGTCCGTTACAAATTGAATGATGTGTATTTTTAGCCCAGGTCATATCTTCTGGGGTGGGGAAAGAGGTGACGTTGGTAGTGTCTTGTACGTCAGCCTTGACTAAGGGTTGTATGGCTGTCCAGGTTGTGCGTAATACCCTGCCTTGGTGTAGCCCCATCCACAGACACTGGGGGGGCTGAACCAGAGGAAGGGGTGTGCCGTTATAAGAGGGAAGAGAAAGGGAGCAGGCAAGCAGTTGAGCAAACCAAGAAGCTGAAGATTGGACATAACCGCCACACCTCAAGACCGAAAGTGAGTGAGAGACTGAGAGCAACCTGTTATCACAGACGGCAGGTAAAACAAGGTGTCATGTGATACCTCTTTTGTATTTTTGTATTGATTCTAATTCCACAGTGAAAGAATGCAGATTATACCTGTTTTGTTGGGTCAGTTGTTTTTGTTTTGTTTTGCCTGATGTGACAAATTTTTTGTGATTACTCACTTTTTTGCTTTATATTAATATTTGTTTAAGCAAAAGTGACTGCAGTTGCCCTCACAGTCTATGTTTTTCTTATGGCAGTGCGATTAGGCTAATATTAATGTGACGAGGTCCCTGGATGACGTTTTAATGATTAGCACTGCTCTGTAAATAATTTTTTTTCCATTACTCATAGCTTTTCCGCATTAATCATCTTCATGGCTACCAGTTAACTGACATTATCCTGGTGTTTTTTTGTTTTTTTTGTTTTATTTTGTTTTTGCTTGCTTGCTTGTGAAGTTTTGTTAATTATTTACGTTTTTGTTTGCATTTATAAAATTTTTTGCTTAATAAGCTACTTTTTCAAATGATGTATTTCTGTGTAATAACGGAACAATATGTCTGGATTATGTTTGTTTTGGAGATGTAGTGTTACAGACTCTTTCAAATTATTACTCCACTTACAATTGATTGAAATTGCATATAACACTCTAGATGACAGTGCTAGACAAATGTATTTCATTCAAAGCTTTGATCACAGAGACCTGAGAGCACTGTTTGAAGTCAGTGATGAGGGAAGCACAGCTATTTTGACTCTCCATGTACTTTTTTTTTTTTTGCAGCTGTAATTAAACTAAACTTAACACAATGTGTCCACTGAGACTCCCTTTAATCAACTAGCATAGCATTTTGTGTGTAATGTTCATTCCAGTATTTCATGTAATTACAGTCTGCGCAGAATAGCAACAAGTGCGCTATTCGTTTATATGAATGTTTCCAGCTTTTAGGATGACAATTAATTTACTCAACTAAATAACACAATCAATAATAAAAAAGACTGTATATCATATACTGTATATCTATATGTTGCATGGTTTAATCATTTACCCTTGTTTTTTTTTTTTGTTTTTTTTGTTTTTTTTAGTGAAGGCAAGGAACAAATATTAACTACTATCAGTATGTTGATATTATGTTAATTAAGTTTTTATTTATTTTTAATTATGGTTTATTGTTTAAGTATATTTTGTTTATAAAAAATATATCATATATAACAATACATGAAGAATGATCAAATCATATTTTATTCTGAAAATTAATATATATCAAGCTAGATAAAGCTGAATTTCATATATATATATATATATATATATATATATATATATATATATATATATATATATATATTATACTTTATTGATTTCCATTATTTTCTTATTCTGTATGAAGCACTTCATACTCTGTAAGAACCAATCCAATATCATTTTAAGACCTGCAAAATGTCTTCATGTATTCATACATGGAAATTTGCACATATATTTTGAATCAATTTATGAAAAGTTTAAATAGGTCTTTTATTTTGCTTGCATCATTGGACTAAGGCAAACTCAAGGCGTACTCCGCATCTAAGTAAGTCTTCCAAATTGCACATATTATGCATGCCATAATAAATTCATGCAACAATCCTCTATGAATTTAAACATGAAAACTGCTTGTCTAACTTAGTGTAATTATTTTAAAACTTTGCCCTGCATTAGGAAAACTAGTTTTCCTCAGATTAATTAACTGAGTCCTTAAATTGATTTTTACCCTAAAATCCATTAGAGTAGAAGTGTTGCATGGATAATTACGTACATCTATCAATTAGAGCTGTATTCTCTTACACGGGCAAGAGGAAATCTATTAAATCAATTAATGCTCTGGATTTCCAGAAGCTGTCAACATTTTAGCTTGAGCAACATATTCAATATTAATTGCAATGACAAAAACAATTGTACAGAATCGAAATATCACTCAGAGAGAACCAGTATAAGGTCAAAGCTGCCATATCTGGTGTTCACTTTTTCTGTTGCTTGTAATTATGCATGATTGTGACACTTAATTGATTGTATTTTATTCCATCCACATGATCTCAACTGCTTCTGAACTTGAACTATACTTGTATATACAGTGTCATAGTATCTCTATCATACAATAGCCGTCCTGAATACTGCTTAGTGCATTCTTATGGTGGATTATATGCCATGCATAGAAATTTCATACTACACCGCTACAGCTCATTGCGATCATTATTATTCAAATACAGCTTTTTCTGAAGCTTGTGCCATTTTGATTTGGAAATCACAAATGCTGTGAAGAAATAGTGACTTTCTGTGAGTCAAACGATCTAATATATGCATCTGGCTATTACTTCCACCACTGCTTTTGATTTAAATGGTGGTGACAGTGGCATTTATTGCATTTTCTCCTCGCAATTGAAATATCATGCTGATAGTCCTTCAAAAATAAAGAAAGAAAGAAACTTTTCGCTCCCTCCCCCATCTTTTTATGGTAAATTCTCAACTCATTGTCATGGCCACGGGGAGGATAATGCAATGATTGCTGCTGTTCTGCTAGTGAAGAGGCAGTGTGTGTGGAGGGGAACCATGATCATCTGCAACGGGACTGCAGACTCTGAGCCCTCTGGCAATCATTGTGCTCTCAATTAAAGTAACCGTGCGAATCCCCCTTTCCTCAACGGAAATGGTTATGACAATGAGAAGAACCTAGATTATTTTGATACAATGCTATAACGAAGGACAAAAAAAATTGCTAGATACATCAAACAGGTGAGCTATCATTTACTGCGTAATAAATCCGAGATGAAGTGCCTTCGCATTCTGGGGATATATTAATGTGGATGAGAAATGAAAAAGAGGTCATGGTCCTCCTTCCATCTGCTGTGGAGCAAACAAACAAAAGTAATCATTATTTGCTCATTGTTGACATGTCATGACACAGTTGACCAACGAAAATGGTAATGGGAAAAACAAAAAACAGAAAGCTGAAGAAAAGCAGCTTTTCCAGAATCTGGTGGTGACTCAGTTCAGGCATTTGTGTTTCAGCCACGGTGCGGGAACAGAATGAGAATGGGGTTTGGTGTTTGCCGTGGAGGTGATACGATCAGGTGGCTGTAGGAGAGGGCGAGCAGACCAGTCAAATCAGATTAGTCGCATTCCCTTAGATTAGTCGGAGACTGCGGACAGAGCACCTCCTCTATGAGCATTGCATTAGGACTCAGGCATTCACTCAAAAATTCACCCCCTAAATATTTTGTTATAGTTTACTCACCTTCATGTCAATCCAAACTTTTTAGTCCAAACTATAAAAGTCAATGGGGTTAAAAACAACCAACTTAAATCATGTGGACAAAACCCCTCATTATGCATTTGTATTTTATCTATTGCTTTATTCTTTATCATTTATTTCTCATATTATTTAACTATTTAAGTTTTATTTTATTTGCCTCTATACTGGACTCAACCTCTGTTTATGCTCTATAAATTAGTTAACTTAATTAGACTAAAAAATTACAACTTTGATTTAAAATGATCAATAAAAGCATCATATATATATGTGTGTGTATATATATATATATATATATATATATATATATATATTGCTTTTTTATAATTTTTTGTATGTAATGTAGCTAAGAGTAGCTTGATGTTTAACTAAAAATTAGTACAATAATTCAACACTGCTTCAACAAAAATGTTTTGTCATCATGTAACCTCATGCTGTCCCAATTGTTTTGTCCAGAAAACGAAAGTTACCAAAACAACACTGGACCCCAACTTTAATTGTATGGACAGGAAAAAAAACCACCCAAGATAGAAAGAGTTTAGAACGATATGTATTGTATATATTTTAAGGACATACTGTATATCTTTACACCTTCTAGAAATTGGGGTCGGCAAGTACCTTACAGGTCAAACAGGACATTTCTATCTCTCTGCTAAATAATAGGCACAGTATTAGTATTGCAGATGGCAGTTGCTGAGGTTGATGCTTTTGCACTTTCCCTCCAGCTGTTTTCATGTTTTACATTATCTCTGACAAATAAGAGACTGTAGCAGGGGATGATCGTAAAAAAATTCCATCAAATCACTCTCCAAATTGAACTGTATTAATGATGCAAGGGATTTAATTGGTTGGAAACTTTTTTGGTGCCGAGCTTTTTGGTAGTCCTTCCCTCAGAGTGCTCTGGATACCCATGTCCACACGAGGGGCTATAATTATACTCTTTGCTCACTGAGCAGAGACATCTCAACATGCTTTTATTGTCAACTTTTCATCACTGCTCTGGAGTTCTCCGAAAGATTTTTGTTGGCTTTCATCAAAGAAAGCTTTTAGAGATGAGCGTACATGTGTGCGTTTCTCTCCTAATGCGGTCGTGACTAATGTGTGCTGGCGCAGTGCGTGAGTCAGAGTTTGATGGAAACTGCATTCTCGCTTTTTCTCTCCCGCACTCATTTCCTTCTCATTATGCCACACACTAATTCAGACATTAATTAGGGCCTATGATGAGTTTCCTTAATGAACTTCAGTATGTGTGGGAAAAAAAAAAAAACAGATGGTGGCTTGCAAATTTTGACATGTTTCAGTGATGACAGTAGTGGTGGTGATCATTACCTTATACTTTCATGTGCGAACTTTTCAAATATATTTGATTCACTTTGAGGGATCTGTGTTTGTTGCGAATGTCGTAAGGTGATTTTATCTCTAGAAGTACATGTGTTTGGCTTTAGGGAAAACTGGACCCATTTCTGGGTTTATCTTTAAAATGCCTGATTATCAGTCTTAATATCTGGGATTAGCAGGAATTCGTTTAGCTGACTGACATAGGTTAAAAAAGGTGTTTCCAGAGCTGATTAGCTGCAGGTCAAATTGGCAAATGTGCACATACAAACCTGTGAACGTCCTTGTGAAATATACTAGACCAAGGGTTTTCAACCTCTATAGATCCAGGAACACTCTTTAAAAAGGTTCCCAAATGCGTTTTTCGCAGAAGAAGAACCATTTTTGCTTCCCCAAAGAACCTTTCAGTGAACAGTACAAAACTATTTTTTTCTTAGTGTGTAGAACATTTTAAAAATATAAAAAACACTTTTCCACTATAAAGAACCTTTTTGTGTAATGGTAAAGCTCCATGAATGTTCATAAATATCAGAACCTTTTAATAGAAAAAAAAAGTGATAGAGTGGGGAAAAATAGATTTGCTTGGTATTATTTCATAATTGCTTTCATTAAGAATATTGCTCAATTAGATCATGGATCATTAGCAAATGTTCATTCAAATAATTAAAAAATGTATGAAAATGTATGAAAAGACTTTTTTCACTTTCAAGATTTTTTAATGTCTCTGATCACAAAGGCTGCATTTATTTGATCAAAAAACACAGTTAAAAACAGAAATATTAAGTATTATTATAATTTAAAAAAAAGAAAAAAAAGTTTTTTATTTAAATAGGCTATATTTTAAAATGCAATTTATTCCTGTGATGGCAAAGCTATATTTTCAGCAGTCATTACTCCAGAAATCATTGAAATCATGCTGATTTGGTGCTCAAAAATATATTTCTAAATATTATCAATACTGAAAACAGTTGTGCTGTGTGAAACTTTTTAGGATTCTTTGACAAACTGAAAAGTACAAAAGAAAAGCATTATTTAAAAAATTAAAAATGTCTTTATTGTCACTTTTGATTAATTTAATGCATACTTGCTGAATAAAAGTATTATTATTATTTTTTTTTTTTTACAACATTACTTACATATAGTAAGTAATGTTGTAAAAATCTCTTTGAAGTATTCTCCTTGGCTGAAAAACCTGGTACTGAGCGGTAAAATGAGTTTAAGAACAAGGCAAGATGAAGCCAAGGGGCAAAATTGAATCAAATTAGAATCCCTGATGTAGCTTAATTGATTGCATATTCCATTAGAGTTTTAAGATTTTTCTCTGAATATTTTGGAGCCTTAAAATTTGCTGTTACTTTATGAAACTACACTGCCTCAGCCACTATAAAGTTCTTAGAGCTTCTGGAGAATCATTCATTTATTCTCCCCTATACAGAAAAGGTTCATGTTATAAACTGAAAACTGAAGAATAATTACCAATGAAACATCTCACCCCTCTACTCTTCTCTTTCCTTCATCAGATATCCCATTGGCTACTCTGACTAAGTTCCTGCTTCATTTGTTTGTTCCGGTGTGTGTTCCGTGAAGAAGTCATGAAGACCCCATTTTGGACCCTGCTGCTCTTATGCTTGTGCTCCCCGGGTCACAGCGACTGCCAAGGGGACTGTTTAACCTGTGGACTCATCCTACCTGAACACCAAGCATTTAATACATTGGTAAGCACCACATCTAACTAATATAAAACTATTCATGTTTGTGGTTTTGAAACAAAATTGTAATAAGTCAAAGCTGTCTGTTATCTTACAGCAGGAGTGGATAAGAAAACTGATACAAATTAACTTTGTTAAAAGTTGATCGCTGTCATGATAGTGGCTGTAATCAAGCTGATAATGACTGTTCAGACCAAACAGCTGTGACTGGGGTGATTGGGGTAATGTCTGCCCATAATTGGCTGCTGTGGTGCCGTCAGCTGCTGATGTTGTGGGTAGGAGTGATTGACACTTGGTGGAGGCGCTCTTGCCGTGACCAGACGGGTCCCTGTGGGCATGCTTTTGCTCTGTGACACCGCAGTGGTGTCAGATGTTAAAATTTCATCAACAGACTCATACACAGACTTAGAACACTCACATCCAAAAAGTGGGTTTCACAGAAGAACCATTTTTAGATCCCCAAAGACTTTTTTATTGTATTGTTTTTTTTTTTCTTGGTGTGAAGAACATTTAAAAAATCTAAAGAACCTTTTTCCACTATACATAACTTTTTGTTCAATGGAAAGGTTCCATTTATGTTGAACGTTCTTCATGGAACCATCAATGCCAATAAAGAACCTTTTTTAAATGTATGCATGTTATATACATCTGTATTTTGTAACTATCCCCATATATATTGTCTTCTATCTGAATGTTTTTCATTTGCCATCAACATTAAATTTCGTTCTGGCCTATTACTTTCCATGCATTCCAATGTTATAAGCCCCTATACAATTTATGGTTTTCTCCCTATAAATGGGAGATAAAAAACAAAAAAACAAAAAACGGCTCAACCGCTACATACACGTCCTTAAAAAGGGCATCACATGAACATTTTGTGGAAAGAACCTGCATTTGTCTACAGCTGATCACATACAAAATGATGATTTTTATCCCATTCATTCAAGTCACTCAATTATCATATAATTTCTTGCACCAATGCCACATATCATTTCACACCTCAGTGGCAAAACCGTTTGCGTGCAGCATTGTGTCACTAGGAATTTTTTATACTCAGCTTTTTTATTAGAAAGGGCAAATTCAAATTATTAATAAAAACATGATAAATTTCCAACAAAGCAAAAAAAATGTATTCTTTTTATAATGAACGAAAATGATACCGAAAACAAATAAAAAATATAAATAAAACATACAAAACAGGAATAAAGACATTTCATATAATTTTACATAAGACTTCTTTTACAAATAAATGCTTTTCTGTCATTTGAACTTTATCAAATAATGCAGCACTACAGTTTTCAGCAATGATAATAATAAGAAATGTTTCTTGAGCACCATCAGCATATTATAATTTCTAAAGAATCATGTGACGCGGAAGACTGACGCAATGACTGCTGAAAATTCAGTTTGCCACCACAGGAATAAATTACATTTTAAAATATATAAAAATAGAAAACAGTTATTTTAAAATGTCAAATATTACTATTTTTACTGCATTTTTTATAGAGAGAGCATGTTCAGTACAATTTTACCAATATTTATCAATATTATATAAGGAAATTTTCTACTCTAAAAATATTTTGTCATGTAAAATCTCCACTGTTTTGCAGGTATGTATCCTGGAATGTGAGGCACAGGCATCTCCTGCACTGACCTGGGATTTGTGTTACCAGGCAGCAGGTCTGAACCAGCTTCCACTACCATTACAGGAGGAGAAAACATCAAAGCGCTCTGATGATGAAGTGGAGCCTCTGGCCACAGTGAGCATAGAAAATGACAATGGTGTTGAGTATACTGAGGCTTTGGAGCGGTTTCGACACGCCGTGCAAGCGCTCCGCAGCCAGCAGCCTTCAGAGGAGGAGGAGAAAATGGAAATTTCATACGACCCGGACCTTGACCCGAGGACAGAGGAGGACCAGGATGGTGTAGGAGAAGAGAAGACCGGTGAAGCTGCCGTAAGCATATCCAAGCGATTTGGAGGCTTTATGAAAGGTCGTCACGGTTTCCGGAAGTTGGTGAGCTCCGGAAGGCCTCTGCAGAAACGCTACGGTGGCTTCATAGGGATAAGGAAATCTGCCCGCAAGTGGAACAACCAGAAGCGTGTGAGTCAGCTACTGAGGCAGTACCTGAGCTTGACGGGTCGCTCGGGGCGTTCAAGTCACATCAGCAACCTCTCCACCAGAATCCGAAGACAGAATGAAGTTTAGCTGGCCTTAGAGCACAGGCCCTGGTCTTTTCACTTACCTCAGCTCAACTGCTCATCAGCCATCAGTAACTGTGAACATCTATCATGCACCACAGCCCAGAACTAGCTAAATCTGTGTTTAATCAAAGAAGAGGAATATTTTGTATAGCATTGGTTTTTATCATTGACATTTCCATGGTGCCGTTCCTGACATCAAAAACATCTCGATCAAGTCGTTAGGACAAATGTTGCTGATGAGAACTGATTGTTCATTACAGAATCAAAACACCTAGAATTAACCTTGAAGCATTGTGAAAAAAATAAAATAAAAGGCAAAGCAGTGAAACTTGAATTGAGCACGTCAATCAGTTACAAATGAGAGCAGTGGCTTGTAGTGGAGTATGGGGTTTTCTTGTTCTGCTTGAGAGAAAAGCACTTTGTATTTTAACCTTGCACACTGTGTTGTGCTAAGATTGGTTGTTTTGCACACGTCCTTGATGTATAGAACTGTCTTAAAAATTTACTAGAGCAATCAAAATCGATAGGTGATTATATGAAAGAACGATAATCTTTATGGGCTATTTGAGTTTTTTTTTTTTTTTGGTTCGATGCTGCCCCCTAGAGTGTACACTCGAAATTATGCTCCGTATTTTTCTGGAATACCACGCAAAAAAAATCCTGACAATATCGCAGAAAATAGACGACAACTTTAGGCTTTGTAATCAAAACCTCGGGCCGTGCTTGTTAGCCAATCAGAAAACGTGAGGTGGCTTTCAGCCAATGGCGTGAGTTTGGGGGCGGGATTACTCAATTTGTCCTAACAATGAAAGATTGGAAGTGTTCTGAAAATCAGTGTGAAAACAATTCATAGTCATTATTATTGCAAATCAGTTTGGTGCAAAAAATGGCGCCTTTAATTATTTGGTTCAACCTGATGGTAATGGCATTTCGGTTTAGCATGTGTTCCAGCTTTCTGCATTTGTCTATGCATGAACATATACAACTGAGGTCATCTTTAGTGCTTGACAGACGCTCCCTCACATTATGAGTTTTGAAAACTGACACCCCACATGTAAAGAAAGAACTAGCATATAGGCTTTCGGTGTACTTTACAGTATTCTTCATATAAATGTACAGTTTTGTGTGTGTAGACATCTTGGATTTGTGAATATATTTCATTTCAAACACATTTTGCAAGCATTTTCAGAGAGCAAGTTTTTTTCTTTTAATCCTTTCCACTTGTACATGAAATGCACACAAAAGGCCAATAAAATAATTTTACGATTGTTATTTGTCATGCACAAATGACAAGCTTTTGAAATTTGCATATTTTATCTTGTGTCTTTTAATCAAACATAATTTCTTTTTCAGTATGATGTTACGCTTTCAAATTCTTTTAGCTGTTCCCAAGGGGATGATTCCAGTATTGTACAAGACCTTAACACTTTTTGGAAGGATGACAAGAAACGTACAAAAGAAAACAAGCCCGATCTATTCTCCGGGCAATATTCAGTCAAGCTCCCTTTAACTCTTTGCAATAGCACTTTGGTATTCAATCAAAAGGTTATAGCTGCACTTTTATCTCCATCAGACAACATACTGTGACCACCAATGTGGCCAGCATCATTCACATCTTTCACTCAACACCACTGTAGCTTTATATCTGGCAGTTTAGATTGATTAGGAAGCGCTATGGCATACGACCTTAGTCAAACCTTGCGAAACTCAAAAGTTGTGACTAAATTCAGAGTAAATACGTAGAAAAAAAAGACAATATATGACATTACACTGTTACACCTTTCGGGCTAACAAAACAGCAATAGAAAAACATTATGAAAATGCTCAAAGCAATACATTGTCCACAGTATACAAAAATCAGCAATCACTTAAATATCTCCAGTATGGATGAAGTGCAGGACTGGGGTAGAAAAACACCTTGATCAGATACAGGATTACACTTTAGTCTCATGAGAGGGCAGAATTCACCTTTAAAGGGTTGGGATCCTACTACTCCACAGTCTCAACAGCTAGTACCAGCGTTCACTTTGTGGGAAAACATAACTAAAACACTTTTCACTCTGGTAGGAAAACAAAAAAGGTAGAAAAGTGAAAAGAAGGATCCTCTACAGTGCAGGAAAGAGTTTGAGGGAAGAAAGAAAATGGAGATTCTTCCTTGTCTCCTAAAGTCTTTTTTTTGTTTAATCTGGGAACCGCTGACAGGCTTTCTTCCAGCGGCAGGCAGTGCACCACTGGTCCCTACGCTCCACGCCGTACACTTTTCGGCACTTTTTGGCCTCACCTCGGCCCTTCCTAAGGACACAAAAAGAATAAATACACATTGAAAAAATGAAAATGTACAGTTGTTATCTTATATAACTTTTGTGGCATAACATACTGTATTCAGAATGATCAGTCATATTAATAATTATGACTTCAAAACGTACCATGTTAATTGCACTAACAGAGATTTATCTTTGCTTAGAGATATTTTTCTTAGCTACAGAGGGCAGCATTTAACTGAGCATGATCTAATACCTGAATGAACAGTGCCCTCTGGAGGGAGATGCACTCATGGTCTGTGATCTGGTGGGGGCGCTGTTCCTCTGTAGCCACTGTTCTCCGACACTCACTGACCGGCTACGAGATGCTGGAATCTACAGATCAACATAGTAATAAAAGGACAGATGGCATAAAGTGTTTTAAAATGCACCACCTATGACGTTAACTGCTTTTGGAGAGGCAGACCAACCTGAGGTTTCTGCTGGACGTCACCAGACGGGGTCCAGCTACAAAAGGTGGGAGAGCCTGGAGAGACCGTCACCTGAATGGGTGCGCAGGCCTGCAGAAAACAACACCGTGATGGAAAAAACAAGACACTTTAACATCACAAAGTTTTTTTTTTACAAGATTTAGTTTGTTTCTATAGATAGTTCACCCATTACATGACATCTGTTCATTAGACTTAGATTAAAAAGCTAGATTCATATGGATTTGTTTTTAGGATGCCTTTTTAACCTTTTTGGATAAAGTTTTGGTTACCTAGACTTTTAAATGGAAGAACGGAAACCTCTCAGGCTTCATTAAAAATGTCATAATTTGTCTTATGGGTTTGAGGGAGAGTAAACAATGACAGAATTTTGCATTTTTGGTGAACTATACCTTTAATTTCAAAACTGCATCATATAATCTGTTTTAGCCATTATCTCAGCTGATCTGTACCTGATAGAGATGTTCAGTGTGGATCTGCCACACGCTGCTTGGAGCTGATTGGCTGAGTGGGCTTGACTGGACTGGAGCAACATGGGCTCCTGGGGTGGATTGGCTTTGTGTGGAACTGCAGGAGGTCCAGGCTCCGCTGGAGAAGGATGGAGCAGGAGATGGAGGTGCAGTTTCCTCATCTTCAGAGGAGACCTCGGTGTAGTAGAAGTCTTCCTCCCTATGAGACTGCTCTGAGCCCCCACTGTTTAAGAGAAAACAAAATAAAGGGAAAAAATACAATGCATTATTTGTAGGTTATTTTCAGGCCCAGTAAATAATGTAAACTTGTAGAATTATACATAGTTTTTCAACATAATAAACACTGACATTGCTTAAAGATGCTTCATAATGTTCCTGTGCCATCTCAGTTCCAAGAGTTTGGTGTGTGAGGACATACTCACCCCAGGTGAAGAATGCGAATGTGCCTTTTCATTCCAACCCGTGATGTCAGCACTTTCCCGCAGCCAGGCCACAGACACCTGTATGCTCCCCTGCTCAAGCTCTGAGAATGAGAAAGAAAAACAAAGAGTGACTCAGTTGTATTTTTAAAAAATCAGCTTAAAACGCCGTCTATTCACCCTCAGGTTCTGCAGTCTGACAGTCTTCTCATTCTCACCTTGCACCTCCTGGCCTCCGGCTCCTCACATGCAGCTTGGTCCAGCTCCATGTGCAGTCCTTCATCTGTCAGTTGGCCCAGGCTCCTGTCCATCTCGGTGACCGATGGAGAAGGGGCTGGGCTGACATTGCCGTGGTCCCAGCTCCAGTAACCACTGCTGCCGCTGTCAGACAGCTCACCTCCACAACACTCCATGTCCCCTGTAGTCACAGACAAAAAAAGGGGAAGTGTGAATAACACGCATAACCATACAGCTGCTAAATTAATTGGTGGGGTGTGTGTTATACTGTTTAATGAAACATATAATCACTTTATAATTTAATGTTAGATTAAAAAGTTAAAATAATAAAACTATTTTTTTTTAAAGTGAGTGACACAATCACAGAATTGGTAAATGAAATGTTAGGTTGCATGTTGTTGGGTTGTAATGTCGCGTTGCATGTTGGACTGTTTAATAAAATCGTATTATAATAATTCAATATTTATATAATTAACTAAATGTACAATTAAAGAGAAATTAATAAGACAATTTTTTTTAAAAATTACATGTGTGACAGGGTTGGGTTGCAGGTTGAAATGTTGGTTTGTATGTCGGACTGTATAATATATGTATAAAATGTTATATAATCATCAAATATTTCTATAATTTAATAAGTGTATAATTAAAGTGAAATTTATAAGACAAAAAAATGACAGAGCAAATTGCTAAATTAATTGTTGGCCTGCATGTTACACTGTATAATAAAATTATAATATAAAAATTAAATAAGTATATAATTAAAAAGAGATATTAATAAAACAAACAAACAAAAGAGTGACAAAAACATATAACTCCTAAAATAATTGTTGGGTTGTGTTTTATACTGTATAATAAAACTGAAACATTTAATATATTAAATAAATATATAATTAACTGAGTGCATAATTAAAAAGCAAAATAATAAAATATACAAAAATTGAAAGACTGACAAACCTAAAGAATTGCTCAATTAATTGCTGGGTTGTGTGTTATACTAGATCATGATAAAAATATAAGATGCACTTAATTAAAAAATAAAATTAATAACATAAAAATATTTGAAAGAGCAAAATATAAACAAACAGTCTACCAAATTCTAAAAAGATACTAGATGAGAATCTGATGAGACTTTGTTTGAAATAAACTGTCTGCACTGGTTTGTCAAGCATACACTGCAAAGTGCTCTGTGTTTGGCAAGGTGTGGTTTGCAAAAGAAACCAGTTCACCTGGTAGGAGGTCCCTCTGTGGGGGGCTTTGGACCACTGGACTGCAGGACAGACTGGTGAGCACCATTGCAGCCATGATCTCATCCATCTCCACCGACTCAGGACTTCTGAAATAAAGCAGAGAGTAAAAACTCTTCACACGACTACATTACAGATCTATGAAGTAAGCATGCCCACAATAACATCTGTAGAGTAATTCTGCTCTAACAGAGTCAGGGTTATTCTAAAGTGAAAAGGGGCTGGTATTACATTATATTTAGAAGACAATGAACTAGACAGATGAAATGGATCTGTAGGCTAACCTGTAAGGTAAGTCCACACCGGAAGACCGTGGGAAGGATAGGTTTGTTTGCCGTGTGTTTACATCGGCTGACCACTCTGTCCCTGCATTCAGCTTCTTCTGCACACCCACCCCTTCTCCCTGGCCACAACACTGCATGTAGACCTGCAGGATTGGAAACAATCAATTACACACTTTCCTTTATCTATGCATAAATTACAAAGGCTATATATCATAATTTATTATGACACATACCAATCCGTCCTGCCCTTCTGTGCACATCGACATTGTGTCTAGTCCTGCTCTGGATCCCACCGCTGCCATGCTGTGCCCTCTCAGCTAAACAGTCGGCTCTCCGCACAGAAAGCTAGAAAGCAGGGAAAAGCATGTTAAAACACCGTGCATTTAAAGTGCATGCTTTCATCTAAACGCCAAGCTGGCTCATAACACCTCACAAGCTCTGCGACAGCGCCACGAGGCCATGAAAACGTGGAAAATAATAAATAAATAATTAAATTTACAAGCAACACCCTCTATTAAAACCTAAAGCACTTATACGAGACTTTCAGGATAAATTAATTACTCATATTTATTAAGACTTACATGAGAAAGACAGCAATGTAATGTAACAATCAAAAAATACCTTTATCGAATACACGCGATAGATTTTTGCAAATAGATAAACAACGCAGTCGGATATTGCTCGGTGCCTTTACTTTTTTAAGGGCAACACACCCCCTGACTGTGAGCCTCTCAGATACTGTAACTCCAGATTTAGGGAGTGAAATCATTGAGAGATCCAAAACCCGCATCGGAATAAGGATTCATTATTGTGACTCGTGTTTTGAATCCATTCACCAAAAAGATTCGTTCACTGATTCGTTCTGTAGCTCCATACTATTGATCGGATACACGGTAGGTGAGTCGAGTCTTTTACAAATGACTCAATGAATCATTTACTCAACCGATTCGTTAGAAACCACCAATTCGAAGTCTGTATCGTATTTTCATCTATTTTGACAAAATTCCATCTATTTGTATTGCGAATTTTTTTTTTTTGAACGTATTTACCAGCTCATATCCACATTTACACTTATGTGTTGATTCTCGCCTCGATCACAGCTGACAGGAAATATATCATTTACATAAAGCCAAAGCCAAAACAAAACAAAGTCTTGTCTAAAAATTGCTACCTTGCAAACGCTTTGAATTTTCTTCAGGAAATGCTATTCTAGTTTGAATATTCGCAACAGCTAAATTAAACTGTGCCATTTGTTTAATCCAGATCCGTGCTTTAGCTGTGGCTCTCGTAATGGGCGTTTACATCGAGCAAAAAACAACCTTCCCACTGGAGGCGGAAGCTGCGTTCTGATTGGCTGACTCGGTTCCCCGAAGGACACGCCTTCGCCCAACAACGTGTGCGTACACGAGTTTCTGCTCAACCCCCGTTAATGTACACAATCCAATAAGCAAAACAACAGACAGTTGCAATACAATAAATCACATTTGTGCACATTATTCTTGAAAATGCAGATTTAAAAACCTATTACACCACATGCATTCGATTGCCAAACTAAAACAGATCATTTTAAACATCGTATTTCCTCGACACGACCGCGGTAGGATTAAAATAGGAGCAGTTCACATAAACACGGCTATACGATTTTAGTGGGAAAAGTCTGTAGACATGCAGTAAAATCAACACCCTCAATATTTGCCATACCGTCACTGAGAAACCGGCATGTTTAGTGATTTTACCTTGAATGTTTTCGTAGGGAGAGATGCCGCTGGCTGCTGCTCACCCACGCTTCTCTGCTGTCAGTCAGTCGGGGGGGCTGCCTGTGCGTCGCGCTCGCGCAGCTTACGTGCCCTCATATTACTCTCTTATGCCCAATGACAGCTGCTTACTGCAATAGTTCAAGCCTTGTTTAAATAGCTTCAATATTCGTAGCATTATTCCACTATTTTGCACTGTGCTGGGTTTATTTATTGCGTCTTACTGTTGTGGTGCAGTTTATAGGCCTATATATAAATATATGTGTGTTTGTGTGTGTGACCCTGGACCACAAAACCAAGGGTCAATATTTTGAAATTGAGATTTATACATCATCTGAAAGCTGAATAAGTAAGCTTTCAGTTGATGTAGTATGGTTTGTATTTGGCTGAGATACAGCTATTTGAAAATCTGGAATCAGAGGGTGCAAAAATAAATAAATAAATAAATAAATACATCTAAAAATTGAGAAAATAGCCTTTTAAGTTGTCCAAATGAAGCTCTTAGTAATGCATAGGCTATTACTAATCAAAAATTAAGTTTTGATATATTTACAGTAGGAAATTTACAAAATATCCTCATGGAGCATGATCTTTACTTAATATCCTAATGATTTTTGGCATAAAATAAAAATCTATAATTTTGACCCACACAATGTATGGTTGGCTATTGCTACAAATATACCCGTGCTACTTATGACTAGTTTTGTGGTCCAGAGTCACATATATATACACGCACTAGTGTTATTGTAGTTAATTAACAGTTATTAATATAAAATAATTAATAGTGTGGTACTATCATGTTATGGTGTATAAGAAAATAAGATAATTAAAAAAGGGTTATTTTAACTGTTTCTCCTCTGTTTTTTTATCTCTTACAAAAATAGAAACATAAAGAAAATCATGTATTATGAGTCAAATAATACAGTTTCACAGTTATAGTTCAAAATATTGCTTTTATTTCCAATGTAATATACATGATAAAAAGTGTTACACAATATTTTTTCATTTTTATATATATATATATATATATATATATATATATATATATATATATATGTGTGTGAATAGACAGACAGACTGATTATTTTAAGTCATTCTAAGGTAATTGTCCAGTTTAGACAGCATTCTGCAGTTTCCAGAGCAGTCCATTGACGTGTCACCTTTCACCTACATCATTTGGTCTATTTCCTAAATATTCAGCATTGTGTATTTGCAAACAGACATTTAGAAGAGAGCGTTCATCATGTAATGATGTCTGGGGATTATAAGCTTTCTTCTGTCGGCGGCCATGCCCGACGGACTTCATCCTCCAAAGGGGATTTTAGGTCTGGACAGCACAAGCATGTTGGGTTTCGGTCTCTGAATCCAGTCTGGGTATTGGCTCGAGGCATTGTGTCATGTGACACACACTGACCTACAATAACCCAGACATAGTTGGCTTCCTTTATAGTTTTATATGAAGTTATGGCAATGAATGGATATATTTATTAGTTCACATGATAAAAAGCAAATAAATACAAAAATATTTATTTTTAAAGACGTTTATATGTGTATGTTTTAAGGCTTGCAAAATCTGAATAAATACAAATAATGTATTTTAAATTAAAATGTTGGCCTTCTGCCATACTAGAAATGTTTGTCTGGAATAGGAGGGACAGCCTCCTTAGCAATATCACTCATATCAACCACAGTATCCGTATCAAACAGGGGTGCTATGTTCTTCTGACTCTTGGTTTTCCAGTTCACTGCAGCATAGACAGCAGTCTGTTCTGAGTCGGTCAGATGTTGAGGTAAAGCATCAGGCTGCTCCACTGCCTGCTTGTTTACTGGTTTGTTGAGGGCTGAGACAGAGTGATTATCATCAGGCTTTGTCATTGCTGGGGAAGGGCTCTCATTCACCCCTTCAGCTTTGTCAGATGGAGGCTCACTAATGCACTCATAAGGATTTTCCTCATTCAGTTGAGCTTCCACGAGTGAGTATATATGATCAGTTAGATCCTTGGCATTTGGCATATATTCAACACTCTGGGACTCAGGTAGTTTCTGCAATAAGGACATTAGTTTGTGAGAATATTTATTTATCATTTAGTTTTTTTTTTTCATATCACATACTATGACTTTTATGCTGGAATTATATAAAAAAAAAAATCATTATAGTTTTCTCTATCTGCTTTCCATTACAGCATCATTTCCTTTAGAAGATTAATCCAATAACTCTCTGGAAATTACTTATCCTCTGATTCACTGCAATTTACCACTAAATGATTTTAATTGACCATAATAGGATGGATATGGTTCAATAGTGTATTGCAAACGGTCTCATAGCAGGAAAAAGTGAGTTTCTTCTTCTTAAAGCAAATTGTCATCAGTGGTCAAGCACTATTCAGCATTGGCTTTGTATTCAGTATAAGCTGATGGTCAAATAAAGAATTATTTCTGCACAATCTAACTTTTAAAATGATTTTTGTTGCTGTAACCTAATGAGGTGAGGTTGATTTGGTCATATTAAAGAAATTTAAAAAACAATTAGAACATTAGAAAAACATTTCTTGCTCTCCAATATATCCAGCAGTTCACCAGTGAATGCAGTGAATGGGTGCCATCAGAATGAGAGTTTAAACAGCTAATAAAAACATCAAAATAATCCACAAGCAGCAAATAATGTAAGTAATCCACAAGCTGCATGTTTGTTATACACAAATCATATACATCATTAAGACATTTTTAACTTCAAAAAATTGCTTCTGGCTAGAATACAAGTCCTCTATTTATAATATTGCTTTCTAAATAGAAAAGGTTGTCTTGTCTGAATCAGGAGAGACATATGCACAGATCAAGCATCATTTACAAGCGAAAACAGTCCAAAACAGTTCACAGTCACTGGTGCAAACATTATTATGGATTATGGACTGCTATTTTGGCCAGAAGTGATGCTTTAAAGTTAAAACACTTTATTGATGGACTGGAGTCATGTGAGTTATTTGTGGATTATTGTGATGTTTTTATCAGCTGTTTGGACTCTCATTCTGACGGCACCCATTCACTGCAGAGGATCCATTGGTGAACAACTGATGTAATGTAACTCATCTATCAAATTTTCAGCAAATTTTCATTTTTGGGGGTGAATTATTCCTTTAAATAATATTTTGACTTAAAATCAAGTAATTTAGATGTTGTCAAGTGAAACACATTTTTAAGCAACCTGGCAATTTTTTTTCAGTATATTTTAATAGTGAACAATAAGTCATAGAAGCAACAACCAAGAGTAATACTAATTTATTATATATTGCATTCTGAGTTTTCTCAGTCTCTTACGTTTTGTTGAGGTGCAGATGGAATATTTGTTTTCTCTCGTCTGTGCAAATGCCTGGGTGAAACACTGTCAGATATACTGAAAACAAAAACAAGAAAAGTCACTATTTCAAATGTTACAGATACACATCCACCTTGCATCCTGTTTATTTTCCTGATATTTTTTGCATGGTCTCTGCATGCAAACATGATGTTATCAGTCCATCTTTGTGGTTTACATAAACACAAAGGTACCGGAGATGACAAACAGGTCTTTATTTTTCTTACAATAACACAAACATTAATGTTATTCATGCTGCGTGACATGCACTTGGTGACTTGTGCTTCTGAACCTGTCATTGCACATTCCACCCATTTACTCACAGCATTCTGTTACAATCACTCCCTTCTCCTGGGTGTGTTTTGAAATGTGATAATGACCAAATTCCTAAATATGCATGTAAATATATAAAGAAGAACAAATGAAAAAGAGAAAATAAGAGACTTACCTGAAACAGCTTGTACAAAGGCTGTAGACTGTCACATAAATGATGATGAAGAGGGCTGACACAATGCTAATCTGAAGGGAGGAAGAACAACCTGATAACCAGCTGACCAGACCCTCCTCAACAGGAGCCATCACTCTTCATATGTAATGACTGAAATGTAAGAACTGTAGGAAAGTAAAATCAATAACAGCTGCTATTCTCAATGAGATTGTTGATGGGCCAATGAGTAAAAGTATGAAAGCAAATGTAATGTAAGCAGTTATTACGGTTCTCACAAACACGATGACTACACAGGTGAGTACTTGTACAAGTCACACCTCTCTTTCATGTTAACACAGACAGGTGTTACTGCAATGTTAACTGTATTACTGATTTAAAAATGCAAGGAGAAACAGTAGCGGATGAAAAGTAATGCCAAAAAAGTAGAAATATTAAAGAGTAATACCAAAAACAGTGTAAAATGTAGGCTACCTTAAGCATACAGATCTTTCAAATGAATGTTCATGCACTGATATTGTACATCATCTGTGTGATCATCTGTATTCATAAACTAATATCTATAAACAGCCGCATTCTCTAAGTTTGCTGAAAAGAATTAAAGGGAATGTCCAATTACCTTAGACCTCAGTTATACGATCCTAGATCACCCATCATCATCTTGTCTTTACTGGCAGCAGGAACACACTGATCCAACAGGGATTTGACAAAGTCACACTTCCTCATTTTGGATTCCTGTCACTCCAGTGCCTAATCCATACCTCCCTTAAAACAATTCACTCGCATACTTGTTTATTCAGTTAGCTTAGATTTTTATTTTTAATAATAAAGTATAATTTCTGTATTCTTATTTAGATTTTATATATAAATAGGATTAGTTCTGTTTTGAATGATATCTATACCTAATAAAAACAAAAATTTGTCTCAGTTCATGTATGGAACACTGCTGCCTTCTATTGGACAAAGGATGTATGATAAACTGTATTTCAAGAATGTCTGCACAAAAACAACTGTTATGATACACTAAAATAATAACTATATGATATAGAATTTTAACTTTTTTACTTACAAATATTAAGTCTCATTCAACTTGCTTAACTAAGATCAAAACTCACCAAAGATTTATTACATGGATTTTAATGTAAACATTTATTAAAGTACAAAGCAATATCTAAAGCACATTTTAGTTTAAACACCAGGGTTAAACTGAGGTAGAAGTGTTTTGTTATGAAATAAATACAGTACATCATACATCAAAGGGGGAAAATAAATACATTTCAAAAGTTCATTTGTTTAGAGTTCAAGAAAAAAAAAATGATTCTATTTTGCAGTGTTCTTATTTAATACATTTTTTAAAGAAATACTAATTATTTTATCAGTGTAACATTGTACATCACAGTGTTTTGTTGCTTTACATTTTTAAAAGTCTAAAACTTTATTTTTCTCTAGGTTTAAATCAGATTTGGACTACTAGATTTTCAGTGTGGTTCTAGACTGTCGGACCCCACAGTATATAGAACAGCACACCCTGACAGCAAAATATTTAAGCAGGAAAATTTTGTTCAGGCCTGCAGATGGTATTTCAATGTTATAAACAGAGTATGTATATTCTGTATGAATGTTCTTTAAGATAAACAAGAAGCAAACAAGAGTTGATCTGTTCCTCTACCACAACACCGTTGCCTGACAACGCTGGGTGCAAAATAAAAGTAGCCTCTTTGTTTCCCTTATCCCTCACCCCTCCACCTCTCCCTCATTCTAATTTGGGCCAAATCCAGCTTTACTCCTTAATTTGAATGTTTTTGCCTTCGAAAAACTCATTCCCAGACTCCAAACAGTTTCACGTAAACAGGCCAGTTATGCAAAGCCATACAGTACTGGATCTCAGAGGAATGACGGCTAAGTGGTAGATTATCCTCAGCAGTGAATTCATTTGTGGGAAAAACCCATGTGTTTGATTTGATTTGTAAAAGAATGTCATAGTTAAAATATAAACTGCCTCCCAGAGACTGATATCTGGGATTTAAAAATATGATTGTGGGACTTTTAAAATTAAAAAAAAAATGAAAGAAAGAAAGAAAGAAAGAAAATGACTTCCCATCGCAATTCTCATAATAAATGCACTAAAATAAAATTATTTTAATTTTACAACTTGTATGAATAAATACCTCTTGGTACTACAGTATACAACTAAGCAAATATGCTTAATAAAATCTTTTCAGTCTTTTGTCTTCAGTTGCCTTTGCACAGCTCCTCTCATAAGAACTGCAGTCAGAACACTGCACAGCACCAACAAGAAGAACAATCCTCCCGCCAGCATAATGACATGTTCTCCATGCACATCTACAACAGACTGCCGATGCACCAGAAAGTCTCTAAACATTGCTTCCAGCTGGCACATAGTACACATAGCCAGGAAGATATGGAAGATCTGATGTCCGTGGCCCACAATGTCACACCTCCCTGGAAAGAAGCGCTCAGGAAAAGGACAAGAGAAAAACAGAGCCGCTAACATGAAAAACACCACTTGCAGGGCATGAAACACCAACACTGGCTCGTCCCAAGATCTGGTGGCCAGGCGGTGTGCTACGGGGCTGATGTCGAGCATGTACGCCAGGCTGGTGGGAATGATCTGGCAGATCTTCCGGCAGAGCGGGTACGGGCGGCGGTAACGGAATTTGGCGTAGCAGCAGCTGGTGCAGGACAACCAGGCCAGGACCGCGGCACCAGGCAGAAACACAACACCCACTAGGCTGTGCCTCCATACTGGCTCTGAACAGTAAAAATAGTGGCCTAGTGAGCAGCCATACTGGTAAATAGCTACACCAACGTAGTCTACGAAGAAAAGGGAGTAATGGGCTAGTTCAGAGTGTGACTGCAGCAGATGGGCGGCCACGCTGAAACTGAGGTAGGTAAGTGATGACAACACGTACAAAAACAGAGGCAAAGACGCCACGTTGAGTGTCAGCCCCCATGTCCCTGCAAATAAAGAAAACTGGAGTAGAATGGCAGGGATTGCCAGCAGGTGTGTCCATACATTGAGCGACTCATTGTGGCATTGAAAGAGGCTACAAAAGTAGCTCCGCCATTCCTGATGCATCGGACGATAGCCCGACAAGATATAGGGCTCACGAAACAGGCTTGGCACATCAGAGGCGCGTACGGTGGCTTGAGGTAAAGGTAGACGGGCCAACCAGTTTGATAAGTGTGGTAACTGACCCAGCTGCTGTATACTCAAAGTCAGCGTACTCAGACGGGCCAAAACTCCACTTGACATGGCGAAACTCTGGATCAGTGGCAAAAAATGAGCTGCAACGAGAAGCAGAAAACAGCACGAGGATAAATTATATTGACAAATCAACATGCCATGATTCATGAGTCTGCCAGACAAAGAGCCAATTCTTGCTGAACTAAACCTCTTACGCTTGATAAGATCATAACTGGCCTGGTTGAATTGATTATTGTATACTCAAATTGTGCTCCAAACCAGCATTCTTTCTAAAACACTGAAAATGCTGTTTAGATATGGAGCTAACTATGTTTTGAGACAGCCATTATCTTCATTCTTTGATTATCCTAGTATGACAGCCTTAGTATTATCTACTGCTACCACACCTTACTTCACTAGGATATCTATTGCAGTTAAAGCAGACAAGGCTTTTAACCAGTTTGCAAAACTTGTTTAGATTTATAGATAATAACCACGTACAACAAAAAAATAAGAAAATTATATAATTTTAAACGTGCCTGATCAGTTAAAGAGAAAGCAAGAATATGTGACACTTCATACACCAGAAAACATAATTTCAAAACTATCTCTAGCCTATGCGTGGAAGAAAGAAGACAATCCTTTCTTTTTTAAATAAAAGGGAGTAAATAGTTACCGTTTCTTAATCTATTTGCAGCTCCTCACCTGTGCGGAACCGGATCAAAGTCACTCTTCGTTCTTCTCAGTTACTTTTTAAAGATATAAGGGGTTTCATATCGACCCAAAAAAATTGAATCTGGTCCTCAGATTTTTTGCATTTTAACCTTAGCAACTGCGCTGTGCGTGCCTGTCAAAGTGTCCACAGAGGGACCTGTTGTGCCAGCTCCGTGAATCTGGGTGGGGTTACAAATAAATCAGATGACTCAGTTCAGTTCACAAGCAGACATCACTCACTTCATTGTTCTAATGAGCAAAATGAAAATAAAGGTTAAGAAAAAAGGATGTAACTTCAAAAACACTAGGCTACATTGTACAGTAGCATGATTATAAAATCCAATATAAAATCCAATAGTATTTTGACGTCTGAACGATCGTTTTCTCAAATAAAATTAATTGTCCAACAGAACCCATGCTTGATTGAAATGAAAAGCTATAAAATTCAAAAATACAAAATAAACAACACGATACTGTACAGATATTCGCCGATAGATGGCATTAAAACATTGATAATAGGCAATAGCCTATGTTTACCTTGAAGTCTCAAGGCCTACTTACATTAGATTTTCTCAAATTGAAGAAATATTGCACGTGTTCTGGAAATGTACACAATTACAAGCATTTTGGAACAATATTGTACTATTCGTTATATCAGCTATCAGAAAAAAAAATATATATAGAGACCCTTGCAGTACTGTAGATTTACAGGAGAGAAAATGTTCAGTAGAATCACCGTTCATTTCATTGCATCTTTTCTATACAGTGTAACTGAATGGTGATTGAAGCTGTCGTTCTGCTTAACATCTGCTTTGAAGTAAGAAAACTTTACACTGCTATTTATGGTGGCAACTATAACATTTTTAGGCCTGTATTTAAAAATGCAAAATAGCCTTTAAACAGAACTAATGCCTCCACTGAAACATACTGTCTGAGTGGGGGCATTAACATATTTGTTGTCGGCAACGACCATTATTACTCGCTACAACAGCTCCTCCGCAAATGCTGTATTTGTTGTGAGCGCATGCGCAGCACCATCACTCTTTTCGCGCGAAACACTCAAGCGGGCGGGGCGAATCTTCATTCTGTGGATTTGATTGGACGCCGCAGCCCAGGAGACAGAATATGTTGATGAGTCACCGGTGTGTCGTCCAATCAGCACTCGGATTCCACAGCGAGAGAAGCCTGGTGGCGCGAAAACACACACAGCAGGGCTGAGTCTGACACGAGGTGTTCTGCACTGACCATTTCTCAACGCTTTTAAAAGCTATACAGAAAAAAAATGGCTAATGAAGTTGTGGACGATCAGGAAATGAGGGAGGCGCAGAGAGATTATCTGGATTTTCTTGAC
This sequence comes from Spinibarbus caldwelli, assembly GCA_039654775.1. Classification (NCBI taxonomy): domain Eukaryota; kingdom Metazoa; phylum Chordata; class Actinopteri; order Cypriniformes; family Cyprinidae; genus Spinibarbus; species Spinibarbus caldwelli. The sequence continues at coordinate 24,141,159 of CM077240.1, forward strand.
GATGATGTAAGTATAAAGCATTTATTATATGTTTATAAACTGTTAAACTACAGAAGTTCGTGTGAGTTATAGGAACAAAGGCCCACTCGTATGAAGCATAATGTAAATTATTAAAAAAGGTTTTTGTTTGTTGACAACTTTATTTGGGATTTTACCTTTTCCCAGCAAGACCAGGGCATTTATCAGAGCAAAGTACGACAGATGATCAGCGAAAACAAATCCAGGCTCATTGTGAACCTCAACGACCTCCGCCGCCGCAACGAACAGCGAGCAGCCAAGTGTGTTTAGCCTTATTTTTCACTTTACAGTAGCGTACACATGCATAAATTGTGAGTATGTTTTCATTGAATTAAACAATATCTGGTTCTCAGGCTGCTGAATAATGCTTTTGAAGAGCTCCTGGCGTTCCAGCGTGCTCTGAAAGATCTGGTGGCTTCAATAGATGCTACTTATGCCAAGCAACACGAAGAGTTCTTCATCGGTCTGGAGGGCAGCTTTGGCAGCAAACACGTCTCCCCTCGAACCCTCACCTCTCGCCTGTTGGGTAGCATGGTGTGTTTGGAGGGCATCGTCACCAAATGTAGGTCCAACCTTATTTATGTACTTAACGAGTTCATATGTTGCATGGATGGTGCATTGATAAAATGTTCTCCTTCTATTCACAGGCTCATTGGTGCGTCCCAAAGTAGTACGCAGTGTGCACTACTGTCCAGCCACTAAGAAGACCATGGAGCGCAAATACACTGATATGACCTCTCTGGATGCCTTTCCTTCAAGTGCCATTTACCCCACCAAGGTACTTTGTCCCACATGACCACTTAGAATAGCACAGATGTTGAGGACTAGAAGTTTTCAAACATCTGGATGCCCCAAATTTGACAATGACCTTGCAAGGAACGCCTTTCTAGAATACATAGTCACTTATGTATTTATAGATACGTAATTAGAGTCTGTGAGAGAAGTAGTGAGTGTGTGAGAGTGTACAAACAGCAATTTTTTCCTCTGAACTTCACTGTAGCACCCTTCTGGACCCCTGTTTGATAATCCCTGGTCTGGATGGTTCATAAATGGTTTCTATAATGTTCTCACTCTCTATATTTGATCCATTCAGGACGAGGAGAACAATCCACTGGAGACCGAGTTTGGTCTGTCCATCTATAAGGACCACCAGACCATCACAGTGCAGGAGATGCCGGAGAAAGCCCCTGCCGGTCAGCTACCCCGCTCTGTGGACATCATCCTGGACAACGACTTGGTGGACGCTGTAAAGCCAGGGGACCGTACGCAGGTGATCGGCACCTACCGCTGCCTGCCTGGCAAGAAGGGCGGATTCACCTCGGGCACCTTCAGGTAAAGCTGTTTTGGAATATTTTCAGTGTAAAATCAGTTTTATTGTAGAATTGTTATTTAAAATGTATAAATATCTATAATATTAATTGCTACAGCTTTGATAAGTTTTGTTCCCACTGTCTGTTTGTTCAGGACCATCATGATCGCCTGCCATGTCAAACAGATGAGCAAAGAAATCTCTCACTATTTCTCTGCAGATGATGTGGCAAAGATCAAGAGCTTCTGCAGAACTCGCTCTAAGGTAAGAGGATGGAATGTGTCTAGGATTTGGACATGTAACCTTTGTGCACATGCCTAGTGCATCACTAATTTGGACACAAGTGTGTTGTAAAGTTATGTTCTCTTAATATGAACACTTTATTTGTCTTTCTACTACTGCAGAATTTGTTTGATCAGTTGGCTCGCTCCCTGGCCCCCAGTATTCATGGTCACGAGTACATAAAGAAGGCGATCCTGTGTTTGCTTCTGGGAGGGGTGGAGAAGGTTTTGGAGAACGGCTCCCGCATTAGAGGAGACATCAATGTGCTTCTCATAGGTATTTACTTGCTTAGATTTGCACAGGCAATGTTTTAATATAATGAGAACGTTTAGGGTGAAATGAATAGTTCATATTTACAAATTGCCTTCTGTGCTGAGTTTGAGAACTCTACAGTATTTTTTTTTTGTAACTATAAAATTAGGCCTAGGCCTTTTTTTTTTTTGCTATTTTCTGTAGATATCTATCAAAATTACTTGTAAAGTTTATATGACATCAAAATTAATAAGTAAGCTTTAGGTTGTAATGACTTTGAGGATCTAACCCAGGTATTTCAAACTGTTTGATGCCCCAAATTTGATAATCACCCTGCAAGTACCCCCTTCCTAAAATATAAAAGCTCTATTCATACTTTGAGAGAAATCGTAATAGTGATATAATAATGTCAAATTATTATTATTATTATTATTATTTACTTAGTAATACTAGTAATAATAATAATAATAATAATAAAGTATTTTTAAATAGAATTATAACAGAATTTACATTTATTTTTTAGCAGCCCTCTTGATTTTAATTTTTTATTTTATTGTATTTTTTTGGGGTTTTCTGTAGAGTGATTTATTATTATTTTTTAACATTTTAAAAAAGGGAGTAAAATGACTAGATAAAATAACTAAAGTGCTTTAATGACTTTTTTGGGTGCTGTTTTTTACAGACCCAGCAGATGGCGTTATTTATCCATTTTACTGGGTTTTAAAATGATAACGGATGTGTAAATATCATTTTGTTTGTAAATGTATGTACTGATTGTAAGGGGATAATCTGTGGTATGGATTTGAACAAAAATATATTAGTCTGATAAAATATTATTGAGAGTATTATACTCTAATTGGTAGCTTCAAACAATCAATTCACACTAAATGCTTAGTAAATGAACACGTTTAAATTCAGCATAAATCTCGTTATTTCTCAGGTGACCCCTCAGTGGCTAAGTCTCAGCTGCTCCGGTACGTTCTGCACACTGCTCCTCGTGCCATTCCCACCACAGGCCGAGGCTCATCAGGTGTAGGTCTGACCGCAGCCGTCACCACTGACCAAGAGACAGGTACTGTGTTTCACACGCTCCATCAGCACAAGAAACCATAGGTTTATTAATAACAACTTTGCTTATTTTGGTTATTCTATTAATATTAAGTTGTGTCTGTCTCTCAGGTGAGCGGCGTCTCGAGGCTGGTGCCATGGTTTTGGGGGATCGTGGTGTGGTCTGCATTGATGAGTTTGACAAGATGTCAGATATAGATCGCACTGCTATCCATGAGGTCATGGAACAGGGCCGCGTCACCATCGCCAAGGCTGGCATCCACGCTCGACTGAACGCCCGCTGCAGCGTCCTGGCAGCTGCCAACCCCGTCTATGGCCGAGTAAGTGCTTCATTTGGTGTTGGTTAGATCTGGAATCTCAGCGTAAAATGGCTTGCATCATTTCATAATGTTATTCTTAATAAATATCCAGTTGAGTTCAGGCAATCAGACTTGATAGAACGAGAATCTGGATAATAGTTGATGCAAATAGAAACTACTAGTCTTTTCCTTAAAACTCACATTATATTTTATGAATTAGCCTGCTCATTGTTTCTCTCTCTTCGTCTGCAGTACAATCAGTATAAGACCCCCATGGAGAACATCGGTCTGCAGGACTCCTTGCTGTCTCGTTTTGATTTGCTCTTCATCGTGCTGGATCAGATGGACCCAGAGCAGGACCGTGAGATCTCTGACCACGTCTTGCGCATACACCGCTACAGAGATCCTCATGAGCAGGATGGAGCAGGTACAAGCTGATACAGACAACATTTTATACTAGATATTTTGTGCTATTTCTGTGCAATTAGGGTCATCAAATGGAGTTGCTGAAAGATGGAATAACAAAGTATTTTAACGTTTGTGTGTTTCAGCTCTTGCTCTTGGTGGTGCAATCGATGCACTGGCCACTGAAGACCCTGATGTAACTCAGGAGGAAGAAGAGGAGCTACAAGTATATGAGAAACACAATCCACTCCTCCATGGCAGCAAAAAACTCAAGTAAGGAGAAGTGCCCACTTCATTTACTCTACCTTCTGTGCTTTCTTTTCTAATACAAATGACAATGACTAACTCAGATCAGATTATGACTGCTTTATGGTGTTGCCACATGGCTTCAAGCAGGACCCTATGTTTTTATTTTTGTTGGAACCAAGATATATTCAGGATTATGTCATTAACAGAAAGTTAAAAAGCGCAGAATTTATTTGACATTTATTTGAACTTTTGTAACATTATAAAGTTATACTCAGCTAATTGTTTTTTTTTGGGGGGGGTCTTTTTAGGGACCGAGTGGTGAGTAAAGCGTTCATGAGGAAGTACATCCACGTTGCCAAGGCTCTTTCTCCTGTTCTGACTCAAGATGCAGCCGATCACATTGCAGAGGAGTACTCACGACTGCGCAGCCAGGAGCAGCTGGGCTCTGACATTGCACGGGTAAATACAGCCACATTTACAAACTCAACAAGCTTATGAGGTTTGCTAGTCAGGTATTGGTAAATAGTGCTGTGTTTTGTCCTCAGACGTCACCGGTCACTGCTAGAACCCTGGAGACTTTGATCCGTCTTTCTACAGCTCACGCCAAAGCTCGCATGAGCAAAGTTGTGGAACTGGTGGACACAGAAGTTGCTGTGGAGCTTGTGCAGTTTGCCTATTTCAAGAAGGTCTGTATGATTATATTGTAGCTCATTGGTCACAGTTGTTTATTAGTTCAGTAATATGTTATTACATCTATGCTTGAGATTTTGTTTTTCTAAAGATATAGATATACATAGAGATTATAGATCTCGACTTATTAATTTGTTGTACTTATGTTGTGCTCAAGTTAATTCCCTATCTATTAAATGAGTATATCCGACCCTTATTCCCCATTCCTCAGGTTTTGGAAAAGGAACGTAAACGCTCTAGAAATGGAGAGCAAGATGCAGCCTCGGAGGAGGAGGAGGAGGAAGATGAAGTACAAGACACACCTCGAACACAGAGAAAAAGGTCTAGTGTTATTCCATAATAACTTGGCAAAATCATTGTTTATGAATTTTAGAAAATAGACTACTGTTCAAAAGTTTGGAGACTGCAAGATTATTTTTTTAACGTTCTTGAAATAAGTCACCAAGGCTGCATTTATATGACCAGGAACACAGTAAAAACAATAATATTCTGAAATCTTATTACAATTTGAAATAAAAATCCTGTTTTGAAATATCTTTAAATTTAATTTATTCCTGTGATGGAAAAGCTGAATTTTCTGAGTGAGTTTTCTCCTCTTTGTCCTGTAGGAGGCGCCATTCTGAGCGCAGAGCATCTCAGGGCAGCGACCCATATGACTTTAATACTGAGACTGATGTACCACAAAGTAAGCTAAACCAACAACAAACATTCTATATATACGTTATATTGAATGGGTTAAATTTATTCTTAATGATTTTTAAAGTAAATGCAACATCATTATTGAAAAACGATGATTGAATTTTTTTTTTTTTACATAAATATATATTAAAATAAAAACTATATCGATAACATTGATTGATACATTTAAAATTCTTTCTAAATCATTTTGAAAAATCCTTGTTTTTTCCAAGAAATACTTTTTAAGTAATAAATTATATAAAAAAAATAATAAATTTAAAAAACGTTACAATAAATTACATTGTATTTTAATTGTAATTATCATAATGCACATAAAATGCAAATTCAGTTGATTAATAATTTATTTTGTTCTCAGTTCAGTCCCCCGCTCCTGCGAGGCAGGATGAGGAGCCAATGGACACTCCTGATCAGAACGGTCACACAGAGTTGTCTGATGGCAGGTAAGCATTCAGGGTTTGTCTGCTGAGATTTTCGGTATCTCTACACTCAGCATTTTTAAAGGGTCGTCACATCCTTTTGAAGTACTGTTTCTGATTAAGTTCTAAACAGAAACTGCATCGCTTGCAGGATGGCTGATTGTTTCGGATGCTGTATGTCTGACAAACATGTGACGTGTGTTTCTGCTTTAGGTTGAAGGAGTTCAAAACCGCATTGCTAGAGGTGTTCCGCTCTTCTCATGCTCAGTCAGTTGGCATGATTGCTCTGATGGAAGGCATTAACAAGAGCTGCCCATCACCATATAAAGAAACTGAGGTCCGTGCTGCCCTCAGCCGCATGCAGGATGACAACCAGGTTATGGTTGCCGACGACATCATCTTTCTTATATAAATGTGTTTTTTGGAGAATAAGAGAAATTAAAAAGTTCAAGTGTAGATCTGTTTCAGACGATTTGCAATATGTGTGCAATTTTTATTTCCGTACTTTTGTACATGCAAACACATGCATGTATTTCTTAACATTTTCATTCACTCAAGACATTTTCATTAGATTTTTCTTACTGTAATTTTTGTCACATGCTTGTTACATGCATACAAATGCATGTATTAAAAAACGATTCAGTTTGATTCTTGCCAAGACATTTTTAGTTGTTTGTTTTTCTCTGTATAACATTCGTTTGTTTATTACTATTCTTAAACGTCTTCAGAAATTTGCCTTTTCTTATGGTTTTATATTTTTCTTAAGAACAGCTTGGACCAGTGTCTGCAGATAATTTTATTTTACTTTATTATTATTATTTTTTTTTTTCATTTTACAACTTGTAAATACTGATTTATTGTTTTAAAAAATGTTAAACCGAGAAAGTGAAAAAAAAAAAAAAACTGGTGTCAGAATAATGCTCAGTAATATACTTCAGAATACAGTTGCTCAGTCAGAGTTGTGGCCTAGTACTCCACACACATTGAGCTGTGGTGCTCAAGCAGGAGATGCAGGTTTCAGTCTCTCCCATCTCAATATTTTTTCTGTCCTGTCTATTCTGCCTCTGTCAATAAAAAGTGGCCAAAAGTTTTTCTCATCGACTTTGTATTTTTCTACACTATAGGTAATATACAAAAAAACTAATGATTAAAATCTAGCTTTACATAAATCTCTGCTCTTTTGCATAACACCAAAAAGCCACATAACCTCAAACTAGTCATGCATTAGACATTCCCAGTCATTACAGTTACTGTTTGCCCTCATTGCCCTTTCAGTCTAGTGTGGGTAGAGTCTGTCTGTATTACTATGACTGGATTGTCTCATAGATGTAGAGCAAATGATGATTTAAATGCAAAGTGCAGCTCATCGTTTATAAACATTTCTGCTCGAGCTGTTTCTTTTTACTGTCCAGCTTCCCGGTTCTTTAAAACTGGTGACTGTAACTGTGTTTGTGTGGGAGCTGGAGAAACCCTAGTAAGGGGGCAAAACCTACAATCCTGTGATCATTATTTTCTTTTGTGGAGAACAAAAATATATGTTGGTGCACTGCCCGAGGCTATTATAACCGACAGACAAGATGACAACGTCAAAAAAAATTTAAATATATATATTTTGAAGAATGTTTTGGGAACCAAAACTGTCTCCTATTATACAGTAGGGACAAAAAGACGAGACAGGTTTCAGGTTTGAAATGACATGCGGGTGAGTAAATGGCAGATTTGACATTTTTGCATCTTTTTGCAACTGGTTCTTATGCCATACAACATTAAACATACCATTGTTGTTTTTCTCATCTGCTTGTGATGTTCTAAGAATGACTCAGGAGATGTTATCATATGCTTGTGGTCTTGCTAGTGTTGTCTGCTGGAACATACTGTTTCAAGAACCAAGTCAGCACTTTAGTGACCTAAATTGAAAATAGTGGGGGAGTATAAGAACATTGTGTAGGGCTACAAGTGTCAGTCGGTGTATCTGGGGCAAATTTAACACTGATTCACCAACTGTAACCCTTTCACGAGTGCTCTTGATGAGCACTAACACTTTAAAGTTAATGCTTTAGGGCTGTGTTAACTGTGTTAAAGCAGTTCACTAGAAGTTACAATACTTTTACAGCATTATTAATAATATTAATATTACTTCCTGTTAAATTCAAAAGACACAAAAGTTAAAAAGTAACATTATTGGAATTATAAATAATTATTTAGATTTATCTATTTTAAATTACATTTTAAAATGCAATTTATTCCTGTAGTAAAGATGAATTGAATTCTAATAAGCTGATTTGCTGCTCAAGAAACATTTCTGTTCATTATCAGTGTTTAAAATAGTTACTAAATATTTGTGTAATAGCAAGTTCATATTATATATATAATTCATATTATAAAAAAACTTCATTGTTACGTTTGATAAATTTAATGCATCATTACTGTATAAATGTATTGTAAACTTACTTGCAAAAAAAAAAAAAAAACAACAACAAAAAAAAAACAAAAAAACAAATTGTACTGACTTAAACTTTTGAAAAGATTTTAACATTCCAAGTTGTATAAATAAACATTATTCAAATATTAAAAAGACTGCATTTATAAATCAACATTAACCCAGATTAATAAATTAAAAATGTTGTTCATGGTACCTAATTCATTAACTAAAGTTAACAAATTGAACCTTACTCTAAGGAGTTAACGTGTTAATTTGACTATGTTACCGATGAAGCCGCTCCAAACACATAGAAAGAAGAGTCCTCGTGGGGTTTTATATGGAGATTATGTTGTGTAACAAAATATAAGACTTGGATCATTTAAATTAGAATTCAGATGAATAAAAAAAAAAAAAAAATGGAAAAGTTTTCCAAATTATTTTGTGAAGGTCTCCCTACATTGGTCAGAAATATTATCAGTTGAGAAACGTTAAGATCTCAACAGGAAGGCTAGACACATTTAGATTAGACATCTTAGGTTTTTAATGTGCATGGCCACAATCAGCATGATGGACATGTACTGTATATGCATTAGATCACATGTATATGGGTCACTTTGTCTCACATTATCAGCAAAAACCCCATCTTTCAGAACCCAATCTACATATCCTGTCAAGGCTGCTGACCCATATAAAACGCATCTCAGTGCACTGCTGGTGTACAAGTTATTCAGAAGTCCACTGATGTGTACAGTATGTGGGTGAAACGTGAGAACGTGGGAGGGCACAGAATTAAGCGTCCAATTAAACATATAGTGAAACAGAAGAACATCTAATGAACAGCCTTCTAGCCCTACTTTCAGATTACATGTGAAAAAAAAAATGAACTGATATTGCAAAAATACATGCATTGCAGGTTGGTCTTCATTGTCAGCAAGTTCAATGATCTCAAGATGACTATCTATAGTACTCTAGATTTGTTTCTACCTACATCAAGATCAGGAAGTTCGAGGCTTTCTCACCAGCCCATATAAACAGAAGAAGATTAGATGTAGTGCTCAGACACTTGCTGGACCAGCTCTGAAGAGCCATCGGGGAACTTACAGTTTTATTCTGAAGATGCAACTCTCATTGGTGAGTTTGTCACACCAATTAATTCAACTCTAATGATGTTGTTGTTTTTTATTTTAGGCAAGTGTAAGCAAGAAACAAACTACTTGAATTTGAAATTTGACTTACAGGACAAAAGTTTGGAAAGGCTTGTTGTTGATTCTAAATCTTTTGTTAAACTTCTGAGATTTCTGGGATTCATTTTTCTGGGTGAAGACGTTTCAATTGAACTAACATTAAATTCAACAACCCAGTATATCTCAACTCAGAAATGTCTAAAGTGACCTAAAAAATGACTCATGAAGTTGAGCTTTTATCTTTAGGCAAACAACATGAAAACAAACCATTCAAGCAACACACTGCACTTCTCTTGGTATCCATCTCCTCAGGTTTTCAGAGCTGTGCTGCTGTTTTACCTGCTTGGCCTGTTATTAAATGGTGCTTCTTCTGAGAAAAACTGTAAAAGAAAAAGAAAATCAAAGTGTCAAAAGAAAGGAAAGTATGTAATCTTGGATCCATCTCTGAACCTCTCAATGACTGTCTCCCCGTCTCCAAGCAGATCTTTGTCACCATGGACATACGAGTGAGTCTTTGATCTGATAAATCGTTAAAGTTGTTCACTTTAATCTCATATGTGTGATATGCAGAGGATCTTGTGTATCAAAAACATGAATTGTAACAATTTGGTGTTGTTTTGAGTAGTTTGGCTAATTTTACTTTTTTATAACGGAATTTTTATAAATCTTTCAATTCAGAGAATCCTATGACGATTCACGAATCCCATCCAAAATCTCTAAGGCAAAATGTGAAAAAACAGGCTGCTTAACCAAAGATGGTGAGGAAGACTTGGGACTGGAATCTAAACCCATCTACTACCAGATTAACGTCTTGAAGAGAGTGAAGAAAAAAAAAGCTACGGACTACACTCTTCAGCTGGAGACTAAAGTAATTAGTTTGGGTTGTACATGCGTTCTACCCGTCGTTGTGCCTCAGAATTAGTTCTGTACTCTTACTGTATTATATATTGTTTATATAATCTGCTTATAGGTACAGCAAACTTCTTTGGCACTCTTTTGATCAGCTTTATATTTATTATCTTGATTAATAAAATATATTGTAACATTTTCTTTTTAGTTTTGCTTTAGAATAGTCTGTTTCAGTGCAATAATTGTATGAATAAGACAAGTTAAAAGGCAAAAAAACTCGAAAATCTTTGGTTTAGTTAAGAGAAGAATTTATTTGACTTGAACTACAGAATTTAGTCATCTGGAAATTACAAACACAGGGAGCATTTACATTCCATTTTCTCACCAAATCTGGTCGATTAACAACAATTCTCATCATTGCACATACAATGGCTCTTTTTTGATTCTGCAGACACCAACATCTAACTCCTTTATCTTCGTATAGAACGAGTAAAATAAATGACTAGAATAAAGCTCAGTGACATGCCAAAGCAAAGTGCACCATTCATATCTAAAACTATTTCCTAAATCCAAAGAGGATCTTTTTCTCACACCTGAGTGATATCATTCTTCATTTCTGAGATGCCACTGTGTTTTTTTTTTCCCTACTGATGAGCATCATGATACAAATATAATGATTAAAAAAAAGCTAAATGTGCTTCTGAGTTGTGCTTAAAGTGTTGCTGTGCTCCACTTTTAATGTATCTGAGAGGGTTATGAGCTTTCGGATTTATAGGCATCTAGAATGTTCTAATCTAATATTAATTTGATCATATTTTTACCACACATCGTCACAACAGGAAATGTGATAGATAAACCTCTAGCCACCTGATTACTGATGCTTAATAATGTATATTGTAGAAGCATGCCTGAGGTTCTATGAAACCCTATTGATTATTGAATATTAATATCAAACGATAATTAAAGAAGCATGAGCCAAAGCCTCAGTAGATGGCACGTGTTTCGGAAAAAGATTCTTTTGTGGTACTGCCATAAGAGAAGAGTGACTTTAAGATGTAGTTAATGTTAACATATTCATCTGTAGTGGTTATGGAGGTTATAAAAGCATCTCTTCATCAATTTTTCTTCCTGTCCTCTTCATGTCATTTCAAAAGATCGGTTTGGTACATTCGTTCTTTTTCTCTGAAGCAACCTTCTGGGCTCTATACCAAGCAACGTACCCTTAGTGCACCTTGCATTGTCATCTAGACAACATCTTTCTGTTTTTAATAATATTAAGTAGTTTTGATGTTGTTAAACCCCACAAAAGCTTGGTGTGTTGCAAATTGTCATTATCAATGTCCAATATGTCCCCTTTTTTGAGATGTATTGGCTACCATTTGCTTTATTTTCTCTTCACCAGTTTGATCTCCCTTGACTATAGTCAAAGCAGTCCTGGCAGCAGGTGCTCCTCTACCGGCAGGCCTCTTCTTTCAGCTCTTTGTTCTTCCTCACCTCCTCTGCGTGTTTGTCCTAAATAGACACACAAAAGAAAACTTACTCGACCTGTGTTCATGCATGTATTAGTGTGCCTGAGGGAAGCTAAATACAGCGGCATAAACAAACTGGAGAAACAATCCACCCCTTTCTAATGCAATATTCATACTGATTCTATAATTAGACAGGGAAGGGACTCAGATGCACAAAGGCCAGGAACCCACTGAATGTGTAATTGTCACAAAAATTTGGGAGACTTTATTATTTTGATTATTTTATAATTCATAAATATTTTTAAATATATGCAAATATATTTTAAATAGAATATTTTATACTATGTTCTATATATTATTAATAGTTATACATATTTTTTAGAGAAATTATTACTTTTATTCAGTAAAGATGCATTAAATTGAACAAAATAGACAGTAAAGACATTTATAATGTTTTAAAAAAAATCCGATAAATGCTGTTTTTTTTTTTTTTTTAATGAAATTAAAAATGTTTCTTGAGCACCAAACCATGTGACACTGAAGACTGGAGTAATGGAAAACTCACAGGAATAAGTTACATTTTAAAACATTGTAAAATAGAAACCTTATTTTAAATGGTAATAATATTTCAAAATATTACTATTTTTATTATTAACTATTACTGGTTTTTATATTTTTACTATTTTTAATTGTATTTCATTACATTTTAAATTACATTTTAAAATATTCTGAAACAGAAATCAGTTATTTTAAATAATAATAATAATGTTTCAAAATATTGCTATTTGTACTATATACTAGTACTTTAAAAAACATATTTTTACTATTTTTATTATTTTTCATTAAAAAAGCAGCCTTGGTGAGCAAATATTATTTTTACTATTAACTACTACTATTTTTAAAAACATTTTTACTTAAAAAAAAAAGGGCAACCTTGGTAAGCATAAGATACTTTAAACTTTTTTTATTTTTTAAATCCTATAAAACGTTGGATTGGTAGTGAATTTATATGAAAAAATATATGTATGAAGGTAAAAGAAAAAAAAGTTTCCATATTTGATTGTAATTTTTTTTTTTTTTAAAGTTAAAACATTTTTAGTAAAGTTGAATGTTTTAGCTATGCATAGACAAATGAAATATATTTTCATCAGAAATTATTTATTTTTATTGTTGAAAAAATAAAGCAATTCACACTGACTAAGTGCTGTAATAAAGTACTTTACAGCCCTGCCAGTTAGTTGGTACCTTTTCCTGTAGTCTCTCCAGCATGGCGGCAAGCAAAGCCTCGCGGTTCTCTTTGTTGGCCTCCATCTTCTGCTCCAACTTTTCTTTAGCGTTCTTAATGAAGTTGTTGTTCTCCTCAAAGACCTTCTGGATGACCTCTTTCTCATGCTCCCTCTTCTCTGCAAGATGCTTTAACATCTCAGCCTCCTGAAACTGGAGAGAAGAATGCTGTTTCAGCATCAAAATCAGACCAAAGAGAGGGATGGTTTGGGTGTTTATTTTGGGTGTAAATTCCAACCTTCCGCCTCTCCTCAGCGGCTTCCAGTTTCTTCTGGATCTCCTCCAGCGAGGGGTCCTTACGCTGGGGCATAGATGTGTTAAGCTCAGGCACGCCGTCAAAAGAGGGGGGTTTCAGGATCACCTCAAATGCCTGGCCCGAGGCCCGCTTGTTCAGCTCAATGACCTCCATATCTTTGATCACGCACCAGTTGAGATCCACTGCATCTTCAAGAATGATCACACATAGAGTACTGTGAGAATCTGTATTATATTTATGCTTATTGTATTATAGTGGTAGAGATGTGTCTATACCAATGAGTAATGTTTTATTATTTACCCTCAGCCTTGTATGTGGGATTTTCTGCAGGGTTTGAGTTGATGCAGGAGCACAAAAGTGACACTAAAGGGAGCTCCTTCACCTTGTCTCGATATGCTGTGCAGACAAACGTCAGATAAGTACAAAATTCCGTGTAAACATGAACAAACGCTTGCATTCTGTCAAAGATCTTGATTATACTTGGTTTACATGCAGAAAATTAGACAATTTAAAAGTAATAAACTAATTTAAAGCAGCTGTAGGCGATTTTCATCACATAAAATGTCTCAAATACCTGACAGATATTACTGAATTAACCGGTTCAAGTAAAGCGCTCGTACAATATTTAGAACAGTAGAGCAATAGTATGGGTTCGATGCCCATGGAATTTAATACAATTACCTTGAATACAATGTATGTTGTTTAGGATTAAAGCGTCTATGAAATGCTTAAATATATAAACAGAACAACAGAATCTCTTTTCTATCGCTTTTTTAACAAACCGTAGAAAAGTAGAAAAAACTTTAAGGCGGCTCTCTCACAATATCAACCAATGATGTAATTATTGGGGCAGAACTATATGTTTGCTTGACCAATGGGAGTTTGGGGGAGTGTTTAGGAAACCTGTTTGGAAACAAGTTCATTTCAAATAAATTACATGTATTTCAATATAAAATATAATTACATGTAATTATAACAATTTCAAATATATAATTATAAAAAAAATGCATGATATTTGTTACTCTGCAGATTAAAAAAACAGAACCTGCTGAGCTCTCTCTTGGACATAATATTATATTTGTACAAACTTTGCAAACAAAATGTACTTTTTGAAATTATATTTTGATTAAGTTAATCTCCTATTTCTAAAACTCTTGTGTTAACATTTCAGCTTAAGTACAAGAGAAAAAATAAAGGCCTGCAGGGGGCCTTCAAATATTGAATTTGATTATGGAGGCTTTGGAGTTTGGAAATCAGGGAGGACTTTTGTAGCTTACCTGCCAAAGTCATGTTTATGCAGTATTGTGTGTAGTTTACAACCCTTCACTCTGTCCTGTTTAGAGAGAGAGAGAAAGAGAGGATTAGGAAAGTGTGTGCACAAGCATGAAACACTCTGGCCTAAAGTAAATGTTTTGAAACATAAGAATTATTAACAATTAATTAAAATAATACAGTACATTTAAAAAAAAAAAAAAAAGAAAAAAAGTCAAATGCAGTTCCATTGTGCATGAGATGTCTGAAAGGAGCTTGTTGTGTTGTGATGTGGCGGGACACTTGGTGAGAGAGGAGCATGAATTCAGATGAGGAGCAGCAGGGAGTGTCACGCACAATCTCTGTATTGTTACTCTGCCTCAAAGCTGCCACTTATCAGAATACAAAACAATTTTAGAAAAAAATAAACATTAAACATTATATAAATCCTAAAACCATGAGCATTTAACCTTGTGGAGAGACACCACAAAGAGAAAAGCATTGCCCTGCCCTTTTCATACATAAACACACACTACTTTATCCAAACACCTGCATGTATAGGTGCTTTTTACCACTTTTCAGTTACTGTATTTGTCACTATATTCTTAGATCTCTTTGTTACAAAAGAAACTGATACGACAGCTTTACATAATTGTTGCCCCATATACACATAATGCCAGGCTAAACAGGTAAAAATCCACTCTCAAATGACTACATTAATAAAAAACACAATAATAAGTAATAAAGTCCAACCCTAATCACTGCAGTCAGTGCTTATGTGTGTGAAATGTTGTTTACTGACTCTTGCCTTGGAATGACATAATCTAGTGCGCTCTTGAATTATGTCATCTTTTAACACATTGGTGCGTATCTGTACACAGATACAAATACATTTGCAGTACATTCCCATTTTCATGCATATAAAGTTGCTTCGCATACATTATAGATGGCAGACAGAGCATGTTATAAGAACACTGAGTCCCCTCTTAGACCTCTGGTGCGGCACATTTAGTCTTAACTCAAAGGTGACCTTTTTCATTTTAATAATCAATGCAAGTCAAATCACAAAAACATCAGAGCAAAGCAAGTCTCCTCTCATTTGATTTTGTGATGCTTACACTTACCTTTTCTCCTTGATGAGGTGTTGTCCCTATCTCCCCCCTCTCTCTCTTTCTGTCTCTTTATCTCTCCCTGGTATCCTCTTTTTCACCTCCCTCTCTTTTGCTCTGTGCCTGCTGCTCCTCGGATACAAGAGCTCAGCAGCATCAGCAGCACACCACTCCTACCGCATGACATCATCTTCCAGTGCTGCTATTGGACGAGGTGAGTGGCAGAGCGTTTCTCCATCACTGTGAAGGACGGGGGTGTTAACTCTTTGTGCCTTAATGCAGGTGTCCATTACAAAAGACAGAGATGACAAAAAGAATTACAAAAGACAGAGATCAGAATTTACTTTACTATAATATCAAAAATAATTAATATTAAGAAATATTAGTAATAATAGTACAACAAAAGCAAAAACAAAACTGTATAACAAAACTATATAACAAAAATATAAATGACATATTATCTTTTTAAAATATATTATATCCCTTGCTTCTGGATAAGTGGTTTGGATAATGTATTATATTATATTATATTATATTATATTATATTATATTATATTATATTATATTATTATGACAAGTAATAAAAATGTGAAAAAATATTTCAAAATTTATTGAGATCAGACATTGCTCTACTGTACCTTACTTCACCTTTTTTTTCTCCAAAATATACTATATTTCACCTAATCAAAATTATATTATTATACCCTGCTTCTGGATAAGTGACTTCAGGAATGTATTTATATTATATTATATTATATTATATTATATTATATTATATTATATTATATTATATTATATTATATTATATTATATTATATTATATTATGACAAGTAATAAAAATGTGAAAAAATATTTCAAAATTTATTGAGATCAGACATTGCTCTACTGTACCTTACTTCATATATTTCCGCACCTGTACTTTATAGAACAGAGTTATATGTTATATTATATTACATTGATTGTACACTAATAATAATACATATTAAATTATAAATAATAATAATACAACAAAAGCAAATACAAAACAATTTTTTTTTTCTCCAAAATATATTATATTTCACCTAATCAAAATTATATTATTATACCCTGCTTCTGGATAAGTGACTTCAGGAATGTATTTATATTATATTATATTATATTATATTATATTATATTATATTATATTATATTATATTATATTATATTATATTATATTATGACAAGTAATAAAAATGTGAAAAAATATTTCAAAATTTATTGAGATCAGACATTGCTCTACTGTACCTTACTTCATATATTTCCACACCTGTACTTTATAGAACAGAGTTATATATTATATTATATTACACTGATTGTACACTAATAATAATAGATATTAAATTATAAATAATAATAATACAACAAAATCAAATACAATTTTTTTTTTCACCTAATCAAAATTATATTATTATACCCTGCTTCTGGATAAGTGACTTCAGGAATGTATTTATATTATATTATATTATATTATATTATATTATATTATATTATATTATATTATATTATATTATATTATATTATATTTTACCCTGTATTTTCATAATGCATAAACTGCATGTGTCACATTTGTGAACCACCGCTTCTTCTACAGAATTCCATAGCCATCCTTCAGTATATGATGTCACCCAGTTATCTGTCCACAAAGAATGCAACAAGAGAAGAAGACAAAAAATGAAGGGATGTCAGGAAGCTAGAAGGTCTAAACACATTTATTAGGGAGTGATGGACTCAAGCATGGGGTGTGTCTCTGTACCGTACTGCAATATAATACAAACCAAATTGCTCTGACAGGAACAAGAACGATCTTCCGTCAGCCAGTGCTCCTGATCTAATGACTGAAACACTGACTGGAAAGAGAGAGAGACATCATCACAATAAGAGATGGGATGATATAATGTAGGCATCAGTGCAGTGTAGTCTTTTTTTTTTTTTTTTTTTTTTGCATACAGCATGGTCTAAAAGTATTATTTGATTTAACATGCTGCTAATCATTTGTAAAGAAATATTTTGTATTAATTAGACAAAGTCAAAATAAAAGCATTTTTACCAGTGGTCTCAGACTTTCAGACCCAACTGAATATCTTCACAACATGCTACACCACTTAGAATCTGGACCCCAGAGACTCGCATGTGATTCTGCATGTGTCTCCAGGTGCTGTATGTGTATTGATCTTAGGGGAAGGGAGCAGTGGAAGCATAATGAATAAAAACCCTAATTAAATCCCACTGAGGTGTGACAGAAATTAGACAGTTACTGGAAGCACAGTCTTGCTCTCTCAGCACTGCACACATTCACTGTAAATTGTTGTTATTAAAAACACCTGCTCTTTTTTATATTGAAATATTCAATATTCTGCTCACTACTGTACATTTCAGCCTATTAAAACATATCAACACACTCCTCTTATGGTTTACTCCAACACAAAGCATGACTCATAAGTTAGAGCTGTGAATATGTAACCTGACATCATCCTGTGCCTTCTGATGACTTCACCCACATATATTGATTCTACTTGACCAATTAGACAGCATCTTTAAATCCAGTTGTAGTGGCTTTCAGTAAATAATTACATTTTTTATTGTTTACAATTTTCATAGTCAGCCAAACCATATTTATCTGACCTACTTCAAAACTCTACTCAGCCTGGTAATTTCATCTGATAAGGTTTA
Organism: Spinibarbus caldwelli; assembly: GCA_039654775.1. NCBI lineage: Eukaryota > Metazoa > Chordata > Actinopteri > Cypriniformes > Cyprinidae > Spinibarbus > Spinibarbus caldwelli. The sequence continues at coordinate 24,159,359 of CM077240.1, forward strand.
TTTATTTATTTATTTATTTTTTTCAACATTTTACTGTCTCTGCAGTGTTTAGCTTGAGATCCCTAATCAGAGAAATGACACCGGTGATGTAATGGGACTGGACAGCAGTGGACATCGAGAAAGAGAGAGAGAGAGAGAGAGAGAGAAAGGGAGGGAGGGAGAAAGACTGATAGGATAAGATTAAAGGGCAGGAAATTGAGTTTTTTTTTCCTTAGAGATTTGTAATTAAAACGGGGGGATGTTAATGCATACTAAATGTGCCTTTTCTTTTGATCTTTACCCAGGCTTCGGCTACATGCAAAGCTGGAGACTATGAAAGCGATGAGTATTTGCAAAAAAACATTTAATAAATAATAAATAAATTCTGGAACTCTATAGAGGCCTTTCACACAAAACGCATTTTTAATTTGAAAAAATGTGAGATGTGGACAGTGGAATGACAAAAACAAAGTCTCAAGACATTTTTTTAAAAAGTGACACTAGCTATAATGATAACAATACACACCACAACTATAACGATAATGACAGATGAACCATAACGGTGAATCACTTTCAGAACAATTTTTTAGCAGCTGATGATGCGAGATGCATCCATCGCTTCCATCTAGTGTGTGCTTACATAGGAAAACAATGAAAAAGTAGTGCAGTGGAATGGTAAAATTAGTTATGTGTGAGTAGCCACTAGGAAATTTTTACACTACTTGATATTAACCATCCCCTCCATCCCATGTTTTTACCACTCTTGGACCTGTTGACATGCCAGATGCTCTCTTCTCTCGTCTCAGGCTTGTTGCCATGGACACAGTCTTGCACCATCTACAACTGTCTGGAAATTATTGACAGCTTTGAATTATTGGCAGCTTTGCTACGGAGTTTTAAATGTCTGAAATCATGAAACCGACCGGAAACTTTTCTAAGCTAGCCTAATTCTGGGGCCAACACAAACATCAGCCTATTTGTTTCAGTTGCGGTTGAACCCAATGTACCGTAATAATGAAAAATAAAAAACAAACTGACTGAAAAGATCACATATAGGCCTGGACTTTATTAAATCTGAACCATTTACTCTAAGAGTGGTTAACCTCAGATAAAGTGGAATTCTTTGCTTTTTCTACTATCCCTGTTCTGCAAATATGAAGGTCATTTCTGTTGCGACAAAGTAGAATTTCTAAGAGGAATATGAAATATCTCATCTGGTTCCTACACAGTCTGAATGTCAGTTTTTGAGACATTAGATTTGTTTTTTTAGACATAAAAAGGAATTAAATGCCTTACATAGTCTCACAACACTTTTTCCAGATGTTGAATATGACTTCCTCCTGTCTGTGACCTTAGCAGGTAAAAACACGATGGTGGTCTGGAAGTGCCCCACTACTCACTTTAATGGCTTACAGGGGAATTAAGTTATTATGGGTCACTGTCTAAGGTCATAGTTTATGGGTGAATTGAACTGCATTCAAGAATGAAGTGTTTATGGACAGGATCTCCTCAAGTTCCTTTAGATCTCTCTTGATCTCTTTAAATCAAATTTCATACTTATGATTCCTTATTGTTCAGAGGGCCTATTTTGTTTAGTATGCACAGAACTAAGAATAATTTGCTAAAATGGGGGTGGTAGAGGATGATGGGTAATTCAGCAGCTTGTGTTTCATGTCCCCATCATGTCAAATATCAGATTGCAAGCATCACCATGTCCAGCAAAGGCCTTGATGTTTCCACTCTGCCAACTTGGTTCACAGCTCCCCCTTCTCCTCCTCTATCACTCAATGTAGACACAGAAGTCTGGAAAAACATGCACCTCTTGCACATTATCATATCATATCATATCATATCATATCATATCATATCATATCATATCATATCATATCATATATCATATATCATACTGTTTTATATCACAAAGACACAAACATGGCATGGATGGATTAAACTGTTTGACAGTGAAGACGTTTATAAGCCATATTTTTATTTCAAATTAAAGCCGTTCTTTTCAAGTTTCTTTTAATCACAGAATCATTGAAAAAAATAAATGAGTTTCCACAAAAACATATTATATTATATATTATATTATATATAACATATTATATATTAGGCAGCACCCCTATTTTCAACATTAAACATAATATTAAATGTTTCTTGAGCACCAAATAATAATTTTAGAATGATTTCTGAAGGATCATGTGACACCGAAGACTGGAATAATGACTGCTGAAAATTCAGCTTTGCCATCAAATGAATAAATTACATATTAAATATATTAAAATAGAAAACAGTTGTTTTAAATTATAATAATATTTTATTACTGTTTTGATCAAATCAAAGCACCCATGCAGCCTAAGAGACTTCTCTCAATAAAAAAAAAAAAAAAAAAAAAAATACAATTACAGAAACTTTATGAATTATAATGCACTTAACACAAAAATTAACATTCAAATTAATTAACATTCAAATTATCTACTTATAATAAATAAATAAATCTTGAATCTACACTAGTATAGTATAAAAATCTGGAGAATGTTTAATTTTAATTTTTTTTTTTTTGTGCTTCTGCAACTAAAGCAATTCTTTACTTGTGAAATCCACTACGTTATTATTTATATTTACTATATATATATATATATATATATATATATATATATATATAGTTGTTTAATTTAAACGTTAAATATATTCATAAAGTTCATAAATGTGAAATCTTGTGAAATCCACTTTATTATTTATATTTACTATATATATATATATATATATATATATATATATATATATATATATATATATATATATATATATAGTTGTTTAATTTAAACAGGTTAAATAAAGAAATATATTCATAAAGTTCATAAATGCATTGATAAATGTATGTAATGCTAGTGCCTGCAGAGCTTCAGTCGCGCTCCTGAAAATCTGTCTCCCCCTTGTGGAGAAAAACAATATGCTACATCTTTGACTACTGCTGAGCTGTCTCAGTCATTCAAGAGCTTAGTTTGTTAGGTTTAGAGTAACAAATTCATTAAATACCACGTTCAGGTCACCATTCAGTGATTTTTTTCTTCCCTTTTTGATCTTTTATTTTCAATCAGCTTTTCAATGACAGTACATAAAAAGCACCCTAACAAAGCGCCATGGAATTCCAGAGAAAAGAAAGAGCATTGATGCATACAACCAGAGTAACTCCACCCGCAGACTTCCATAGAATCTTAGCTGAAATGTCATAAGGGCCACCTCTGTGGGTGACTGTGAACAATGTAACACCCTGTGACAGCTGCCCTCTCTGCGTCTCAAGAGACTCTAATCAGCAGGGTTGCAGATCTCAGTTTTACCAATAGGACAGAAGTACCTGTCCTTTTTCCTTCCCCTATTTTGTAAAAATAAAGCATATTGTCACTCCTATTAGGCTAGACAATAGTATCATATATTTGATCCTGTTATTGGATGAAACACATTTTAGAAGCTGATTAGAAATGCTTCTAGAAAAAGTCTCTTATGCTCACAAAGGCTGCATTTCTTTGATAAAATAATACAGTAAAAACAGTAACATTGTGAAATATATATAAAAAACTGTTTTCTATTTTAATATATTTTAAAATGTAATTTATTCCTGTGATGGCAAAGCTGAATTTTCAGCAGATTACTCCTGTCACACAATTCTTCAGAAATCATTCTAATATGCTGATTTACTGCTAAAGAAATATTTCTTATTATCATCAATGTTAAAAATGGTTGTGAATTTAAATAACCAATTCTTGAAACGTTTTTCATTGTAAGCAGGAACAGAAGCAGATCATATCGTTAGTTGACACAGGGGATCTCTATGGGGTTCAGGTAGCTCGGTTCACCCTCAAGATTTGTGACACTGCCCTCTTGATCAGGGTTAATAGAAACCAGGTCTTATACTTCATTCCAAAGCCTCTGTGTGGAATCTGATCATTTCAGCCTGAGGTCTAAAGTGTGTGCGTGTGTGTGTTTTGTGTAACAAGACTCCCATGCACTAAATCAAATAAGATGTAACCCTCTTCCATTGTTCAGGCTGCGGCCCAGTGATGACAGGAATGGACAGGAAGGGAAAACCAAAAACACACAAACTCTGTGCTTTTCTGTCCAAAAGGACATTTCTTTCACTGTTTGTGGAAACCGGTCATCCTTACTTAAGAATTCTCTACAGGAAGTCATAGGAGGAGAGCAGTTTTAATAAAAAACAGAAAGGAAACTAATTGTCTGTTGGATGTTCTGTACATCTTGTAAGTTGCAAATAACTTGAACTAAAACTTTGTGTCAAAATGTATATCTTATTTTATTAATTACTTAGCACCTTATAATTATACTTTATGTGGTATTGTTATATTTTATATTTATTTGTACTTTATTTGTCATTATTTGTTTTGTGTAACAATGGTTAATGTAAATGTAAACACAAGGGCTGTCAAACCATTAATTGCAATTAATCACATCCAAAATAAAAGTTTGTTTACATAATATGCGTGTGTACATTTATTATTTATATATAAATACACACACACATACATGTATATTTTTAAGAAAAATTATATATATATATATATATATATATATATATATATATATATACACACACACACACACACACACACACACACACACACATACACAAATAATAACAGTACACACACATACACAGTACACACATATATTATGTAAACTTTTATTTTGGATGCGATTAATCATTTGAGGGCACTAAAACGTAAAAAATTATTTTTTGTAATTTTAGTTTGTTTTTTAGTTTGTAATTTTCTTTAGTTTTAGTTTATAATAAAATTGTATTATGCTACTGGTTGGCAGGATGTTGACCAAAATGTTATATCATGATGAGTAATTTTATTTCACAGTAACGATATATATCACAAGTTATAAATAAGAATTGCTACATAAATTGTATAAAGTAACTTATTAAATAAAAACTTATTATGTGTAATTGTATATTGTATACAATTACAATTGTATTTGTATACAATTGTATTATGTGTAATTGTATATTATATAGCTTTTTCATTCACAGTTACATTTATCATATCATAATGTTACAGTTATTCAGCTTAGCTGAATGTAACATCAGCCTTTGTGTACTTCTAGTTTAACTGTATCTGACTTGTGTTATAAATTTAATTGACTTGGGTAATGGCTGCTAATATGCCTGGAATATAATTGGAATAAATAAGCAAATGCTAAAAGCCTAACAATTATTCCTGCTCTCCACTGCTTGCACCATGAAAGAGCATCAAGGATCTCTCTATACTTGCTAAGTAACTTTGAAAATTGAAGCTGTGTATTAATAATAGATTAAGCAAGGCAATTGCTGAGTTCACTGTAAAATAGGCTATATAAAAATGCTGAGTTCACTGTAAACTAAGAAGACTGGCACAGGCTGCCTTATCTCACACAGCCTCGTGGCAGCAGAGATATCCTGCTATAATTTACTCAGATGAATATCATTTTGCCTGCAGGCCCACTGTACAAACTCATTTTGGCAGAGTGAAGCAGGAATCCCAAACTCAGTTCAATCTGTAAACCCTCCCATGTACACTGTTGTCTTTAGGGAAAAAAAAATCCTCAGTTTTTAGATGCAACAGTGCTATCCTGGATTTTCGAGGATAGATAAGACAGGAACTTCCTAATTGAGATGGAAGTAAATTGGTCAACTCATTACGACATCTGTATTCTGTGCAGACTGTTGACGGTTCTCATTGACTAGATCCGAGAGCAAAGCAAGCTGTTTAGAGAGATTATAGGGAGGGACAGGAAACTCATGGAGCACAGGAACCATTTGACCTATCTATGACATACAGATGTTGCATGCAATAGTCTGCCAATGCTCCTTAATGGATAAACTACAGTATATGATGAATCTGAACATTTCAAGTCTACATTTGCATCACAGCCCTTACCATTTTAATGAAATGTATAAACCCTAGGGGTGGGCGATATTACCAAAATCTTATATCATGATATGAGTCATTTTATTTCACGATAACAATATATATAACAATATAGTTATAAATAAGAAATGCTACATATATTGTATATAAAGTAATCAAATGTATAAAACACTGCATATTCTTCACTGTGTAAATTATTCTTTTTAAAGTTACAAAAGTGGTTTCGTTAAGAGCAGTGAGATATTTTCTCTGTTTTGTTGTTTGATTAACATGAATGACAGACAGCAGAAATATTAGACTGCTGTCACTTTAAGAGCTGCCCGGTTCCTACTGTTACGCACGTGTTTTCTTCCTCAGCTGTTTGCTTTCACTTAAGACCTAAATTACTGTGTTACAAGGATACTTGAAAAACGGGCATTTTGACACATATAAGTGTGTGTATTTAACTGTTCAAGGCCTATAAAGCGGCAAAAATAACACAACACTCCTATTCAAAACTCCTGCGCACTATGAGCACCGTCTTCACCTGCACGAGCCTCTCTGCCAGCACTCAAAATGGCTTAAAAACCTCTTGTTTTTAAACCACAAAGCTTAAAAACGCATGCAAACAATACGTTTTTGTGACCATGTAGCACAGCAACCAAACTATTTTTACACATGACGTGTAACTGCTATAGAGACAATAGTCCAAAATCTCTACAGGTTGACAAATTTCTACCGGTTAATTATGTCTACCTGTATACCACCCACCCCTAACCCTGAAGATAAAACAGTGTGAATATTACTTGACCATCAAATCAACATGATTTCTGAAGAATTATGTGACACTGAAGACACAATTAGTTATAGTAAACTAATAATATTTCATAATATTTACTGTATTTTTTATTTATTATTTATTTTTTTATTTTTTTACAAATAAGTGCATAAGAGACGTTTTGATTTATAGTAGATGGAGAAACAAAAAGACAACAGGGGCTAAAATGTATGGGTCCAAAGAGACCTTAGTGGACCATTTGGATCAGATCAGGAAGCGCTGTTTTGACCATAAAACACATTGCACATTTCTAATGCACATTCTCATAAAGGGTTAAAAATATGAGCACAGCCGAAACCGCTACACATTAAAGAAAACAAATTTATAGGTTTTATATTTCCTATCCACCTTGCTCATCCTGGGAATCTGCAGCTACTGAAAACAATATGGATCATAACTCAAAGACTATGAGCTCCATAAAGGTCTTTAAACAGACCGATGTGCCTGTATGGAATGTATGGTGCAGGATTAAGGGGAACCTGGAAGGGAAAAACAGATGGAAGGAGACAGAAGATGATGGGTGACGGAGGGAAAAACGCTGATCGGGGTCTTTAGTGTCAAACAGAAAAGGAATGTACAGGGCATCATAACACTGAACAAAGACTATACTGTTCTGCTGCCTTTCATCAATTCTATCTCTCCCCTCTCCCACAAATGCATTCAAAACCAAACTCATTAATTACAGATTGCCTGCAAACCAAGAAAACAGAATTGACTAATATTATGGTTTTGACTGTACATGGCTTCATTATCACAGCAGAGCTCCAGACAATACAACTGACTAGGGAACCACTGACTCCTAAAATGAGACATTTAGGCACCAAATTTTTTTTGTTGGCAAATTATAGAATCACTTGATAAAAATGCACTTGAGTTCATTGAGTGCATAACTAACTACTTTTGCTTTTAATCACAGTAACTGTGCACTTTGATGATATGACATTTTTGGATTTTGGATTGGATTTTGGACTACAGCAATTTAATTTATATAAACAAGGGTGTTGTATTTTGAATAAACTTGTTTCAATTTGATGTTATCTGAATATTATTCTCAATGTTTTGTTGGAAATTATTTATACAGTCAAACCCTAACTCTTATTAATAACCAGTCATACAATGTGAGTGAGCTGAGCGCACATAAAGGCCATGACAAAGTCATAATTTCGTAAAAGTGGGAAACTTAGAAACTTCTTTAATCCCAGAGTTTTCAAGTTAGGACTGTGTCAATGAGAAAATATTGTGGACACAGTAGATCCAGCATCCAGCAGAATTTGACTGTAAAGGTGTTGAAATTAATGTTTGTATGTTTGTTTTTTTGATATATATTTACAATAAAACTATAAAGTTGCATGTAAAAAGGACGACAGTATACTGTACAATTATGATAGAATGTAGCATTTCAGTTTACAGCATTTTATAAATAAAAATACCTAATGCACATTTTTTATTCATCATTTTGTAGAAGTAGTTAAAAATTCTTGCAAATTTTTTGTGTAGAAAAGGTACATTCCATTTTGTGAACTCAGCTGTGAATTTAGAAACGTTTCACTGACTCATTTATTTTCATTCAAATTGCTACCTCATGAGCGAATTCAAGTCTATTTTATGAATCTTGAATTTCACTTTATGTATTATGTTTATTACATATTAATTTAAGTTTTTTTCTATGAGTTTTAAATTTCATGTCACTTTGTACTTTAGCTGTTGGAGGTTTTAAACAGTGAACAGTGTCTTCACTGGCTAAGCTCCAGAGATTTAGATCTCAAAGTTAAACTGCTTATATTGGCCCCTACCTAAATGCCATTACATGAGCCCAGTTTTAAAGGAATGCTGGATTAAGCATGCGCTTTGCCGGGCTTTGAAAAGAGCCAACAAAAAGAGCTCTTTATTTGATGCACAGCTCCACCCAAGAAATTTCATATTTCTTTCCATCTAAGCATTCGCCTTTTAAGCCACCAGGCAGTTTGTGGCCTGCAAGTAACGTTCTTGGGTGCTGGCATAGATGTTGTATGCAAAGTTTATGTTTCCTACCCTTTCCGCTTCCAGATGAGTGTGAATGGGAATATAAAGTAAACTTTGGAAAGATTCAGTGTCTAACATAAAATCAGCTATAGTGAATGAAACCTTCAGCCTATAAAAGAGATATAAAGACCCAGGATTGGCTCCAACATTGGCATCAAAACCTCTCACTGGGAATTATAAAGAGAATGAATGTTAAAAGTCTTATTGGATGTATTTTCCTTTCACAGTGACCTTAAAGTTATGGTTGTGGCTGTGGTCAGTGGGTAGATCAGAATCAGCACATCCACAGTAAAATCATTTAGCCCTCTCAGAGTCGACGGCTTGCCCGTGTACAGCTACAAAGCTCTGTATAATTAACAGCTCAAATTGACAGAGTTTGACAGGAGTAGGCCTGGTCTGCGTCAATGTGAAGCATTCAAAGCGTTCTTTTACTACAAGGCAGCATCGCTGCACCGTCTGCAGCTGATAAACATGTACTTGTAAAGGATAACATTAAGAGGACAAACAACATATATCTAAATGTGACTGGCAGTTCATTATTGCAGTATTCAGACTTTGCCTTAAAAGTACAGCACTACAGTATTCCCTTTATTGGACGGCAGAAATGGAATCCATGCGGTGTTTTGTGTAGCCTTTCATGACATGAAATACAGAAGAACGAATGCAGGTTCAGCGACAGTCATTTGAATGTTGTGAGGGAAATAGATCTCCATCTAACAAATCATAAAACTGTAATACACTGACGTTCCTACTGTCGAGTTTTAAAGTGCATGTTCAGTGTTCTTCTGGATTGACCTATAAGAGCTGCATTTTTCTGACTTTCACAGGCATTCACAGGTTAAGAGTCTGAATATCCAACCCATCAGGATGATTTAAAGCTGTATGAAGGTTTAAATCAAGAAAGACGACCTCGTTTCTTCAACTAAATGGGAACTTTTGGCCTTGTGGACTTTATATAAACTCTATTAATAACACTTATTTTACACTCTGACTAGTTTAATGCGTTCAGTAATTTAACATGTCCTATATACACTCAAAGCATGATTTTAGCTGTTTGCTCAGTTAGTACTTAATACTTAATTAAAATTGGTAAAATCTTATCGAATTAAGATTAATTTTACACATCAGTACAAATAACACTTTAAGTTCAAATAAATCTAGTCAGCTGTCTGTGTCACTCTACAAGGATTTTTAGTTTGTTTTCTTCCTTCTCGTGTGTTCCGTGACCTAGGTTTCCCTCGTGTCTGTTTGTGTCATTATGTTCAGGTGTGTCTTGTTAATCATCATTATCCCGTGTATGTAAGTTGCCCTCTTTTGGTTCTTCATTGTCCAGTGTTAACATTTGCTTTGTGCATGTGTTTCCTGCCTGCTTTTTGTGGATTACCTCAGTGGATTAATTAAAGACTGTTTACCGTAATTCATCTTCATGCGTTTATATAACACCGTACCGGGACAATCTGGAAATGTGTGTCCTAATTTTATTAAGTAAAAATAAGTGCACAAAAACCCTTTATAGGAATAAAACTGTGGGACATTAAAATAGACAATATTTTACACACAATACAGTAAATATTGAGATTTATTGTATAATTTATTTAGATTATGATTTTTAAAATTAATAATTTATATTGATTTATGTGATGAATTTATGATTGATTTTCAAGATTGAAAGTCTGTGTCTGGGACAGGGAACAATAAAATCTATATATAAAATGTATCTGAAACCCCAATAATAAAATTAAATGATGAATGAATGGTAAAAATTTCAAAATCAGTTTTAAAGAGATTTTAATATAACAAAATAAAAATAAAAATAAATCTGTTACCTCTAATAAAAACAATAAACCCCCAGGACACCCCACCGAATGGGATATGACAAATTAATTTTATGCTTCTGTTGTGAATCCTCTGATTGCATCTGTCTTTTCTCACTAAAACGGTGTTCACCAGCTCCCCCAAGTTTAAAACTCTGAGATAGAACAAAACTAATGGAGCTGTGAGAATGTCCATCTGTCTGTGTTGTCCTTTGGCAAACGGAGAGCATTTCTTACAGTGGGGGTCTTGTCCTGCCTCAGTAAAGTAATTGGTTATTTAGCCAAGATGAATTGTAAGTGTCTCTGTTTTCCAAAGAATGTCTGTGTTATCTTATGATGTTGTGGGATGAACAGATTTCTGAGAAACACGGATGCATGTTTTCTCTAAATATGAGGGCAAATATTTTGTAAATTGAGGAAGTTTGATGAAAATTTAGCTAAAATGTCTTTTGTTTAATGTTGCTTACAGAGTCGCTAGAGACTTGGTTTTGTAAACTCGACAATGAATTCAGTCCTGGACACATGTTACCTTTAGTGCTTCTTTATAAATTGTGGCAAGTGGAAGTGGGAAGGTCAAGGGCCATATTCCTATTTCACAAGGGAGCAACAAAGAGATTAAAGCTTAGAAACTAAAAGCAGGAACTCTAAGTCACGTGTTGACCTTAGCAGAATGTACAAAAATGCAGAAGTCCAAACACTAGATTACGTCTACTTAAAAATAAAAGAATCACATTTAAAAACAAACTTAAATACATGTGTAAGATTTTTAAATGTTTTTAGAAGAAGTCTCTTATGCTCACCAAGGTTGCATTTTTTGATTAAAATACTGTAATATTGTGAAATATTATTACAATTTTACATAAGTGTTTTCTATTTTAATATAGATTTATCTATTTAATTCAACATTGATTACTCTAGTCTTCAGTATCACATGATCCTTCAGAAATCATTCTGCTCAAGAGCTCAAGAAACATTTAATTTTTTTTTCAGAATAGTTTGATGAATAGAAAGTTCAAAAGAACACTATTTATTTAAAATGTATATATTTCTGTAACAGTCTCTACTGTGTCTTTTGATGTATTTAATGCATCCTTTTCTGAATAAAAACTATTTACAAAAAACTTACTGTAGATATACAATGTTTTAAAATTGGTCAGTCATACTGCATGTCTGAGTATTTGGATCTGTATGACAGATATTTGAATATAAAATCTTAAATATTTATCAACTAAGATACCAGCATGCAAATGTTTGCAGTTTTGTTAGACATAAGAATCAAACAAACCTTCAGTCTTGTAAAAACAGATGAAATGAGATTCTGTATTTCATTTTTGGGAGAAACTACTAACTTTAAAACTCTATTCCAACAATAATATTTTCCTCCAAATAAAGTCTACGCTCCTTTACATTATTAATGTAGGATGTCTGACCGCAAGGCTGTTTGTGCAGAATTAGGGAAAAAAAAAAAAAAATGGCAGAGCTGTTAGACAGAAGTAATTGCTCTTTAATCAGCAATAAAATACACAAAGGTTATAAGCAAAACATATGCATACTGCCAAAAGCATCCATCAAGAAATGAGATGCAAATGTTTACATGGAGCAAAGGAATAGGCTCTCACGCTTGACAGCACGTTACATACAACACAGCACGAGACTTTATTAATACTTTAACCATGTCCTCCACTTACACCCATATCATGCAATAAAAAAGGCAGATGGTAACAAGCTCAACTGATTATAGTCAATTAGTTCTGGTTATTCATAAAAAAAAGAGGCCTAACTCCTAAGAGTATTGATTCAGTTCCTGACTCCTGTGCCAGATTTCACCACCCCAACTTCCATAAAACTACTCCAGCCAAGATAATGTCTTTCATCTTTTCCTTTACGATAAATCGCAGCCAATTCCCAGTAATGTTTTAAGCCTAGTTTAGCCCCGTTTTATGATAAAAGTAGAGGAAGGACAGCCAGTGGTACACTACAGCATTCCATGCACAAGTCATCAATTTACATCAGCCCACAGGGACCTACAAGAGGTGTAGGGGACCTATAAATCATCTGAAGCGTGACACTTGCAAAAGATTGGGGAAATGCAGCTTACTGCTAGTTAGACTCTATAGGGAAAGTCATGAGGTTTGGGGGAGAGCAATAAATCTGGAAGCGTGCCTTATAGAATTAACCCCATTGCCTTGATGCTACTCAAAGGGACACATGTCAGGGTGATCTAATGGGGTTAACTCTCACTACAAAAGCAGCCGGAGTACGCTTACAAAGAAAGTATCAGAAGATGCGAGGCATTCACTTGACAGACATTTATAAAGCTTCTCAGTTAGCTACTTCCACCGCTGAAGATTTAAAAGCAAGCAAAACAGAGTGGGTGCTCTCAAACAGAAGCCAAAGCAATAAGACCGTAAGCGCCCAGCGAGTGCCAAAATCAACAAAGGTGAGCAGCCTGGCTTAAAATGCAATGAGGAATTAAAACTTCTGGTTCTTCAAACTAAGTGGGAGGAAAAAGTGCTCCTAAATAAACATTAAAACCATTACATGATTGCACATATATTTTGTAAATATTTGCATAAAAAAAAAACTACTGTGATGTACAATAAGCTTGAAAACAACTTTTGCAGATGTAAAATTACCTATTTAAGTGCAGCATTTTAGCGGTTTGCTTTATAACCAAAAAATGTATAACTCAAATCTGTCATTTTTCCCTAGTTTAACATTTGGGAAAGCAGTCTCATTAAACATATTGTGGTTTGAAATGTTTTACTTCCAAATCGAACTCCTGCCAGCTGAAAATCCAGATTTATATGGTTGCTGAGCACCATTTTCTGCTTCAAATGCTACAAGATGGAGGGTGTTATATGACACTGTCTTTGTTATTAATCTGACATTTGTCACAGTGATTGGTGTGATGGGAGTAAGAACATATGAGTCTCTCACTAAATGAGAAAAGCACAACAGATTATTACTATTATTATTTATTTATTTATTTTTTTTTTTTTTTGTGGAGTGCAGTGTTTGTCTGCCCTGAAAAATCAGGCACTTTAGACCATTTGAGTAGATCTGAGCCCAACTTCTTTTATTTCTTTTTCAAAGAACATTTTTGGCATTGCTAGAATAGAAGAGGCAAGTAAAATCAGTCACTAGTCATAATTGTCTCCAGTTGTGATAATCTGTACACTTGGCAACGTTATATTATGCATTGTGACAGTAGCAGAATTTGGAGATAAAAAGGTAAACAGTATTACTAATATCTGAGTCAGAAACAACAAATCTCAAATTTAAGCATTTAATGCTGAGGTCAGTGTTAAACACTTCCTATTACAAACTTAATATGCAGAGCCATTTCTAGGTTGAAAAACTGTGGTAGCATCAAAACACGTAAGTGCCAGGTATACTTTTTCGATTATAGCTGAACGCAGAACGAGTTCGCCTTATGCGCACTACCTGCCAATGCAGTGCATTTATAATAAAATAACTGTGTTTCAGACAATTGTCTAGAAAACTATGGACAATGACTAAAGAAAAGGATGAGGGGAAGATGCCTTTGCTTTCATCAGAGGTGCTTTTAAAGCTTTCAGCTACTTACAGGAAAGGCCAGCTGCAAATAGCTGTCAGGTTGGAAAGAGACCATGCAGGGCTCTGGTTATCCACTGTCACTGCTCTCCAGTAGGGATGGCAAGATTCCCCGATTCGCTCGGTGCATCGGCTAAATAAATAAATAAATAAAAAATAAAAAAAAATAAAAAAAAAAATAAAAAGTTAACGATGCGATGCATCGGTTTAAAAAGTGTGCATCTGATACAAGTTGATATTTGTATCGCGATGCATCGTTTATAACATATTTGCATCGGTAAAAACCGATTTATTTATATATAATTACTAATGGATGCGCTACACTTTTATTGTTTAGAAAGTGACCAATAATCTGAGACTAATTATTTTACATGTAGATTAATTTCTCCTCTCGAAACTGTTTCTCAAGCGCGTTCTCTCGCCGCTGTGCGTGAATATGATGAAGCACAACACCACTGCGGAGACCTGAGGAAAAGCGGGGATTAAAGTCCAAAACCTGACTTGAAATAACCTAACAAATCAGTTGGGGTTAAAGCGGTTGTAAACGACAATGTAAATTCACACAATCTAACTAATTTGTGCACGCTTATTCTTAAGCAGCCCTTAATGTCGATCATGGATCAAATCAATCCACCATGGCAAACAGCGAATATATATGTGCTGTTTAATGCATTTGAGACGTTTTGTTTTCCTCAGTGCATAACTGACGTCACGAGTATATTTTTCATCTGTAAATGTTAGAATGTCATGCAAATATATCCATTTTGCTATCAGGAGTGGGCTTACGCGAGTGGACGAGCACTGCTGCGCGCATGCGAGCTAAACAGACGCAGCGCAATAATTCTGAGTCAAATATGCATTTTATGATAGCAGTAACTGTAAAGGGACTATTGTAATGGGTAAATAATTAGTTTTAATGTAGCGATTTTAACTTTTAGTTTAGTGATTCTAATGCTTTAAAGAACAATATTAGATTGTAATGTTCTAATGCTATCTGTTCTAACTATAAAAGGTACTGCTGTTATAAAACCAGAGAGAAAGGCTAGTATGTGAGAGAGTCAGTGGTAATATCATTGCATTCCTATTGGTCAGTGAGCTCAGCTTAGCCTGACAGTTTGCCTGCCCTGAACCAGGTTAGCTTTCCAGCATAAGTAGCCACAGTGGCTGAGGTTGATCTTTGTTAAATTTGCTTTATGGAACCAAATCATTTGACAGTGAGTCAGACTAACTGAAATAGGCCTGGCCTATTTGGTAAACTTGTTTTATAAAACAGGCCTCGAGGCATTAGAAGTCAGAAGACACGTAAGTTAATTTATGATTTGCTCTCTGTCTGAACCAAAGAAATAAAAGTGATCATATTTTTTCAGTTGCATCGTATTGCATCGAATCACATTGTGTTGAATCAAAATCAAATCGCACTGCATCGTAATAGGGGTGAATCGTATCGCATCGCTAGCTGCTTCATATGTATCTTCAATATATTGTATCGTTGGCTATGCATTGAGATGCGCATCGCATCGGCCTCAGTTATGGAGATGCACATCCTTACTCTCCAGAAAGATCCTCATCCTGACTTTGACATAGAACATGACAAGCCCTGTGAGCTGCTGTAAACTGTTTGTTTGGTCACTTGAGCTATTACAAAAAAGAAATATACTTTAAACCCAGCATTTTCAAAACCTGGTTTTATAATGTTCATAATGTTACAACCCGAATTCCGGAAATGTTGGGACGTTTTTTAAATTTGAATAAAATGAAAACTAAAAGACTTTCAAATCACATGAGCCAATATTTTATTCACAATAGAACATAGATAACATAACAAATGTTTAAACTGAGAAATTTTCAATTTTATGCACAAAATGAGCTCATTTCAAATTTGATGCCTGCTACAGGTCTCAAAATAGTTGGGACGGGGGCATGTTTACCATGGTGTAGCATCTCCTCTTCCTTTCATAACAGTTTGAAGACGACTGGGCATCGAGGTTATGAGTTTCTGGAGTTTTGGTGTTGGAATTTGGTCCCATTCTTGCCTGATATAGGTTTCCAGCTGCTGAAGAGTTTGTGGTCGTCTTTGACGTATTTTTCATTTGATAGTGCGCCAAATGTTCTCTATAGGTGAAAGATCTGGACTGCAGGCAGGCCAATTCAGCACCTGGACTCTTCTACTACGAAGCCATGGTGTTGTAATAGCTGCAGTATGTGGTTTTGCATTGTCCTGCTGAAATACACGTCATCTGGAGGGGAGCATATGTTGCTCTAAAACCTTTATATACCTTTCAGCATTCATAGTGCCTTCCAAAACATGCAAGCTGCCCATACCGTATGCACTTATCCACCCCCATACCATCAGAGATGCTGGCTTTTGAACTGAAAACTGATAACACGCTGGAAGGTCTCCCTCCTCTTTCGAAGGACACGGCGTCCGTGATTTCCAACAAGACTGTCAAATTTGGACTCGTCTGACCATAGAACACTTTTCCACTTTGAAACAGTCCATTTTAAATGAGCCTTGGCTCACAGGACACGACGGCGCTTCTGAACCATGTTCACATATGGCTTCCTTTTTGCATGACAGAGCTTTAGTTGGCATCTGCAGATGGCATGGCAGATTGTGTTTACCGACAGTGGTTTCTGGAAGTATTCCTGGGCCCATTTAGTAATGTCAATGACAGAATCATGCCGATGATTGATGCAGTGTCGTCTGAGGCCCGGAGACCACGGGCATCCAACAAAGGTCTTCGGCCTTGTCCCTTACGCACAGAGATTTCTCCAGTTTCTCTGAATCTTTTGATGATGTTATGGATTGTAGATGATGAGATTTGCAAAGCCTTTGCAATTTGACATTGAGGAACGTTGTTTTTAAAGTATTCAACAATCTTTTTATGCATTCTTTCACAGATTGTAAAGCCTCTGCCCATCTTTACTTCTGAAAGACTCTGCCTTTCTAAGACATCCCTTTTATAGCTAATCATGTTACAGACCTGATGTCAGTTAACTTAATTAGTTGCTAGATGTTCTCCCAGCTGAATCTTTTCAAAATTTCTTGCTTTTTCAGCCCTTCGTTGCCCCCGTGCCAACTTTTTTGATACCTGTAGCAGGCATCAAATTTGAAATGAGCTCATTTAGTGGATAAAAGTGTAAAATTTCTCAGTTTAAACATTTGTTATGTTCTCTTTGTTCTGTTGTGAATAAAATATTGGCTCATGTGATTTGAAAGTCTTTTAGTTTTCATTTTATTCAAATTTAAAAAACATCCCAACATTTCCGGAATTCGGGTTGTAAATATTTCTGACTGTTAAATGTAAAATCATGAACTGTGCAACATATACTCTGGAATCTATGTTCAAGTTTGCTACTAGGCCACGTAAGCTTCAGTGATTTTAGCCATGTTCTCATTCTACAGCCAGTGTATTGATTTGTTGCTGGAATGCTGTCAGGAACATATCAAAAATGAAGGTGCACAGCTCCTCCAGTTTGCAAGGGTGGATGTGCCATTCCTTGGCAGAATGCCCAACTAGGCCGATAAGACAAGATAAATCCAGGGTAGAACGCTACACACTCCTCTCCCTTCACGGAACGTTAATAAATATTTGGGAAAGACACTACTAGTGCACTATTGGTTTTAATTTAGTGTGAAACTCTTAAATATAAAACACAAATTCCCAAAAAAAGTGTATAGTATTTATTATGTCACAAATTATATTAGAAATAATTAAAAATCCATTACATTTAAAATGGTTATTTAACCTAAAAATGAATAACTCGAATAGTTCCACACCTTTCTAAAAGATTTTTTTTTTTTAAATTGCAAAATACTCTCTAGTCATGAAACACAATGGCTACAGTTACTTGTAATGAAATGGGGACCACTTCTCACTTTCACACCCAGTATTCTACATTTTCTTGAGGATGTTGACACTCCTTGACAGTCTGTGTGTGTGAGCTTATGAATACTGGCCTTTATACCAGCCATGCAGTGGAGTACTGCCAACTCCCACCTTTTAATTTAAGGTGGAGGAAAAAAGAAAACAAAGTATCACATGGTCGTTGTAACTGCAGTGCCCTGTTGCAGTTGAAGGCCATTCAAGTCTTTCTAATATAAGACCATTTGCTTTGTCCTTCAAAAAGAAAAGACCTTTATGCTTGTGGTATAACACATTTTAATACATTCTGCTGAATTTGTCTGGATTAAAAACATTTTAAGGGACTCATTTCTCCTTACATTTGCGTTTGAGATGGGGTTGAATGAATGAATGAATGATGCATTTATATAGCGCTTTATTGTGTATTGCTGTACACCCAAAGTGCTTTACAATCATGTGGGGGGGTCTCTCCTCAACCTAGCTATTCATCAACTATTTTCCTTTTAATAAATATATTGTTTTGTTGAATCCATGACTTTAAAAATGAACCCAAAAATTATGCATGTTTGGCTTTTGTGGGGTTTTAGTGCTTGTTCCTCCATTTACCGTGTGGTTGGTTGTGCTAGTCCAAAACAATAGTAAAGCAAGAGCTGGTGTTGGGGCGGGGGTGGAAGTAGAAGGTCGTGGATGGTCTCTCCCCTTATCCACTTGCACAAAGGAGGGCTTTCTTTTCTCATCCCTTTGCTTTCTTAACTCAAACCACCATTAAACCCCCAGCCCTCCACAGTTCATTGAGAACACAGCGAACACCAGTGGAGCACCGCTGCTCTGGTTGGTTTAAAGACACAGCAGGAGCACTGCAAAGCACCAAACCCTTTCCCAGGCTTGATCCCCTTGAGTGTTTCACCTCTGTGCCATGTCAAAGGAAAAGGGTCTGATCAAAACTACATCATTCTGGCATTTACAATTAATCATAATATTTAAATAATTAACTCTCATGTTCTGTTAAGACCCCATGATGTTTGTGTAAAAATATTCATGGTAATTTTTAAACTATTTTTTTTTTCTTCCCTTCAGATTCTTCTAATGTTTTCCTCTGACCTAATCAGGCAGATATTATTATAACTTTATGCTTATATTTTACCACAAATTAAAAATGAACTTTTCATAAATGTGAAATTCTAGTAACTAAGTGTTGGAGGTAAGTTTGACCTTGCTAAAACACATTGTGGAAAAATAAAATGAAAGACCCCAGACAGAACATTTGGGTTTATCGGTTATCAAGATCTTCACAACATGCTTTTCATTTTTATGTAGTTCCAGAATCAACAGTCGTAATGTGTATTTATTCTCACAGGATCATTAGAAGGTCATAAGCATAAGCCACAAAATATTGTGGAAATGTTTCGCTTTGCATTTCCAAAATTAATAGCAAACCGTATGCAAAAACATAGTCAAGGTTTGCTTTTCTCACATGAGAACAATGGCAACAACCAACATTTGTGACCACTAACTGCGTGATTAAAAGCAATGTAGTGTTCTCATAAATGAAATGAGTTGTTTTTCTCACAGCGGATTTCTATTAAGCCTTCACATGTAAACCATGCAGTGTAAGTAATTGGCAATTAAACAGGTTAACGTGATCCTGGTGCATGTGTGTGGTTGGATACAGCACGCATATGTTACAGGTGGCCGTTTTTTTCTTTTTCTTTTGATAGTAGCAATGCCATGGAGATGAGTATTACCACCATCATGTTTTTCCAGAAATCTTAAAGGAAAAGTTCACCCAAAAAATAAAAATTCTGTCATTAATTACTCACCCTCGTGTCGTTCCAAACCCGTAAGACCTTCATTCATCTTCGGAACACAAATTAAGATATTTTTGATGAAATCCGAGAGCTTTTTGACCTTGCATAGACAGCACCACAACTGATACGTTCAAGGCCCAGAAAGGTAGTAAAGACATAAATAAAATAGTCCATGTGACATCAGTTGTTCAACCATAATGTTATGAAGCTATGAGAACACTTTTTGTGCACAAAGAAAAAAATAAAATACATTATTCTTACTCTTTGCTGCGCGTTCACAAGAGTACCATGACGCATGCATGTGGTGCTGCTGACGCAGAAGCTGGCGTTCTGACGTAGAATGATGTAGATGTTTCACGGCCAGCCATGAAAGTCATTATTGAAAACAGAAGTATCATACATGATGCACGTGTTTAAAAAACACTTAAAGCTACTTACCAACTTAAATCATGAGTTGAGGATTATCCTGTGTCTGAGGAGGCAAACAGCAATGTCATGACAGTGAAAATCCTTTCTAGTTAAAGACAGACACGGTGACATAGTGCTAATCTTAGAAGCAACGAATCAAATCCCAGAGACTGGTTTTAATGGGACTGTGTTTTTGCAGGAGTGCAGCTGTCATTGAGCTTGATTAAATGTATTTATATTAACTTTTGGAATGTGTGTTGGGACTCAAGCAGCATGCTGGAGGCAGAACACAGAGCAGTGCACTGGGGTTTAATGCCTCTCGATGACTCCTATTAACCAGCCACAAACTTGGGGTTTTGTTAAATAGTGAAACTCCTGTGATCTTGTAAAATATATATTGAAGGTGGGTGGCAACCACTGGCATTCTTGGGGTGCTTCTAAGTGTAAAATAACAACATACAGAGAACACACACAACTAAACCAAACAAAACACCATGACCCACTGGTGTTAGGATGGCAGGTCAAGACAGAAAGAATGTAAACACACTTGAACTTCAGAAAAAGCAGTTGCAGGGAAAGGAGGCTGCTGTGTAGAATTTGCACCCATTTAATTAATGAGTTTGTGAAAGTACATTTTAAGGGATAGTAAAATGGCAAAAATAAAATGGTGTCGTTATTTATTTACCTATATGTTGTGCACATTCTTTTGAGTTAGATGTTTGTTCATGAATTGGACTGATCGGATTCATGAGTTCACTAATTTGCAATCTCCAATTCTTTCAGTCAAATTTCAGTTTGTTTGTCATATAAAATCAAATAAAATGTAATGGAATTTGAAAGATTTGAGGGAGTAAATAATGATAGATTTTAAAATTTTGATTTAACTTATATATTTAGACTTAGTTGAATATAAAAACTCAGATGTTCAAAGGATGGGGTAGAAATAACAACGGATAGTCTACCCCAAAATGAAAATCATTTACTCATGTCATGTCATTTCGAACCTGTAAAAATTTCTTTCTTCTGTGGAACAAAAAATAAGACATTTCGAAGAATGTTGGTAACCAAGCAGTTTTGGGCCCCACTGACTTCCATAGCGTTTTCGTTCATAATTTGAAAGTCAATGGGACCTAAAATCTGTGGTTTTCAACATTTTTCAAACTATCTTCTTTTGTGTTCCACAGAAGAAAGTCGTACAGGTTTAGATTAATATGAGGGGGAGTAAATTTTTAATTTTTGGGTGGGCTATCCCTTTAACATTATTAAAGTCTCTACATTTACCATAACCCATGTCTTTAGCATTTCTCAGAAATATCTGTGAATCCCTGAGAAGAATGTGACTACCACAACACCACCAGTTTGTTACATATTGTGTACCACAGCTTTTGTTCACTGATTGCAAATAAACTGTCCCCTCAGGAATTTTAATCTGTTGTACAAAGTCCAGGGACTTAACAGTGCTTTCAGTTTCAAAATGAAAGTCAGGAAGATCCAGTGTTAGCTAAAACAAGTTTAAAGGCAAATCAGAGCTTAAAATGCAGACTACAGTCAAATAGAAACTGGAAAATGCTGTCCTGAGGTTAAATGACATTAAAATGTAATGAGTAATAAAATGATTTAGAAAAAGATCACGTTTCTCCAGTTTTCTGTGGTAGACAGACATGGATAAAGGGAGATTTGAAATTATCTGACGCAACAGAGTTTGGTAATAAAATTCATTTACAAAGTACAGAGATCAAACTGTGGAAGGGAGTTCAAAAAACACACCACGCATGCATTCACACACTTTTTCCTCATGTCTGGCCAAGAAGAAAGACCTCACTCAAACTAACCTTGAACTGCTGTCTGCCTGGGTTCTAGCAGTGTCATAACTGAAACACCTACAAGTGGTCATAGTCCTCAACGCTGACGTGTAGCATGACTCTCCAGACAAACCCTGACTTGGACTGAAGCTAAAGATGAAAATTTGCTGAGGCTGTTATTCTGGTCCAGAAGACCGAAACAATCTTTGATGGTTAGGGTATAGGTTAGGTCAAGTCTCTTAGCAGCCTGGATCCTCCCTTCGGCATTGCTTTGAGATCACAGCAATTATATGTGATACTATCTCAACAACCTTGAGATCTGAGGAAACTGTCCGGTGAAGTCCAGACCAGAACTGAGACAACTTTTCCTTTTGTGTATTTCAGAGGGATTTCAAACCAGGGGCGGAAAATCCTTTTTTTTTTTTTTTTTTTTAAAGTGACACAATGTCAACTTAATACAAAGTAAATATTTTACAGCTTCAGTTCACTATCATACTGTACAAAAGCCAATAAAGCCAGTATAAATGAGTCTTTGTATATGAAAATACATAGCATATTTTAGTCTCTTAGGGGGATAATCATATTAGGGGGTCTTAGGCATCAAAAACATTCGGAAAAACCCTGGTAAACATTACATTTACTAGTAAATAAATGAAATAATAAATAAATCTGCAGAATAGCGAATAGTGAAAGGCTATGACTCTTTTCCCCCAAATATGGGTCAAATTTCAATGCCTAAAGGCCGCAGATAAAACACTTCTGACAAAATCTATTTTAATACATGCTTTTCATTGTGTTTGCATACTGTACGTTCTTGATAATGTCATAGATTAAAGTCTGGTTACAAAAACAGTGTAATATTTATAGCATATACATATATATATATATATATATATATATATGTATATATATATATATATATATATATATATATATATGTATATATATATATATATGTATATATATATATATATATATATATATATATATATGTATATATATATATATATATATATATATATATATGTATATATATATATATATATGTATATATATATATACACACAGGTGCATCTCGATAAATTAGAATGTCGTGGAAAAGTTAATTTATTTCAGTAATTCAACTCAAATTGTGAAACTCGTGTATTAAATAAATTCAATGCACACAGACTGAAGTAGTTTAAGTCTTTGGTTCTTTTAATTGTGATGATTTTGGCTCACATTTAACAAAAACCCACCAATTCACTATCTCAACAAATTAGAATATGGTGACATGCCAATCAGCTAATCAACTCAAAACACCTGCAAAGGTTTCCTGAGCCTTCAGAATGGTCTCTCAGTTTGGTTCACTAGACTACACAATCATGGGGAAGACAGTTCTTCCCCATGATCTGACAGTTGTCCAGAAGACAATCATTGACACCCTTCACAAGGAGGGTAAGCCACAAACATTCATTGCCAAAGAAGCTGGCTGTTCACAGAGTGCTGTATCCAAGCATGTTAACAGAAAGTTGAGTGGAAGGAAAAAGTGTGGAAGAAAAAGATGCACAACCAACCGAAAGAACCGCAGCCTTATGAGGATTGCCAAGAAAAATCGATTCAAGTATTTGGGTGAACTTCACAAGGAATGGACTGAGGCTGGGGTCAAGGCATCAAAAGCCACCACACACAGACATGTCAAGGAATTTGGCTACAGTTGTCGTATTCCTCTTGTGCGTCTTGCCTGGGCTAAGGAGAAGAAGAACTGAACTGTTGCCCAGTGGTCCAAAGTCCTCTTTTCAGATGAGAGCAAGTTTTGTATTTCATTTGGAAACCAAGGTCCTAGAGTCTGGAGGAAGGGTGGAGAAGCTCATAGCCCAAGTTGCTTGAAGTCCAGTGTTAAGTTTCCACAGTCTGTGATGATTTGGGGTGCAATGTCATCTGCTGGTGTTGGTCCATTGTGTTTTTTGAAAACCAAAGTCACTGCACCTGTTTACCAAGTAATTTTGGAGCACTTCATGCTTCCTTCTGCTGACCAGCTTTTTAAAGATGCTGATTTAATTTTCCAGTAGGACTGGGCACCTGCCCACACTGCCAAAAGCACCAAAAGTTGGTTAAATGACCATGGTGTTGGTGTGCTTGACTGGCCAGCAAACTCACCAGACCTGAACCCCATAGAGAATCTATGGGGTATTGTCAAGAGGAAAATGAGAAACAAGAGACCAAAAAATGCAGATGAGCTGAAGGCCACTGTCAAAGAAACCTGGGCTTCCATACCACCTCAGCAGTGCCACAAACTGATCACCTCCATGCCACGCCGAATTGAGGCAGTAATTAAAGCAAAAGGAGCCCCTACCAAGTATTGAGTACATATACAGTAAATGAACATACTTTCCAGAAGGCCAACAATTCACTAATTTTTTTTTTTTTATTGGTCTTATGAAGTATTTGTTGAGATAGTGAATTGGTGGGTTTTTGTTAAATGTCAGCCAAAATCATCACAATTAAAAGAACCAAAGACTTAAACTGCTTCAGTCTGTGTGCATTGAATTTATTTAATACACGAGTTTCACAATTTGAGTTGAATTACTGAAATAATTCTAACGACATTCTAATTTATTGAGATGCACCTGTATATATATATATATATATATATATATATATATATATATATATATTTTTTTTTTTTTTTTTTTTTTTTTTTTTACTGTAAAGACAAAAGAAAGGTTAAATAGATAATTATTATCGACTTCTTATGATTCGAGACGAACATTGATACTCAGAGTAAAAATCCAGGAGGGACCTACAATTTAAAGCAGTTGGGAGGAGAAAGAGAGAGAGAGAGAGAGAGAGAGAGAGAGAGAGAGAGAGAGAGAGAGAGAGAGAGAGAGAGAGAGAGAGAGAGGAGTTTTGGATCTGCATCATTTCAAGGCAAGGCAGTTTTCACATTATGACTGCGCAGGCGATGAAGAAAAAAACCGGACACTTCTCATTAGTGTTTTTGACTGCGGACCGTGTCATGGGTGAGCTGACGGCATCTTTTAAGATTAATGGACACTTTGCGAAATTATGACAAAGGTGCATAAACTTAGACAACACTTTCACAGAACTTTATGAAATACATCAGTGGAGAGTTAGCGGGGCTGCTGGACTGCACTCGATGCGCACAAGGCGCATTATCTAAATTGAAGCTGTTGGATGTACTTTTTCTAACGATCGTTTTTTAAAATCTGTTTTTACTTGCATGTCATGGCACTATATTTTGTTTACTTATTGACTCTATTGGCGCTGATTTTGCCTGGAGATATTTGGGGAGCAGGAACGTACGCGTCACGATACACTCAACATGTGGATGAGAGTCAGTCTGTATCAGCTGCACAGAGTGGATCTAAGGTGACCAGCAGACACAGGTAAGTTTTCATTTTAGCAATACACCTCAGAGTTGATCATTTAATAATTTTTAACATTATCAGTAATAAAATAATACACTGAAAATGTTTTGTCATATAAAGTATAATGTATACGTAAATCTGTATTTTTAATTATTTCATTATTATTCTTAAGTATTTATACCATTATATTTATTTTGTTTTGTGATCTAAATGATCAGAATTATGTCTAGGGCTGTTTTGGGCTATTCTGTAGAGACTTCCTAACTTTGTGGCACTTATTTTTTATTAAAAGATTCATAACCAAGTAGAAAAGTGTGAAATATTGGTAGTTGGGGCCGAAGCATTTTCATGGTGTTCAAAATTACTTGCTTATCATATATGGTTAACTGTCACAGCACTTCATCAAGTCATGTACCATTGCTTACAAACATTCAAGCTGAGTTTCTAAGATCATGTGGTGTGTGTCACACCTGTCTGAGCTGGCTGTGCTGATGCTGCAAATATAAGGTTATACTGTACTGAGTTTATTAGTTTCTAGTCACTAAATCTAGTATGAAATTGCAGACTCTGGGTGAGTGAGCTTCTGTTGGACAGGTCTGCCCTTTTTTGGCTTTACTGAGCAGACGTCAGTGCATGTGCAATGGGACGGAGGCCAAGCGGTGAAGACCTTAAGTGCACTTATCCTGGCACTAGCACAGCCCAGTGGAGTAAAGAGGTTCTGCACTACACTAGTTTGGGAAGAATGTGTTGGCCCCTGCTGGCACCACTGCTTAAGACTGTCTGTTTGAACTCTGCTTTGTTTTTACAGATGTGTGAAATATTAGACAACTTGTGGTAGCTGAAATCCTCCTTCACAGCGTGTTCCGTGTTTCCTGTCTGTTCAACATCTTGGATGATATCAGCTGCTCTTCTACTTTTTGATTGAGATGTACTATGACTTACAGTCCGGATTATGCCTTATAAACAGCTGGTATGCACAGATGCTTTCAATCCAACGGAAAAAAAAAACGTGCCAGTTGCCAGTAAAATAAATATTTTTTGCTGATGTATATTTTGTGAAGCTATTTCTCCAAAACAGATGCGAGAAGACTGAAAGAGACATTAACAGTTCTCCTTAACATTAATTTTACTAACAAACTTTTATGTGTAAAGTCCGAAATATGACATGCATTTAAAAGATCTTAAAATAAATTGTTTAATATATATAGCACCGTAATACCTTACCTTTTAACAAATATGTTGTTCCAAATGCTTATCTTTCACTGTGATGCATTGCATGGAATCATAAACAAATAGTTCCTACTATGACAAATCTTATGATGTTGCATAAACTTTGTTAGTTTCATTCTTGATGTAAAGTGTATACATGTATGTAAGTGTTCTCAGCAAACATGCGCACTATGTTTGCTTGTCAGGAGTATAAGCAAACAGTTTGCTGAGCTCAACTTTTATCTAAATTATTTAGATTTCAAATAGGAAATACACACTTTCTTACATCTAAACCATAATTGCAAACATTTGTGAAATTGGATATAACAAGTAAATACGATACGGAATCAATATAGGGACACTGACCAAGCCAATTGTAATATCTTTGTGTGGAGATATTTTGGACAGTGTTTAAAAAAAAGTGTATTTGGTTTTGGATATGAATTCCTGTGGTTCTGCACATTAACCCTGCAAAGCCTTCCATATCAAATAATAGTCAAAAAATCTATATTGTTTTTTAAATGAAACATTTGATTAAACTTTAAGGCAAAAGATGCATTTCTTTTCTTCTTTTTTGAGTATCATATTTGGCTACATTATGCTTTTATGGCTCATATAGTATGACATCGGAAAATATGGTGTTCATACTTGAGGGAAGACCAAACACCTAAATTGTATTCAGAGGCTTATAGCAAAACTTATAGCAAAAATATACATTTTGGTACAGCAGTTATCTATATGAAAAAAAAAAAAATCAATATGAAATTGTGATGGCTTGTAATGTAAATCAGTGAGATCTTTATAACAGTATAACCGACTTCTTACATAAAAGTATATATCATTTGTCACTCTATATTTCCGAATAACAATCTTATTAAGATGATATTCAAATGCTTTATGTTTTATCATCAGAGTTGTGTAGTTTTTATGCTGGGGGCAAAACATATAATGCAATGTTTCTCAAATGCCTGATGTATCATATTTATATTTTATTTATTTTTCTAAAAAAGTGTGTGAATGGATAATCAAGTAAACCTAAGCTGCTTCAGTCCAGTAAGTGTCTATCTTTAAATATTATTAACAATATAAAAGTCTGTAAAGATTAAAAGTATAAAATACTAGTCAGATGACAGAAGGCAAATGGTAGATTGTGTACACAGTTTTGAACATGTTGATAATTTAGAGGACTTAGAAATTTGTGTATCATATATGGCTCTATGATACACATATGTGACCCTGGACCACAAAACCAGTCATAAGGGTCAATTTTTTTAAATTTATACATCATCTATAATAAATAAGCTTTCCATTGATGAATGGTTTGTTAGGATAGGACAATATTTGGCCGAGATACAACTATTTGAAAATCTGGAATCTGAGAGTGCAAAAAAATCAAAATATTGAGAAAATCACCTTTAAAGTTGTCCAAATGAAGTCCTTAGCAATGCATATTACTAATCAAAATGAAGTTTTGATATATTTATGG
Source organism: Spinibarbus caldwelli (assembly GCA_039654775.1). Lineage (NCBI taxonomy): Eukaryota > Metazoa > Chordata > Actinopteri > Cypriniformes > Cyprinidae > Spinibarbus > Spinibarbus caldwelli. The sequence goes on from CM077240.1 coordinate 24,187,447, forward strand.
TAGGAAATTTACAAAATATTTTCATGAAACATGATCTTTAGTTAATATCCTAATGATTTTTGGGATTAAAGAAAAATCGATAATTTTGACCCATACAATGTATTGTTGGCTATTACTACAAATATACCCGTGTGACTTATGACTGGTGTTGTGGTCCAGGGTCACATATATGGCTTTATGATACATCATATATGGCTTTTATCATATATAGGCTTTAAAGGGTTAGTGATGTGTTGCCTCATTCGATGTGAAAAAGTCTGCAAATAAGGCTAATGGAAGAAAACCGTGAGAGCAAATCTTCAAATGTGGCCTGTAGACTTTAGATTGCACAGATTTTCTCTGTTGGCCTAAAACACAAAGAAAACCTTCTACTAATCTGCCTTTAGACATCTTACTTAGATATATTTGAGCTTTGTTTGTATGGATAACTCAATTACCCTGAAGACCTACCCACGGTTTCTCGTTTGAGCGTAGCAATACTTTGCCCTATTGTTGCTGTGTACTCTGTGTACACTATTATTTCTGTCCAAGTTCTGTTTCTGCTTGAGATGCTGAAGTGATACTTCATTCCTTGCCAAACTGGGTTCTGTGGATTTTATCCTGTCAAGGCAAAGTGTTTATATTCAGCCGCCTTAAGCTGGATGTTCTTGAGTTGGAGTGGCACAGGCTTGACACTTGCGTCTAGGTCTTCTTGTTTATATGACTAAGCAGTGAATTTTATTCTTGTATAAAATTAAATGCTGACAGTTGCAGTGTGTGTGTTGTAAAAAATAATTAGATGACTGGAAGTGTTTATAGAAAGAGTTAAAAAAAATACTGATTCAATCCTGAAAAAAAAAAAAAAAACATTGAGTGGTAATTAAATCGAGAGCAAAAATACATGGTACAAGAATGCTGGACATTGGAACCCATTCTTAAGACTGATCTTGTACAAAATCAAAATGGATTTGTGTACATATGAGACAAAGAGGCCATTGTGACTCCAAAGTTTTTGTTTACTTTTCCTCTCTCAAATTTGTTAAAGCTGAGAACCACTGTTTCCTTTTTTCCCATTGGTATACATGGACCCAGGCCTTTGTCCTTCGTTTTTTACCTCCCCCACAGAATAAAGCTGAAACAATGGCTCAGTGTTCTATTCACCATCACACTTTTAGTTGTATACTCCAAACCACAATTTATAAGTTCTATTTAATGCTTCTATGCACATTCTGTTTTTCATGAATCCATCCAGAACTTTGCACTATTAAAATTTAGTTCTCTTTTATCACATCCTTAATCCCAATATGCACTCATAAATATTCCACATTATTTTACAAACCAACATAACATTTTGTATTCATAATGACGATCAAATGTAAGACTTTATTCAACATGTGGGCAGATACAAATAGATGCACCTTGACTAATCAAAGATTGAGTGGGTGTAGAATTTGAAAAGCATGGTTGTCTGTGGTGAAGATGTCCGTGTTGAACTTGTGTACTCTCAGTGTCTGGGCCCCATTTGTTTGTATGTGTGAGAGCACTTGCAGCTGATGCATCGAGACATTCCTGTCTCAGCAGTGCTCATGATAACGAATCATTAACCAGGCTCAATGAGTTATTGTGATGAACCAGAAGCATTGGATTTCAGCCTGGTTTCGATCACATCTAAACAAGCTCCCTGAGAAAACACCATCATTTATCACTTTAATCAGAAAATGAGTTTTTAAATCATACAGCACTCCAAGGTGTTGGGGAAACTACATTAAACTCGCTAAACTTTCTAATATGAAGACACACTAGAATTCCACTTGAAAAAAAAAAAGATCTTTGATTATTATTTTATTTTTATTACCCTATTTATATGAATGTACTTCTGTGTGCCCAGAGTAGATGTATATCGCTGAGCAGGATGGGGATATCCCTCCCCTCATTCACTTACAGGATGGGCGGACATTTAAATTATAAACATCAAATAAACCCAAGTGACAAACAATTGTCTGAAAAAAACAAACTCTTATATTTTATGATAAACTGGATGGTAGTCATGAAAAATCGTTAAAGGGATAGTTCACCTAAAAATGAAAATTATGTCATTAATTCATGTCGTTCCACACCTGTTCATCTTCGGAACACAAATTAAGATATTTTTAATGACCCTCCATAGACAGCAATGCAACTGAAATGTCCCAAGGCCCAGAAACATAAGGACATTGTTAAAATAGTCCATGTGACATCAGTGGTTAAACTGCAATTTTATGAAGCTATGAGAATACATTTTGTGCACAAAGAAAACAAAAATAACGACTTTATTCAACAATTCTTCTCCTCCACATCATCATTTTATTATAACTGAATAAAAATTGATATTCTCATTACAAATTTGGGAAGAAAGTTGCGTAAGTTGCAATTTCAAATGCATATAATAAGTGGCCAAAACAGCAATTGCAAAGTTGTTACATCAAAGCCTAACATAATCACATATATGTGTATGTTTCATTCACTACAAAGACCTGATCATTAGAATCATTAGTTCCGGAACTGGACAACACTGGTTGCATTGTATTTTGTTGATTGACTAAAAAGAAACTCTCTCCGATTATTTTAGTAGGGTTTTCCGTCCAAATCGATGGACTCGATGGATACATCACATGCTCTGACAGAACAGAAAGACAATTTTGTTCCAAGCCTAACGCTGCCATGACCTTGCTAACTTATTTGATGCTTTTTGGGTGTCAAAGTTTTGGTTTTGTGGGTGTCACTAGAAGAAAGTTTTGGTTTTGAAGGGCAATTATTTGTACTTTAATTACAGAGTATGTTTTTAATTTAGCTCTGTCTTAAATTAAGATGGCAGTCCTCAACCATTTGAATTGAAGCCTTAATAAGTATAATTTGCCTATGCTTTGTACACAAACAGGAACTGGTGTGCCTACGTAGTAACAAAGACTGTAAGCTGTGTAATGGAAGATGGAGTGGAGACGTATGTGAAACCGGAATACCAGCGTTGTGCTTGGGGCCAATGTTCCCATGTGGTTTTGTAAGTATTCATGAGAAAAAACACAGCCAAATTGCATTTCATTTAATCTTGGTTACCACTTGCTGTTATGACAGTGTCAAACGGGAAAGGTTTGGAACGTGTCCCTCACTCAACTGGACACATGTCCACCAGAACTATGCATGGAATGAGATGGGAGAGAAGTCGAGACATAAATCAGTCTCACATGAAACTGCTAATGTACCAGAAAGTTACTTGTAATGTTGTTATTTTACTCACTGTTTTAGAGAACACATTCAGTCATAAGTCCAAGATGAAGTTGACCTTTTTCTTAGGTCTCAATAAACCTCGGATTTATCAAAGATCTTCAAAGAAAGCCATAATACTAGTCCCCTATAAAATACAGAAGCCACATCACAAGTATGAATAGAGTATAAACAATGTTCTAATAATAGCAACAACTGCACTTGAAAGTTCAGTAGACACACAAGAGGCTTGCCAGAGCAAAGCAAACACTTTCAAAGATTTTAATGATGTATTGAAAGCTTCGACTGAATAAAATAACAAAAACATGCCCAGAAACAACAGCTCAAAGAAAAAGAAGAACAGGCCTTTTTTGTACTGTTGCCTAGCAGAGTTGTGGCCTTTCGAAAAGTGATACGTAGCCAAGGATATGAACGGAAAAGGAATATTTTCTATCTGCCTACTTGAGAAGTGCCATTAGAGACTGAGGTTAAAGTCTTGAAAGATGATTAAATTAAACTTGACAACTTTAAGTGGCAAGTTTCAGAAATGTCACAGAAGTACACATATGTAAAAGCTGATTTTTTTACAGCAAAAACACTACACATAGAGAACATATTCAAAGTTTCTGCTAGAACTGTATATGATGAAATATCTCACACCACAGGTATCGGACCTATAGAAAACCACGGTACAAGGTTGCCTATAAAATGGTCACAGAGATGGAATGGAAGTGCTGTTATGGCTACTCAGGAGATGATTGCAGTGATGGGAGGGGCAGAACTACTGGTGAAGAAGGTATGGCGTTACTGCACTTTAACCCTAGAACTCATAAAGTGAGTCAAGCTGATCTGATATTTTCATACAATATTTTAAATTCTGCAGTATTCTGTTGTAAATTTTTGTATCATTATTATTTTTTGGCTTCTTTAAAAAAATAGCTTCATAGGTCTCTTTGTAGATATGCCCCCAGTAAAAAGTTTGGACATACCTGAATGATTAAAATAGATGTGTCCAAACTCTGGTGCTGGTCTCAGTTTGAATTAGTAAATGTCAAATAACTTATAAATAATACATTTTAATTACTTGTGCAATCAATTTCCCTCAATAGGGAGAAGTGACAGGGAGAAGATTAGACAACTTGAGGAGCAAATTCAAAATCTTCAGTCAACCTTATACAACATGAATAAGAAATTACATGAGGAATCTCAAAGAGAAGGAATCAGTGGCGGTAACAATCTGGCTGACGCAGCCCAGCCAGGGATGAGGGAGACCATTCACAGCATCCAGACCAAGCTGGACATGCTGGACAACATGACACAGGTCCATGACAGAACCATCACAAGCATAAACAACCACCTTGTGGGTGGCAATGGAATTGGAAATGAGTTGGACAGTCGCTATGGCACACTTAAAGAAGAGATTCTCAGGGAGCTGGAAAGGCGGGTGACACTGTCTTGCTCGTCATGTCAAACCGGAGTGGAAAGCATTCAAAGGCAACAGCAGGAAGACAGAGAGAGGATCCGAGCTCTGGAGAAGCACATCAGTGTGATGGAGAAGCACCACCAACAAACTGTAGATTTGCTCAAGAAGGAACTATCACACTATCAGAGTTGCTGTGATTCCCTGAGCGATCTGGACAGGAGGCTTGGTGCCATTGAGAGGAAGGTCAGTTCGACAGCAGAGACGTATGATATCCTTAGAGGACGTCTTGAGAAAGAGTTGAGGGGATCAGGCAATGGCAATGGCGGTCGGGGAAAAGCGCTTGATGAAAAACTAAACAGCCGTCTTAGAGAACTGGAGAGAAGACTGAATGGGACTGTGAGAAAAACCGAGCAAAAATGCTCCCATACTGAGACAAGTATGAAGGAATTTGTCCACCGAGAGATCGGCCAGATAAAGAACTCTGTCCACAGTCGAAATGATGATCATGGTTATAGAATATCTACCGTGGAGATTGATGTCCAAGACTTGAAGCGTTTCATTAACGACCACAAAAATGATCTGGAAAGGTTAGGGAACAAAACAGCTGATCTCGACAGCGGGCTTAAGTCAGCGATTCATTTGTGCACAGAGACGTGCGTTTCAAAAGGGAGTGAGACAGCAGATACAGTGAAAAGCCTGGAATGGAAGGTTGTTGCCAATGAGGAGGACATTAAGAAGTTTGACAGCAAACTAAAGGATTTAAGTGTGTCTGGTGACTCCTTATTGGACCGTATTATAGATCTCAGCCAAGACGTTCAAAAAATTAAGGATCTGACAGGACATAATGGAGAGCACTTTAACCGAATCGTCACCGATGTGGAGAATATGTTACATGACTGTGACGTATGCAATTCGATAAAGGAAGAACTTAATACAATAAGAAACATAACTAGCCATACTTTTAACACGTTCCAGGGAGAACTTACAGATTTACACAGAAAAGTAGATTCAGATGAGTATGCTTGCTCGCTGGTATGCTCAAACCTCCAGGAGGAAGTGGGCAAACTGAAAGAAGAGGTTGAGAAATGCACAGGCCAATGCATGATCAGCATGGCTGACCATCAGAGGAACATGGATAATCAAAATACCATAACTCGCAAGCTTGGCAAAGACCTCAAGTCCATTCAGGGTGAGCTCACAGGGGTAATCCAAACGTTCAGCTCCATCAATGACTCTCTGAAAGGCCTCAGGAACACCATACAGGGGCATGAAAACATTATTTCTGCTCTGGACTCGTCTAAGGAAAGAATTTACTCTGAATTAGATCAGATTCAGGATGATTTGAACAAGCACAAAGTAGACAGTAAAGTGCGTTTCGATGGCATCAGTAGCTTTAACAGAAATTTGATGATTGAAATGGGAGAATGCAAACTTTCTCGAGAAGGGCTGGATAAGAGGCTCTCGAAGATGGAGGATGTCTGCGGTAGACTGGATTCCTTGTCGGTAAACCTTCAGACAATCAAAGATGGCCTGAGCAAACACGTTTCTGGGCTTTGGACATGCGTTAATGACCTAAACTCCACAGTTATCTCTCACGGTGAGGCCATCAACAGCATTCAGAATGTTCACTTAGAGAACATTCATGGCAAAATGAACAACCTCAACTCTTCCATACTGCATGTTCTCAAGAAGTTCCAGAGCTTCACTGAAGAGGACTTCACTGGTATGTTACATATGTCAAGACGAAAACAAATGATATAATTTGTGTTAAGAATTTAAAAGCAATTGGACATATTATACCTCAACTATCCATTTTGTAGTTGTTTTTGAATGTGAAAAACCAAGCAATGTCTTTTGGGCCAATCCTCAGGACCTCCTGGACCACCAGGTCCTCAGGGAGAGAAAGGATCCAAAGGACCACCTGGGCCTCAAGGACCCCCAGGCAGAGAAGGACCACAAGGGAAAGTAGGGCCAATAGGACCCCCTGGTAAATAAATGAGACGAGAAAATAAATAAATAAATAAATAAATAAATAAATAAACATATAAACATATATATATATATATATATATATATATATATATATATATATATATATTTCACAAAATCACCAGAAGAATTTTATATATATTTATTTTATTTATATATATAACAGCTTTCCTGTAGCTCAAATAGTAGAGCATGGCGCTAGCAACGCCAAGATCATGGGTTTGATTCCCAGGGAAAGCAAGAGCTGATAAAATGTAAAAAACTGTAACTTGAATGCAATGTAAGTCGCTTTGGATAAAAGCGTCTGCTAAATGCATAAATGTATATGGTCAAATTAAATGTATTTTTCTATATATTTTCTAATTTTTCTCTTATTTAGGCCTCAGAGGTGAACAAGGTCAGTATGTTCTTACTATTACTACTTCTACGACTAGTAATAAAATGTTGTACTAATAAATTGATATTTCTAAAAATAAGTAATTTTTCTAAATAATTTTTAAAATAATTCTTTCCCTGCTTACCAGGACCTCCTGGAGAGGATGCAAACGTCCCAAGACTGTCATTCTCTGCAGCACTCACACGACCGCAACCCAGTGCAGGCACTATTGTCTTCGACAAGGTCTTTGTCAATGAAAGACAGGCCTACAATCCAAAGACAGGTATGTATGTTAAAAACAAACTTATAGTGTGTGAATTAAGGTCTGTCATAATCATAAATTCTAAATGTATTTTGACAGGTATGTTCACTGCACCTGTGAAGGGGCGATACTTCTTCAGTGCAGTCCTGACAGGTCACAAGAATGTTAAGATCGAGGCAGTCTTGTCTAAATCCAATTATGGAATTGCCCGCGGAGATTCAGCTGGCTATCAGCCTGAGGGTCTTGAGAAACCCATGGCAGAGGCACGGCACACTCCTGGCTCCTTGGTCATCTTCAACATCATACTTCCCCTGGAGAAGGGAGATACTGTCTGCATTGACCTGGTCACAGGTAAACTTGCCCACTCTGTGGAGCCCCTTACGATCTTCAGTGGGATGTTGCTCTATGAGGAAACAGACGACAGATTGTAAGACCCATCTGAGACTCAGTGAAGACACTGTCAGATGTAAAAATTTGTATCTGGACATAACTTTTTTGAAGAACAGTTCTACATATTCAGTGTTGAATAAGGTTTATATTATATGCAGGTTTCCTTTATAACAGGCCATAAGGAAACACAAGATGGATATATTTTTTTTTTTATATGGTTACATTTTTTACATTTATTCTTGAATGGCAAATCATATATTTTAATATACTGTAAGTATGCAGCCATGTTTGCTTATATTAAAAGAACGGCAAAGATTTTTCTAAAAAAAAATAGCACATCCATGTCACTTGTTGCCCCAGAAGAGAATGAGTGACTGGGATCAAACTGGGATCGGACTCAAGTAGAATATTTTACATAATTATCTAATAACCTTACACAATCTTTACTTGATCTGACCTTACAAACCTTCATCATAGTAGTTATTTGAACGTATAACGATACTGTGTGGTTGTCAGCAGCGTGTTGATAGACCCATGAAATACCCATATGCCCCAGTAAACATCACTGATAAATACTGAGAATGGAGATTACCATTTACTGACATGAGAATCATTTTACCTGATAATATTTCAGCAGTCATGTTGTGTGTTTTCTATCAGCTATTTACAATCATATGCCAGATTCAGAAATTAAGCACGCTTGAGCTAACTGGTCAAATGGTTTTGCAAAAAGGTGTGAATTTGTTTTTGATTCATTCAGACAGTTCACTCATACACTGAATCATTTGTAGCATTTTCTCAAACTGCAAAAGAAAACAAACGAGCGCTGGATGAGGTGGATCTTTACCTACAATACAGTGTAAAAACAAACCTTGCAAATGTCTTTTAATGTTTATCAGTGATTAAACAGCACATGCAACTTGTGAACAACTCTGTAAAGATAATTTAAGATATATCCATAACAGTATATAAAAAAAGGTTGGTTGGCAGTACAGTGCATAATATAGTGTATTCATATGCACAAGCCAGTGTATTTACAGTACTTCCCAAATAAATTTGTTTGTTTGACATTTGTAGAGAAGAATGAGAAACGGAACATGACAACAGATACAGTAAGTGGGATGTGTGTGTGTATATATATATATATATATATATTAAAGCTTGTTGTGGATCTACAAGTACATACTTAGGTCTGTACCAGTCCTTTTGGCCACTTGCAATTTTCCTGTATTTTCTGTTTTCCAATCAATGCAATCACTACTTTTCTTTTAAGAAATGCTGTGTTTATGCTCTCAGAAAATGCTAACACAAAAACCACGGACAACATACTGTATGTGAAAAACATAAATGTAATTTATTTTTTTTAAAGCATCACGCTCACGCTACTATATATATATACCATTATCCCCTTGTAACTTTCAAGCTTCATTAAAATACACCTCAAGAAGAAGGAATCCAGAGATCATGAGAAAATATGGATCTGTGTGTACTGTTGGTGTGGTTTCAGTTTAAAATTAGGAAAGATGTTTTTCCCTCAAAGGCTCCATTCAGGTTTTTTAAAGATGGATACAATAAATATTACACATGATATTTTCTATCATTTCCCATTTCCTCACTGTGTTCTTTCATATGTGCGGCACATTTCTTCACTTAATCTCCAAATTTGGAAAAGTAACTATAAAAGGATGAATTCAAATAAAGCAGGCTGTGCAGAGAGGGACATTTTTAGACATGCCAGAGGCTACAGATCAGGAAACTTCTGTAACCCATTCTCTGGTGACTCTTCCAAAGAAAACTATCAAAGCTGTTTGTGCTAGATGTAGAAAAGATTTCATCCTGGCTATCTTTTTGTCAATGGATTTTTATTTTGTCTCTTTGGGCCGCAGATGTTCTCTAAATAGACCAAATCTAACAGCTCAGAATCTGTATCTGTGCCAGACATGTATTTGTGTGACCTTAGCTGTCTTGGTGGTCTATGCCTATTGTTTTCTTTAACACAAAGGGATTTAAAATGACTTTGCACTGAGTACTGTGAGATCAAACCTTGACCATTCAGTCCATTTTAACCCTCAGAAGAGATGAATTCCTGAAAAGGTCTTCATAACTGTTACTTCAGAATGCTTTATTTTGCGGTAAAACAGCTGATTTGCTCAATTTGCAATTGGGACCAGGTTATATCAGCTGTCCAGGCATAACCTGAACCATATGTTCAAACCTGACATTTTTAAGTTTCGTCTCACTACAGGCATTACAAAACAGTATTATAATTATGCAAATAAAGTGTATCTGACTGCTGTGCAATCTAAACAGTCCTCAGATTATTTTCAGCACAAAATGTTTTCATAATCATAACTTCTTCAAAGCTGAATGTTATATATTGGATATACAGTATATTTGCAAAGCTAGTTGTTAATTAAAATATTTTTCACAAATTTCTTATTGTAAGAAGTTTTTTTTCTTCTGATTTTCAGCGTGTTGTTATGCAGTTGCTACCCTTCGCTTTAACCACACGCTCTCTCTAAACTCTAAAACCCCGCCCTCCAAAGACACTCTAGCCAATCCAAAAACAGAAAATGCAGATTGTGATCTCTCATTGGCTAAAAAAGAGTGGGCCATTGTACTTACAGTGAATTCGCGCTCTCTAGTGGACGATCTGAAATCTTCGCCACATTTTCTTATTGAACCGGACCCCATTCCTGAGAATGATTGAGCGCGGGCTAAAGTGATAACATATTAAATTATGCATGACTTCGACTTAATGGTGAGAGAACCACATCCAATATGTCACTTACTGTCACTCATACAAAAAGTTACTCACATTGCCATGAAAACTGATACCCCGTTTCTCGTCAGGCTACTCAACCCAGGTCAAATGATCACGTAAAAGTGCGGTAATTCTATTTTAGGCGATCTTAGGCCGCTTCTAAATAAAAAAGAGGCGGGGACAATGAGGCGGAACTTACTTCTTGAAGAAGCTTTTTAAGAGTTCACGGCGTGCTGTTGCTATAGAGACACAGCGAGCACGCTTGGAAACAATGTAACATTTACTTAACATACTGCGGATTTCAGAACCCAGAACAGGTAAGGGAATCTGATTGTTGTTTGACATTGAATGTAGTCTTGCGAAACGTGTTTATCAGATATACAGCTATATTGTTACCAATTTAAAAATCTCTAAATTAAACCGTAAGGTGCAAAAAAGACCCCTTAGGAAAATCGAGTCCCCAAATTATCACATGGTCGAAAAAATTGTTTTTATTGAATATTCATGGAGGAACATTATTTACATAAAAAGAAATGTGTTTGTTATGAAAAATCATGTAAATATTAAAGTTAAAGGGCATCAGACGCTTGGGTAAGTCACATGTAATAAAATGCTCATAATCAGATTACAATTACTTTTTATGGATTACATGATTATATACTCACAATTTACTGTTTCATATACTGTTCTTTTTTTTCTTTTAAATTTTCCTTTCTAAAGGAACCCACTTTCAGCCATGTTGTGCCTACTATTGCACCTTGATTAAAATCTCAAGTGAAATGCATTTAAAACAAAGAAAACAAAGGGGGTAAAAAACCCTACAAATGCTACCATAACTTTTTTTAATAGATTTTTTAGGTTTAAGATGTCATGCACCCTGGCCAAGGGAAGGCTTGAAGTTTTGCAGATCTATCGGCTACTGCAGTGCGTCCAGGATGGAGATAAGCTGTACATAGAGAAATTAATCAGCATAAATCATAAATCTCACTGAGCCATGCGAGGGGAACGGTGTCCTGCACCTGGCCTCGGTGGGCAACCAACCCGACATGCTGGAGTTCCTCATAGCTCAAGGTGCCCGTCCAGACGTGCAGGACAGGAGGGGGAGGACACCCCTGATGCTGGCCGCAGAGCTCGGATATGACAGTATCGTGTCTCTGCTGGCCAAGAACAACGCAGACTTGAAACTTGTAGACAAAGAGGGGAAAGGTAATTTTTTTATTATTTTAATTTATAAAATAGTTTAAATGCCACTTTTTATCCATTGCTCTCCATATAAATATGCATGCAAGTGTTATAAGCATCTGTCAATGCCAGGTTCGATATCAATGTACTGTATAGACTTTATCTGTGAATACTTTTATTAATTTATTATTATCTATTAATTTATTAATTATTATCTGTGAATAATTTTATTTACCAATATACAATATCTCTCTTTCTCTCTAGGGTTAGATATTAATAAGGCTTCCAGTATTTGACACTTTACCAACAATTATTCTTTATAAGACAATTTGACAGCAACCACATAGTATACAGGGATCATCAATGGCTGGCAGCATCCTGCCATTTTGGAGATTTACTGTATGCAGATCTAATTACAGATCAGGGCACGTCCAGTTAAACTAGTGTGTAAACCGATCTGAGTAATCCATACTCTGGCTTCTCTCCCAGGCTTGCTCTTCTACTGCATCCACCCTACCAATAGGCACATGCGTTGCCTTCAGGTGGCTCTTAACGGCAATGCGGATGTCAACAATGTTTCAGAAACTGGGATGCCAGTGTTTCTGCTGGTCTGCGAACAAGCTCAGGACTGTGAAGGAATGTGTCTCAGTATCCTAGAGAGAGGAGCAGACTCCAATGCTACAGATCAGGTTTGCAAACGTTGTATAGTTGATAAATGAACTCCAAAATTGAATGTGTAGAATACTTCAAATCTTGTATATTTGAAGTGTCTGTGTATATATTTGTACACACACACACACACACACACACACACACACACACACAGCTACACGTTTTACTTTAAAGTATATTTAAAACCATTTTTAAATAATTAAAAGAAGCTTTTATATTTTATCTACATTTGATTTTGCAACTTAAACTGATCTTCAAATGACATCCTTCAAAGCACTTTGAGCTCATAAATCATGGAATTACATAAACTCAAGAATGCTGATGGGTCGGGTGTTTGTATATTGATTTTGTCTGTATGATATCCCAGGAAACTGGTCGGATCTTTTGAGAGCCATTCTCAAGAAAGGAGGAAACGTCAATGCCCTAGATAAGAAGCAATTCCATGCAGCTCACTTTGCGGCTGAAAGAGGCTTCTTTGAAGTGAGCATCACTTCTGTTGTTGTTTGACAGTTATATAAAGAGTGATAAAATTTGCTGTTATTGAATGAAACCTTCCTAGCATTTGGCTATAAGCCTACGTATTTCTCCAAGTAATTATCATTACTGCTTTTTTACAGATCATTACGGTGTTGTCTGCATATGCAGCAGACTTTGGAGTGCCTCTGGTGGCTACACAGATTGCTGCAGGTTTCTAGCTCAAAGAGGTTAATCAATTTATTTTAAGCCAAACAGAATCATTAAACCTGGGAAGAATGGCTGCTTGTTTTTTGAGCAGACTGCTGTAAATTCTCAATGAAAAAAGGATATTAATAATAAAACAACTGACTATACCTGAAAACAACAAAATAAGGTATAATTCTCTGTATTTTTTTATTATTTTTCTTTATTTTTTTGTACATTTACTTTAGTTATTCATTTTATTAGGAAAGTTTATTCTCCTTTTATTACATGCACTAAATTTATTCACAGACTTGTAATGAGCAGTGCTCATAAACCTGCTGTTGTCAACAAAAGAGAAGCTTTAAGGTCCCACTTTGGTTTTCTTCTGAAAATGAAGAAATTAAGTAATTTTACGGATGTTATTATATTATTTTTTCTTAAATACTTGATTTTATATTATTATAATATCTCTTATTTTGTTTAAAAAAATTATTTAGTAATAATAATAATAATAATAATTAAAAATGTGCAACCCTCCCAAAAATTAGGAGGACAATATTTATTAGAAAAATCACAATTAGATTTTTCCCAAATCCTGCAGCCCTACCATAAAAGCACTCATGCTTCTTGATATGGAACAAGCTGAACTTGATTTGAAATATTATATTTGATGCCTTGAAGATTCAAATTCCTACTTCAGGATGGAATCCCAAACTGAAGAATCAAGAAGGTCTGCTTCCCCGTCAGGTTGCTAAGGACTGTGGTCACAAAGCCACCGTCAAAGAGCTTAAGAAGGCTGAACGACTGCATGGAAAGTTCTCAAAAAGGAGCAGGTGGCACAAATGAACCATGGGCTCTGACGCTTCACGACTGGTCTCATGAAAATGAGAATGCACTGAGAAGTGCTTTCGAGTCAGCATCAGACGGCTACATGGGAATAGAAATGGTGTCCAGAACGACGTTTGTGTCTGTTCTTCAGGACCTTCACACTCCTCTAGAAGATAAACAAATTCATGCTCTTCTGCTTGCTCTCGATAAGAGAAGAGAGGGCTTTATAACTATAAGTGATTTTCTAAAAGGTCTCAAATATCTTCCAAAGACATATGTTATGGCTTCTTATGGGCCTAAGAAGAAGAAGGCAACCAAGGCAGGAAAGACCAAAAGGACTAAGTTCAATGCATCTATGCCCATCTGCGCTGTCCCGCCTGATCTCATTCATCGGCGTGATGATGGTGGGCCACCGCATTGTATGATTGAAAGTTACCAGCATGCTACAGACACCCACAGATATGACCGGGACCATCGACCAGGACATCCTATCGAAGATGATACAGCATGGTACATCGATGAGCCCAAAAAGATATACATAAATATGAACTACAGTGTTAAAACAGGAGATATTGAGTCTCTCAGGCTGGCACTCAGCCAAAAGATTCCTGTAGATGTGAAAGATCGCTTCTACAAGACACCACTCATGGCTGTATGCGCAAGTGGGAACTACGAAGTGGCAAAGTTCCTACTTGATAATGGGTAAGTTTAATGTACTTATAAGAATTGAATTAAAAGGATAGCTAGTTCACCCAAAAATGGTGATTTACTCACCCTATTGTCATTATAATCTGTATGATTTTTTTTTCTTCTGCAGAAGATATTTTGAAGAATGTTGATAACCAAACAGTTTTGGTTCCCATTGACTTAGAAATCAATGGGAAATACAATGGAAGTCAATGGGAATCGAAACTGTTTGGTTACCAACATTCTTCAAATTATTTTCTTTAATACAGAGGACAGAGGGTCATACAGGTTTGGAATGACATGAGAGTAAGTAAATGAAGAAGGAATGACTATTCTTCTAAATTAATAAATTAATGTATATTTGCATTGGCATATGTATATTTGTAAAAATGATATCCAAACGATAATCTCACCGCAGGACTGATGTGAATGCATGCGATCAGTTCAGCTGGACACCTCTACACCACGCCTGTCATGCAGGACAGTTGGACATCATACAGTTGCTGCTGGAGGCGGGAGCTTCTGTGGACCCGCGCGCCCTCAATGGAGCCACTCCCCTAATGAGAGCCATTGAGAGCTGTAGGCCGTCCTGTGTGGAGTACCTCA
This sequence comes from Spinibarbus caldwelli, assembly GCA_039654775.1. Classification (NCBI taxonomy): domain Eukaryota; kingdom Metazoa; phylum Chordata; class Actinopteri; order Cypriniformes; family Cyprinidae; genus Spinibarbus; species Spinibarbus caldwelli. The sequence goes on from CM077240.1 coordinate 24,202,505, forward strand.
TCAAAGCTGGGGCCAAGGTCAATGCAGCAAATAAGACAGGTACAGTTCCCTTTCTAGCAAAGAACTATTATTATACAACTTCAACATCTTGATAGATCATAAATCTATTCAAGTGTGCAAACCATGAACACCTTTTCTGTTTCATTACCATCTCGGTGCAGACTGTTTTTACGTCATTCCCACAATGCCACCTCATCTTTGCTGGAGGAATCTTATGAACACCCCTGATTTAGAGTGCATTAAATCTTTGAGATTGATCAACTTTGGCTCTGCTGTCATTTGAGTCAGGAACTTTTAATCTTTTAATTGCAGAGCAAAACTGCTTGGATGTTGCCCACGCTTATGCAGACTTCAGGGTGGTGGATTTGATCCAGGCTAAGATTAATACGCTACCCAGACCTAAGGAGAATAAAAAGCCACAGCCGGTCAGAGTCCACCGCAAACTAACGCCAGCCTCAAACCCTGGCTCTACAAAAGAAAAAGTAGAACAAGTGTACTGTATGTGACTCAACATGTTTATTTGACATATCGACGAGCCTATAAATTCCTGACAAAATCAAGCCCCGCCTTTCATTTTTTCTTCATTGAGAAGCTATTTTACTTAGCTATACATTACAGTATTGAATAAAAACTTAAAATGTAATATGAGATCATAGATAAATATTATTTCCCCTTTCATATAATTTAAAGATTCAAGTTTTTTGGTTTGATTTAATACTACAGTAGTCCTGGACTTTATACTGACACCAATGGCATGGATAAACAGCATCAATGGAATATCAATATTCATTTTTATATAGAAACATTTTTTACATTGGTGTTTTTTCCTTGTTCCCCACATCTGTAATGTTACCTTGGGTTTTGGAATGGTGCTATGAGAATAAAAATATATTTTTTTATTATTTTTTTTTTCACTACATATTTGGAAAGTACTATTCACAATAATTCTCATTTTAAAATTGCTGCGTCATTTCAAATATAAAACTGAAACAGCATAAGAGCTGTGATCAAAACCATCTGGTATGGAAAATGAGATGACACAGCAAATGAAAACCCAAGCAAAGAGTAAGTAAATGAGTCCAGATGTGTCACATTACCCCCCAACAAGGCCTTGGCGGCTTCGTGACTTGTTAGTGTGCTCAGGAAAACCCTGCTGAACCTTTGTTGAAAGTTACACCATTGTCAATGTGTCATCACGTCCACTGTGTCTTGATTACGGTGTTGGTGCTTTATCTTCTCAGCAGGGCACCGTTCCCACTCCTACAGCCTCCTCGAACTCAGCAGTCAAGAAAGCAATGAAGAAAGACAGTGTTATCGTGCACAGCACTCAGATCACTACCGGCAAGCTCAACAAATTGGACATCAGTTTTGTGCCAAGAACAGTAAGCTGGACACCATTCATAGGTATACGCACAGAGAAATGTGAGCTAGGTGTGTGTGAGCACAGGTGGCCTCATGAACTAATAATAAAAGGTGTTTTCTTGCAAAAACAGTGTGCACATAAATTTCTTACTCTTATTCAACTGATCATTAATCTAAATTAATCAACATAGAGTAGTTATGTCTCCATATAAGGGCTGTACACACACAACACATTACAATCTTTGCAAAAATGCATCCTTATTCTCACATACCTTAATTTCAGTTTTGAAGACCAATTCTCAAAAACCTTTGAAATACATGGAATACCTTTTATATAGGCCAAAACTACACATTTTCAGATGCATTTTATGCAGAATCTATCTATCTATCTATCTATCTATCTATCTAAGCAGATAAGCAAATTTATTTTCACTGGGCTATGATATCTGTTTTTCTTGCTATTTGTTGTAGACATGGCAAAATCAGCTGTCCACCATTGAGGAGGCAGCGCTTTAGTTTTGAGGTGGACTTTGATGACTTCAGGATGCCATTCAATAAAAACATTCAGAAGAAGAAGTCTGTGGAGTTTGAGGTCACTGACTGAAAGGTAAAGACCTTGTCTTGTTTGAGATCAAAATGTAGAAATATCATTGCTTGCTAAGGCAAACGCTGTTATTATTATTGCACATTTTTGGGTTACGGACTTGCACAGACCCCACTGAACAGAAGTAATAAACTTTGGCATGTCCTCTTACTTTTTGTTAAGTGATCACGCAAACAATTTCCACCTGGCAGATAATAAAATGGACGGGAAATCCCATAAAAACAGGGACCTGAGCCATCTAGACACCAGGGGTCAGATTCTCGACAATTTTCTTAAGGAAGAAGTCAAGAAATTTCTTAAGATAAATTGTACAAAGTTTGTAAGGTTGTTCTTAAGTGAAATTCTTGAGAAATTGGTAAGGAGTCCTGAATATCTTCTTAAGATCTTCTTAGATGAGAACTTTATTTTTACAGTAGTTGTTTTGTGCTGAATGCTGATGAAAATTATGTTGTAATTATAAAATTAAAATGAAAAACTAGGTCCCTATTTAAGTCGATTTTGCAGTTGTTACTGTTTTAAAATTTTGCAGTCAATGCACACATGATAATACCTGATCATTGTTTACATTATCAATTACTTTTGTCACTTCAGAGTACTTGTGCACATCCCTAGTAAAAGTAATATGCATTACAAGTAGTTAATGTTATGCTTAATCTAAACAACCCAATAAACACCTTTGGGGATTTAAGACATTTAAGTTTAAGTTGAATGTTACTTAAAGAGGTTATTTACTTTTTTAAAGTATATTCTTTTCAGTAATTCTAATTCAAGATTAATTCAGTTGATTAATTAATTAATTGATTAATTAATTCAATTGATTAATTCAATCAAGATTAGAACATTGTTAAAAAAAGGTTTATGGGGATGCAAAATATTCTTAACGTATTCTTAAGTTAAAAAATAAGAAGAAATTAATGGTTGCAAAGATATTATTTATGAAAATGTTTTGTGAATCCTGCCCCAAATTATAATACAGATTTGAGGTCAGCTAGCAACCACTCAGAACATCTTGGCAACCTGATAGCAACAGCTTGGCAACCTTCCAAAATGCCTTAGACTCATATCTTCAAATTTTCCATGGGCATCAGCGCTTTATTTTAGGTAACATTCTAACATACAGAGTGTTTTATGCTGTAGTTACTCAGGGATTAATACCGCATGTCTCACGGCTGTTTCTCTGTCATCTCAGAGAGAGAGAGGTACGTTAAGTAAGATTGATTATGCGTTTAGGAGAGGCAGAGATGAGAGCTACTGCCTACGTGCTGGCATGCAGTTTGTCTCCTCCATGTCTCAGCGTCTGTCAGGCATGCTGAGTACAGGCCTTTCACCACAGGCAGCTCTGCGCAAAACCCCTCATGTTGTTTATCTCAGAAAACCCAGCGATTCTATCCACATGCTTTAACAAGAATCGGATACATTAACTGCTGATTAACAATGTCTGGTATAGTTATAGTAGAAATGTGTGATTGAAACTGATTAGCAGAAAGACTTACAGTAAAAGCTGTTTTTATTTTCTACGCTTTACAGATTGAAGTGACGTGCACCAGTTATCCCTGGCCTCGGAGCAGATTCTAGATTCTTTCTGCTGCAAGGAAATGCACCACTTGGCTGTCCTTTTATTGCACGGTTCTCTGTTTGGCCATTAGATGGCGCAACAATGTTTACATATGAACAGTGTCTAAGACCCTCTGGGACTCTTGTGTTACAGCTCAGCACAGCACAATACTGCAAAATGGCAGCCAAAACAATTGTGATTGTTTAGAGCCGAATTTTGAACTTGATTAAAATATCATGTGATTGAACTTTCATTCAAAATTTACAGGTATAGATTATATGTGTTATGAATCATAGCTGCCACTGTAAGTCTTTTTCCAAAAACAGTCTCTCTGATTTATTCCCTGATGTGTTCTGTTAGTTTAAAAATCAATAAAAATGTACCACTAATGAATGAAAAGTATTCGCACAGTGGTAAAGAAATAAATATCCACATCAAACCAACGTAATAACACGTTTACTGTAACCGCAGTAAGCTCTGTTTAAAATGTCAACAGTGGCGTCTGAAAAACAGAGATAAGGTGTTTTGTATTTGTACAATGTGGATCTGATTAAATTCGCCCATGTCTGCTGATACCAGTGTTTACCACCGAATTATATTATTACACTGCTATGCCTTCAAGGTCTGTTGGGCATGGTTACATAACAAAATAAATGGTCAAAACCAACAGCTATAAATCAAGGCTACTGAAACGACATGGTTTACACATATCCATTTGGTATCCAATCAGATTATATAGAATTTATGTCAATTTTCAGAGATTGTAACTAGCAACTGTGAGATATATATGGATTTTTGTAAATGCATGTTTGTCTAAATTGAAATTTTTGACTGTTTGTTACAGAGGCTGAGAAAGAGACAACAAAAGAGCAAACATGAGAGTGGTAGAGAGTGAGAGAGATGGGGGGCGGCTCGGAGAGTTAGTGCGTCAGAGAGCGAGAAGTACGGGGCGAATGAAAGCGATAGTGTGAGTGTGAACCCGTCGGTGACATTCATCCCTGTAGATGTGGGTAATGACACAGAGGAGTGAATTTTTAATAAAATCAATGCTCTCGGCTTCAGTGTAAACAAGATCTTTCAAGAGTGATGAGCATACACTTGCAAATTGTGTTTTCATGTGCAGAAGTGTCTGCATTTATGCATGAATGTCGATTAATCTCCATTGATGTTGTTTCTCATCATAATACTCAACATGTACATAATGTCTCATAATAATATTCAACATGTACATTGTTGAATTTAATAGGATTTGTCATGACCACAATTAATATACACTGCTGGGCAAAAAAAAAAAAAAAAAAATATATATATATATATATATATGTATATGTATATATATGTATATGTATATATATATATATATATGTGTGTATATATATGTATATATGTATATGTATATGTATATGTATATGTATATATATGTATATATGTATATGTATATATGTATATATATATATATATATGTATATATGTGTGTGTATATATATATGTATGTATGTGTGTGTGTGTGTGTGTGTGTGTGTGTGTGTGTGTGTGTATTTATTTAATTTATTTATTTATTTATTTATTTATTTTAAAACTTAAAATAACAATTTTTCATTTTAAAATAATTTTCAGCAGCCAGAGATCATTCTAATATGCTGATTTGGAGCTCAAGAAACATTTTGTTCTGTTATCAATTTTAAAAACAGAAATTAATACTTTTTTAATAACAAGGGCACATTATATTGATCAAGACATTTATAATGTTACAAAAGATGTCTATTTCAAATAAATGCTTTTGAACTTTTTTATTTCATCAAAGAATCTTGGGAAAAAATAGCTAAATATTAAGCAGCAAAAGCTGTTTTCAGCATTGATAATAATAACCATCATTAATAACTAAGCACAAATAATATTTAAGCACCAAATCAGCATATTGGAATGATTCTGAAACTATCGTGTGAAACTGAAGGAATTACAGGAATTAATAACATTTTAAAATATATTTGAACAGAAATATATAGAAACAGTTCTCTTAAATTGTAATAATGTTTCAAAATATTACGTTTTATATGTTTTAGTGTAGTTTTGATAAATGCAGCCTTGGTGAGCATAAGTGACTTCTAAACTAATTATTACAATGTATGTATGTGTTATTTTTGTTTAATTTGGTCATGTAGTGCTGTGCTAAGTCTTTGTTTTGCTCCATCTGAAATGATATGTCTGCCCCATCCACCTTGTTTTCTGGGTTGAAAGTCTTTCCTTGCAGCACTGCAGTGTTTCTACTCATACACACCCCCATACCGAGCTTACTCAGCATTCTTCTTCCTCCTGGGACCAAGGGGAGACAGAGAGCTCTGGCCAGGCTTGGCCTGCGCTGTGTTTGTGTTTTATTCAGTGCCTGTCACAGCTCTGCCCCACTGCCAGAGGCCACTAAACTGAACACAGCCGGCTGGGTCTGTCCTGACACAGAGTTAAGATGCTCCTGCAGACCACTAATTCTCAGTTCAGGGACTGAGAATATGCATACGCTTAACTAGGCAGAGAATAGTGATATAAACATAGGTATTAGTGCTGTTACAGTATCACAGAGACTGTGAATTACAGTTTTATTAGGTGTGCCGAATACGCTGTGACTGTTTTTTCGTAATAAGTCCCCGGATGCTTTTATACAGCAACTTTCTTACACATAACTGGTGAAGGGTACAGTCTGTCATTCGCAATAAAACAGGTGATTACTGGTTTATTAGGGTAATTCTTGTAAGGTGAAGGAACGTGGAGATGTTTACAACCTGTGAAGCAGAACTTAAAATAGTGCTAATATGGAAAAACCATAATTAAAGCTGACTGGACACCCAGGCTTCATTTATTTGATCAAAAATACAGTAAAAACTGTAATATTGTGAAATATTATTACGATTTAATCAATGGCACCTATAATCTTCCTGCGACATCAACTGAATTTCAACTATGACTCAACCCAGATCAAATATTAGGCACAGTAGTGTCTCTGAAAGTAATAATCCTTCAAGTACCAAAAACAGTTCTCTTTTTCTGATGAGCACAGAGAGATTTTCCTACCAGCAGCCTTAAGTACAGCTGCTGTCGTTGTAGAGTAAGGGATTGTTTTGGTTTGATTGCCTTACTCAAGTTCTTCTCCCAAGGAGTTGGTGTACAATTTCAGTTGCTAGAAGCCGATGGCAAAAGTTCAAGTACCTTGCTGTTGAGCATTTTTCTGCAATTAGACTTTGCATTTGGCATCTATTCTTTGTAGCATCGTGTTTTTGCCCACTAGCCACTTTTTACTTCCTACCCTTAGTTTATTTTCATACCCACCCAGGGGAACTTGACAAAACAACAGAGATGCAGACACAAAAGACAACGTTTCCAGGTTACTTTCATTGGTTTTAAAATTCACAAGAAATAGTCTCGAAACCAATTCCAGTGAAGATTCGGTAACACCACGGTGGTCATTTAACATTTGAATCAGGCATATGCAAGAGCGCTGTTGAGGATGGCAGACATTAATCTTTAATCTCACAACCACATGCTGAGAGAAAAGAAATTATATTGTCTTTTTGCCATTCCAGCAGTCTGAAAAAGCAATTTTTATAAACCCTCCAGGGATAATATCACTAATGTATGACTGTGTTGTAGTCAGGTCTAATGCACTAGGGTTGAGCGGCATGCAGTGTTGAAGTAAGTGCCCATATATCAGTCACAGGGTTCAGAGCCTGAGAGCGTGGAGCTGAGCACTGCGGAGCCAGCAGGGTGAAGCTGGCACAGATTTGCTCTGCACTCCATTGATCTGGCTGAGCTGGAGTGGGTCACGGTTTCAGCACTGGGCAGCTTCATTTTCACTGCAGTGGTGGCGTCTGCTGTTCCACCTCTGGGCACAAACGGAGCCACATAAACACACACGCACACAGTCTTGCATAGTTGGAAGCTGCGGTTCATTAAGCTGCAGAAGGCACCGAGGTACTAGTTTCCCTCTGAGCAGCCCTTAAGGGTGAGATCTGCCAGTAACACCCTGGTAACATAAAAATGCTGCATCAGCTCTGCAAGAGATACTGTATGTACTGCAGGCATCAGACATGACTGTCTGGGTCTGGGTTTGTGCTCTAGAGCAAAATTTCCTCACCATTTTTGTTTTAGGTAGCCCCACAGTTCCATATATAATGCTCAAGTACACAAATATGTGAAACAAATATTCTTGCCAATAAATGAAAATCGAGGCGCCATTGCATCTGTTCAGTGTCGCATGAGAGGAAATTTCAATGTGTTGAATGTTATTCAATAAACAGTGCAAGCCATGGTGAACCAGAACGATCTTGAAATCACTCGTTAATGGTTTGAGTTAATGGTTTACTCACTGAATCACTCAGAACTGTTACTCTGAATTGACTCTCAGAGTGAACTCAGAGCTTACACCTGACTCCCTCAATGAAACTGAAAATCATTTTTTAGTAATATAAGATTTTAAATAAACCAGGAATCTGTGTACTGTGTGTACTGTGATACACACTTTAGGTTCTTGAGACTGAAATTTGGTGGTAAAACTGTAAAGTGGGTGCGAGCCATAATCAATATTTCACTTTGTTTTAACAAACAGGCTGAAATATTCTTACAAAAATAGAGTGAAATTTATATGGCACAAATACAATCACTACAAAGCCATAATCAACTGGGAACAAAACCTCTTTGTTTTATTTTTCCCCCATTTTTTAAAATTTTTTAATCCATTTGAAATGTTAAAGGGATAGTTCACCCAAAAATGAAAATTCATTAATTACTCACCCTCATGTCATTCCACAAGGAAGACCTTCGTTCATCTTTATTTTTGTTTTCTTTGCGCACAAAAAGTATTCTCATAGCTTTATAAAATTAGGGTTGAAGCACTGATGTCACATGGACTATTTTAACGATGTCCTCACTATGTTTATGGGCCTTGAATGTGGTAGTTGCATTGCTGTCTTTGCAGGGTCAGAAAGCTGTAACATTTCATCAAAATTGTCTTAATTTGTGTTCCGAAGATGAACAAAGGTCTTATGGGTTTGGAACAACATGAGGGTGAGTAATTAATGACAGAATTTTCATTTTTGGATGAACTATTTCTTTAAATTCAACTTTAGTAATCAGAAAGTATGTCCAATTAACTGAAATAATGAAACATTTACAATTTAACAACTAATTATTAAAAGTTTTAACAAAAATTTTCTTTGTTTTTTGTTTTTATATTATGCGCCACACATTCACACCGAGACAAACAGAACATACAGGCTTCATATTTAAATAGAAGTCTTTTTGCATTTTAATATTCACAGACACTAGTCCATATTGTGGTTCATACCATATATCATAATAATGCCCTACTCTTCTGAAAAAAAAAATCTTTATTGGATTTTATATTAGGTTCATTAAAAAGGAACTGAAATGTGTTAAGACATTCACTACAAAAATAATGATGACGTTAATTTCAATTGATTATTTTAACCTTTTAACAGCCCTAATATTTTTTCTTAACTTTCTATTTTACAGGTTTAACTAAGAAAAAAATTACCACCAGGAACCTGCTTAAGTACCCTTGGTTGGGAAACACTTTCCTAAAAAAATATATATATATATATCGAAGCACAAAGAGAAATGTCTTGGGTGAATCAGAGCTTCATTCATCAAATGCGTGTGCATTATGACACAATGTCGCTTGAGGACATCCGTTTTCACCTCTTCATACGTTTTCTACATGAACGTGAGCATCCCTGTGAAAAAACGAAGCTGCAGGTGACGCATGGAGAGAGAACCCCTATGTTTCCATGGCAACGTGCAGGTGAAGACATCGAGGACTAATCTGGTGTTAGATCTATAAAGCTTAAGCATTGTTACAGTAGTCTTCGCTTAAATCCATCACATACACACTCGTTCACCATCACTTGTGTTCTATTGATGTCTCCAACTAAGCCTAGAATGATAATGATCACAAGCAGGCAGGTCTGACTCACCAACCAGAACGCTGCACTACTCACAGCAGAGGGGGAGAAGAAGAGAATGAGCGAGAGACACAGCAGTTATTGCACCATGTGTACGAGCCCTGAAAGACTGATAGATTTCGTGACACGCTGCAGTCTTCCCCACTTCCAAACAATAACACACAGACGTTATAATGCAATCAGCTGAAAACTTTCATGCTGTAGCAAGATGCAAATCAGCATGTTCTAACACTGTTTTTTTTTTTTTTTTTTTTTACAAGGCCTGATGTCCTTATTTTGAAAGTGCGGTCATTACGTCTGCTCGCTGGACACATCAGATGTAGTCATGCAGTAAGAACAACTCAGCTGTTCCACAGTTCTTCCCATGATGCAAATGAGCAAGTGCATCACTGCAAAAATCATAGTCTTAATTAGCATTTTTGCCATTTTCCAGTAAAAATCTAAACACCTTTTGAACAAGATTCATTTACCAGAGAAGCAGGGTTGTGCACCATTTAGAATTTTTCTTTTTTCAAATTCCAACTCAATTTCTGAAGTTGAATTGAGGTAGCAAACAATAGGCGGAATTGCAATTCAAATGACAAAAAAATTGAAATTCAAAGAAATTTATCTAGCTAAGTTTTATTTCAAGACAAAATCTGAACTTGAAACAAGAAGCAGAATTGCAATTTGAATGACAAAGAATTTAAATTTGAAGAAATTTGTATAACTTTTATTTCAGGACCAATTTTGAACTCTAAACAAGAAGCTGAATTCCAATTCAATTCAATTCAATTAGACCAAGGTGTCAGTCTTCTTCCACTCATATTAATTCAAAATTCAACTTCCTGGGTGTTGTAATCAATTCTGTTTGATTTCCAAATGAATGGACAGATGTCCAATTTATTAAAATGTTTTCAAAGAATATATTCCATTTTAAACAAATAATAAGGAATGTTTATACTTAAAATATAAGGTCAATATATGTTCAAAATTATACACAATATTAGCCAATTTAAAAATAATAATAAAACAATAAAGTCAAGATACTGCAAATTTCTCGTTTTAAAGATGTTTGCTGAAAACCAAACAAAAATCAATTGTTTGCTGTGCACACAAACATCACATCCTATAGTTGAGCAAATAGACATCACTACTATACATGCACATGCATGTAGAGAGCGAAAGTACAGTACACATTCAAAAGTATAAGACGTCTTGTTAATTATCTAGAAGGAATATCACATTCCAGCCTAATGCACACAGGCATGTTCAAAACTATTCTCTGCACACATCACCCAGGTGAGAATGAAACATTTGTTCTGGGTCAACTTTGAACTGGGTCTGCTTAAAACTCCACTGTGGTTACACGTGCGTACTTATACATGAATGCATATTGATGTTACATGACTTTGGATCAAATCAAGTTAGGTAGTAATTAACCTTTGACCTGAGTGCTACAGCCTACTGCCCAAGGGATCAATGTAACCCTTTCCTGCCCCCATAACACTCAGAAAGAGAATGACAGCAGGCATAAATTTAGATTCTTTGATACTGGTGAAGTTGGTCCTGTGCATTTTAGTGATTATCCAAACATATTCATACATATTTTTGATAATAAACTTGCATTTTTTATTGTTTTTTTAATTACCTGTAATTTTTTTTAGATTGAATGAAAAGGTCTGAGATGAAATTATAGTCCCGTATAAAGAGACTCAGTTGAAACTCAGTTCAATATGGATCAATATTTCTTCTGACATATATCTGCGCTATAGGGCATTTGAGAGTCTCAGTCACACACTTATCAACATTGCCACCCGTCTCAAATTTAGCCACTCATCAATTATCAGACTGAATATCACTTTCCAAAATTATCAGGCTTGCAGTCTGGCATTTTCACTCAACAGGCTCAGTGGAACAACTAAAGAGAGAAATCTGAATGAACCTCAGAAAAATAGGTCATGCACGTCTAGGACAAATAAGACAGGATGTAATGAGCAACTAGAACAATATCGTCTGCTGGAGTGACAAGGCAGCCAAAGCAAACTTTTGTGTAAATGCTAAATGAAAACAGCAGGATTAAAGTCACCAGAATAGAAAATGCATGAGAAACAAATAAAAGTAGTGATGAGTAATGGTAAAACAGAAGATCTAAAACAATTCGGTCTTGTGCTTATTTAGTGCAGGGGTTTTCAAACTGTGCTATATAAAAAGCTAGATTTTCTCAGTAGCAATTGACAATAAGAGTAAAAATTATAATATTTAAGAACATTAACTAATATTACTACATTATATAAAGGAATAGTTCACCCAAAAAATAAAAATGTACTCACCTTCAGGCCATCCAAGATATAGATGAGTTTGTTTCTTGTTTGGAACAGATTTGGAGAAATTTAGCATTACATCGCTTGCTCAACAATGGATCCTTTGTAGTGAATGGGTGCCGTCAGAATGAGAGTTCAAACAGCTGATGAAAACATCACAATCATCCACAAGTAGTTCACACAACTCCAGTCCATCAATTAATGTCTTGTGAAGTGAAAAGCTGCAAGTTTATAAGAAACAAATCCATCATTAAGATGTTTTTAAATTTCAAACTGCTATCCATAACATTGCTTTCTCTAAATCTGTTCTAATGAAGTAACTAACTCATCAATATCTTGGATGGCCTGAGGGTGAGTAAATTTTCAGGAAATTTGTATTTTTGGGTGCACCTTTAAAGGATCATTAGTTAGTAATTTCATAATAGTTGAAATGAGACTTAGGAAATGTGAAAATACAAGGCAATATAAAACTGATATGGTGAACAGGTCAAACCTGTTACTACTTCATGGATTTTCATCCATTTTACAAATCATACTGCTCTCTAGAATAATTGATTCTGGTTGGTCGATAGCGCATCCTGCAGTCCAATATTTTTGTATAATGACCACTAGCATCACATCTAGTTCATAAATAGTGCTAGTGATTCACTTCTTGTATCACTTTGCAGTCTCTTCTCAGTTAATAAAAAAATATAATTAATATTTCATGTCTATTTATTTATTTAGTTAAATAGGTTGTGACCCTTAATAAAAATACGTTTCACTCACTCTAAGAAAATGTCTTAGAAAAGCTCAGTGTACTACGTTGCATATTGTAATATAGAGCTGACTGACTGAACATCAGATGCAAATAAGAGATTTAAAAAAAATAGTTGGATAATTTTAAATAAGTCATATCAGTTGCTGTATCTATGTGGAGACTCTCATGGTTATATTTTAGAGTCTGTTATAAGGATTCCTTTGTAGCAGCAGAGCATAAACGTGTTTTTAGGAGACTGCTGAGTCACTGGTCGAATCCATTGCAGAATCGTGCTCCCCCTCCCTTCAATGGCTCTCCTCCTCATTCTCTCACTTTCTTCTTCTCTCTGGACTGTGTTCACTCTCTCCATCCCCCTCTCTCGTTCCCATCTACACCCACCCGCTCCAACTTTTTCTGTCTCTTTATCTCTGTCAGCACCCCCTGCCTAGTTTCCTCTGTGCTCTGTCTCTCGCTCTCTTTCACTCTCCTCTCTCTGGTTTAATTAAGGGGGAAATGAGTCTGTGAGTGACGTGTCAAAGAGCAAGGTCTAGTCACAAAGAGAGTTGATAATGCAACTACTAATTCTCTCCCGCTGCCTCTGCTCCAAAGGTGCAAAAACAGCAGCAGCAAAGTCAAACGCTACAGATGAAAAAAAAAAAAAAAAAACTTCAAAGGCTTCAAAGATTCACTCAGTTTTTTAAGCTTCACTTTGATCTCAACATTACAAAAAAGAGGCAACTGAGAGGGAAAGAAATCTGCAAGAACTGCTATGTTTCAAGTTAAGTTAAAATTCATGACAAGCAATTGTCTGTGATGTTCACTATAAATATATTTTAAGAGAAAATAACTCAAGATTTGTTGGGAGCTACCTGTGTATTTAGTTATTTTCAGCATTACTCTGGTTGACAATCACAGATCGAATTATTAATAATAATATTACTGATATTTATTTTACTCAAATTTACCATTAAATCATCACCAAACATTATTTATGGTACTAATACTTTCTCACAGCATCACTAATAGCATATTTACTGAAACTATGGCTATTAAAGTGGTGTATCACATAAAACTAAAGTTATATAGTTGAGTTGAGTTTATTCATTAAACATGCTTAATATCTCTTTTATCTTGAGGCCTCATGGAATGTGCATGAAATATGCATGGTGGCATAAACACAAAATTTAATTTTAATGAATTATGAACACTAAAAATATGCAATCTGACTTCTAGGCTGCACACAAAAATTCTATGCACACTGAAATGCCGTAATATAATGTAACGCTCTCTGTATACATATACACAAATATGAATGGAAGTCAATGGAAAGACAAGTGTAGTGTGACCGGCCCTTTATTGCAGGAGCACCTAGTTCAGGTTTGCAAGTCATTGTTCCAGTTTTTAGGTGTCCTTGCTGTAGCAGTGTGTCCTGCTGGTTTTGCAGGGTTTATTTATTTATTTTTGTTCTCCAGAGGGGTTTTCCTAATAAGCGTGTTTAGTCATTGTCACATGGCTTCCTGACATAACAAGTCAGTTCGACCTCATGCTGAGGTTATTTAAGTAAAACAGTTTTTACCTCATTGCATGTTACTCTCTGAACTGAGCAAAATAAGGATAAGTGTGAAAATTCCTTTCCTGATTGGCTTACAAGATCTGCCATTTGACCAATGGCTGAGAGCATCCTCAGTCTCTGGTGCTTGCAGTGCTGACATGCAGTAGAATGTGCAGTATTTTAATCTTAGCAGTCTGCTTAACATATTTAGGATTTTTTGATTAACATTTTTTTCGTCTGAGTGAACAAATAAACCTAAAATAAACTATGCTAAATTTAACAAAATAAAAATGCACCTTCTCTACTCTATGTGAGATAAAATGCCACACATTCAGAAGGTATAATATATTCCCACTGTACATCCTCAAACAATTGTTTCACTTTCATTTTTGCTTTTCCCAACAGACAAAAAAGTTCTGGAATACTCAGACCAAATTAGATTGGACGAGTTTTGTTATTCTTGTCAACTCAACATTCAGATGCTGCTGCCAAACAATGTTTCACGGCAGGTGCTAAATTTGATTTGGGCCTCTCCTCCCCGACAGATTTCTATTAAACTTCTCTGACGTCAAAGCGGGCGCCATCTTTGTCGATGGCAAAGCAGATCTCCATTGAAGAAGAGCACACGCGCATCGCCGTTGCAGCAGCTCAGTCCCTACAGAAGGGGGTTGATGGTACTTCGCTGTTGAAATTCGCAGACAGACACTTCATTACTGACGGTAGTCCACCGACTACGGGATCAGGTAAGCTTTATTTCAAGAAGGATATGAGGAAAAGGATTTGATGCGATTGTTTTCCGTCTTCCTTTTGAAAATGTTTGGACAAAAAAGTGGTTGCCTTAAAGTCGCAGCGCAGGCAAGAGCAACAGTGGATGTTTTCATCAAAATGCATTGCGAAAACTGGCTAATTAAAAGAAATCCGTAACCTTTCATTTCGCGTAGGCCTATCCGTTTGAATTTAAGCTTCATGCACTGTTCGGAGGATGTCAGATTTGAGGGACAGTCTTGTGTGGTTAATACGCATTTGAAGCGTGTGTTGGATGCGGCACGATGTGGGCGGTTTCAGCACCCTGGACAGAGACTGCGCTTGCTCCACTGCGTTTCTGTCCTGAATTCACATCCAGCCCCTGCAGCTGAATTACCATTATATGTCTAGCAAAGTTTTGCGCAGAGGCGCCGTCTAAATAATGGTTGATTTTACCAGATGTTTAAGAGACAGGTTTTACAAAAGACCCTGTTGACGTTACAGCATCAGGCCATTAATCACTGAAATGACAGTGAAAACTAACGCCTTTGCAGCAGCAGCATTTTATAAGCAGATCGGCTCTCGTTGCTTTGCCTGCCAGATTCATTTTTTGTTTCTGAATATATATAATAAAGATTCGATGGCATCAGGTGAGGATTTATCTAAAGTGATCAGCGATTTACAATGGGGGAGGTCAATATGGCAAACTGCGACAAAGTGGTCGAGAATTAATGTGCGTGTTGCAGAGAAAGCAGTGTGTGGAGAGTCAGATGGGATTATACAGAGATCAAACTTATTTAATGGAACCGATATATTCGTTGTCTGCAGACGGTTATTTGGACCAAATCATCTCAACCTTGCCGTATGTATGTGATGAGGCAGCGGTAATTATCAGTGCGTGTCTTCCTGGTGGTAGACGATGGGCGGGGGCTTGAGCAAAGACGAGCGGGGGCGGATGCTGGAGATACCCTCACTGACAGTGATTCTTTGGGCTCATGTATGACTAGGGATGGAAATCATAGAAGAATTGCACGGTTCCATAAACGATTCTTTTAGTACTTTTGAGGAAGACATTTTTGGAGTGTTGCCAAATAATGAGATCATTTCAGACTTTTACAGACTTTTTAGAGGCAGCGTAATGCCATTCAATAACTGTCCTTAACTATACAATTTTTTTTTTAACATATTTCATTCATTCATAGGCTATATATAAAATACCACAGACTACAACTAAACTCTACTACTCTAAGTTACACGTTGTCGTATGAACAACCAGTCAGTAACTAGCCTACACTGATTTAAGTCTCACGAGAATTAACATAACAACATAACACAGAAACAGCTCCGACTGATTTGTAATTTGAGTCACAAAGAACTGACTCATGACAGTCAGACGTCGTGCTGTATGGTGTTGAGTCACTAAAAAGAACCGACTCACATGAATCATTCGATTTGGAATCGATCTACACTCGGCGCGCTGTATGTTGTAGAGTTGAATCACTAAAAGGAACCAACTCGTATTGATTCGGGAATCGATCTACACTTGTACGTTTTTGATTCGCTGAAAAGAACCGTAATCGCTCTACATTCAGCAGCAGTGTTGAATAACACTGCCAGAGCATTTTAGTTTTATAACCACACTGGCGTCTGAGAGCCGTTAACGGAACCGAATGTAACGAAAATAAAAACCCAAACCCTGTGTGCAGATTTAACAACGCTCCCAAACCCAGAGCCATCTTCGCCTTATGACACATCCTCACGTTTAAAACACATTCTGGCTCACAGAATGTACTGATTACACAATAGTATTATCGCGTAAAATCCCTACATTAACCGGATGTCCGTAACAACCCGAAATATCATCTAATCATCCAGTCAGATGACTTGGGCATGTCGGGATACTGCAGAAGAGCTCTTTTTTTCAGTCACGTGCCTTCATCTTGCACCTGCAAATGCTCTAAAGCCATGGTATCGTTTCTGATCACGACTGTTTTTGGCCAGCCTTCTGTTGTTGTAAAGTTAGTAAATGCGCATGCTTTTACTGACGCATAGTATATGAGCAACAGAAAATGATACTTTACTACAATGAGCGGAGCATTGGGTTTCGCTTGTTCCGGTCTGTATTTGTCTTGCGGCGGTTGTGAGAGACAGGTTGGCACGCTTCTGTTGTTGAATCTGATGGTTTAATGCGGCTTATTATGGCTTGACTGCAGAGCGCAGGGCGGCAGGGATGTTCCCCGAATAAGGGGTGACTCACGCGATACCAGACCGCGATTCATCTTGATTTATCGATGCCCATTGCTACTTAATATTATAAACATACCTGATCTTAATACATTCTATAATATATCGCATGTAATGTTAGTACATTAATACATAGTTCATATATTTAACATAAACAAAAAGATACAGTGATTTATCCATATACTTATGGATTGCTACATGGGTTGTTTATTCAAGGATAAACAATTGTACCCAAAGTCTAAATTATAGGTTCAGGTTTTGAGCAGCA
The DNA here is from genome assembly GCA_039654775.1 of Spinibarbus caldwelli. NCBI lineage: Eukaryota > Metazoa > Chordata > Actinopteri > Cypriniformes > Cyprinidae > Spinibarbus > Spinibarbus caldwelli. Next base: position 24,219,845 of record CM077240.1, read on the forward strand.
CATGTTCACAGATTCCAGTTTTAATAAATGGCTGAGCTCAGTCAGGAGTGATTCACTTAAATAAATCCTACAAACCAATTAATATGTCATCTGGAAATTGTTTCATCAAATCTCGACACTGAGACAGCGAAGTGCTTTATTATGGTTGCGCCAATGTCTTAATTAATCACTGTATCAATGAAATGTTGTGATTGATATAATGAAAAAAGAAAACCAAAAGCTTTACCAGTAACCTGTTACGGGAAATTGCAATGTTATTGTCAGTTGTTAGTAAATCCTTGAGTTCATATTCCTAATTACATATAGCCTTTTAACACAAAATTGTTTTAGATTAAGATCAAAAATGAGAACTGATTTGCTATTCCCTAAATTAAAAAGAGCAGCCAGTCTTGGGGGGCCACTGAACAGAATCTAGTAACTAATAACATGGGCTGAAGTACAAAATGGCTTCCGGATATCTCTGCGACAATCCTGCACAAGTGCACTTGGTTGAACACTCACAGATTGAAAATATGGTCAAATGCGTCACAAGAGCATAAAAGGCAGAAGACAGCAATGGATGAAAAGATGAGCAATGGGAAGAGGGGAGATAATGTTGGTAGAAGAAAAATAAGCAGATAAGAGACGTCAGTAGAGGGCGGCTGAGAATGAGAGGAGAAAAGACAAGAAACCCTGAAGAATTAGTTTGTATGATGCATAATGAATCCAGAAAGAAGCCCCCTCATGGCAAACATCTCAGGCTGTAAGCTCTGCCTACACATGTGGGTTTCCCCTCCACCATCTGCAAATATCAACAGTGCTGGTGGTTTCTGAGGGCGGAAAGAGAAGCATCATAAATCAGCATGAGGACTGATGCTGTCCTCTCTCTGTGAACACAATTTTCAAGAGGTCACAGTGGTTAATAAGTGCAGTCTTAAACTTACTGAATAAAAGTGAGATTAAGCAAAGGATTAAGAGCTAGCTGATGTAATTTACTGTAGTTTGTACTTGCCACGTAATACTGAAAGAACTGAAGCAATGCGATGTGTACTGCATTTGACATCTAGTTTATGAAAATGTTCATATAAGACCTTATATTTGTGGTTGTTACAATGTGGAAATAGTATGCTATCATGGGTAATGCAGTTGTTTAAAATATGTCTGTATTAATGCATGATGAAAATGACTTTTTTACCTGTGCCATTTGTCTTTGCTAGGCATCTTAATGTTTGTGCCTTATCAGATGGACATTTTATGCATTTGGCTACTTTTGCAAGCTGTTAGTGTGAGCAATTTGGACGAATGTTATGGCATCTGTTCATTTGCTCATAGCTGCAGTCTGAAGCCATTTTAGAATTGTAGCTCTCTCAGAGTACTGAGAATTCATGTAATGAAGTTTTCTACAGCATGGTGCATTATATATAGTGTATATAAAGGCACAAACAGATGAGATCATACAGATGTTTCATACTTTCTCAGTTTACATGTAAAGATTAGGCAGTCTGATTCCATTAAAGTGGAATCGTATTTCAGTATTAAGTAGCATGCTATAGTAAATACTACTTGGAAATTCAATATTAGCCTTTGCTTATATGTTTGCATATTTCTTTTCAGGATTATTTAAGTGTTGACCCATGTTTGAGATGCCAAACAGTCATTTGATAACAATACACACTGGCTCATTTAAGTCGTTCAATTGGACGGAGAAAGACAAATTTGCTATATTTGAAGTATTAACGCTTGTATTTTCTCTCTTTGATTGTCAGTCACTGATGTTTCTCATTCAGAAAAAAAAAATAGTTTCTATTGTCTCCACTTTATGTGAGTGTAGCTGAGCTAAGCACTCCATTTGTAAGAAATGATTTTGTGGCATTCACTGTTTTTTATTATGTATATTTCAAAAATGGAAAATGGAGCATTTAGATGGTCCTTCAGTAAATATCCATTTTATTTATTTATTTTGAGCATACAGTGCCTTGCGAAAGTATTCATACCCCTTCATTTTTTTCACGTTTTGTTATGTTGCGGCCTTATGTTAAACTGCTTTAAATTACTTTTTTTCCACATCAATCTATACTCCATACACCATAATGGTAAAGCAAAAAACAGGTTTTTAACATCTTTGCAAATATATTAAAAATAAAAAAATTAATTGATTCCATTGCATAAGTATTCATACCCTTATCTGGGACAGTTGAAATTTAGCTCAGGAGCATTCATATGGCTTGTAGATGTTACCACACTTCGAGTGAAGTTAACCTGTGGCAAATTCAATTGAATGGATATGATTTGGAAAGACACACGTCTTAATAAAAGGTCTAACAACTGATAATGCATATCAGAGCAAAAACCAAGCCCTGAGGTCAAAAGAACTGCCTGTAGAGCTCAGAAACAGGGTTGCGTCAAGCCACACATCTGGGGAAGACTTCATAAAAAAATTCTGCTTCATTGAAGGTTCACAGAAGCATGTAGTCTCTGTCACCCTTAATGGAAGAAGTCTGAAACAACCAGGACTCTTCCTAGAGCTGGCCTCCTGGCCAAACTGACCAATTGATATAGAAGGGCTTTGGTTAGTGTGGTGACCAAGAACCTGATGGTCACTCTAGTTGAGCTCCATGATCATATGCGGAGATAGGAGAAACCTACAGAAGGACAAACATCACTGCAACACTCCACCAATCTGGGCTTTTTGCCGGTGTGGCAAGACTCAATCCTCTCTTCAGTGAAGACACATGAAAACACACTTGGCATTTGCAAAAAAGCACCTAAAGAACTCTCAGACTGTGAGAAACAAGATTCTCTGGTCTGATGAACTTCAATTCTAAGCATCATGTTTGAAGTAAACCAGCTCTGCTCATCACCTGCAGAGTACCATCCCAAAAGTAAAGTGTGGTGGTAGCAGCCTCATGCTGTGGGGCTGTTTTTCAGCGGCAGGGACTGAGGGACTCATCAGAGTAGAAGAAAAGCTCAATGCACCAAAATATTGAGATAGCTTTAATGAAAATCCAGTCCAGAGCATTCAGAACCTCAGACTGGGCAGAAGGTTCACCTTCCAACAGGACACAGCAAGAGTGGTTTATAGACAACTCTGTGAATGTACTTGAGTGGCCCAGCCACAGCCTGAGCTTGAACCCAAACAAACATTTCTGGAGAAACCTGAAAATGTGCATCTGCCCCATCCAACCTGACAGAGCTTAAGAGGTGAAGAGGTGAGGAGAAGAATGGCAGATAATTGCCAAATGCTGATGAGCAAAGCTTGTCGCATCAAACAAAAAAGACTTGAGACTGTAAAGGTGCTTCAGCTAAATATTTAGCTAAGGGTATGAATACTTATGCAATGTACTTATTTCAGTTTTTTATTTTTAATAAAGTTGTGACAATTCTGTTTTTGCTTTGTCAATATATAATGTATGGAGTGTAGATTGATGTGGGGAAAAAAAAGTAATTTATAGCAGTTTAACATAAGGCAGCAACATAAAACATGAATAAAATGAAGGGGTATGAATACTTTCTCAAGGCACTGTGTGTATAACAAAATTTATGCTTAAACAAGAAAAAATAATTTAATAATCATGTAAGAAAAACAGATTAGATAGCTAAAAAATTATATGAATAGAATAGTTATCTTACGTTCAATCAGTTACTGGTGCTTTCAAGAAGAATTTTTAAAATGCATCATTTAATTGAATTGTTTATTTATACAGCTTTATTTCTTTTAGCTAAATGCGCCTCTATAAAATAAATCTGTTAATCGTGGTTCTGTTGAGCAAAAGCTTTTGTCTGCTTCCTGGATCTTGGGCTTCCTAATTGCTTTTTAAAGTCTGTTGTTTATGACTCCTCAAATATTTAACACCTGCTGGTGCTATCATTCAGGAGTCATTTTTTCTGTGCTTTCTTCATACCTCCCACCCCTCCAGTCTGATCAACAAAACAAATGCCACAACCACATGATACCATCAGTGCAGTTTATGAGATTTTCATATAAATGACTTTTGTTGGCACCCAATTCGCCTTTGATGTATTTTGTCTTTGCTGCAATGTCTGTTGTTGAAGGGACATATAAATGCAATATGAGAATGTTAGTACGCCAATCAAAAAAGAATGTCAATGGAATGCAGTTAAAAACAGATTTTCTGCAGGTGTGAGGACATCTGAATGTTGTTGTTTTTAGTGGGTCTGTTTTCTATAGAAAATAAAAAATGATAGCTGATAGCTTCCTCTGCTGCTTTCTGATCATCTTTCCTATGAAGCTGCAATAAAAACGGCAAGGTCACACTCAAACAGACTGCATAGCCAGCCCTCCAATCCTTGCCCTGTCAAACTCATCACTTCATCACTCGTCATTTCGCCAAGAACCTTGGAGCCAGATGGGGAGGCGAAAGGGAACAGGGTGTCGGGTGGGGACCACAGTGTCTGCTTTAATGGCCGTGTTGTTCATAAATCCATCCTGGGGCTTCCCCATGAGAGGGAGTCTGACTCTGAGGTTTACAGGCGGCGAGGAGGGAGGGCTCTCTGCTGTAGGACCTGATGCCGTTGCTGCAGAGCTGAACACAAATGGGCTTGTGAAATGGACTCTGTCAAATCAATTGCATTGGCTGTTGGATCCCCGCTAAATCACAAGACCCTTCAACCCAGTGTAAAGGGGGGATATAGATGAGGTTCTAAGGCTGCTGCAGTCGTTCTAGTTTATGGTGCAGCAACATGAGTGCGTAGGGCAGAATCTGCTATGAAGAATACTCAGTATGCAGCCACACGCACACTGGAATGTTTAATTTAGATCAGTACTAATGACCGTCACAGATCACAAGCATAATGATTTTCTGTTAGAGAATACATGGTCTGTTGATTATTTTGCAGCATTCACTATGTAAATATTCAAAAAATGGACCTTTAGTAGGTCCTGCTGTAAATATCCATTTTATTTAATTTTTCATTTTTTTGCAGCATTTTTCCAAAGCAGACTTAAATTAACAGTAAATATCCATTTCAGAAATATCAGTAAATATTTATGTTTACTGGATATTCACTGCAGTAAATGGCCATTTTGTTTGTTTTTTGTATTTTTTTTTAAACAGTACTTTTCTCTATACTTATTTTCAAAGCAGAATTAAAATAATCAGTGCCATATTTGAGCATAAATATAATGAAATTGAATACAATTTATGCATAAACAAGAAGAATAATGTCCTATAGATGTAAGAAAAATAAAGATAATTCATAATAAAGACATTTTCTTATCTTAATATCTTTTAATATGTTAAAATATCTTAAATTTATTTAATTTCAAGGATTAGACAATAAATGAAGAGTTCAGATGCAAAAGCCTCTAAGTGCCATTTAAAGTTTTCATCAAAATTAGCATTTTTATCAGGCTCCTATGTTTAGGTAATTTTACTCTATGCAATTAAAGTGAAATAACTGAACATAAATATAGTAGCCTGATAAAAATGCTAATTTTAGAAGAAAATTTCAGACGACACTTAAAGGCTTTTGCATCTGAACTCTTCAAAATATTTTTTTTTGCTTGTAGATGAGAAGAAAACCATGGGGAAGCCCATCTCCTTAGACTTCTGGTGGCATATTCCTAATTCACTGCAGTATAATCAAATTTGAACTATACTGTGTTGAGGTCTTTTTATCTTATATTGAATTTTCCAGAAAGTTTCCATGATTATACTTTTCTATTTCTATATATTATACACATGATTGCACAAGGAGTGTGAACAGTACCATGTGTTAGCAGAGCTCTGGAATCTCTCCACACAATCCTCCACTCAGGAGGAAGGGGACTGATGTTATTAATCACTGCTCATGAGAGGAGGGGGCGGCATCGTTCAGGCCTGTCCTCATCTGGTTGTATTGCTTCATCTGTTACTCCATGATTTTCAATCAAGGACAAGGCATGGCTGGAGACAAATGGGAGCATTAATGAACTCAGGGACCTCCCTAAATAATGCATCACCTGCTGCAGTTTATATTGTACATTTGTTCAACTAAACGTAACTGCAACTGTTGACGTGTATTTATTACAATGAAAAAAATTTGGTGTAGAAACAATTTTGACTCAGAAACTGCTGGTAAATTTTACAAATAATTACGAAAAATAAGTAACACATTGATTTAAATATGAAATTTTGAAGTAGAAATACTGAAATAGTATTTTCTTGTTTTGTTTAAAACTTTGAAAAATCATTTTTTACATTGTACATTAAATGTGCTTTCTGGTGGTAATATAATAATACTTCGTTACAGTACTTAAGTATTTTTTGGGAGTATCTGTACTTTACTTGAGTTTTTATATTTCAGCCAACTTTTACTTTTACTCCACTACATTTCCTAATTAAAATGTATACTTTTACTCCGATACATTTCCCCGAAGCATATTTGTTACTTACTACAAAATAGTCAGGAGTCAGAAGAACACGGACTGCAAGAAAGCAGGTTTGACAAATCAGTGGTCTGGCGTCTGCAAGTTAGACTCTTAAAAACACCTTTGCTCATGAGCAGACAAGTGCACGGCTCTGCGTGCACAACCGCGGATGATTCATTTTCCACTCAAGTCGAGTCTGAGGTGTGCGATATACAGTATATCTTCTGCGATAATATGGTAAATGTTGTTGTAATGATGTGCGATCTGACATTATCAAGTAGGCTATATCACCAAATCACACACAGAGTGCACGAACGTTGATTCATTAGTCTATTAAAACTCAAAATTCCAGGCATTCTGAATTGTAGACGGCAATAATGCGTCCGTTTGCTTTTTATATTTATATAATTTAATATAGTTAACTTAATGTATATCACACAAAGAGTACCGTTTTTCTGCAGATATCAGCATGCTAACACATTTAATACTCATTTTATACTAGATCAGTAAAGCAATAAGTGACTTACATTTTAGACATAATATTGCTTGGTTTTGCTCAGTTTTGCATCTCTGAGCAATGGACGATGTTTACTTATTGAATGAATCAGCTATTTGAACGGAAAGGTTGACAAAAAGGATTCAGTGGTTCACTCATTAACACAGTCAAATGCTTTGCTTCTGAATGAATCAGCCATTTGAATGAATCAGTTGAATCTCAATGACTCACTCATTAGCAGTCACATGCTGCCACCTACTGGCGGTTTTAATTTCACATTTCAACTAATTTTTTCATGTTTTAAATCATTTAAAATATCAGTATTCAACGTTTTATGTTAAAAACAAAACATTAGGCCTATTTGTGCATCTGTAACGGCAGCTTAAATGCATCCATGTCCCCTCTGAGATACATAAACTGTGTAAATACATCTAAATGCTATTTCAGATGCAGATTCCAGAAATGTTTTCTTATGATGGAATGAAAGACACTAAGTACCGGATGAAGTGCGTCTTATTCTTACCCAAAAATACAAAATGGAAAAAAAGAGTTAAAACTGAACACAATCTTGCTACTCAAGCTGTGTATGAACATATATATATATATATATATATATATATATATATATATATATATATATATATATATATTTATTTGCGTCTTTTCCATTTTGCATTTACTTGTACTTTTACTTTCAATACTTAAGCATGTTTAAGATTAAAAAAATACTTTTCGTACTTAAGTAAAATAAATATCACATACTTTAAGTAATTTTCTGGTAAAATATCTGTACTTTTACTTAAGTATGGCTTAAGTATGGCTTTCAGGTACTTTATACACCACTGGGTGAAATAGGATTCTCATACAGACTCTGATTTTGAAACATGTCAAGCTCGATAACTCGCTCTACGAGAGTCAATCTGTTGCAACATACATAACACTGTAGAGGGGAAATACCATAACCCGATTTCAAAGGTAATCTCGTAAAACACGTCTGTTTCGCCTAACTCTGAGATTTAGAGGTCAGGCATGATAAGTTCATTCCATTTCAGGGGATATAAGGTGAAGTTAGCGTTTAGCAAAGTGTGTGGGAGCAACAACAGAATGGTAACTGGTGCAGTATTTAAGCTTTAAGTTTTGGAGGAGGACAGTTTTTGTGTGGTAACTGAAATGCTGCAGTGAAGGGAGAGCCTGCATGTTTGAAAAGAGAAAACAAAATGGCAGCCAGCTCAGAGTCGGAGGATGAGTGAGCACACACACACACACACACACACACACACACACACACACACACACACACAGCTATTCTAAAAGAGCATGTGTTTGAACCATCGAGCTTCTCATTGTCTCTGTATACAAACATACAGCTACATACAATTTCCAGTATCACACAGTAACTTAATGGTCAAGAAGTAATACTCTGGAGCCTAGTTCAGTAATAAACTGCTTTTAGAGTCATTATTGTAAAACTTTTATTCCAGGACAGTAACTTGGGTCCAATTATTGTTTGTTCTTAACTTTTGTGTAATGAAAAAATTAATTTTTTTCATTTTCAAAGCAATCATTCTACTAAATATTTTATTGTCTCTCCCAATAATAACGCTCCCAAAAAGTATTAAGTGATGTGTAATGATTATTTTAATGGATAGAGATCATAAAGAATGGAAAAACATTAATATTGTACTCTTGGCAAAAGGCCAAGCTTTAAAGTTTAAATGATCCCTGCTTTGCAGTTTTTCTCTGTTTACTAGTATTAATTTTCTTGTAATCCCTATCCAGTCTTGTAGATTTCATGTTTAAATATATCTATGTTTATATAGTAATGTTCTATAGAGATGTACACAGGTCTCATCGTCTACATTTGAGTGCCTCAGAACTAGCTCGCTTCATCTGCCATCATTCAACAAGCAGAAAATAATAAGAGTCATCAATTAAGCAGAAAGGAGAGCATTTTCATATTTGCATAATTTTTCTTCTATATTTAATGACTGGTAGTGCACTGGAAAACATAATATGAATAGTTACCAGTACCTAATGCATTATTAATAATCCTGGGATATAGGCAAGAGCTACAATCATTTTAACCTGAAAGCAGAAGTGAATTGCAAAATTAATAAACTGAAAATACAAATAAAATAAAAGCCTAAACTTTTGACCTTTTGTTTACAGAACATCTGTTAACAGGTCAATAATTGAGGATCCCATCTGCTCAGTTCTCTGGCTTGCACTGATGTTAGCTTTTTTGCATTGTTGCAGGTTTAGCTAACCGACAAAGCAAAGGCCTGCTAATGGTGTCATTCATATTCATAATACAACAAATAACATTACGTTTGCTCAGTTAAAAAATGAGAAGATGAAAGATGTGGAGGGAGAAGCAAATTAAAAGACTGTTTTTCAGTAGTAAAGAACAGCGTGGGAAGTAACCAAAAAAAGTAAATTAGCAGAAAACTGAGTCCTGAGTCCTGAGCTTTCACTGGCCTAGTTAAAACAATTTTCCAACATTGTTTTGCTTTTAAAAAAATGAAAGCAGCAAGGCACCTCTGATTTGGCCCATCATTATTTTTCTGGTCTCTCAAATTGTGTTCAACTTTTTATTGAACATTTATTATTTCAAATAATTGAAATAATTGAAATAATTTCAAAAATACTGCCACAAAGAATTCACTATGACGTTCACTGACCTGACATTTTTATGCACTCATCAGAATCTGAACGAGTTCATTCATCAGAGGTTAAGTGAGGACTAGCGAGAGACGTTTCTGTATTGGTGTGTTTCACTGGCACCAGCTAAGGCACCATGGCATACGGCACCATACTGCAAATTCATCACAAACATGTTTCTATTACCTTGAGTGAGCCTGCATGAGTACACAGCCTGGATGATGGGTCAATCAATTTTAGATTGGTGCTCCCTGATATTTAACCAAAGCAGAAGATGACATTCATTTCACTGGTGGAGATGGGAGTGTAATATTGCAGCCTTTAGAGTCTCTGGAGTATTTCACAGTAAAAGGTCAGGCAGGCGTGTTAAATTTAATCGCTTGAGTACAATTATGCAATTAATGGAGGCAGTATTGCTCTTTAATACCTGCTTGGAATTCATTGGATATTTCACTGATAGTGTTGTGTATGGTTGAGTTGGATGATGAATTATGATGTCTGTTCTTGTATACGAGCATGAGAGTTTGTAAAAGCATGTTTTACTTTTAACTTTGAACCAGGATGGCATCATTGCCCACATGCTTGTGCAGTTTAACACACACTCACAATTATTCAGTAAGCTGTTCTTTCTAGACCCCTTGGGATGTCTTGCTAGCTGTCAAGCCAGTCTTTTCAGGAATATATCTGTCAAGCTCACAGTTTCCATGACAGAGCAGGGACAAATTTCTCCTGGTACACCCAGAACCTCAGGGAAGAATCTAATCAGCTAAACACAGCAGCCAGCACCTCGGCACGAAGAGAAGAGGCGATGGGCTCCTTAAGAGCAAACAATATCCTACTGTCCATTTCATGACATTTAATTAGCCTGTGTAAATGAAATGTGTTTATTAGCTGTAAGAGTCTATGAATTTAACGTCAGTGGCTGTTTCTCTGAGGAAGACAGTAATGGTTTTGCATGGATATATTGTCTTTGTTAATTCTTAAATCTGGATGACACAATTCACTATTCGAGTGAGCTCCATCATTTAATGTTTTCCTTTTCTCTGTCTTTGTCCGATTCTTTTAGCTTCCCCCAGACTTCCAATAAAACCCACTCTTCCCAGTTGGAGACCAGCTCCACCCAGCACACCCAGCAGCCATGGCAGATGATTCGGATATGCGCAATGAGCTCTCTGACATGCAGCAACGTGCAGACCAGCTGGCCGATGAGGTAAGGTCATTCACTTCCTCTCTTTATGCTACACTTGCATGAACAACAACCTTCAAACTTTAACTAGTTGCAGTCAAAAGACAAATGTAGTGCCAACTAAGGGACCAAAATGGAGCTTCATGAAGCACGGATGTGTTTTTGACCATCAAACCAAGTGATAATGAAGAATATTTACAATAAATAAATGTAAACTCCCATTTTTTTGTTTAAAGATGCATTCAGCAATAAAGAAATGAATAGTTAAGATCATGTATGACTAAGAAGACTAATAAAAACAGTGGTCACATCAGTAGCCAAAACTGATTTTTTCCACATGGAGCAGGTGAATGTTAAAAAGCTGAATCCTTTTATCTCTTTAACTTCCTGTTATTGGCCACTTTATAGAGTGATTAATAATTGTATAAATTACATTATTATAAAATAATAATTTAAAATAATTATTAGATATTTAATTAATTATTTATAATTATAATTTTAGATTAATTAATCATGGCTTACTATGAATAGTGCATTTCTATTTTATAACGTTATTAATACTTGTATTGATTGTTATTATAATATTAATACTGGCAATAATTTTTTATATATTTTATTAATTATTTGAAATTATTATAATTTTAGATTAATACATTAATCATGGCTGACTCTGAATAGTGCACATCTACAACTTAAAACATTTTTACACGATGCTGCATCAATGCCAATATTGACGACTGTTGATCAGCGCAACATAAACAATAATGTAATAAATAAATAAATAAATTAGCATTATTTTATTTTCTAAGTCATCTGTTTAGTTGAAGCAGACATTAAATTAGTTTTGCTTTCATCCAGGTCACTGACATAAGTTAATTATTTCACATTTTCATGCTCTGTTGATTGAGGCTTGGATAAATTGCTGTAATTTATTCTACAGATTTATTTATTTGTACGCAGCTTGTTCTGTGGGCTGCAACTGTGAGCTGTCAGAGTCCATATGTGAATGTGTGTGTGTGCGTGATGTGGCGGGAGGGTTCACCTGCACTCTGCCTTACATAACGCTGCAGCATTTGTTGTGTGTGTGTGTGTATATGAGAGCTGGGGGTGGCGTCTGTGAGTTTGCAGCCTGATGGAGCTCCTCACTGCCACCCCACGCTATGATTCTCGTAGCTGAGCAGAATATTAAAACACAAACAGCACACCACATTGCAAAAATGGCCTCCAGCCTTCTGATCCACAGAGATATGAATTCATAATATCCAGACACTCAGTCCATGATATTTGTGTAAAAAATTCAGTAGATATACTGATATAAATGGCATACTGTTGAAATATATTCCGTATTCGTAATGTTTAGTAAGAAGGAAATTATTCAGCTCCAACGTTTTTGGCATTTCACATCAGTGAGAGAAAGAAAGATGAGGTGGTCACAATGGTGGATGGCCTGAGATCTAAAGTTTGAAAGGAGTGGTGAATGATGTTCTGATGCTTAATGCAGATTTTTTTTTTCATACATTTTTCTGTAGAGACTTAAATGATGTGGTATGTTAGTGCTGTAAAGAACATCCGTTGATTATTTATCTATTATAGTGCATGTTAAAAATCCTCCCACACAATTCTGGTTTTAACATCTTTTTCTTCCCCCCCACCAACAGTCACTGGAGAGCACCCGCCGTATGCTGCAGCTTGTGGAAGAGGTAAAGAGACACTTTATTATATTTATATTAAAAATTTTTCTCAGTGTATGCATATGCTCTTACTTTCTGATCACAAATGTTTAATAAATGATCTGTCATAAGATATTTTTTGACAAAAATAAACAGAATAAATAACTAAATATAAAGAAATAAGAAATATAAAGAAATAAATATTCAGTGAGGCTGCAATACATTGATCAAATCTGACATTAAAGACTTTTAGATTATTATAAAATATTTGTATTTCAAATAAATGTTGTTCTTTTAAACTTTATATTCATCAAAGAATCCTGAAAAAAAATGTTCCATGGTTTAAATTTTATTAAATATTAAGCTAATTAAATATTTAATCAGATTAATAAATAAATATGAAGCAGCTGTTTATTTTTCAACAATGATAATATTAGAAATGTTTCTTGAGTGCCGAATCAGCATATTTGAATTCTGACTGCAGATTTCTGAAGCATCATGTAACACTGAAGACTGAAGTAATGGCTGCTGAAAATTCAGCTTTGCCATTACAGGAATAAATACATTTTTTAAATATAATAAAATAGAAAACAGTTATTTTAAATTGTAATAATATTTCACAATATTACAGTTGATCAAATAAATGTAGCCTCGGTGAGCATAAAAATAATAAAATTCTAAAACAAAAAATTAAATGTACTAAATTAACGTTAAATTGACAGCCCTAGAAAAATAGATCAATATATCAACAGATCAATACTTGTATTTTATTCTATCTTGAGAGCTTTAGTGTGCAGACAGAGTTCAGCACAAGCTGAACTTGGCTAATCTAGGCTAGATGGGTTGAGGGTGTTAAAGAGAGAAAGAGAATAGAGGTGTGTATATCTGAGGGGAAGAACTGTGATGAAGTCTCCGCAACATATCTCAAGGTCATATCGATAATCACAGCCCATATCTCTGCAAAGAGCACCTCCCCATGTCCATTACTGGCAGATCAGGGAAGTGAAAAGTCGCCTCTGAGTTGACAAATAGACAAGTCGCCTGAGGCCTCTAAGGGTGACAGACTGATAGACAGAAGAAAACTGGAAAGGGAGGGTGAACATAGATCAAGAATAATTTGTCACTGCTGACACAGTCGATCTAAGATACTACTTATGTCAGCCTATACCAGCCTTTTCATGTTTTAGTTAGACTTATCAAATGCTCTCGGCACTTATAGACGATCAGCAGTATTCCTGCGTTAGGCCAAAACGGAGGTAAATCACATTCATTATTTATACCTGTAGAAGCATTGAGTTTGTTCCAGGCTTTTACTGCTGTGTGGAAATTCAGCAGTTTATGGCACAAACAAATTAATCCCCAAGGATCCATTTAGGGCACATTGTGATTCCCATCCGGAATGAGGGGGGTGCTGCTTCATGTCCCGCTGATTTATGTACCACCGAGCCTTACGATTATCCCAAATATCAATATCCTGTTCCCCTCAAAGCGCTGAAGCTGCATTTTACTGAAATATGTCACAGCTGCCTGTTATTTTCCAAACTCCAGGAAAAACAGCACAGCAAATTTACCTCGCTGATCATTAGGTTTACGGAAAAGTCATATTTTGTAAGTGGTGGATGAGATCTAGGATGCCAGTGACCAAATAGTAATGGACATTGGTTGCTCAAAGACATTTCTTATTGAAGATTAGAACTGTAAGAGCTGATTTATAATGCAGACCTTTTCAGGGCGCTATTAAATAATAAACACGTCATGGATGACATCTATAACAAAATATGGATTGGAATCTCTGAGCACATCGGTACTGGCCATTACGTCCTTGTGCTAATGTTCCCTAATAATTTTTACAGAGGTTTGGGAGGAGTAAATGTCCTCTGTATGAGTGTAACTCATTTCATAAGCTTTAATGAGGTGACAGATGATTTGTTGTGATAGTAATGAGCAAACCAAATAGTGTGTCCTCAATATCTGAGGAATGAAAAGGCATCGCTTGTTCTGTGTAGCACCTTCAATGAGATCCCACTGTATTTGTTGCATTGCCTAAATATTTGGTTGTACTCCAACACTCCTTTATTCTTCTAAACAAAAAAGTGGATTCATTCATTGCTGCCATTTTTCAGCAGAATTTCACTGATGGATTTTTTTACTGCTTAAGGGTGAATTGTCTCAAGCCATGAAAGCTCAGAAAAGACTCTCAATAGATTCTGTCTCACATTAGCACAGAGAGTGCATTTACTAATGATATTGATCAGAGCTATATGCTCCACAGTCTGCTTATTTAGTCTAAGAAAAAGGAGAAGAACATTATGCAATTTAAAATGTCACCAGTACAGCCTGAAGGTTTCCCTGTAGACTGCCTCTGGAATGAACCTTGTATTTTGTGTGCTGAACCTCACCTCTTTTTCTTTGTCCTTCTTTATTCTCCACTTTGTTTTCCATGTATTTCACCCTCTTTTCCACGCTTCTTCTTCATGGCTCTCGATGCATAGAGTAAAGATGCTGGTATCAGGACTTTGGTTATGCTGGATGAGCAGGGCGGTAAGTGTGGATGTATTTTAGATGACAATTTTCATGCATTCTTGGCACATAAAAAATATTGTATGTCTGTTAGCTTTTCATATCAAATTAAAATGTTTTTAAATAAATTTGCATTAATAAGCAACTATAGTATGCATCATAAATTGATTTTAAGCTTAATCTCTGATTTTCTTTCAGTTAATTCCACTGATTAACGCATAAAGCAATTAAAGTCATTTTATGCAATGTAATTATGATTTCCTCTGCTGTTTCTGAAGTAATACTAAATCTTTCACCTTTTGCTAACACGTTTCCTCTTTTATTTAATATTTTTTCGTTATACTGTATAACTAAAAACAGGACTGGCCACTTTAACTGTCCATTTAATGCTTGCATTTAAAACAAGTTTAATGTTCAGTTTAAAAAGTAGTTGCCATCACAGCTTTAGGACAGCAGCTTGTAACAGTAAACTTTCAAGAAGACAAATAAAGCAACGATCGATTTAGCTGGTAATGACAAATGACACTCTTTCCCATAAACTGCACTAATACTCTTTTGTATAATCCCTGGCACAATGCTAATATTATAAAAAAACAGATATTACCTACTTCAACAGTGTAATTTCAATACGTAAAAAAGTTAAAGTGGGCCATCAAATATAAATCGACAAGGCTCTAAACAGCTTGCTCTAACTTTAAAAGCACACGTTAGCTTGTTTGGCTTAGTGTGATTTAAAAAATTACATAATTGGCCTTGCTCTAAGCATTAGCTTCTTAGAAGCCCTCTGATTGGCTCCTGCGTGTGAGGGCCCCCCTGTCTGCAGCCAGTAATTAGTCTTTTCATAAGGAGAATGAGATCTCACTCCTTCATCCCCTCAAACTGAGGCCTAAAGCTTATTTAAACAAAACTCTCTGCCCAGAGGTGACACTAAGCTAGGCTGTTATCAAGGAATGAGGTATGTCAAAAGTTCAATTCCTTGTTTTAAATGAGAATTTGTAGAATTTTCATTAATCATCTTTAGGTTAATTTGCTTTGCCTAAATGAAAGTGCCTTGAAATGCCAGGGATTAAACAAAAGTAACTGATGTGGTAGGCTTGTTTCCCTCTTGAACCATTCCCAGTTTGCCTCTCTCTTTCCTGTGACTGACACCTTCACTAAACCTCTTAACAATATTGAACACACCCTGTCTGCACGACAAACACACCAGACTGCATCACCACGGGTCACCCAGCACCTCAGCCATATCATCCCCTAACCACACAGAGACAAACAAACCATAAGCTGCTCCCTCTTCCATTGTACTGAGGAGAAAAGGAGGCTGTCGGCTTCCAGCAAATGAGTCAGCAAACTACAGCCACAAAGCCTTGAGAGAGATCAAGGCAGTGTTTTATTCTGCCCCAAGGTCTAATTAAAGAGACACTGTCGCACTCCTGCAGTGGGCCTTATGGGAGAATCTGTCTACTGTTGTCCGGCAGGATCAAATTCGAGCTAGAACTGCCTGTGTCCACTGTGACTTCATCCACTTGATGAAGTTTTCAAAGTGTTAAATGTAAAAGTCAACGTGAATTGCCATTTGCAACCCATTTTACTTCCAAAATGTGATGGATTTTGAGTGACAAAGGATATTAATGAGAAAAAATGTTGGGCGGGACTTGATTTTATTTATTGGGAATTGGTGAAAAGTGGACGCTACATACCAGAAATGAATTTACAAGTTTACAAAAAACATAAATTTAAAAACTTAACATTATTCAATAGCCTGTGCGGCCTCAGTGATGTCAGCAGAAAATAAAAGTTATTCCCTATTTGATTAATGATTGGGAAGACAGATGAATCGTTCACAATGAGACCAGAAACAAGCATTAAGTAAATCGGGTCCATTTTGATTTCATGTTGACTTTGATGCATCTCTAAATAAATAAAGGATGAAGTCTTGCTATTTGAACTCTTTTCTAACTCTTTTTTGCACATGTAGGTTCATTCTAATGCATGCGTCCCCTCTAGATGCATTGAGCAATGTCGCATCCAGTTCAGCAGTGCTCATTTCTCATATATTCTTGTAAAACAAGAGCCAGTAAATTCATTCCACTACTGTCATCCCTTTGTCCTGACCAGAACAACTCGATCGTGTTGAAGATGGCATGAACCATATCAACCAAGACATGAAGGAGGCCGAGAAAAATTTAAAAGATTTAGGGAAATGCTGTGGCCTTTTCATATGTCCGTGTAACAAGTAGGTACTGATCATGTGGCAGAAGGGTCTTACGTATGTGGTGGCGTCCGTTTTTTTTCTTCCCCTTTTTTTGAGTTTCCTTTTGTCACAGTGACTGTCTGAAGTTTTGTCTTCTCTTCTTTGTCCTCTCTTTCCTCTTTCTTTCCTCCCTCCTTTATTTTCCTGACACCTGCTCTCGTTCTGTGGGGGATAAATTACTTGTTGTTTAATCAGAGCAACTGGAACGCATCGAGGAGGGAATGGACCAAATCAATAAGGACATGAAGGATGCAGAAAAGAATTTGAACGATCTAGGAAAATTCTGTGGTCTTTGTTCCTGTCCATGTAACAAGTAGGTGCTGCTTGCCTGCCTGCCTGCCTGCCTAAAAATGAATCATACTGAGAGGCCTGTAGCCCTATAGTCAGGCGTGCCCAGGGTGGCTTGCCATGTTCACAACCCATGATCCTAAGCACAGACAGTGACCATGAGGCATGGTCACACATGCTCACAGATGCACAGCAGCCCAATTGCTTTTGCTCTGGGTCCTTTGATAGACAGTTTATCAATGAAATGTATGAATATAAGGCATGCTGCACAACCCAAGGCCACCCTTCTTTTAAAATCAAGGTATTAATGAACGTTAAACCAAACCACTAAAACTGTATGGATGTGCCAAAGTTGAGGTAAGTCACTAAATATAGTCCAACGCAAATTCATTCAAAATGCTTAAAGAAAAGTAAATTATAGCCTACATGTATTTTTGACCAACTTAAGTATTACATCTTTATTTGATAATTTATTGTTACTATCCAGCCATACTAGATTAGTAAACATAACTCAAATGCGACGCACTCATCATTTTGAGTCGTTTGCAGAGAAACGCGATTTTAAACAAACGTGTAGACTGTTTTGTGTTAGTTTTAAAACAAAGACTTCAAATCATGCCAATTTTATTACGAATTTACATAATAAATGTCGTTTTGGCACTCTTTAACGTGTGACTTCGCAACTGCCTCAGCGCGAGCAAACCGATAGCTTATTTTTCTAACTAATTACTAATTAAAGAGGAATTATACTAATTATAGGACGAAAACATGAACATCAAAGGATATATCAAAAGATATAGTACAACTTACTGACATGTATCTGTTGTGTAATCCATGTTTTAACTGCAAAGAGGCGTCAATAAAACGGCTAGTGATGAACAACATGTCACGTGACGTTACCTTAGGAAAGCTGTTCAGACGATTATAGATGTTATTTAGAAAAAATAACGAAGAATATCATGTCGCTAAAATCTGTAATATATTTTTAAGTTTATACACTGTTCAAATGCTCTAGAAGTGTTATTTAATGTGTGTTTAATGTATAAATCTAATTCTGTCAATAAATGTCTAAAAATTATTTGCAATAGAGGAAATTTTTGTTATGACAGCCAACATTTGAATGATTACAAATCGTCAACAATTTGTAATAGAAACACAATTATATTAGAAACACTTTCCTCTTTCATTCAGCGCATAAAACTCAAAAATATGTTTCTTGGTCAAAAGACTCAAAATGACAGAGCAACTCACACACACACAAGATAAAAATATTTAAAAGCATCTGCTTGAAAACTTACATGCATACATTAGATTTATTTATTTTTTACAACTTTGAAAGCACATCCATCAATGCTACCTGTATGACTGCAATAGCATGTCCCTGAATGCCAAATGCATGCTCATGCATCTCTTGCTAATTGCTGTTATTTGTTAAAGAACAATAATGCGTAGTAGCAATGCTGATGACCAACTCCTACTGAAAGTCATTCAGATGATCTAACAGTTTCAAGCCTGTCTCATTCATGTTGACAGGGATAGTTTGGCAAAGAACAGGACACGCAGTCCAGTCTATATCCGCAGTACAGTGGAGAGAGCCAATGCTTTTGCTGGTTCCCCAAGGGGAGCAGACGAGATCTAGGTCAGACAGAGAAAGATACAGTGCAGATATTCAGTTTTTTTTAATGTGACAGCCTGTCATAAAATCCCAGACTGATGCAGAGGCGCAAATAAACCTGTGCGCTTAGGGAGGTTGAATTTTGGGTCAGTCAGTGGTTCATATTAAACTTAGTTCATAATTTTAACAAAATTACAGTCACTTTTTTTAATATAAAGTTTAAAAATTCATTATTTTAAAATCAAATGTAATTTTCAGTAGATTATTTAATAGTTTTAATAATAATAATTTTTTTTAATAATAATTTAGCTATTCTAGGTTCTAACTATCAATATTTTAGGCATTGTTTGCCAGTTTGAGTATTAACTGCTCCTTCACATTAGATAAAGCTCAACATGCTGTTTAGAGAGAGAATGGAGGGAAGGCAGCCGGGGGAATTGTAGCTTTAGTCCATCTCTATAAATAATACTGCAGTGGGAGGCTTGGCCGTCTCTCTTTAGATAAATCAAGAAATATTAGAACTAAAATCTATATCAGCTACCCACAGCCAGAACAACAGCTAATGAATAAAACTGCCTTGTTCATGCAAAAGATTCAATCTTTATAATTTATAAATTAGGTTTATGATTTTCCTGACACAATTAGAATGAATTCAAGGCTATTAAATAAAATTGTTTGCCGTGGCAATTACAATATTGCTTTCAAGCTTACATTTGATTATTGTTATTCTGTACCTCACCCCTGGCCTCTAAATGACCAGAATATCCCACTGTCATGTCTACAACAATAAATAGTAATAATAATAGGTTGTTGTCATATTTGATAAGATTGCATATGTTTTGGATAATTGCAGTGTAAAAAAGAGGCTATAATTACCAATAATTGATAGTTTCATTCATTTGTGGTTCTTGGTTAATAATCTCATAGCATTACTGATCTGTCATTGTCTTTCCTACATGATAATATTCATATTTAAGAGTCAGAAACAACAAGGTGAGAGGTGGCCAATGAAAGGGCAAGATAGGATGCGGTTCTCTTCCTCCAGTTTCTTTTCTGTTGAAATTATTTACACTTGTCTCCACTGATGTGGCAGTCCTGTTACTCTGTGTTGTCTGTCGCCAAGGCCTGTGCTCTTTGTTATTTGTCATAATTTGAGAGGGGTGACAGCTCATGTACCATGGGGCGGCCAGAGGTGACCTCTGAGTCTCATTTTTCTTTGTTTGGAAATGGCTGTCTACCTGTATTTACATCCCCCATTTTCAGAAAGGTATGTGTCTCAGCATCAAGTACATGTATGTTATATGTCTGCAGGATATAGCATTACAAATTACAAATGCCCCTTGAGAATGAGCCCATCCCTGTTATGCTTGCCTGGTAATCCATGTTTGTTGTTGATCTGTGAACACACTGCTGCTCATATGGAAGTGTCCGGTTACCCTAGCGCTCACGCTTCCCATGACTCTGTGCAGAATGAAGAGCGGAGCCAGCAAGGCCTGGGGAAACAATCAGGACGGAGTGGTTGCAAGCCAGCCCGCCCGCGTGGTGGATGAGCGCGAACAGATGGCCATCAGCGGAGGCTTCATCCGCAGGTGAGAGGCCCCGGATTCCAGGACGCTCTGTCCAGAGGGTTAGCTGGATAAGAGAGAGGTTTGATCGTGTAGCCAAAAGGTTAAATAAATCTGGTCACAACAGCTTTGTACGCTCAAATAAAAGGCTTAAGAGGTCAAATGTATAGATAGGCCAAGTGTATGCAGTCAGATTTGAAAAATTATTGGCATTTGTGGATTGAAAATGACTTTGTGCTTGTGGCATGCAGGGTAACAGATGACGCCAGGGAAAACGAGATGGATGAGAACTTAGAGCAGGTGGGAGGCATCATTGGTAACCTGCGCCACATGGCCCTTGATATGGGCAACGAGATTGACACCCAGAACCGCCAGATCGACAGGATCATGGAGAAGGTATGGACTGGCTCTCAAGGCCAGATTCACTTGTTGGATTTTCCAATGATAAATCACACAATCCTAAATAAAAAATAAAAAAAGTAAAAAAAAAAAAAAAAAAAAAAAAAAGTGTGGTTTTAAAACTCACTTCAACAAATTAAGAGTTGGAATGAATATCTGTATGCAAACCATTTGAATTCCAAAACATAAGTAATTAGGAATTGCTTAATTGATATTTATTAATATTACTAAATATTATAAATTATACATATATTGTACATTTTCAATATAAAATATATATTCCTCTGATTAAAAATTAAGAAGACAACATGCATCAATAATAAAAATGCTCATAAATGATTTAATGAGATTTGATTTCATGTTAACTTCAAAAATGTAACAATATTTTATATACACAATTTCACTTCCATAACATGAATAATTGGGAATTACTAAATTGATAAATTATACAATATATTATTTTGATTAAAGGAATAAAAAGACAAATATTAATCAATATCTCATCAATAATAAGAATGTTCATTAATAAATTAAATGTCAGTTTTGATTTCATGTTGACTTTAAAAATGAAACTACATATGTATATATGTTATTTTAGTATTATTGAGATACTATTGTAGTTTTTGTTAGTTTTTTTATTTTATTTTAGTACATCAAGTTAAACTAAATGAAAATGAAAAATGTTGCCTTGTTAACTAGCTGAAATAAAATAAGTTTTTTAAATATTTTATTTCAATTAACATTTATTTGAAGTAACAAAATGTTTTTTTGTAGCTTACTACAATATTTTTTGTAGTTTACTATAATAACCCTGATATACATTTCTAACTATACATATATTGTGACTGCATATAATGGCTTGATTGTAATGAATACATTGTTGCTAATAAAGCACTGTTTAAACTATTTCAGGCTGATTCCAACAAGACCAGGATTGATGAAGCCAACCAGAGGGCCACAAAGATGCTCGGCAGTGGCTAAGCCTCTGGTTTGCCTGCTTTTACCAACCGTGCAATTTGTCAAAAGGCAATGCGCTTATCATGGTATTTACCTTCTAGGTTTGCACACATGCACATATCACCTGGCCCCCATTGTAAATGTCGTTCTATGTGTCGTCTGTCAGCTTTTTCAATGATTGTCCTCGTAAAATGATTTCTTATACTCTGTATCATTTCCAAAGGTTGTATATAGTGATGACTCGATGGCTCTTGCTCACTTGTGAAGTTTTTATTCTCTTTATTGCCTGTATACATATATGTATGTATGTATGTATGTATGTATACATATATCCGCTTGTATGTGTATACATATAGCCTATGTGTGTATATATATATATATATATATATATATATATATATATATCGAATTTTTGCTGGAGGAACTATATAGGAATGCTATACAAGCTGTCTTTCCTTTTCAGTATATTTCAGTATCGTCTTGGTAAAACTGTGTCACACCACTCGGCTACTGTCATGCTCCTTATTTTGATGTTGTCATGACAATGAAGAATGGGAAAAAAGATTTTGCAAATGATATTAATACAACAAGCACTTACAATCAATGTCCTTGGTTCATATCCTTCATCACAACCATAATCAGTTACTGTTTAGACAATGTGCAATTAGATTCTGTAGCTGTAGTAGTAAAAACATTGCATTCCAAGTGATGTGAATTGTGCGTTATGCATGACAAATGGTAGATCTTAGCGTCTTATAAATAAAACTTGTTTTAAAAAGATGACAAAAAAAGGGGAAAAAAAAAATCATGGCAGTAGCAAAATTGACAAAAGCATGCTCAGTATTAGGACACAGTGGAACGTTCCATGTTACTGCAAGTTTGCAATAGTGCCACCATTTCAGTCGATATATATATATTCACAGACTGTGACCTTTGTTGTAAAATAATGCAAAAGTGACTTAAAGAGGAAATGTGATGGGAACGAAACAAGGCTGGTGTGGTGGTCCTGCAAAAATGACTTGTTTTCTAAAATGAATATGCAGTTTGGTGTAGAAAATGATGTTCTGAAAGCTGGGGACTGGTTGTTTACTGTATCATAGGTTTTGGATGCTCTGAAAAAATAAATAAACCATTTGCAATGTAAAGCAAAGACGCATATTTCTGAGAGACCTTACTTTTATAAGAAGACTGTATCCTGTTAGTTTACTTTCCCCGTGTGGTTTGTTATTGGTAAAAAATAATAATAATCCATAACAAAAAAAAAAGTTTTTTTGTTGCTTCTGTACTTAGAGCTATGCACACCAAATCACTAAGATGTTGAATAGTTATTATAAGAAGTCAAATAAATACCTTACCTGAATGACACATAGGTTAAACTGTGAGATTGATGTCCTCAACGCATGTAATATTAAAACTCCCTCTGTATCCTGTCAGTCTGTGAAGTGGTTGACATTTTGTAGCTAGCTGAATTGATTAAAAGTAATAAACCCCTAATCGCTGTGGGTTTTCATTATTGTCTCAAGCAAAACATCACTGTCGCTTGACAGAGCTGCTTTGTGGTACAAGAACAGCAGTGCTGAATGAGCCAAACCTGAATCATATTGCTTCACTATGTCAAGTACAAAGCAGGCAGACTTTTTTATCCGAAGCATACAATTAGAAGTCAGCATGTGTTCCCTGGGAATCAAACCCTGTGGCCTTGGTGTTGTTAGTGTCACGCTTTACCAGTTAGGCTATGAAGTACCATTTCACATATTAGTCATTTTATGAAGCTTATGCATTTCTGACGAGTCAAAAATGCCACTGAATGATATGGGACATCACAGAGTAAATTCAGACAAGGCCCCTTTAAAGAAATAGTTCACTCAAAAATTAAAATTTCCTAAAAATCTACTCTCCACCAGGTCAAGATGTAGATGAGTTTCTTCAAAACAGCAGATAAAAACATCACAATAATTCACAACTAATCCACATGCCTTCGGTCCATCAATTAATGTCTTGTGAAGTGAAAAGTTGCATGTTTGTAAGAAACAAATTTATCAATAAGACCTTTTTAATTTCAAACTGCATTCAAACTGTTTCCGGCTAAACTATGAATCCTCTATCCATCTCAACTGAATCAGGAGGGAAATGTGCACAGATCAAGCACTGTTTGCAAGTAGAAATGGTCCAAAACAGTTCTAAATAAATATTTTGATGGATATTTTTTATGTGAGAGGACAACAGGGGGTGGACGTTTTTACTGGAGGAGGAGTTATTATGGATAATGGACTGGTATTTTGGCTAGAAGCAACAGTGTAAAGTTAATATGCCTTGATGAAGGATTTGTTTCTTACAAACACACAGCTCATGAAAATAATTGATGGACTGGAGTCACATGGATTACTTGTGGATTATTTTGATGTTTATATTAGCTGTTTGAATTCTCATTCTGACGGCACCCATTCACTTCAGAGGATACATTAGTGAGCAAGTAATGTAATGCTATTTTGTCCAAATCTGTTCCAATGAAGAAACAAACCCATCTGCATCTTGAATGGCCTGAGGGTAAGTAAATTTTCATTTTTGGGAGAACTTTTCTTTCAAGGCAGGTCAGCGACCATCTTGGTAACGGCCCCAAGGCTGCTGTTGTAATAGTCTACTTCAAAAAGGAACGACTAAGATCTTGACAAGAGTAGGTTTCAATAATAGATTTAAACTCAGCAATAAAATACGGAAGCTATATGGTATCATACATTTAGCTTTAGTTCAAAACATGCTAAAAACAAGCTAGACTGAAAGAAAACTGGTGTAAAAATAATTTTCATTGCTTGTAAATTTCACAAATAATTACGAAATAATTACAAACGTCTTAAAATTAAACGTGAAATTTTGAAGTAGAAAATCATATTTTCTTGTAAAAATACTCCAATAATTTGTTTTATTTACCATTTTGAAGAATCATTCAAATCAAAAAGCAAAGTAAATAAATAAATAAAAACATATAAAATGACACCATAAGGGTGACCAGCTCTTTTAACTAAACGGCTAGACTTCCATAGTTAATATGATTTCTCCAATTCCTTTTTCTATAGTCTCTGTTTCAGCTCGCCACCTTGAACGGTCCTGTTTTAGATAGACAAGATTAATAAGGATGAATTTGCTGCTGCGATAAAATAATCAAGACACATCAGCCTAATTTAGTTCCATTAGGCAAGAATAACAACACAACAAGCTAATGCTTAGCGCAACCTGCAAGATGTCTAAAGTTTATCCAAAAACTTCTTCAGAAGCTTCAAAGAGCTTAATAAATCACAGATGCTGTCACATTGCATTATAAAAAAACGAATAAACGTTTGATAAACACTGAGGTACACTGCAAGCTTATCAAGCGCACATAAAAGAAAGAAGGAATGTGGCAGAAATTTAGAGCTTATTAGAAATTGTCTCAAACAAAAGAGAAAAAATGGTACACTATATATGAGATTTATTGAAAAGGCTTTGTTTCCAATCATTTTTATGAAGGTAATGTTTAAACATTGGAGCTAACAGGACGCAAACTCATGACACTTTCTGTATGAGGCGTTTGGAAAAGGTGTTGCAATATCAGGCAACACTGAGCAACATTAAATATTCATTACCATAAAAATATCCACACTGCAGTCATAGAAAGCTGGACAGACTCTATGTTTACCCACCATTTTCAAAGTGGAGTCATCTCACAGAAAATAAAAAAGAAGGGATTACAGTAATGGAATATGAAGATTACATGGTGTACATGTGGTTCGTCTAAATAATTTCTCAGCTGCTGGTTTTCTATAAGCTTATGTGTTTGTAAACAAACCTGCATCTGTTGAATGATCCTATATATATATATATATATATATATATATATATATATATATATATATATATATATATATATATATATATATATATGATAATGCCAGTTATGCTGGCAGGGATAATTGCAGTGTGCGTCACGCTTAATTTGAATGTGAACCGACAGACGTGTGAGACAGGGAATGGTGCGAAATCCAGCCCTTCAGGTTGATAAAATGGAGTGCTGTGAGCTGCATTCCCTCCTGAGGAAAAACAAATGTGATTTTCTCTCATTCTGGCCTTGTGTGTGGGTCTGGCTGATGAAAGAGGTGCTGTAGTGTGCTTTTCTGCTGACCCAGAAGTAATTAAAGATGCTGGAGATTTACGAAGAAGACGCAACCTCTCTCAGACAAAGGAGTAACCTGAGACACAGCAAAATATCTTTAAAGAGTGGCTGTTTGCTATCTATCTATCTATCTATCTATCTATCTATCTATCTATCTATCTATATATCAGGGTGTCAGAACACTTCATTTCTCGTGTTGAAATTTTTCAAATTATAAATTCTTCTTTCTGTCATATAAATTCAAATTCCAACTTATCAATTGTTATCAACTCTATTCGGTTTCCAAATTAATTGACAGAGGACCAATTTAATAAGAGGTTTTCAAAGAATTTTGATCTATCTATCTATCAGCAAGGATGCATTAAATTGATCATATGTGACAGTAAAGATTTTAACATTGTTTAAAAAAAAAATCCATTTCAAATAAATGTTCTTTTGATCTCTCTATTTCTCAAAAAATCATTAAAAGTGTATCACGGTTTCCACAAATAAATAAATAAATATGTAAAAAATCAACATATTAGAATCATATTAGGATCATGTGATACTGAAGACTGGAGTAATGATGCTGAAAATTCAGCTTTGTTATTACAATAAATTATATTTTAAAATATATTCAAACAGAACATGGTAACTATAAATTGTAAAATTACCACATTTTTGACCAAATAAATATGGCCTTGGTGAGCATTAAAATTTTCTTAATCTGTTGACATCTGATTTTTTAACTAAGATTTAATAACCAAATGTGAAAATAGATTAATCTCCTTTCTTGTGACATTTCTAGATAAAAAGTTAGTAAACCCTAGGTAGAATAGAATATACTGAAAAAAACAACTTTATTTTGAATTTGCTTGTAAATAATTACAAAGAAATGGCAAGCCACATATTAAATTAAACTTTCAATCTTTAGGTTTACAAACACGTACTCTAAAATAATGTTTTATTTACAACTTTGAAAAATCATTTTCCTACAGTGTACCCATAAACATTTTCTTCAAAATAGTTTCAACTCCCCTTAGCGCTCAGTCTGTCCTCCCGCTGTTGATGTCCCACTGAACCAACATGTTCTCTTGCTGTCACATTAAGTCAAAACGTCACGCCTTCTCTCTGTCTTCGAGTCACTCTCACTGAATTTCACATTCTCTCCTCATATACCACCTCAGCCCCCTCTTTCATTCACATCCCCACCCTCCGTGTCTCACTTTCTCCACACCTTCATCACCCCTCCCCCTCTCTCCTCCTCTGCCCATAGCTGTAAGTGATGCTGCATAGTGCTCTTCCTGCAACCACGAAACAAGCCCACTATTC
Source organism: Spinibarbus caldwelli (assembly GCA_039654775.1). Lineage (NCBI taxonomy): Eukaryota > Metazoa > Chordata > Actinopteri > Cypriniformes > Cyprinidae > Spinibarbus > Spinibarbus caldwelli. The sequence continues at coordinate 24,247,260 of CM077240.1, forward strand.
AGTAGTCAGCAGAGCAGAGTCCAAATCATACAGCAAATCCTGCACTTCTGACCCAAGCTCACAGCAACACATTAGCACGGCTTCACCGGATCTGTCCAGATCTTTGACACGTTCCTGTGGCGAGCCGAGAAAGATCACACACAGTACTAACCCTCAGAGATTACACGTGCGGCTGTTTAATGCGATCCGCCGGACTACCGCCCGTGCTTCTCAGGAGGGGTGGAGGAGGGAGGACTGAGATGGAGGGTGATGTTTGGGCAAAATGAATGCACGAGAAGGGAGGGCGACTTACATAAGGCTTTGCAGTAGATTCTGAGTACCAGGCGCTCTAAAACATGGCAAGAGAAACAATGTTCCTCTAGAGGACTGGAATGAGGGAGGAGAGGGGGAGGGAGAGAAAGAGAAAGACAGAGTACTGAAGACTGATAAGGGTTTTATGTACAATGTGCCGGAGAGAGAAGCCTCTGGACTGGACTGCAGGCTTGGTGGAGAAGAGGAATGGGAATGGCATTTGAAAGATAAAGATGTGTTAAAGAGCACAGACATGTGGTGGAAATTGTGGCTGAGGATGTGACGGGAATATGGGAATAACAGTGCAGACAAAACAGAGAGAAAGAAAGAAAACAAAGGAGTCTCAAATCTACAAACACCACCGGGTCTTTCCATTATGCAGTACATTTTGTTCCCTTTTTATGTACATCTGAAGTTCAAAACTGGTCATTTATTTAGAAATATTCTAGGTGTATATTCATTTTTTTCTTTTTCTAATCAAAATGTTTTAGGTAAAGCATGTTTTCTTGGTTTTAATTGGGGAATAATCTATAGATTTCTTCCTCTGGCCTTAAAATCATTCATTCCCTATTGAAAAATAAGTGTGCTTCAATATGCACTTGCAGTGTACTTCAAATCTTAAAAGTATTTAAAAATATATTTTATAAAACCATACATGCTGATGATAATATTAAAGAAACTATAAAAGAAGTATCTAAAGAAACTACATAACTGTTATTTTTAAAAAGTGCATTTTGTAATAATGTCAAATTATGTTTTTCTTTAAAGTACATTTTTAGTTATTTCAATAATCATTTGTCTTGTTTTAAAGAAGTACTTATTTTGATGTGATGACTAAAATAAAGCACATGTAAAGTACTTAATTATACTTTTAACTGTAGTTTTATTGAATATTACGTTTAAAGTAAATATATTTTAAATTTAATCAATACATGCATCATTTCGGTTTTAATAGAATAGGTCGGGTCATTTTGACATAGTATATGATTTTGAGTATATTTTAGTTACCATTCAGTACATTTAGCAGTACACTTTAACCAAATTTCAAAGACAACAGTAAAGTAATTATAAAATGACAAATAAAGATGTACTTGAGTCCTACATAAGTTGGTTAAAAAGGTACTTTAAAGGTAAACTTGGCATTCACTTTGCAACTCAGTATATTAAAGTATTTAAGTAACTTACATTATTTACAAATAAGTACACTTTTAAAGGAATAGTTCACACAAAAATGAAAATTATCATCATTTACTCACCCTCATGTTGTTCCAAACATAAGCTTCTTTCTTATGTTGAACACAAAAGAAGATATTTTGAAGAATTTTGAAGAACCAAACATTTGTTGGTCCCCACTGACTTCCAGTAGGGAAATAATTTCCATGGAAGTCAATGGGGACCATCAACTCTTTGATTACCAGCATTCTTCAAAATATCTGCTTTCATGTTCAACATATGAAAGAAACTCATACAGGTTTGGAACAACATGAGAGTGAGTAAATGACAAAAAAAAAAAAATAAATAAAATAAATAAATAAAAAATACAAAAATAATAATAATAATAATAATAATTTTTGGGTGAACTATCCGTTTAAGGTATACTATTTCCCACAAGGTTTGTAATGACTTTTTGGCTAACAATAGCCAGTGTTGGCATCATCCTTCAGTAAGTGACATAATTTTGCCTGGGGAAGTAACAGCACAAACACGACAAATTATTAGCAATTCTTGTAAACTGATAAAGCCTAAGCACCTAAGCTTATTTAAAGAAATAGTTCACCCAAAAATTAAAGTTTTGTCATCATTTACTCATCCTCAAGTTGTTCCAAACCTGAGTTTCTTTTTTTTTCTATTGAACACACACACACACACCCACACAAATATATATTACATTTAAAAAAAAAAAAAAATCTTAAAATACTATGGAAGTCGATGGCTACCAGCAACTGTTTGGTTACCAACAGTCTTTAAAATGTTTTCTTTTGTGTTCACCAGAAGAAATAAACTCATAAAGGTTTATAACAACTTGAGGGAGAGGAAATTAAAGAATTAAAAATTTTAGGTGAACTATCCCTTTAAGTCTTTTTTAGTTGTAAACTTCTATTTAAAAAAATACTTCCTTATTAGAACACATGCATTTTAATTTATAAAACATGAATGTTCAGAAGCATATCAGTAATGACCCCACACTTAAGTCTTTCTTTACGCCATTCTATTCATTTCTCTTATATTTTACACACCCTCAATACATGTGTGCAAAATCTGTTTACAACACACTGTACAGCTGCCACCTCTTTAGTCAAGTGTGACGATACACATTAAAACATGCTCCATCCCAGCATCTCTTTATTTTCTGTGAGACTGTGCAAGCAGCTGAAGCTGAGTCATACTAACTCACGCCTGCCAGGCTGCTTCAACCTTGGCCTGCATCTTTCAGCCCCGTTCTTCATCCACTGCGACCCCCAGCCACCTCTCTTCTTTTCCGTAAAAAGATCTATTCATTGCCTTTTCTAATCTCCCCAAACAACGTCTACCCCTCTCAAACCAAATGACCTTTCCTGTCATCTCCACATAAATAATCGGGAGATGTGGAAATAGAAAAAAGGGACCCCTAGTGGCAGAGTCCTATCGAAAGCATGTTAGGACAGAGATTAAAAGCCAAATTCACAAATATTAAAATCTCTCTCTTTATTCTGTAAATATTTAATAAATATAGATTTGTAACAGAAAAATTGCCTCAGGAAAGTGATAGCAGGGCTGAGATTTTAGCATCATTTTTCCAGCATCGTTCTAGCATCAGCACCATTTTGTTTGATATTTAGTCATTTAATGTGACTTAAGTGCCCCAAAGTGTTTTGGGCTCACAGTACATACTTTAAGATCTGAGACATTTAACCCTCAAGCTTCCTTCGTATAGTAGCCTTAACTGGTCCTTCGTGGACAAATTTGGACATAAAGGTCTCAGGTGTGATCCCAATGTTTTTAAAATAAATGTCATATCACTGTATTTGATAAAATAATAACTGACAATTTATGCCATTTTTTAATGTGATTTTTGGTGTTTTTTATTTATTTATTTATTTATTTATCTCTAAAAGTACCATATTTTATGTAAAATATGCTTATTTTTATGTTATATTTAATATTTCTTTTACTTAAGTAAAAAAATGATTCCAGTAAGTTCAGACAGCCAAAACCTAAAGATCTGGCGACTCTGGCGACATCTGGTGAGATATGATGGCATAAAAATATCAAAGTATCAAAATTATCAATAGCCACTATAGTACTTAATAGCTGCATATAGGCTGAAATCTATAAACCACTGTTGTAACGAACTTAACCGCTTAAGTTTTAAATTTTATCAAGTTAAAATTGTAGAATTTTTTTAAACATTTGTGTTTGGTGAGACTATAACGATGCTAAAATATGCTTAAAGACAACTCTGACCATGCTATAAGGAAAAGACAAAGTAGGAGACAGAGTAGTCATTTATTTCTAAACAAACAAACAAACAAACATCAAATTTCACTAACTCAAAAAAGTAAAATGGTACCAAACAGGCCAAGAATAAATAAGGTAGCATGTTTCAGACATGTTTTGTTTGCAGCATCAACAAATCTTGCAGTAGGACTTTGATCTGACTTCGAAGTGTGTGTGTGTGTGTGTATGTGTGCTTGTTTATGCTACATTAATAGTAAATAGTATTATCTGTAATAATAGGATAGTAAAACTTGAAATTTTTGACATTGTGGGTACTGGCCTGTGGTCCCCACAAGGAAAAAAAATTATTAAAAATAGTAAATGATGTTTATCTGAAAGTGTAAATGCAAACAGGTTTTCTGTAAGGGGTAGGTTTAGGGTTAGGTGATAAAAAATATCGTTTGGTCAGTATAAAAGTAACAGAAGTCTATGGAAAGTCCCCACAATTCACAGAAACAAACATGTTATAGGCTCATTCAATGCTTTGTATATGGGTGTGTGTTTGCCACACTGAGAATGTTGTATAGGCTCACCCCTTCATTTATGTGTTTGTATGATCTACATTGTGTTGAATTTATTGATTTTTATAAGACAAATTAAAAAAAAAATGCTCTGAATTATAGTATTTCCCATTCATTTCCTAAGGGTGCCCACTAAGGACCAATTAAGGAGGTTTTTTTTTTTCAACCACTTAACTTTGCTGAATCGAGTCCATTTTTTTGTATGTGTGTTTAGCTGGCAAACTTAGGAGAAGTAGTCAAGTCTTGTACCGCTCAGATTAAGGAAACTAGTACTCATGTCTATTGTCCGTTCTTCAGTGAGAACTGGATTCCGTGTTTGTTCAGACGGTCGATTAGGGTGGTTCTTGCAAACACTGACCCTGGAGTGTACACACCACCCCTGTGAGGACCAATAAAAGGATGTTGCATGAGACAGGACGTCATACACAAATAACACTGAGTATTCACTGCATCAATCTGTAAATTTAACTCTAACCTTCGCAGTGTCTTAAAAACATGAAGATCAGTGTATTAGTGTAAAAATTGCATGTATGAATGTTTCTTCAGATATGCCACCCAGTGGTTGACTTTTATTAAAACTACAATTTAAACAACACATAATTTCAGGTTTGGTTGAAATGAATGCTCAAGTTTTACAAAAATGACTGAATGAGCTATACTTACCGTTCATAAGTTTGGGTCAGTAATATTCTTTAATGGTTTTAAAAATCTTTTTTTGCTTACCAAGGCTGCATTTATTTGGTCAAAACACAGTAAAAACAGTAATATTGTGAAATATTATTACAATGTAAAGTAACTGTTTTCTATTTATATATGTTACAATCTTAAGCTGAATTTTCAGCTGCCATTACTTCAGTCTTCAGTGCCACATGGAATCATATGCTGTGCTCAAGAAACATTTCTTATTATTTTCAGGGTTAAAACGGTTGTGCTGCTTAATATTTCTGTGAAAACCATGGCACATTTTTTCAGGATTCTTTGATGAGTGAAAAGTTCAAAAGAACAGCATTTATTTGAAATAGAATTCCTTGGTAACTTTATAAATCTTTATAGTCACTTAATCAATTTAATGAATCCTTGTTGAATAAAAGTATTAAGAAAAATCTTACTGACCACAAACATTTGAACAATAGTGAATATCAAATATTGGACATTATAGTTTATTTGCTTTGTTTAACTAACAGAGAATATGAAAAATGTGTTTTAAAAGAGTTTTTTTTTTTTTAATTCCACAGAACCAATATGCCTACTGAAGAATCATCCATATATTATGTTGAGGTCATTTTACTCACTTATTAGGGAGACAGTGAGGTTCGTTAAGCAGCGTAATAGCTGCCTGCACCATGGTAATCGGTGTTGCGATGTATCCTGGCTCTGCAAAATATGGCAGTAGTGACCATATCTAAGTATTTGGGGTGAATATTTTGAGTCGGATCAAATAGTGAGCAGGACAATACCTGGTCCTGTTATTTCAGTGCTGATTGTGGCATTTGGTTTGCCCTGAGAGGGGTCCTGACCGGTTGTGTAGCCCTCCCCCATGAACCTCAGGCAGAAAGAGGTTCCATCCATCTGGAATAAGACAAGAATAAGATTTAACTTCAACAACACAACCGAGGGCTATGTATAACAGATGTTAGCCTTTGGTATTGTGTTTTAGACATTTCAGTGCATTTTTTTTGTACCTGCTTTCTTGTTGGTCCAGTCTTGGAGAACAAACCAAACGAGAAAAACTGTGGAAACTAATTAAAAAAAACACAAGTTCATGATTTTATATAAGCGGTTCTTGATGTTCTGTGGTATGAATGAGAGTTTTATCCATTAAATACTCTTGTAGGTGTTCAACAGTAATCCAATGACTTTTCAAATGGTACTGGACCTGAGTAAGCAATCCCCTGCCAAGACTAAACTTGACCATGAACCAGAAGACGACACCTGCAAAGAGGGTCTTCAGCATGGAGAAGAGACCACCAATACCTACATATGCCATATACTGAACCTGAGGACAAGAGCATAGAGGAAACCAATTCAAAACTGCTGGCAACAACAACAACAAAACGAAGTGAGTTAGACATTGAACTGCACACATTTGTGACACTTGTGTTAAATTATTAACACATACTTTTTGGTCCACAGCAAAACATCAATCAAAAATGACCATACTGACAGCACCCTGTTGACCTTCATGACATCACCCTGTACACTGTGGTCATTGCTATGGAGATGAAAGAGCAGGACGATGAATCACAATCATCCCCTGCTCTTTCCATGAAGGCTTTCAGAGCACTATCACAGTAATCATGCTCGCACAAGACAGATCGAAAAGAAATGTAATTAAAATTGCTAAGAGGCATAATGGTGTTTGGAAAGCAAGGGAAGAAGCTGTCGAAGACTGCCTTTTTTAAGAAGAAGCAGAGGGGTAGTCAAGAACCCAATAGATCTACTTAGAAATAACAGTTTAATAAAAATTAATACTGGGTTTCTGCTGTGCTGGGATAAAATTATTCTGCTAACAAAACCTGACTGACATGGTCTACAAAACAACAGAAATTTTGACTTGTATTATTTATATTGCTATAAATGACAAAGTAGGGGAAAGAATAACATTAATAAAAAAAATTACAATATACAAAAATACATATTATATATATTATAAATAATAATGTATTTAGTTTTTATTAATATTTATAAATATTTAAATTTTCAGCGATGAGCAATTTACAATATTTAGATAACTGATATATACAATTTGAGATTTTCACAATAAACCAAAAGTAAAAATTTTAACTATTTAAACCAAAGAAATGTAAAAATTTAAACAAAATTTTTAAATTAAAAACATTTATAAATAAAAAATAAAACATTTAATATATATAAATATATATAAACTGTTTAAAACTAAATATAACGTAATATATAAAATAAATATGATTGTATATTAAATGTAAATATTAATGTATCATATTAAAAAATATATAAAACATTTATTACTGTTAATAATAATTGATTTAAAAATGATTATTGTTGTATCAAAAGTGTGTGTGATTGTGTGATTTTTTTGCCAGTCTATAGACTCACAGGGCTGTGTTTATGTTCCTCATGCATATGACGCTGAGTCCGTCGCACCACAGACGGATCTGAGCCCATGAAGGGAATGGCATACTGCTCAATCTCTTTACTGAAGAACAGAGCTCCCCTGGGTACACCAAAATAGCAAGCAAATTAACACGAGTACAGATTTCCATCCTGAGAACTATTCTCCTTTACTCCTCTGGGAGTCAGCTGCTATATAAAGCATACAAATCATGATCAAGATAGTATTAATAGAATGAAATGCTGAGAATTCTTTTATAAATACTTAAAATCACCTCTTTTTAATTCGAGCGCCAACAGTTGGCAGAGGTTTATGCCCAAACTTCTTCCTTATTCTTCTGAGACTGGCACTGTCAGCAAAGCCAAAGATGGCTGACTGCCACGTTGCATCATGGCCACATCCTCCCTGATGAAGAAGACAAGACAGCTGAACAAAAGCCAAGACATCAACTACTTTATTGAGGACACGCAATGGGCCTGATGCAAACAGTATAGCTCTCTTCATACTCGATTAAAACAACAGGAAATACGATAACAATTTAATAGAGTGCTTATGAAATACTACATAATATGGAGTGTAATTCTCTTCATATTCACTCCATGCTGTCTGCTCCCCTTACACTGGAATTTATATAAAGTCTTAATGTAATTTTATAAAACTATGTTACTTCTGCAATCAAGTTCCTCATTAACATGAAATCCCACAAATTGCTAGTTGGTCCATTGGGATATGAGAGCTCTTTGCATTATTCATGAGCAGCTGCAATTGTGAATACCCAAAGCTTAATTTAAGCACTGCTTTAAACCTAGATCAAACCAACCTTTGAGAGCTCATATTCAATAAGTCAATCAAATTCCTGTGGACCCTTAATATAGATCTGCAAACATGAGGAGTTGTTGCTCACCTCAGGTCCCGTGTTGATGGTTAAGAAGCTCTCCACAGCAGTGAGCGTTCCTGTGAAAGCCAGACAGAGGAGTTGTCAGGCATCTGCTGCTCTGCAGGCACGTTTGCCCACAGCAGCGCTTCAAAGGTGAACGACAGACACTCACATCCTGTAAGCACTGAGCGCCTTTGCCTTTGTCAGTGATACACCCCACTAATTGGGATGAGATTAAAGAAACCGACTGCACAAGAGCCACGTGAAGCAAAGGTTAAAGGGCACACACAGGGCAAATATCACAGTAATGTATGTATGTTTTACCATTAGGACATTGATGCAAAGCACACCTCTAAACCTGTTAAGTCAGGATCAGATTTTTTCTCTAATATACTGAAGTTTCCCTGCACTGTGGATCAGAACTAGTCACATTATATATATGTATATATATGTAATATTATTAATATACACTTATATAATAATACTAATAATAAATTATTATAATTACATTTTTTTAAATAATCATTTTAAGTGATTTTAATAATAATAAATTATTCGCAAAAAAATAATAAAATAATAAAAAAATTCACAGACATGCAACCCACCTTTGAAGTGATCCTGTGTATAAAAGATGCCCATATCTGCTGGTATCGAATCAAACCCACAGCTTCCAATGATATACACACCATTCTCCTGAGCTTTACTGTGGTATTTCAGCTGTATCCCCTCTAAAAACTAAAAAAAAAAAAAAAAAAAAATCAAGAATCAAAAAAGATTTTCAGTTTTTTTCAGGTGTCAGGTTTTTAGTCATTATATTCAGCAAGGATGCATTCAATTAACATAAAAGATTTCTATTTCGAATAAATACTTTTCTTTTGAACATTCTATTCATTAAAGAATCCTGAAAAGATGCATTAAGGTTTCCAAAAAATATCAAGTAGCACATCATTGATAATAATAAGAAATATTTCTTAAGGACCAAATCAGGATATTAGAATGATTTTTGAAGGATCATGTGACACTGAAGACTGGAGTAATGATTGCTGAAAATTATGCTTTGCCATCATATGAATAAATTACATTTAAAATCATTAAATTAGAAAGCAGTTATTTTAAATTGTAAAAATATTTCAAAATATTACTGTTGTTTCTGATAAAAAAAAAAAAAAAAATCTTTTTTAAAAGTAGATTATTAAAAAAAAAAAAGTGTTAGACGGATAACATTAACTACCTGTGGTTCTCCACAGATATCAATGCAGTGAGCCCCATTCTCTATGCAGGCCTTCACCACGGGCTCTCCATAGAATCTGTACTGTTGAGAGAAGACACCTCAGCACCATGGCATTTCACAGTCAACAGTTCTCTCAGAATAACACAACTCCATTTATCTTTTTTTTGTCATAGAGCTATCGTTGGCCTATGGGTGCACTGGGACAGGTGTGAATGCACAGATGTGTAAACTGACCCCTTCCTGTGCTTTTTTACAATAGTCTTTGTGGACTTACTGGTCCCACGCAGTTGAGCACAATGATTCCTTGTTTGCACATGATGGCCAACGACTCTGGCTCGGCTACATCAGCTACAATAACCTCCACGCACTTCAGCTCTGGTTTACCTGCAGACAAATGATGGAATGTCAGAGACAAATGGATCTTTCTTCTCTAACAGCTCAAAATGCTGCAAATTATAACATTTTATTTAACGCATAGATCCTTTTACTCTATAACCTATTGCATAGCTAGCTTTAAAATCCTCGATTATCAGTACACAGCCTATTCCAGATGATGATGGGATTGTCCAAACATTATGCCTTTAATCAACAATATTCTCAAACCCTGTAATCCCATTTGATAATCTCAACAGACAAAATCTGCTGAAGCTCATCTAATACTATGAGCTGACTGCCTCATGTCTAGCCATGACAGTATGGCAATTCAATCTATACCTAATACAAACTGTGACTTATCATAAATAACATATGTGCATTGTAATTCTTTGTAGCTTTGCCACAAAAAAAAAAAAAAAAGAAAAAGTGGCAGTCACAATGTTACTAGAGGATAAAAACAGTCTTTTGATATATACGATGGTACCACATTATTAGCATGTACATATCAAAGAAGTTTTATTTATAATAAATTCTTTGTAAAATAAAGCATGTTAAAATATAATAAATAAAATAGAGAATAAAAATTAATTAATAATTTTATTTTAACAATGTAAACATTTTAAAAGATTTAAAAAAATAGTTTGTGTGTGTGTATATATATATATATATATATATATATATATATATATATATATATATATATATATATAGTACGTACATTTCAGTAACATATGTGGTATTTTAGGGTACCATGACACATTTTATTATTATGTTACTACAAAGTCATACGTAGGCTATGTCTAAAATAATTACATTGTAATTGCTAATTTAGAAATACAATATAGCGCTTCTTGTACTGCTTGAAACGTTACTATTCGATTCTATTATTTTTCTATTCTATTTCCGTTCTATATGTTCTGTAATTCAGTAGGCTACATTTATATTATGTGTGGCATGGGCACTTCAATGTAAAGTACAATAACAAAAACTTCAAAGCCCGCAGTGTCAAACACGTACACAGAGCGTCAGCTGCCTGAATGAGTGTTTTTTCCAGTCGGTCGCGGTTTCGTCCGGCTACAGCCCATTGTAACGTCCCTCCTGGACCCTCGTTACACGTCCGCGCAACCTCCTCCGCAACAAACCGGCCGGTAAATCCGGTCGCTCCGAACACTATGATATGGTACGGTCTTTTGCTTGACGTTGTGAGCGTCGCCATTGTGTGTGTGATCCGCGTGCGACGCAAACACACAGACAAGGTCAGAGCGACCGCTGCTGCTCCTCTGCTGTCTGTTTCTGTACAGTGTCAGTGCAAAATACAGACGTTTAGTGGATCAGATTGTGCTTCTGATAAGTGTAGCTCAACCATAAATCCAACTGTTTGTGGGTGAAGATTCCAGAAACTGTCACACATTGAAGTAGAGAGACATCTCGTGCTGGAAAGGTGATATTACCACAACAGTTACACAGAGGAGGGTACAAGTATATTTTGTGACCATTAACATATTATATATGAAAGCAAACATATGCATATACCTAGCAATAAATTATATTTCAGTGTCAGTTGATAAATTGTAAGATCACAACCCGTTACTGACTGAATAAACACTGTTTTGAAGAAATCAGTCAAATTTAAAAGTCAGACCACTTGTGAAAATGCTTCTATTTATCATTTTACTACAGTTTAACACAGTTTTCTATGTATGAATACATTTTTAATTACAAATTATTAATGTCAACATATAAATTTGGTGTTAATGTTTCAGGCCTTCGGCCCCCACTGTATGTGATGATGCACATGTTGTAAAATTAAATTAAGCAATATGAATAATTTGAATACATACTTTGCATCACAGTTGCATGTTCAGATTCAATCATATTGTTCATTTTGCAAGGCAATCATGATCATGAAATTGCCTCTTGATCAGGCCTGTGTCACTATAATATTTTTTGCTCTGTGCATCTTAAAGCTTCAACTGTCAGAGAAGTTGTTATTGGATTCTGAAATGAAATTAGCTATGAGTCAGTCTGTGGCTTTCCAAAGAGAAATGCTCCTACGTCACCATAGGTTTTATTATGTGTGCCAATTCCATTTAATGCTGCGTCAAGAAATTCCATTCAGAGGACCAATCCAATATTATTATAGACAGAGCTACAGCATAAACCACTTTCTAAATATAAAAACACATTTCCAGTCATAATTCAGAGATCATGTATACTACTTGAGAAAGAAAAAAGAACAACATACAACGAAACAGGGTTCTGGTTCGGAGCATATTAAAATATTTAAAATTAAAATATTCCACAAAAACTCACACTCACTTTGATTGCTGAACACAAATCATATTTGTAAATAAAACAAACTGATTGCTTGCTGTCTTTTATACTGTACAAGTATAAAATTTTATATTTTGTACCTGCTGACCAAGTGTCGGAGCAACAATTAACTGACATCAAGCCAGAACAATCGATCATCGTTATTCTACTATTCAGCCTGTTCATGTTCTATGTTAATTATAAAGCCATTTTGATAAGTTAATATCCCATAGTTAAAGCAATAATGCACCCAAAAATGAAAATTTACTGAAAATGTACTCACTCTCAGGCAATCCAAAATGTAGATGAGATTGTCTCTTCATTAGAATAGATATGGAGAAATGTAGCATTACAGTGGATCACCTCCAGTCCATCAATTCACGTCTTGTGAATTGAAAAGCTGTGTGTTTGTAATAAACAAATTTATCATTAAGACGTTTTTAACTTCAAACAGTTGCTTCCAGTTAAAATTTGAGTCGTCTATCCATAATATTGCTTTATTGGCTAATATTTGTTGTTTAAAATTAAAACTCCTGAATGATGGATTTGTTTCTTGTAAACGTAGCTTTTCATTTAACAAGATGGACTGGAGTTATCTGAATTTCTTGTGGATTATTGTGATGTTTTTATCAGCTGTTTGGACATTATGACGGCACCCATTCACTTCAGATGATACATTAGTGAGCAAGTGATGTAATGCTACATTTCTCCAAATCTGTTCAGATGAAGAAACAAACTCATCTACATCTCGGATGCCCTTAAGCTAAGTAAATTATGAGCCAATTTTCATTTTTGAGTGAACTATTCCTTCAACATACACCCATTTATGCTTATTTTTGTTCATACTATATGAATTTCAGTGATTATAGCACCAATGAAAAGTGCCAAGTCAAAATAAATGCATAAATACAAAGATAAAGCATGGAATATAGTGTCTCGGAGTACTAAAATGTACAAAAAAAAACATACATTTATTAAGGCCAGTCTGGTAATGTGCATTAGTGCATATTATCTCAAGAGGAATACTGTTGTTAATCACTGGAAATGATAATATGAAGAAATAGTTCCACTGCATAAAATAGCTGCTATGATTCATCAGAAGAGAGCCACTGTGCGAAAGCGTCCACTCCTCGTCGTACAGGTCCAAAGTAAAAGTCCATGTTTTGCGAGAAGTCGGCACACACGTTTGAGTACGCCTCTCCAACGAGACAATAAAGAGCAGTCCCACCCATGCTAATCACCACAATAACCAGACACAAGACGAGAAGGATGAGGCAAGAGTTTCTGGCCGACTCATCTGTATGCATGAGAAAGATGAGCTTTGATCAGTCTCACATTAATGCAGAACAGAAATCTGAATACATAAAGGCCCTGTCTGAATATATGCTTACAATCGTACCTTGATCGAAAGCATCGTCTGGCTCTCTAAAGCGGACTCTGCGTTTGGTTGAGTCTTTTAGCAGCGAGGCTTTCTCTGTTTCCCTGGGGCAGACTCTCTTCTTTAAAATAGACACTAAGCCGTCCGAGGGAAACCTCTATAGAAATATCAGAAATAAAAAATGAAAATCCTTAAAATAGACTGTACAACATGATGCACTTATTTTTAAGAATACATTCATAGCAAATAATGTAATAACAACCAGTAACCACAAGGGGTCAGTATGTGCAACATCATAATGAAGCAGTCGTAAAGATGCCTTGTGAAAAATAAGTGCACTTTTAAAGAGTATTTTTATGGAAATTATACAAGTGCAAGCTAAATGTAATATTTTCAGACAGATAACTGCAAGTTATTTACAAATACATGAAAATGTAATAGTTTATTATTTTACTCCATATAAAAAACGTAATTATTTGATTTTAACTGGTTTTTAAGCACATCTTTATGTAATTTCATATTTTTTCTAAAATCAAAACAAGTGTACTTGTGTAAAGAATGAGAAAAGTTTATTAAAACAATGATATAAAAAAATAATTTAACATTACAAAGTGTAATTTTTAAAAGAGTACTTAAGCGTAAGAAAGTCATGAACGTGTACTCGCTTTAAGTACACTTATGTGGCCTTTTTATTTCTTATATGTATTTCATATTTTTTAAATATACTTTTAAGATTTGGAGCATACTACAAGTGCAAATTCAATTCATTTCAGCGCACTTATTTTTCACAAAGGATAGTTGACCTAAAAATGAAAATCCTGTCATTTACTCTTTTTTTTTTTTTTTTTACGTTTACATGTTTGTTTTTTTAATATGGCTCATAGTATGTCATGATGTAAAAATTAGTCTATGTTTTTGTAGTTGCTTTACCAAGTCAAATCAGAGGCCAAAACAAAATTACTGAGTCCTCAAATCACTTTTAAATAATTGTGTACAACAAACAAACAAATTGTGTAATCAATCATTTAGCTGTCGTGTGTGTTGATTAAAAAAAAAAAGTCAGGAACTCTTTCACAGTGTGTCTGACACAGCTCTGGAAAAGGTTTATGCAGTTGGACTGTTATTTAAGACGACCACACCCAATAGCTTTGGGAAACCATACACTCCCTGAACGCTTCTTTATAAAATTCCTGCAGCTGGCTGCCATAACGCTATGGATGACATCACACTATTTTGCTTTCACAAAGCAGAGAAACCCTGTGGCTAAGAAATGTGGCCTGAGAATTGGAAGAATGTCCCACTTGACCTTTTACAAAGTCATAAAAATTCAATTTGAGGACCCGGATTAATACATTGCATATTTAGGCCCTGAGGAATACAAATCGTTCAGTAAGCGGATGGTCTGAAAAGACTGCAGCAGACGGATGGTGTCTCAGCATGCTTAGTTTTTCAAAGGGCAGATGGTAATATGTAAGAGATTAACATCACTCCTACAGCGTCTTACCTCTTCTACCTGAATAAGGCTGGCTAGCTCATCCACAGGAACCTGGCCGTCAACTACTGTGTCATCCTGCAACTCCTCATTCCAGCACTCATCCTCCTCAAGACCTTCCTCGTCCTCTTCCTCCTCCTGCTCCTCATTCAATTCACAGTCCTCTTCTGGCTCCTGTTCAGCTTCTGGCCATGAGCAGTCCTCCGCCCGGTTCTCTCTCTCGGTTGAGTTCACTGAAGCTTGTTCTTGTTTTGATCTTCTGTGTTTTGACACAAGGGTTGGGCTGTTGTGTAGTTTTATGTCGTCCATGTTCTGCAATAACAGACTGCTTTAATCAGACTCACAAAAACATAAACTGCATGGGTGCATAATAAAACAATTGTAATGTTTTACCTTTTCCAAAGAGAGTTTAGGTCTGAAAAAGGAGAAGCAGAATTTGTCAAATTCACTTCAGTATTATAATTATTGTTGTTACTCAATATACATACTGACTTATTATTTGCTGAATTTTCTATATAATATGTACATCTAAATATTTAATTTGCGTATGTGTGTGTGTGTGTGTGTGTATATATATATATATTTATTATATTATATTATATTAATTATATTATATATATATATATATATATATATATATATATATATATACATACATAGAGTCATGGCCAAAAATATCAGCACCCTTGGTAAATATGATCAAAGAAGGCTGTGAAAATTAATCGGCATTGTTAATCCTTTTGATCTTTTATTTAAAAAAATTCACAAAAATCTAACCTTTCATTGGATAAAAATTGGATAATAAGAACTTAAAATGGGGGGAAATATCATTATGAAATAAATGTTTTTCTCTAATACACATTGGACACAATTAGCGGTACCTATAATGCCTGATGAGGTCAGAGAACACCTGACAAGAGATCAGAGACCATTCCTTCACCCAGAATCACTCCAGACCCTTTAGATTCCCAGCTCCATGTTGGTGGTGCTTCTCTTCAGTTCACCCCACTCATTTTCTACAGGGTTCAGGTCAGAGGACTGGAATGGCCATAGCAGAAGCTTGGTTTTGTGCTCAGTGACCCATTTTTGTGTTGTTTTTGAGGTTTGTGTTTGGATTATTGTACGGTTGGAAGATCCAAACATGGCCCATTATAAGATTTCTAACAGAGTCAGTCACTTATTGATTTTTTATCTGATGGTATTTGATTGAATCCATGATGCCATGTGTCTAAACAAGATGTCCAGGACCTCCAGCAGAAATATAGGCCCACAACATCAAAAATACAGCAGTATATTTCATTGTACACATGGGGTACTTTTTATCCCTGTGTTTACCAAACCCATCTTGAGTGTTTGCTGCTAAAAAGCTCATTTTTTAGTTTCATCTGACCATAGAAGCCAGTCCCATTTGAAGTTCCAGTCGTGTCTGATAACTGAATATGCTGGAGTTTGTTTTTGGATGAGCTAAGAGAATTTTTCTTGAAATCCTCCCAAACAACATGTGGTGATGTAGGTGCTGTTTGACAATTTTTTTTTTTAAGGTTTTCTGACCCCGAGACTCAACTATTTTCTGCAATTCTCCAGCTGTGGTCCTTGGAGAGTCTTTAGCCACTCAAACTCTCCTTCTCTGTGTGCATTAGGACGATATAGACACACGTCCTCTTCCAGGCAGTTTTGTAACATTTTATGTTGATTGGAAATTCTTAATTATTGCCCTGATGGTGGAAATGGGAATTTTCACTGCTCTAGCTCTTTTCTTAAAGCCACTTCACTAATTTGTGAAGCTCAATTATCTTTTGCTGCACATCAGAAATATATTCTTTGGTTTTTCTCATTGTGATGGATGATTAAGGGAATTTGGGCTTTGTTTTCCCGCCTATTTATATTTCTGTGAAACAGGAAGCCATGACTAGATTTTCATGTTCATAATCACCCTGGAGTGCTCAGAATTGTGAATATGAATGGGAATTAATTTTCACAGCCTTCTTTGATCATATTTACCAAGGGTGCCGATATTTTTGGCCATGACTGTATCTAAAAAAGTGAAAGTCGTGACGTATTGTCAAGTATGGTGACCCATACTCGAAATTGGTGCTCTGCATTTAACCCATCCAAGTGCACACACACAGCAGTGAATAGTGAACAAACACGCACACGCGCACACACACACACACCGTGAACACACACCCGGAGCAGTGGGCAGCCATTGTTCCAGCGCCCGGGGAGCAATTGGGGGTTCGGTGCCTTGCTCAAGGGCACCTCAGTCATGGTATCGAAGGCAGAGAGAGTGCTGTTCATTAACAATCCCCACCTTCAATTCCTGCCGGTGTGAGAATCGAACCGGCAACCTTCAGGTTACTAGCCCAACTCTCTAACCATTAGGCCACGACTTCCCCCATCTATATATCTATCTATCGATATATCTATATCTATATATATATATATATATATATCTATATAAAATATACATATAAATAATATATACATACAGTATATATTTGTATAATACACACACACACACACACACACATATATATATATATATATATAGAATATACATATTTATATATATACTTTGTGAGCATAAGAATCTCAAAAACATTAAAAATCTTACTGACCTCAATGGTTTAACCTGTATTTATATATAAAATGTGTGAAATGCGTGTGTGTGTGTAAAACACACACACACGCACACACACATTTATATATAAATATAGCCTATATAAAATGCTTATTAAAGCACCTTTAGAGGTAGCTTCTTACAAGGCAAACTGTTTTTTTGTCAATACAATATAAGATACAATAGGGCAAAGGCCAAATAAAAGCTTTTAAATGTGTCAAATTAAGTAAAATAAAAAGTGAAAATAAGGAAAAGTAAATTCATCTCATTTTTGATGTTTTCCCTATAAATATGTTTAAATTGATGGGGCTTGATGAGGCCTGTGGTGTTGTCAGGAATAAATATTTTAGGGAAGGAAAAAATGCTATTATTATTATTATTATTATTATTAATTTCTACTTGCTTGGACAGGCCTTGTCTGCACACAGTCTCACCTCTGGTGTGTTTTGCAGATATGACTCAACAGTTCCATATGCTCTCTCTCTCCGTCAGTTCCATTAGAGTTTAAAGGAGAGTTATTTTCAGTTTGGACGCTGATTTTCCTCTGGGACTCTGAAACCAAACATATGGATTTGAGTCTTTGAATCATTTTGACTGTGTCTCATATTCTCCCATGCATTTACCTACTCATAGAATATGTGAAAGCAATCTAAAAACATACATGCTATTCTCAGTTCCTGATAATTCATGAAAAAAAAAAAATCTTTGTACCAAAAAAGCTACAGCTATGTGACATTCTTCAGGTTTCTGTTTCCACAGTCAGGTCTTGTTGCCAGTTAATCAGATAAGAAGGGAGAGTCTGACCTCTGTACTGCAGTGATATTGGTGAAGTAACAGAGTCACATGTGGTCTGGGCAATGAAGTGCAGTTGGGAAATGAGCAATTTCCTGAGCTCAAACCATTCCACTTCTGTTTACTTATGAAGGATGGAACTAGCAATTGTCCTATTTACAAAAGGAGTCTCATCCTCACAAGATAAAACAATGCTTCAGGAAATTCCCATGTAAACAAAGTAACCTCCCCTGGTTCAAGTTATTTCAGGAAATATTTTTTCATATTATTATCCATAATCATCTGGCATCCTTACCCCATTTCTTTTGTATGGAGGCCAGATTAGACAGCAGTCTTTCATGATACAGCTTCTCCAGATGAAGAAACTCCACTGCCCATTGATCTGAAATGCTCGATGCTTAAAAGAAACCAACACTTAAAAGTGTATGTCTACATAAATATTCTATATATATATATATATATTCTTTTCAAAGATTTGGGGTACCTTCTTTTAAAGAAATGAAGGCTTTTATTCAGTAAGGATGCATTAAATTGACCAAAAGTGTCAGTAAAGACATTTATAATGTTGCAAAATATTTCCATTTCAAATAAACGCTGTTCTTATGAACTTTCTATTCATCAAATAATCTTTAAAAAATGTATCATGATTAAAAATATTAAGTAGCACAACAATTTTCAACATTGTTAAAAAAAAGAAATGTTTCTAGAGCACTAAATCAGCATATTAGAATGATTTCTGAAGAATCACGCGACACTAAAGGCTAGAGTAATGGCTACTGATAATTCAGCTTTGCCATGAAAGGAATAAAGTATATTTTAAACCATATAAAAATTGAAAGCAGTTATTTAAAAATGTAATAATATTTTACAATTATATTACTGTTTTTCCTATATTTTTGATCAAATAATGCAACCTTGGTGAACATAAAAGACATCTTTCAAAAACTTTAATTTATAAAGGAAGACCATATGATGACAATTATAGAATAAAACTTTCTTTCACTGTTTCAAATTACTTAAAAATCTATCAACATCCTTCCTTTTGTGCAACACCCTACAAGTCAACATGGAAAGACACACTCTAATGAGACTCTTGATTACGCTTGCCCTGACAGCAGCATCAACAGGGACCGTTTAGTGATAGCAAAGGAAAGTCAGAGAGGAAACAGACAGAAGTGGTGGATTTACATGCAAAAAAGGATACAGTCCTTTTCAAGGAAGTAGCCCACCGCTATCTGTAATGGAAGGAAAATATCAGCAAGTAAAATATTACTCCTTACCACATTTATCTTCCAAAGACAGTTTCATCAAGTGTTCTGTTAAAAGACACTCAGCTGGTCGATCAAAGTCTATTTCCTGTTAGACCTGAATCTAGAGTCTTGATTTCATTAGTTGTAGTGAAGAGCATCTTTAAAAGGACTGTACTGCATGAACATGTGTACGGGTCTGACAGTGAGTGTGAACGAGCAAAGTCATGTGCAAGAAATAACTGCTCTATCTTTGCCCATCTAATGAATTCTCTTACATGGATTGTCTAAATTTAGTGTAAGACAGGAAAATAAATTGTTTTCTATTGTACTCTTGATTTTATCTAACTATAATAATCTCATTGAGGAGCAATTTGCTCCCCCTATTATAACTCTACAGGGAGATTGAAAAAACAAGTCCAGTGAGCACATTTCGGTAGTTTGTCTTGTTGACAGATCTGATTATAAATGTGCATGATGTTTAGTCGATAATTATTGAAGTTTATTTGGATGCCTGGAAATGCTGACAAAAAACAGAAAAACAAGAATAGTTAATTTTTGTACTACTTATATCATGTTTTGGCTGAATTTATTGAGGCAGTTTAAACAGAAAGATACTGAAGCTTGTTTCTTACACAGGATAAAAAAAAAAAGTCATTACTTTTTTATCTCACAATTTTTTTTTCTCGTAATTTCAAGATATAAACTCAGTTGCAAGATATGACTTTACATCTCGCAATTCTGAGTTTATATCTCAGAGTTCAGATTTTTCTTGAAATTCTGTTTTTTTTTTTTTGTTACTGCCATGAAATAAAAAATAAATAAAGTAAAATAACAAAAGGTAATTTGCGACTTTTAACTGACATTTTACTTTTTCTTGCAATTGAGAGATTATGTAAAACTTCTGACTTTTTATAAAATTGCAACATCTCTTTATGTTGTACTGACTTTGTATGTTGCATTTCTAACTTTATATCTTGCAATTCTGACTTTGGGCCCTGTCATACACCCGGTTTCTTGATATAACTGCAGACCGGAGATCTCCAAAATGGGGCGTGAACTCCAAAAGTGGGCAGAACCTCCAAAATGGGGCGGGTCTCTTCTCGCAAAGACTTTCACCATTTGCTCTGGCTTCAGCCAATAGGATAGGAGGGGGTAGCGACACTGGGTGTAACTAAAAAAGTGCCATTGTCCGGTGAAGACCGGTTGGGGAGTTACGGAATGGCCCGGCGATCTCATATCGTATAATCTTATTAACTGCTTATCTCCTGAACTGCAACTTTCTATACCATGCTATTCAGCGCCAATCCTGCCGTGCAGCCAAATTCACTGGTTAAGGTTAGGGCAAGGTGTGGGGTAGGTTTAGGGGTTAGCATTTTTGTAGCATTGTGTAGGAAATTAACACTGTGATTGACACAACCAATAAAATCTTTAGAATCATCTGTGGGGCGGAGTGTGGGCTGAAGTTGATTGGGAGAAAAAATTGCGCATGCGTGTCATGTGCCCGTCTGTCAATGGGAGGAAGCCACGCCCTATTTTGGAGCTCCCACCCCGTTTTGGAGTTCTTGTTCCCATTTGGAGATCTCCAGGCTGCAGTTATACCCTTCTCGCAAGGCGCGGTGCAAGTGTTTTTGCTAGTTTCAGCCCGACGCAGTTCTCATTTTCCCATCCTGCGCCGCGTTGTTTAAATAGCAAATGCATTTGTGCCCATTTGTGCACCCATGGGCGTGCTGGTGTGTTCAGGCGCATTGTTGGCGCGTTGCTATTTTGAGGAACTGAAAATAGACTGCGCCATAGACCAACTCAAACCTGGTCTAAAGTCTAAAGTCAATGGCGCAATATTTTTTTTGTTATTTAAAAGAGCGTGTTAGTAGAAAATGCGCCTCTGGGCGGGTCCACAACACGCGTTCACTTTGCTTATTACACACAGGGACGCACAGCAGCACACAAACATGCCAAATATTAAAAATTAAAGGATTAGAGTGTAAAAGAATATTATTGTGTAGGCTACATAAATATAAAAATGTCATACTGGATAGTCATTGCGTGTTTCAGAATTATTTGCTCGCGCATGAGCAGATCCGTTTGCTCTCTGGAGACGCGTTCAATCTGTGCGCCTTAAAAAAATAGCGAATCCGCCATGGCGTGAGCGCAACTCGCTCTTAAAGGGAATGGGAGATGAGACTCTGATTGGTTTATTGCACGTTATGCCCAAAAACACACCCATTACTCATTAAAAGAATAGGGACAACCCTTTTAGACCGCGTGCCGGGAGCGTTGACCATCTTTATACTAGCAAAAGTGGATTCAGAAATGCCCTAAGTGCACCTGCGCCGTGCGCTTTAGACCACGCACTTAGATCGTTAAATTAGGGCCCTATATATCTCACAATATTGTAAGAAAAAAAGTCCAAATTGAAAAATATAAACTCAGAATTGCATAAGTTTCTTATAAAAATTCCAAATTACCTTCTTAATTATTTTATACCGCTTCTACAGAAAGAGCTCAAAAGAATAAAATACTGCTTTTATTTCCTTAAAATATTCCAAACAAAAGTAATCTTGCTACCCTGTGGAAATCTGTGTAATTTATTAGTCCACAGAATACACATGAACATTTATCAGGTTAACAGTATAGACTGCATCATTCTTCAATATTATTAACAATCTAGGTGTATCTGATGACGGATGCAGAGAGAAAAACGTGTATGCACACTTGAAAAGACAACCAGGTCTTTTCATGCCAGTTTTTGTTTTGGCTATGGGCTTTATTTGAGAGTAACCTTTTCAAACTGTCAGTGCACACACCTGGTGTAAGGAATGAGGGAGGAGCATGTGATCATTGTGTTCAACGAGGGACTGCAGTGAAGCCAGAAGAGAAGGACTAGGCCCAGGTGGCACAATCCCAGAGAGACGACCTGTACAGAGATCACACCAGGAGAAAACTGCAGCTATTGCATACTTCTGACTTTAGTAAATCAGTCAATCCAGTGCTTTCTGAGCACATTTGAACAAGTTTATGGTCAATCATTATATGAAACTACTTAATACCTCATGTGATTAGCCAGCATATTTAAATGTAACCTTAAATAGTCAGCCAAAATGACAATTCTGACATTATTTACTCATCCTTATGTCATTCCAAATCTGAAAACTGATATTTTTTTCATGGAACACCAAATGATAATTTTTTAGAAATCTCAATCAGCTCTTTTCCATACACCAATAGTTCACAATACTTCTTGGCAAGCTCCAGTAAAAAATAACATTAAATAAAAGTGACCAATATAACCATCAATATAACTTGTGTGCTGCTAAAAATATTTTTGAAAGAAGTCTCTTATGATCACAAAGGCTGCATTTATTAACAAAAATACAGCAAAAACAGTAATATTGTAAAATAACTGTTTTCTATTTTAATATATTATAAAATGTAATTTATTCATTTGATGGCAAAGCTGAATTGTCAGCAGCCATTGCTCCAGTCTTCAGTGTCACATGATCCTTCAGAAATTACTGTAATATGCTGATTTGGTGTTAAAAAAAATCTTATTTTTATGAAACTTTAAAAATTTTGTGCTGCTTAATTTTTGTGTGGAAATCATGATACATATTATTTCAGGATTCTTTGATAAATAAAAAAAGTTCAAAAGAACAGCATTTATTTGAAATAAAAATCTTTTGTAACAACGTAAAACCATTTACTGCTGCTTTTGATTAATGCATCCTTGCTGAATAAAAAAAAATAAAAATAATCTTATTGATTACCTTTGAATGGTAGTGTGTACATCATATGGACCACTTCTACATATATACTGTATACACAGTATACAGTATATATATATTCTCAGTTCTGAGTTTATATTTTGCAATATTGACTTTTTTCTCTGAATTCTGAGTTTACATCTAGCAATTCTATTTTTTGTTACCGCTATGAAACAAAAAAGATGATTTGCGACTTTTTAACTCACAATTTTGACTTTTTTCTTGAAGTTAAGAGATTAACAATTCTGACTTTTTTTCATAAAATTGCAAGTTAACCTCTTTATGTTGTACTCACTTTATATGTCTTATTTCTAACTTTATATCTTGCAATTCTGACTATATATATACATATCTTTTGTGTTCCAAGAAAAAAAATGTAAGTACTTTAATTAGGATGAGCTACAACTTAAGTATTTTTTTATTCATCAAAAATAAACAAAAACAATATGGCTAATCACAGCACCAAAATATTGCAATATAAACGCCTTACCATGATCTAAAGAACGGCTATGCCTCTTGATGTTTGTTGGAGACCTCTCCTCTGGGTTCCTGTTCTCTGAGTCGTGTTTAACCGCTTTCAAGTCCATAACCTCTGCCTCCTGCAGTTTGTTCTGATTCTCATCGGAGGCTGTTAGGTAAGACGTAATGATGTCCTCTTCAGTCTGAGTTATTCTGCTCATCTCTTTCCATCTTACAGACTTCCTCGTCTCGGACTCCTCCATAACTGCAAGGTGATCACAAAGAAGATAGACAGTCATGAAAATGAATCTATATCTTCATCAGAATTCAAGAGGAAACGTTTTAAAGTCTTGATGTCTGTTTTTCAAGTTCTTTACCCTGCTGTTCCTTAAGCTGTTCATATCTGTCACCAGTGACAATGCATTACATTTATCATAAAATGAATCTTTTTCCTCAAAAGAATTCAGAGAGGAAACACAAGTAGGACAGGTTTGGTGTTACTGAATATTTTTTCAAGCAGATCTTGGGCCTTACTTACAAACACAGTGTCCTAACAGTGAACCAACACTCACTTCAGTTACTCCCGAAGCCAACAGCAAGCGCAAACTGACAGGTGTGTACAAAAACACTAGAGAGTTATAGCAGCGATGCATAATTCATGGGATAGAGGCTCTTGTCTTTCACGCTGTCCAGGCATGTCAAAGGATGAGCAGTGAAACCAGAGACAGAGAGATGGGAAAAGGGTGGAGTGTGGATGAGTGTCCTCATTGTAAAGAAAGTGTCAGTACCAGTGTGGTAACAGAACATGGTGTATGATGAGGTGGAGGAGGCTGAAAGAAAAGTCGAGATGTTTCTTGACACAACATGACCACAGCTGGCCTGATCGGTGTCCAGATGAACCTTTATGAAAGCTGAACAGTGTGAACATATATGCTACAGGGTGAGCAAATAACAAGACATGCTGAGATTGACACTGTACCTAATGCAGCAAGAGGTCAACAGTTTTGTGTGCACAAATTGTTTATTTAATATACTAGGCATATACTGGTCAAAAGTTGTTGTTTTTTATGTTATTGAAATAGGCTAAGTCTGTGATGCTCATTAAGGTAGCATTTATTTGATCAAAAATACCGTAAAAACTGTTATACTGTGAACTATTATTACAATTTAAAGTAACTGTTATAAATTGTAATACTTAATAATGTAATTTATTCCTTTGATGGCAAAGCTGAATTTTCAGCAGCCATTACTCAAGACTTCAGTGTCACGTGATCCTTCAGAAATGATTCTAATATGTAGATTTTTATCAAAGTTGAAAACAATCTTTTTTGTGGAAAATGTGATATATATTTTTTGAGGATTTTTTGATGACTATAAAGTTCAAAAGAGCATTTTCTCGAAAAGAAATATTTTCGTAACAATGTAAAAGATTGTCATTTTAGATCAATTTCATGTAGTTGGCAGCAATAATGTAACTTAAAGAACTTCAAATCTGAACCTTTATGCTGTTTTTTGTTTTGTTTTGTTTTTTTGTTTGTTTGTTTTTTATATATGGAAACATATTTCAGAATTGTTTATATTATTCCAAGTACCTTGAGGTACCATATAAAAATTGCATTTTATTGGTTGTTATTATCTAACAGGCTAAGAAGTTTATTATTATTATTATTACTATTATTGTTATTATTTATTTATTTTGTATTTTATTTTATTTTTTTGGAAAATCACAGCTAATAACCACTTTTAGAGTGCACTATACCATGAATTAACATAATTTGACAGGCAAAGTGATTAGTGTGTCCAGTAACCTGTATATGTTTAACAGCAGTCAGGTTTTCACATGCCATAGGAAAATTTTAAAGAAATAATATACTAAATCTGAACCCTTTTTGAAGAAAAGAAAAGAAAAGAAAAGAAAAAAACTTGTTCTCTGTCCCTTTTGGTCAACTTTGAAACTTTTGAACTTCTAATGATTCTACACAATTAGGCTATGGATTAATGAGTCTGCTAAATGACTATACAAACGGCTTAGAAACCCAACATCATAACGTGAATTGGTAATTTTGGCACGTTTATATATACCTTACTTCTCCTAAAAATCTAGTTTTGCATACATAGTCTACCTTGCACAAATAGCCTACACATCGTTGAAAGATGGTGCAAAGGGCGCGTGCTTTAGTGTCCTGTACCCATTTCACAGCGTCTTGCCTTTTATCGCTGTTTTATTTTCATCAGAACCATTTCAAGACGAAACACTCATTGAAATATCCCTGTCGTACTTACGTTTAGTTTCTGTAGCTATTGCTGTTACAGTGGTCCGCATCTGTAAACGCGTGCACGCGCAGCGTTCATATCTGTTCCCAGAGCTGCTCAAGCAGAGACCCCAGACCCCTCTCTGTTGTGTTCAGTCTCAGCAATCCATCAGCATCATTTCCAAAGCTATTCAAACCGATCTGAAATCAGTTTCGATGCCCTGCCTGTCTCTGCATCTGTGCAGTTGTTTACGATCCAAACAGGGGCGTTTCTTTTCAAGGTTTCGGTCTTGCTGGGCGTTTAGTGCCACCCATCGGTTCATATGGGGCACTTACATTGGAAATGTGTTTGGAGAGAGAGAAAATTTGACATGAATTGTAGCATGTTCATTTTAAAATACATTAATTCGTTTCAGTTGTCAGTTTCTATTTACCCACAGAATGTATGATTAATATAGCTGCATCAAATTAAATATACTACAAAAATATATTAAATATAGCCTACTAGGCCTATATATTATATAGCCTATGATACTGCAATATTTAGTCTTGTACATAAGGCTAGGCCTGTGTTTTTATAAACTACCTTATATAACTCGCATTTTAAATCGATGACTGAGTAGTCTTCACCAACTTCACAAAACCAAACAATATCCGATAATATTATAATAAGCAATGAACTCCTCTGAATATTTCCTTCAATTATGAATTAAATTACTCATCATCATTAACATCAGGAAAGAGCTGGTATAAAGAAAAAGTCTTGTTGTGTTCAGTTTCAGTAATCCATCAGCATCATATCCAAAGCTATTCAAAATATTTTCAGAACTCTTTCCCCAAAATATAAATAAACTATGTGCTGACATTACAGCTTTGAGGGCAAATGTGAAATGGACGTTAGAAAATGTAAGAACTGGAGCAGAAAGTAAACGCAACCCTTGAAACATGGAGTCATTACGGTGGGCTGCTGCATGTCTGTACTGTGTCTGACTTCATAATAGGGACGTTTTTATCCTACTGTACCATCTGAGTGAACTCTGCATTTCATCTCAGCCAGGTAATATGTTTTGACAGCACAATGAGATGATCAGTTGACTTACTGCAATATGTCTGAATGTTTTAGCAATCCTCTGTGAAAAACACAGTTTTTGGTGTCTGTTAATGTTTTTTAAGAAAAACATGTCATGTTTCTCTTTTGATGATTACAGTGGGTATTATGTAAATAAATTATTACAATTTCAGTAAAAACATTGCTTAATTTAAATAAAAAACAATAAAGTGAATAACAACCTTTTATTAGCACATACACAATAAGGATCAAAGGCATTTACAATAAACGTGACTTGCTAATTATTTTCTTTTAGTGCAACAAAATATACACTGGGTGTTAAAAATGGCTTCTTTACAGTGTTTTACAACCTTGAAGGTGACTATAAATCTAAGTAAAAGTTGCTTTTACAGAGGTAATTTTATCCCCAAATAAAGGCCACTTTTAAACTTAACTAAGCATTTTTTTACTTCACACAAGTAATTTTGAAAAGGAATTGGTTACTACGTTTAAACTTGCGAAATGAATCCCAAAAGTAGGCCTATATAACCTACTGTGTGAAACAATGAGGTGCTAGAATGTTATAGCGAGTTGTTTAACAATAGATAGCACATCGTAAACAAAAAATACTTGAGAATGAAACATTAAAATGTTGAGCATTTTTACAGATGGACAAGCAGTTATTTTACAGGTCACATGCTCATTGCATGCTGTAGTAGGCTATGCTGTTAAAATGTGGTTAACCTAGTAAATATTCCAATATGAAAGTTAACCCAGGATTTGCAAATGTGCAATTGGAAATCTTGAACCCTGACTACCCAGAATTAACATTCGAACAGTAAAAAAAAAAAAACAAAAAAAAAAAACCATGGGTTAACAATTTCAGATAGCAGTCTGCAGTCCAATGTGCTGTTTTGGCCTTCTCTGTGCTAAAGGTAACAACATAAACACTGACAGCAAATTAGATTTCAAGTAGCGCCTGAACAGCATCACTGGAAGCTGTCTTATAATGTGATGATTTTGAGATGGTTAGAGGATTTGTACGGAGCTCCTCAAGGGACATGAAGATAAATAAAATGAGAAGTAAGAAAAATATATATATTTCAATGTTTTTGCGTTCCCCCGAGTTTGCTCACAAAACCTTTGTAATGGAAATAATATGAGGTGCGAGTAAAAACTATATTCCAGTTTTCAGACCACAAAAGTATTTTTCCTCCCTTCTCATTTTTTTTCCATCAATATGTCCCCCTAGTGGCTCCGTATATTTGCACGCATATCGTTTAATATATTGCATAACAGGTAAAAGTGGTCATATAAAATCTTGACATGCTATATTCCTGCGAAAGTTGTGTGATCTACTGTGGGCCGATGCCGTAACTTTTGTCTGCACTTGGGTGTAACGTCAAAGCTGGTGACCATCAAGACATGTGCTTTACAGAGGTTAACATGATGCTCTAGCCGTTGAGTGACTTGCTCCAAAGCCTCTAAGTGCTCCAGGGAGTCTACCTCAAACGTTTGCCATAAGTCAACTGCAAAACACATCACACAAATAGCATAATAATTAATGATACAGTAAGCAGAACAATAAACAACCCTACAGTTTTCTGTCCTACTGCAGTGCTTAATTTGACTTAATATGCATAAGCAAACATGTTAACCCTTACATTCACGGGTCCATTTTCCAGGGTCCAACATCAGATGATGCTTGGCATGTTCCAACTCTCGCCTGAGAGCATTATACCTGAGTCTCACCTCTGCTATTCTCTGCTGTCGATGCTCCAAGAATTTCAGCTTTGCACTAAAGAGGACTATACCCTGAAAATGTGGATGACAAAAAGTAAGTTTGCCTCCATATAAAATGTGAGTGAGCTGAGATTAGCATTTGGCCTATACCATTACACCACAGGGTTTTATATTAAAGTAATATTACAGTTTTACTAACACTTTTTAGCATTTTAAAACAAAATCAGACACTGTATTCAGCTATCTTAAGTCTAATTCAAATCTTAACCCACAAAGCCATCAAATACACAGATACACTGAATTACACACCGTGAAATTTATTTAAAACATATGCCCATGAGCGCTTACTACAATGAATGTGCAACTATACATTGTAAACTCTGCAAAATAATACTACTACATAAATTAAAGTGAAAAATAAGAACAGAAAAGAAAAAAAAAAAAAAAAAAAAACATACATTCCTGAACATACAGTTTTGGTTTTGTGATAACAATATTGTTTTGATGAAATTAAGCACCATTTGAGGAAAAGTATCTTTACTACTTGAAAAAAACTTGTGTATGAAACATTATATATAAGAGAACACAACATTGTCAAAATGTGTACAATACATTATTGAATGAATAATTAAATAAATTTTTGAATGAAAACTATACAAATAACACATTTGAAAAGCAAAATAATGTAAAATATTTCCTAAATATTCAACAAAAAGTTGCATATTTTTCAGTAATAGAAAAAATAGTGTATAAACAATGTAAAATCACATTTATTCTGAATGAGTATATTGTTTCTAGTTTGAGTCAGAGTTTAAAAAAATTAATAATAAAAAAAACCAATGAGTGTTTGAAGTTTTCTCAAGGCTGGAATACATTACACAACTTTTAAAATCAGAGCAGATTTCAGCATTTACATGTCATTCTAAACACAAACTTGCACCTAAAACTCTGACTGCTTTGACTTTTGCCAACTAACGCTCTCCTACGGATTGCAAATTGGGTAAAAATCTAGGCAAAAGTCATGTAGGATATCCTAGCCTTTACTTCTAGAAAACAGTGTAATTGGCTAAAGAACAGATTTTTGTGTCTAAGCAATTCAGAAAACTGTTCGAGTTGAATCAAGCACTACCAATTTAATGGACCATACAACGACAGCAGTTTGTAAATGAAATACAAAGCAGACAGACAGACAGAATTTTTTTTTTCATTGACACATTTTGAACCTCACCTTGTTCCCTGCCCCACCTCTCTTCTGTACGCCATTTACATTATCAATCTCATAGACTTTAATTTCATAAGAGTCAGAACCACCCCGATCCACCCGGTGCGTTTTTGGCCCACTGACGGATCTCCTCAGCGACAGGAGGTTGTCTTGAGATGGACGTCTTAGACTGGACCCTGTGGACAAAAACAGGTGAAGACCATATTGTTTTTTATGCCAGAATGCATTGATTTAAAAAAATTCCTTACCTATGTTGGTTCTTTTCTTGTTACTTCTCATGCCTTTAGCAGCACCGAGCGAGCAGCTCTGATCGCTGATGGAGTTGTGCGTTGAACTGCTGCTGATTGTAGCTTCACTGTCTCTCAGCATGCTTTCATAGCCACTACTGACCATACTGCTCCTGTTATAGAGTAAAGCCGTTTTACACATGGCAGGAGGCAGCTCTCCACTGAGAACACTGGTGGTATCGCTGGCATGGCCGCTGCAGTGGTGTGGAGTCCGTGGAGCTGTGATCCGGCTATACGGGGATGGCAACGTGTGAACGAAAGGTTTCATCGTCCCCAGTTCCTCACATTCATCTAAATCAGACCCACCTTGACTAAAAGCAGAAAGAGAATCTCTACTGCTTCTTAAAAGCTCAACTCTTCCTTTCCGGACTGCACCGGGTGACTTCAAACTGCCGTTGTCTTGACTTCGGGATAGGGAGTGGGTTGACCAGGAGCTTTGGCTGACATGTGCTCCGTTAGGAGAAAAGCTTGAGCTCCGGTTGATCGAGTGTCTAGTGGGTTTGGGAGACAAATTTGGCATCTTGTGGATCATTGAACTGGGCATGAATTTATTAACGGTTGTGGTCTTAGAGTGACCGTTTTTTGATGGCCGGGTTGGATCATTGGCATCATGAATGGGGAAGAACTGTGGAACTCTCCCGAGACTTTGGCTAGCTCGACACCTTACAAAGTCCTCAAAGTCTTCTGTAAAACCTAGCAGGCTGGGTTGTGCTGAAATGTAATCTTCACCTAAAAGGCCTTTCGGAGCCATATCGATGAAAGCAGTCTCTTCAAGGAACTTGCTTTTAAGTCTTGAGCTAGAATTACCTTCCAAGCTTCCTGTTGAGCGCCCGCTCTTACTGTGATCCCATGTTTGGCTCCTGCCGGATAATGCGTTCAGTTTTGCATTAAACAACTTGCTGCTCTCCTCAAAATGAGATTTAGTGTTGTTCTTAGTTTCAGTAGCCATGTTTATCATTGCATTTCTGGCTATTCCAGATTCTTCTTTCGTCTCTTTTCTTTTGAGATTGGGACTGTTTGTTGACGTTGATGGCATATTGTCTTTGGTCCATTCTACAGGACCGTCTTTCTTTGTATATTGTTTCTTCTCGGGAGTTTCTCTTGGACTCTGTGGGTTCTTTTGTTCTGTTTTCATGTGAGGGACATCCTTGACGTCTTTCTTATTGTTTTGGCACAACCAGCTCTGCTCAGGTTTAATTTCACAAGCATACTTTCTGGACTTGGAGACCTCACAGGGAGGGTCAAGTTTAACCATGGCTTCTTTAGGTATCTCCTTCACATCTTCAGTCAGGGGCACCTCAGACCAAGTATCATGCTGCGGAAGGTTTTTCGAATCAATGAAGCCGCCTGCCTTGTCAATATGTGCATTGATTTTTGTGTGTTTAATAGCTGCATCTGATGAGGCCGTGGAAGCTGAAGTTTGTGCATTAGAGTTGGAACTATAAAAACTCGTTGTTTGTTCTTCACCTTCGCTGCCGATAATCCTGACAGACTGACTTCCTGGCGTTAAAGCCTGGAGAGAGTGCGACTCATGAATACTTAATATTTGTGCCTTTCCTTGCTCAGTGGCCCCATTTATTGTTACCTCCTCAACCACGGTATACACAAGCTCATCATGTCCATTAAGATCCAGTGGCTTCTGAACAGTCACAGTGATGGTCGCCCTCATCTCTCGCTGTTTTTTTCCTGTACAACGTGGAATGTCTCTATTCAAAGAGGCAGAAACAGCCGGTGGGGAGCTCAAACTGGAAGACAAGGACGATGAAAAAGAAGAGGACGAGGTAGACCTCGGAGAACTCTTGCCGATGGGAGATATTCTTGTCTCAGGTTGCACTGTGGAATTATCTGATAATCTCATTTCACCTTGGTCTTCCAATTTCAAAGATAGTGCAGTGGGCATCATATTCATTATTTTATTATGAAGCTTAGATTTGCTTAGAGATTGGCTAGACAGCATGGGATCACTCGGTTTGACAACATCTAACTGCGGCTGAATAATCTGTGAATTGGCGGTACTTGGAATTTCTTCACTGTTGTGAATTATGGCAAAGGTTTTTGTGGAGTTTCCTTGTCTGGTACTATTGTGTTCTCTGTTTAATGCTTGAATGTCCAATGAATTGGATTTCTTTTTGGTTTGGCTTAAGCGAGGTGATTTGCTCATAGTGTTCACTTCCTGATCTTTGCATAGATCCAACTCTGTTCCATCTATGTTTCCCAGTCGATTCTGGAGTTCTGCAAATGTGTTGCACTTCAGGCACTCAAAATCTGATTTGTCTTGCAAAATTGTTGGTGTTGACTCTTCTTTAGTCTTTTCTTTTGATATCTGCTTCATGCGATTGGCAATTGGTGGAGAGATTTCACAAAACTTCATCAGCGAGAGCTTTTTGGACTCCAATTTGCTCTTGAGTAAGGATGGGATAATAGGCAAAACCTCTCTGCTTCTATTTGTAACCTCTTTATCTAGGAGGCCAGAAGGATCCATAGAGATAATGGTATCACAAGACTTATCACTCCCAGGGTAAAATACTGGATCACTAGAGAAACCAGGAGAGGAGAGATCTTGATCCAGTGTTCCCGTAGATTGGAATCTCAACTTGTTGGAATTATTAAATTTCCTCTCGTTGCCTAAGCTTCTTCCTCCAGGCGAGCTTGAGGAAGACTTCTGAAAAAAAATGCAAAATAAAAAACTTGCACTTGAAAACTGGGGAACATGTCCATAATTAAAAAATAAATAAATAAATGTACATTTTATAACTCATATGAGATATATAAAATTATTTAAATAAAAAGTAAAGCATGGTCTAAATTAACAGAACCTGAAAACTGGTGAACATGTCTATAAGCATACCCTTATCTTCTTTTTCTGCCTTCGCATTCGAGTCACCGTCTGCATCGTACATAGGCTTTCTGTAAGGTCCTCAGACAAAGTGGATATATGGGCAATAATTGTGGTGGAGCAGTTGACATTGCTCAGAGAGTCTTGCAAAAGCATGGCTAATTTACTTCCCCTGTAATGAAGAAATTATCACTGATAATTAAATTTACTTAATTACTTTTTACTTAAAGGGACAATTCACCCAAAAATTAAAATTACCTTATGATTTACTCACCCTCAAGCCATCCTAGGTGTATATGACTTTCTTCTTTCAGACAAATACAATCTGAGTTATATTAAAAAATGTCCTGGCTCTTGAAAACTTTATAATGGCAGTGAATAGTGTTCAAGATTTTGAAAAAAAATAAAATAAATAAATAAATAAATAAAGTGCATCCATCCATCATAAAAAGTGCTCCACGCAGCTCCAGGGGGTGAATAAAGGCCTTCTGAGCAGAATCGATGTGTTTGTGTAAGAAAAATATCCATATTTAAAACTATAAACCATAAACTCTAGCTTAACTCTAACTGTTGTACATGCGACTGTGTGTATGTAGGACGTAGGCATAGCGTAAGCTCTGGTGAAAAGTGATGAACACAGAAGCACAGAGGAGAGAGCAAAACAAAACACCGGTCATGAATTAGAAGTACAAAACAAGGATTTGCAAAGAAAAATGTTGGAGGATTTCGATATAAGCCAAGAGGAGACTGGTTGAAACAAAACTTGGTTCTCGTGAATTCTTATCGGAGCTTACTGTATGCTTACATCCTTTGTTGTCCACTGGAACATTACTGTCTTGTGTACACGTGTACGACAGTTAGCGGAATCTAGTGATTATGGTTTATAAAGTTTTACATATGGATACATATTTTATTCTTGCACAAATGCATCCATTCACTTCAGAAGGCCTTTGTTAACCCCTTGGAGCCGTGTGGAGTACTTTTGATGATGGATTTATGCACTTTATTTTGCTAAAAAAAACTTGACCACTATTCACTGCCATTATAAAGCTTGGAAGAGCCAGGACATTTTTTAATCCAACTCCGATTGTATTCATCTGGAAGAAGAAAGTCATATACACCTAGGATGGCTTGAGGGTGAGTGAATCATGGGGTAATTTTCATTTTTGGGTGAACTATTCCTTTAATTAAATCACTGTGCTTTATGTTCATATACTATTAGTAATTTCCTACACTTTATAATTGAGACGTACATAGACATACCTATTAGGGACATGATTATGTCTGTTGAGATTGGCTGTGATAAAGTTGCCAAGCTCAGCGAGGCAGACTCCACAGTTGTTTCCTTCCCTCTCCCCCACACAGCTCCCTAAATCGATCAGGCTCAGCTTGCTTTGATCCACATTCACTGAGGAAAGTATATATTTTAATAACACCAGAAATTTCAAAAATAATATTAAAGAAACAAACAATTTTAAGAAAAATGTCATATTGTAAATGCGAAACAGTCTTTTTTAATATGCTAGTATGAAATTTCACTCTCCTGGATCAGTATTGTGTGAGAAATGTCATCTAATAGGCCTTTGTATATCAAGATCTGTGCTGAGAATCTGCTCATATACACCTCTATATTAGAGTCATGAAAAGGCAACTGAACTCACTACCAGATTTGGTGCTGCTTCCTATGTACTGTTGGCGAACATGCAGGGTGAAGAACATGTGACAACAGTGTGGTGGTCTCCCTCCACTGTCCACCATGCCACTGCGAGATGCAAGAGCTGCATCTAGTAGGAAAGCTGCTCTTTCTGGAGTTGGAGCATTTAGTACACTGTGGTTGCAGAGCTGGGATCAAGATAACAAAATTCAATAATGAGACTCTCAAGTAAATGGGAATGTCTAACATATCAATGAGTATATATTAAATTTGTATTGATTGCTCATGAATATTGATAATACGCCATGCAAAGGGTTATAAATGTCATGCAAAATGTTGTTTTAAGGAATATTCTGGGTTCAGTATAAATTAAGCTCAATCAATAGCATTTGTGGTATAATGTTGATTAGATTACCACAAAAATAATTTGCACTCAACTCTCCTTTTATTTATAAAAAGCAAAAATTAGGATTACACTGAGGTGAATGAAGCCAATCCGCAAACATTAAAATACTCACTGTTTCAATAGTATAGCCATAAATTGCAAACAATATGTGTTAACATGATTTTATTTAACCTATTCTGTATTACATATAATTTTTCAATTGACATGACAACTGACCACCATAAACCTTACAATAACTATTAAAATGATGAAAATGGACCCCTTTCACTTCTATTACAAGTCTCTAACTTATACTTTTTAAAGAAAACTTGGTTAGATTGATGATTCTTAAGATTGATAAGGTCATCAATATTATGCCACAATTGCTGTGAATTGTGCTTAACTTGTACTGTACATGGAATATTTCTTTAAATGCTACATGAACACTGCATATGCTTGAATTAAAATTCGGCTTTTCCATCATCCAACTATATTATAGAGAAATTTTCAGTGCATTTGTGCCCAATATGCACAAAGCGCTGACAAATAAATGGAAATTAAAAAAAATTAAAGTCTAGATATTAGAAAGGAAGTGTGATCAACACTTGCTTGCACTCCACAGACGGGGTCATCTTTGAGGTAAGCATCTGGTTTATAGGTCTCCTTGCAGTTGCCCGTGTCAACATCAGCGAGTAAATCCCTGATGCCGTTCTTTTCCCCACAGACCTCTACAGCTGACACGGAAACTGAGATGTCTGCCCATGTCTTGTCTTTCTTCCTGGTAATGAGCTTGAAAAGCCAAGATATAGCACAAGGAATGACTCCAAGCCTTTGAGTGCAACCATCGTGGCCAATCATTGTGTAAGACATCCCTGTAAACCAAAAGAAAGAAAGTGAGAAAGCTACTTTTTATAACAGATCATCATTAGGCGAAAAAAATCCCCTCATAAGGGTTTTGCAGAATAAATCGTCTTTTATAATGACAAAAATCCACAGACTGAAATATGCTTAAATACGTGGTGAATGACTTTACAAACTGGGGTGTAAAATGCGTTGTGGCAATGTCATGACCAATTAAATGTAAAGCACTTTACTGGCAGTCAAGCATGGGCCGGTTTAAAAGATTTATGATGTCTGGCTGGGAGCCAAGGACCAACATGGAGACCGGGTAATTCAATCTAGCTAATAGAGAATGATGTCATACTCCAAATGCCATGTAGAGACTGTTGTCATGATTTTGGGTGGATAACAATTAATAACCTTAAAGGTAAATGACCTGAGATGACCCACTGCGTAGCCTCTACGTTTAATCCACATTCATTGAGAGGCTTCATAAGTCGCACACAGTGGTAAAAACATATGTGAATCTGAATCTTTTTGTGTCAACGCCTTTGGACACAGAGCTACGGAAGCCTGCTTGCCTCAGAGTAAAAAATGAAAAGATAATTGTGAAATGAGGTTTAAAATGAGAAAAAGCATAAACAGTCACATTGTGCTTCATTAAGGTGCAAATATGAGAAATAAGGTTTATGGTTATTAGATTTAGTGTAATATAGCAAGATATTAAGCTACATTGTGAGATATATAAAGTTGTACTTAAAAGATATTAATTTGCAACTGCAAAAAATACCTGCATTTACCTTTTTTGCTAAGTAAAACAATCCTACAATTAAAACTACAAAGCATTGATCAAAAAAACTAAGCATCCTATCATATATCATCCTACTACATATTATTGGAGAATATAGAGCTTATATTGCATTTTATGGAAGTAGTCTATTATACAAATCTATTTGATTTATGTTACAAGCTATCAGAATTTCATCTCACTTTTTGGCCATATAGATAACACCAACAGCATTTTATGTCCTGAATAAAATTGAGGTGTTAATGCATTTTTTTTCCAAGTGTGAACACCATATTCTCACTACATCATAGTATATGAGCCATAAAAAGTCTGACTTATCAAATGTGAAACAAATCATAAAACATAAATGCAAGATTTTCACTTCAGTAAACTATTCCATTAAAAAAAAGAAAAACCCTGACCTTTATTTCATGTCACGCTTGACAGGTTTAAAAAAGATTTTAATATCACTCACTTACCCACATTGGTTTGTCCAAAGCTTAGGATACAACCATCAGCTCCTGCAAGCACACACTGCAGCACTTCACACAAGCTGTTCTCACAAACTTCTGCCTGAAAAATAACACTTCAATCATCATTTGTCATCTGTACATAAATTACATGAACAATTCAAGGACCTTTCGCATGGAATCTGTCTCTTGGGATGTGGAATTATTTATCCAAATGTGCATCTAACACTGCTCAGTTGATTCTACTGGATAAGAATATCCAGATATTGGATATCTGCACTCAAGTGACCAAATCTGAGAGTGTTGCAGATGTTTGGATATTATGACTCAGATGGGCTCCAGACAATAGACAGATCAGTTTTCACATCATAAAACAGAAATAACAAAGCAGTGGCCCTGACCTGGGTTGAATCAGGGCCAAAGGCAGCATCAAAGGTGAAGGTCTTTGAGGAGACTGTAGCTCCAGCAGTCTGTCTCTGAGGATTGAAGGTGGGTACATTCAGCACTGTGATCTGTTTCTTTTGCAGGTCCAGTTTGAAAGAGTAGGACTGAGATGGGTCAGACACAGGAATCCGAACACACTCGCAGCATCACTTTCACCTAGAATAGGGGGAACAAACCCAAAACAATATACTAATTGGATGTTACATATAAATATAAAATATTTTTAAATGTACATAAAAAGTGTTCAATCCCATTTGGCAAACGTATATATTTTCAAAAACATATTTTCAAACATTTATAAAAATGGCAAAAAATATATTTTGTTAATACAGATTTTAAAACACATTTACTATATATATATATATATATATATATATATATATATATATATATATATATATATATATATATATTTTTTTTTTTTTTTTTTTTTTTTTTTTTATGTATTGCTTGCTCCAAATATAAGGTTAAATTATATTGAAACCTTATATTTATTTATTTACATTATTATTTTTATGTATTTTAGCTAAGGGCTTAGTTAAGTCCTACATTAGAGGATTGGACCAGTGAAAGAAAGCCAAACCACTGTGGTCAACATTGAAATCTCTGCTAATGCAGTGGTGATAATAAGGATGGTGAATGTTTTATGATTTAATACTACCTATACAGTATATATTGCAGAGTACCAGACTTTTACTGCAACAAAACATGTTCCTGTAACTATAACCATAATGGTAATATTTAAAACTTAAAATATCCCATGCACTTTCTATAAGCATGATGTCACTGAAAACACATCTAAACCGGGTTTAGGTTAATGCTTTGTCTGATATCTAATGCATGATATTATCTTCCCTGTCCTGAGTCTGTCAAATCATATTTACACCAAATTAATTATTTAAGAATCCATTATCTCTGCTACAGTTGCTGGATGTGCAGTGCTGAGTGCGATCTAGCTACCAGGTGCTACCCTGAGAGCGATATAATTTGAAACTCAAGACGAGTCCCATCAGTGTGAACCATGGAGAGTGAAGTCAGGGCAAGCTACAATTAAACTAAATTGATTTCCCTTCCTCAAGGAGGTTGTGCGATGGAATGGGAAGGCCATTAACATCACGTTCAGAGGTTACAGTGTGAGCAGCTTCTCTAAACTGTGAGGCAGCTAGAAAGCAGCCACATCTCAAGGACAGACTGAATGACATCTAAATCATCTGATCCGAGGTGTGGTATGTTAAGGAAGGAACATTTTTCCTTATTCAGAAAATGGTACTCAAAGATAAATTTAAAATGATGGAGACTTCAGTCATAACAGTAGCTTATTAAAGCTGTTTTATTTTACATGGAGGTCATGGGAGCTGTCATGTTAACATCACATGACCAGTCAAATACTCACTTCATCTTGCTAACTAAATAATAAATAAGGAAGTATGTGAACAGAGATTCTTTACTGTGGAAGACGTAATTCACCACTGAGGAAAAACAGACACACTACTGTTCAAAAGTTTGGGGTCAGTAAGATTTTTTAAAGAGATTAATACTTTTATTTAGCAAAGATGCATGAAACTCAAAAGTGACAGTAAAAATGTTTCAAAATATGTCTATTTTAAATAAATGATTTTCTTTTGAAGTTTCAATGTATTGAATAATCATAAAAATGTATGATGGTTTTTACAAAAATATTAAGTGGCACAATGTTTTAAACATTGATAAGAAAAGAGCATATTACATTTACAGGATCATGTGAAACTGAAGACATGAGTAATGGCTGCGGAAAATGCAGCTCTGACATCAAAAAAAAAATATATATATATAGTATATTAAAATAGAAAACAATTACTTTAAACTGTAATAATACTTCACAATATTACTGCCTTTACTATATTTTGATCAAATAAATGCAGCCATTAAAAAAATCTTACCAATCCCAAAACATTTGCATGGTACTGCAATTCTGACATCTTACTCATTATTTCTCACAATTAGTGACTTATCTCTCATAATCAGACAAAATATTTTATAATGTGACTTCTTATCTCACAATTTCTTTATTTCCCACAGTGTGTTTTAACTTTAACTTTAAACTTACAAGCCTTTACTATATTTCTACAATCTCTTTCTCAGGCATGCATATTTCTACAATCAGTAACTGAAAACTTAACAAAGCTTTTACATAACAGCGGAACATAAATCAAACTTAGTGCTCCTTAAAGAAGAAACAATCTGAATTCTGTCTATTACAAATTTAAAAGCAAATTAACAACTACTATTATCTAACAATACAATATCACGTAATAATACAAGCATCCATACATTTTGGTGGTGTTACGTAGCAAACATTCATCAATTAACATTTGTAGTAAACATTTAAGCCATACCTTTCCCATCCCAGGTGTTTCCTTGCTCTTACTAGCAGCTTGAAAAATGTTTGCTGGTGCTAGAGGAGGAGATTTCTGCAGAAGACCACTGAAGTTTGTCATGCGTTGGGAAGCACTGCTCTCTGAGAACCTTCCTCTTCTAACCATTACGTTCAACTTCTGTGCTGCCCTATGGAAGTTCAGTGATTTGACAGAGTTTATATGCATGCACATTACAAAAGCATTTCTTTCTTTTCTACAAAACACACCTTTAGTTATTTTAGTTCTTTTTTATTTTCTGGTCAGCAGCTATTACCTGACAAAAAAAGACAAGGCAGCAGATGTTCCTGCAGGGAGCAGAGAGGACATACTGGAAGAACGCGTCGGCTGTGTGGCGCCGTAGTTGCACAGTGTTGTAGAGGTTACATTCTCCTTTTCATACACCTTCCCTGCATGCAAAGGACTCTGGGAGGACTGAGAAAGATTTATCTTCACTGATATTGTCAAGCTCAGTAATTAAAGGAATAGTTGACCCACAAATAAAAATTTTCAGATTTTATTTTTCACCCTCACGCCATTCAAGATGTAGAGTCCGTTTTTTCATCAGAACAGATGTGAAGAACTTTAGCATTACATCATTTGCTCACTAATGGATCCTCTGCAGTGAATGGGTGCCGTCAGAATGAGAGTCCAAACAGCTGATAAAAACATCACAGTATTCCACAAGTAACTCACACAGCTCCAGTCCATCAATTAATATCTTGTTAAGTGAAAAGCTGTGCGTTTGTAAGAAACAAATCCATAATTAAGGCATTTAAACTATCACTTCTGACCAAAATAGGAGTCCTAATCCATAAGAACGCTTCCTCCAGTAAAAAGTCCATCACCTGTTGTCCTCTGACATCAAAATTCACCAACATATTTTTGTTCAGAATTGTTTTTGATTGTAAACGTGCTTGATCTGCATCCTCTCCTGATTCAGATAAGACAGCTTTTTCCAATAGAGTCTGGCTGCAGACTTGCACTTGTATTTTCAGACTTGCACTCTCAGACACCTGCACTTCCGCAAGTGACGTCACTTGCAGTCTTTTTTATTTTATTGTATTTATTAATATTTTTTTAATTGAATCTCTCAACATTTTACACAAGTAGTCAGGTGGTGAAGACAAGAAAAAAGAAACTAAATTACAATGTCACTTAAAATCGCCGCTTGCACTTTTTACTGCCTGTGACATCACTTATAATCCACACAACCTGTGCGTGTTTGCCAATGGAGATGAGACGCTGTGGTGGTTAAACGATTAAAACTAATTTTAT
Organism: Spinibarbus caldwelli; assembly: GCA_039654775.1. NCBI lineage: Eukaryota > Metazoa > Chordata > Actinopteri > Cypriniformes > Cyprinidae > Spinibarbus > Spinibarbus caldwelli. Next base: position 24,288,827 of record CM077240.1, read on the forward strand.
ATCATAACATACAGGGTCCTGTAAGTCATTTGTAAGAAAAAAAGACAAGACCCGCAAATCCGCGGCCACAGAACAGCAGAATATGAACGTATATGAACGAATATGAACGCATATGAACGCAATGTGCAAAGTCTCTCGTTAAGCACTTTTAAACCTCCAGTAGAAAACCATAAACACTTAATATCGCTGTGCTATTAAAAGATCACATTCAATATATAGTTTATTAATTTAATGTACTACAAGGCAAGCATATGTCCATGAACACAACGAGCAAACTTTCACTTTTCCTCCCATACAGCAAAATGCTTAATGTGGCATAATAACGGACGAAGATGATAAAGACCAAATTCAGTAGGCTATTTCTTATTGTTGATGCAAACTATTGTTACGGGTTTTGTTTTGGTTCTGTTGTTGTTCCTTTCTGTTTTTACAGGTTAATTGGATCCACCTGTTATCAATCACAAACTGGATATTTAAGAGACCTGGATCCTTTGTGAAGAGGCTCCTGCATTTGAGCTTGGCTGGACCTTTTGCCATTTTGTCAATTTTAGTTTAATTCTGTTAATTATGTGATTCTTTATTATTGTTTATTTTTCTTCTTTTTTAACCCCTAAGTTAATAAATATCTGATACTTGGACTCAGAACCCTTTGTATTTTGTTGCTTCCTTGAGCCGGGATGTAACACTATACAGACCATATGAACGCGCAATAAGAAATTCATTAAATGATATTAAAGGACCAACACCGTGCAGGCAAGCAGACGAGCCCAGAACGCAATGCGTTAAGTTGCACATTAAACGTTTTCCTCCCGTAGAAAATCATTATAAATAAAACACGTAATGTAGCTTAATGGACAAAGACAATGATACAAAAGGGCTGTAGATATTTTATTCTAAATGGGAAAACGCAAAACTTTGTGTGTTGCGTTTATTCTGGGCTCACCTGCTTATCTGTAGGCTACATATTAATTATGACTTAATAATGAAGAGGAGCACATTGAGTTTGGTCTTTAGTCCGTTATGCCACGTTTTGTGGTATGGGAGGAAAACACTATATACATATTACATTATATTAATAAACTGTATATTGAATTTGATCTTTTAATAGCACTATCTTAACACATTTAGCCATATTAAGTGCTTATGATTTTCTATGGGAGGTTTAAAAGCGCTTAATGAGAGCACTGCGTTCATATTCGGCTGTTCTGTTGCCATGGATTTCCGGGTTTTGTCTTTTTCTCTTACAGATGACTTGCAGGACCCTGTATGTTATGATATTAAATTATTTTTAATCGTTTAACCACCACAGCGTCTCATCTCCATTGGCAACACACACGGTTTGTATGGATTGCAAGTGACGTCAAAGGCAGCAAAAAGTGCAAGCGGCGATTGCAAGTGACATTGTAATTTAGTTTCTTTTTTCTTGTCTTCACCACCTGGCTACTCGTGTAAAATGTTGAGAGATTCAATTTAAAAAATAGTTAATAAATATAATAAAATAAAAAATAAAAAAGACTGCAACTGACATCACTTGCAGAAGTGCAGGTGTCTGAGAGTGCAAGTCTAAGAGTGCAAGTGCAAGTCTGCAGCCAGACCCTTCTCACTTTTTCATGGATAGAGAACTCACATTTTAATTAGAAGCAGTGGTTTGAAGTTAAAAGCACCTTTTTGATGAATTTGTTTATTACAAACAGATTATCACAAGACGTTAATTGATGGACCGGAGTCATGTGGATTACTTGTAGATTACTGTGATGCTTTTATGAGCTGTTTGGACTCTCATTCTGATGGCACCCATTCACTGCAAAGGATCCATTGGTGAGCAAGTGATATGATGCTAAATTTCTCCAAATCTGTTTCGATTAAGAAACAAACTCATCAACATCTTGGATGGCCTCAGCTTTCAGCAAATTTTAATTTTTGGATGAACTATTCCTTTGATACACTAAACTGGACAGGCAATATGTTTATTTAGTTCGATTAATTTTAACTGAATGTCTTTCTGACATTGATTTAAAAAATATGCCAGTGTGAACACTACACCCTGAACATGAGTGTGTTTAATGGACTGCAGTCAGACACTATTATTAGTGAAAGCCACTACAAGCTGAGTCATATGTGCAGATGAAGTCATGAACCTCTTTATATGTGTCTCAGCATACAGGCAACGAATGCCTGAGGCTGCAGGCACTGACGGGACGAGTCATACTTCAGCCCAAAATCTAACCTCTTCTGGGCAGAATAAAAATATTCAGTCTGTATTTCTTTGCCCCTGTTCAAGAAAACCATTGCTTGCCTGCAGTCATCCGCATATCTAGAGTCACTCCCTGCCTTTATGTCTCATCAATGCTTCTTCAATCCAGCCATGCGAAATTGGAGCCCCCTCTTTGCTCCCCTTCATTGGCAGAATGTAAAGCCAATTAGCGCTGGGAGCAACCCTTGGGCAGAGATGGCAATATTGGCTCTACTGTTATTTTCTTCTCCATCTCTGCTTTCTTTCTCTCACTTCTCTGTCCTCCAGAGAGAATCTAAGATTTAATTATGTGCACATCTTTTTTTTTTTTTTTTTTTTTTTTTTTTTGCTGTTACGTTTCCATGCTTATCTGTGTTTGCTATTTCAAATACAAACTTACAAAATGCATGTCTTCTGCTTTTACTACATGCATTAATATTTTTTTTAAATTCCACTTCAAGGACTGAGTAAGTCCACCTTGGATGTTTGTGTAATGAAATAGAGCTGGACTAATGGACTCGGTCTGCCATCATGCTCTCGGTCAGCATCATATAAAGATCTGGTACTGGGTGCTGATGGAGCTGTCTGAGACGATCACTCTCTGCCTCAATTCCATAATGTGTTCTCATTTCATCTGTATTTACGAGCACTGTGTATGAATATTTCACTGGTCATTAAATATTACAGCGATATTGATCAAGCTTCTTTTTTTTCTGACAGGCTTCTCTGTGGTATGGATAAAATGTGGGTTTAACCATTAACCAGAAAAAAGTCCTGTATCATCTGCTTCTGGATCTAATCAAGGCCGACTAGAGGGTTGTGTATCATAAGATGACACACACGTGTCCTGGTGAGTCCTGGTGAGCAGACATAGCTATACATATTTAATTTATATACTCTTACATTATGCACATGGATGATGTTCTGGACATAAAATATGAACAGCAGAGTGCTGCTTTCTTTACTAGAATTATTTGGAAAGACTGTAAGACTTTATCATGTTTTTAAAATAAGTGTCTTCTGCTTACCAAGGCTGCATTTATTTGATATTAAAAATATAGTATGAATATTGTGAAATATTATTGCATTTTAAAATAACTTTTCTTTAAAATGTAATTTGTTACTGTGATTGTAAAGCTGAATTTTTCAGTATCCATTACTCCAGTCTTCAGTGTCACATGATCCTTCAGAAATCAATTTAATATGTTCAAGAAAGATTTCTTATTATTACCAATTCTGAAAATTTGTGCTGCTTATTATTTTTGTGAAAACCATGATACATTATTTAAAGAGTCTTTGATAAATAGAGATTTCAAAAGAACAACATTCATTTGAAATACAAATCTTTTGTAACAATGTAAAAGTCTTTACAGTCGGTTTTATCAAATTAATGTCCTTGCTGAATAAATGTGTTAATTTCCTGACCAAAAAAAACCTTTTAAATGGTAATGTATGTTTAGTATTATATTAAAGTGATAGTTCACCCAAAAATGAGAATTCTATCATCATACTCACCGTCATGATATATCAAACTTGTATAATTGTCTTTATTCTGTGGAACACAAACGAATAATTTTTTTTTTTTAACAATGAAAATCAATGGGGCCCAAAACAACACTGAACCCAACTAACTTTAATTTTATGGATGAAAACACTTTAAATCTTCTTTTGTATTCCACACAAGTAAGAAAGTAATATGAGCTTAGAATGACATGAAGGTGATTAATTAATTTTATTTTTGGATTAGCCAACCCTTCAGACCTAAAGTGTTAGCTTGAACAACAGCAATACATACAGCAATAAATACATTAAAAAATTTAAATAAAAAATTAGCCTACCTTTTGAGACATTGAATTGTTTCCTTTGCATGAGGACAGGGGCCACAGGGCCTCCAAATGCTGACGTCCTTTAATCCAGCAATCCGGTGCTGCATTGCTAGGCCTCCGATGGGGGTCTGAGACAACAGATCGGTGGCTTGAGGTTCTGGGGAGCGTTTGTGAGCCTGAGTCTAGGCTTGTAGATGGGATGTTGGCAGTGGTAGGTGGAGCCCATATGGCCCGGTCCTGGGTGAGGATCGTGCGGATAGCCTCCTGCTTCAGCTGGCTAAAGTGAGTGAAGCAGACGCCACAGCGTCCGTCCGCATTGCCCCAGGCTTCTACAGTACTAGCAGGTGGTTTCATGCTCTCATAAAGATGAATGAAGACTTTGGGATCCTGAGGCACAGAAAGAAAATTGTTATTGGTGACTTAACTCATCAGAACATATCAGAAACTGTGTTTATAATTACATATATTTAAAGAAATCTTTTAACAGGACTTTTAAACCACAAATTTCTTTGGTGACATGATAAATAATTCCTAGTGTTGTTTTAGGATCATTGACATCATTAATATTTTGATTCAGTTTTTATTGTTTTATTTTCCATTTCATTTTAATATCAGTTAAAGTTGTTTTTTTTATTATTTATAGCCTATGTGTGTGTGTGTGTGGCAACTATAAAATAAAATGTATTTTATACTTCTTTTTTTTTCAGCTAACGTTTATTTTATTTTTCAAGCAACAAAATTTTTTATGTTTCGGTTTTAGTTGACTATAATAGCCAATCCTATCTTTATCATAAAGTAATTTCTCAATCCATCTTAAATATTATGGGAAAAAAGGCCAAAGATTTTGAGTTTACTAAAAAAAAAAAAAAAAAAAATCAACTATGGTCCACTAACCTATTTTTCCACATCACCAAATACTGAGACACATGCCATCCACAAATGCATCTCTGTCTCAGCTGATCACATTATAGTGCCATTTACTTTATTGTTCTCTGTAGGAACTGAGTTTTTATATCCCACCCATTATACCCCATATTCTAGTGTAATCAAGGCTAGACGAGTGTCACATGAATCACAGACCAACTGCAAAAGCTAATCGATTTAAACTCGTTTCAGGGGAAGGAGGAAAAAAAAAAAGCATGCGCCTCATATGTAATTGAAATATGAGACAGACTGCTGATGGGGTGGACATGCATGCAGCAGTCCACTAAACACCACCCAAGAAAATGCATGATAATCGTTTCTAAATGTATGTAAATAGATGATACAAAAAATATACTCACTTTGGTAGAAAGATTTTCGTCAGTTACTTGTTTTAACGCTTCCCTTTTGAAGACGTTGAAATGAGAGATGCACTTTTTGCACATATGTCCTGTGTCGAATAACGTCTCTCTTTTAGTCCCGGTGGACTTGATGGAGTTGTATTCAGGGGGGTAGCCGTTTAACGATTCTTTGGACCATTTTGACCGTAGGAGAGAGTTAGTGAGGGGTGTCGGGAAGGAGCTTGCGAACCCTGTCCAAGGTGCTGCATGGGAATCATATGCTGAAGAGCCAGCGCCTTCGGGCGGGAGACGCTCCTTCTGCGCTGCCGCTGCGTGACCCTTGAACACGGTACCCATTTTAACGTTGCTCATCTGTGAACCGTAAACCGCTCATATTAATTGTATTCAATATTCAACACTATATTTCGTCATAATGGAATATAAGTGAGTTAAAAAAAATATGCATATTACTTACAGTCATACAGAAGTACTTAGTCACCTACTTACCATGAACCGCTCACTGCCTGTTGTTTCACAGTATCCTGTTTGATTCTTCATATTCTGAATGAATAGACCCTCAATAAATTCGTTATCTCAACGCGTCCTCTACAACAAGTTTCCATTCGTTTCGAATAAAAAAAATATGTTTCACGCAAAAAAGCTGACTTTACTTGACGCGTTGTCCTCGTAGCGCATGCTGTGATTTCGCGTACCGTGCTTTTATGTTCTTGGAGAACTCCGGTGAGTAAAAGTGAATATTTGATTTCTATTTACGCAAATGCAAAAAGTCCTTGAATTAAATCATCCCTCGCGAGCTGTTCTGTAAGTTGCCGTTGTTTTTAATGCCCATTTTGAATTTTATTCCGTAGGGAAACTGTGCAAGCAAGGCATATATGATGAAAAAAAAGCTTTTTATAGCCTATTCATCCTTGGGTTGTTGTTGCATTATGTCTTCATCTTTTTTGTTCTCCGGTACAGTACCACCCACTTGTCATTGCTCTAAGGAATTGAGATCACAAACACTGTTGCGGTTACCATATAGTGAGATTGATCATAAGATATAGCGCCACCCATCGACTAACATTTAAATCTGCAAACGGCAGTGCTGCCCACATGTGGATTAATATAGCCTACAAGACACTGCAAACTTAGGAAATTAGTGTTTTTGGGTATTTGTTTAATCACAGCACAAGAAATTTTAATGACTGTGTGTGATGAAAAAATATAAGCTAATTGTGTAGCTATTAGGATGTGTTGTGTATTCTGAGATAAAATAGTTTTTCTGTTTTGTTAAAGGTGCATTAATAAATTTTTTTTTCAATTAAAGCCTTATCCCCCTTTTTTGCCTTATGTCGGGGGTCTTCCACATTTGAGCTAAAAGGCCCCCCAACATGGGGCAAAAGATGAAAAACTATTGATTGTCATACATAGCCTACATGCAACATCATATTTGAACATATATATATATGACTATTCAACTAAACACTTTGATTTTACATTTTTTGCATAGCCAACAATTATTTCCTTATAAAGTCATTCCCGGCTAAAAGAAACCTGTAGGCATGAGGTAAACATTGAGAGGCTTATGAAAAACACTATGAGTGGGGGAAGTTATTGAACTATTATCCACATTTTAAAACAAATGTAAAAAAATATAATTCATAAGGGTGACATTTAGAAAGGACATTATATCGTTTATATGTGTATGGATGCATTTACATTTGCAATGCTCATCAAAGGATTTCACAATGCCAGTAAATCATCTTGAATTCACGAGGCAAAATGAATAGTCTCTGGTCGTAAGCATCTAGGAGAGTCATTACGGTTGAACACGCCCAGTTCTCTCGCTGCTCTTGCATTGGGAGGGGTCTAGCACCTAAGGCGCCATTGAATTGTTTTGCCGGTGGACAGACGCAGAATCACCGCGGCTGTGCGCAATTCAGAGACGCAAAGCGGCCGTCGGCTCTCCCTGGATTGCAGTATTCCAACGATCGAATCTTTTAGTTTTTTATAGCCCATCTACATTAAAACAACAACATGAGTGAAATCAACGTAAAAAAGCTTAAGGTGAACGAGTTGAAGGACGAGCTCAAGAAGCGCAATCTCTCCGACAAGGGATTGAAGGCCGAGCTTATGGAGCGGCTGCAGGCCGCGCTCGACGCAGAGGCCCAGGCCGCAGAGGAAGAAGCTGCCGCGGCAGAAGCAACAGAAGAAAACGAGGCCGAGGGAAACGGTGTTGCGGTCGAACAAGAAGGCAAGGGGGAAGAAGAGCCGGAGGGCGAGAGCATGGAGGCCGAGGAGCAAAATGGAGACGGGGGTGATGCCGCTGTTGTGGGTGATGGTCAGGACGACGAAATGGGCGAGGAGGATGGAGACGCTGGCGTGGAAATGGACAAAGCCCTCGATGAAGAAGAAGAAGAGGAGGAGGACGAAGACGACGAGATCATAGACAAAATCGACGATGAAGATGGTGAGCCTGAATCTCATCCATTAGAGGGTGAGTTTTTTTTTTTTTTTTTGTGTTGAGGCGCCGGGAGTATCCTGTTCACGTGCGCTTTGAAGCCGGTGAGATCATCGTTTAGCATATGTGGCTAACGGCTAACAGGTGGCTATTGTGTAGATAGATAGCTAACGTGCTAATCCGGTCGGTTTCAGTTTACGCGCTAGTTTGTGGTTTAGAGTTTAAGATTTTGAAGGTTTCTTTGTTTTTAGCCGTGTTAGCAAAGCTAATCTAATCACCCGCGCGAGCCTTTTGTCTTTAGGAGTTTGTTGATATTTTCCTACATTTAAAGGTGCATTATACATTCTAATCTACAACTAACGGATTTCTGTTCTTTATCGCATTGTTTTTGGTCGGTTTAGCTAGTTTCAGAAACCGCTCGCTAGACAATCGCCTCGCTGCACGCTTGAGGCGGGTCGCCCTCGCGCGGACTCATACGTTGTTGTGCAGAAAGCCTTACGGCAGACAATGAAAAAGTGAGGGATATAGTGAAATTAATGCGTTTTTAGCGGGTGATAGGATTAGGAGTATTATAAGGCGGGGGGAAATTACAAAAAGCGTCGAAAGAAAGGGACATTTATTAGTTTCGCTTCAGGTAGAAGGCGCCATCTACTTCCGTGCAAGGTCAGTTCAGGATAGTGCGTTTTGATGCTGTTCGCCGGTTATTTGTTGTCAAAGATGTGAGCATTGGCTGGTAAGCCAGCTACAGTAGGCTAAATGTATATATTACAAAAAAAAAAAAAAAATACTGTGACTGTGAATGCATTACATTTTAGAGAAAAGCACTTTAAAACACAATCAATAGGAATTGCACCACCCACGTTTTGTCTGATCTGGTTTATGCAATCAGATCAGTGCTTGCAGTTTATATCCTGAATGCCATAATGACATAACCAAGCAAAATATTCTGTCTGATCAGAGGTGGTCGTTTGATTTTGTAACTCTGATGGAGTCCGAGCACTCCTGTCGTGTGGGCCACCCTTAAAACCCAGGGTCCAACACGTCCGGGCATTTCATTACTGTTTGTTTTATTTTCAAAGGGGATGCGGACAAAGACATCAGTGCTGATCAGAAGAATAAGAAGGGTGTTAAGAGACGCCGGGAGGAACATGGAAGGGGCTACTTTGAATTTATTGAAGAAAGCAAATACAGCCGGTAAGGATGGGAGCAATGGCCTTCATTATCCCCGAAGTGCCACTTTTAATATATATTATATATTGGCTTTAAGTGCCAATGCCTTACCTAGAAAAATACAACTCTCATCTACCTCTTAAAAGGATTAAAACTTTGCTGAGGGTCATTCCTGGCTAATACAAAACACCTTACCTTCAGTAAGATCATGAAACTACACTTCAAAGAGCGCTCTGATGGAAAAACAATGTTATTGTTAAACACACACACACACACACTCACTGTTGTCAGGCTGACTGTATGCGCGTGTGGCGAATCAGACAGCGAACAAAGCAATGACGATAGCACGAGATGCGGCTTCTGTCATGACAGGGGAGGGCCAGCGACGTAGAGTTTATATCGCAGTGTATCATGACGTAATGTGGCGGTTAAGTAATGATAATGAAGCAAATTGTTTAAATCCTCAGATGTTCCTTCGTCGTTTGTATCTCTCTTTTTTTTTTTTGTTTTTTTCTCCTCTTTTCTTTGTATAATTCTGAAAGGTTAAATGTTATATTTTACTGTTTTTTTTTTGTATTGTAACAATGAATTTGTGTATTTGAGAAAAATTATAAAGAACTGTAATAACTTTTCCTTTTAAAGTCTGTTTCATTCATGGCCAGCAGGTAAGTACAAACCTTTGCAGCTCTTCACATTGCATAAGGAAAAGGAAATATGTTTACATCTGTAATGCATGTTCTGTCTCTTAAGTGTGTGGTGCTCAATTGCAGATTAAATAAATGTAATTTTCTGCCTAGGTTTGATTTTCTGACTTTTGTGCTGCTCACCTATAGTAAACCAGTGTTTAGATTTAAAAAAAAGTTTGTCTCCTTATGTTCTTTTAGTATATGGAACAAAAATGTGTATATATATGTATTTTTTTTTAATGTATCAGAATTCCTAATGGAGGATCTTGAGCATGAAAAACCCCAAGCTATTATTTGAGCCAAATAAATTGTAGCAATATCTGACCCAGTCACTAATGACGTTGCTTGACTTGTATATTGATGGGATGTCCCAGGCAGGGTCGTCACTTGAATTTATGAGGCCTGATAGAACATTATAATGGCAGCAACCCCCATACACTAAGAATTGTAAAGACTTGTTTATGGCCCCCCTCGTTACAGGGCATGATATGACATCTGTGACATGATGTTGTTTACCACAGAAAACAATTTGACAAGATTTCACCTCCAGATGTCCCTAAAAACTATTTTTCAGAGTTTGTGCTGTATAGAAAATATCATCTGGAACCAATTCTAAAGTCTGTACAAGCAAGGATAGACCAAAACAGCTATAAGAACTTCGGATTGTTTTGACCTTTCCAGGAATATCTGCATGTAGATATAAATATAAAAATACCCTTTGACCTTTTCAGACCATTACCTGATAAATTGGAAAGGGCAACACTTTTTCCACATAGCACAACATTGCTGCTTTCTATTTTACCAACAAGTTTTCATTCAGGCTTCATCGTGGGGGTAAACTGGTAAGCAATGATGGTAAATTTTGCATTCACAATTGTGAATTCACAAAACAGTATAAGATGTTATGAGCAAACAGTGTAAGGTAATGTGAATCTACTGTTGACGCTGCTGTGTCTATGAGGAAGGATCTCACCTGGACATGGGAAGCATGCCAGTCCATCACACTCCTGCTTCACCCATGGAATTAATGGCTTATTAACTGTATTTCAGGTCCAAGTCTCCTCTACCACCTCTTGAGGAAGAAGATGAAGAGTTTGACGACACCCTGGTCTGCCTGGATCCCTGTGAGTGCTTTATATGTTAAGAAGCACGTTGACTAATAGTGTAGTGAACTTTTAATAACTGTATTAAGTTGCTCTTGGACTAACACAAGCATTATTTTTTTCTCAATGTTTCTATAGACAATTGTGATCTTAATTTCAAAGTCTCCCGGGACAGATACAGTGCCTCCTCTCTTACCATGGAGAGTTTCGCTTACCTTTGGGCAGGTGGCCGTGCCTCCTATGGTGTAAACAAAGGCAAAGCCTGCTTTGAAATGAAGGTGAGTACTACAGCATATTTATGTAAACCGATGAGAAAGTGATGAATTTTGAATCATTATTTGTCTCCTGCTTTTGCAGATCATTGAGAAAATCCCAGTCAAGCATTTAAACAGCAAAAACATGGACTTCCATGATGTCCATGTTGGCTGGTCCTTGGCTAATGGAAGTCTTTTGCTGGGTAAGTACAGTCGGTTAATATTAGCATGTGCTTATGTGGCCACAGTGTACAGCCCTATTTCATCTACTAAAAACACACATTTGACTTTTTGTTGTTTTAGGTGAGGGGGAGCATTCCTACTCTTATTCGAGCAAAGGGAAGAAGACCTCAAACTTTGTGACCGAAGACTATGGGGAGAATTTTGATGAAAATGATGTCATCGGCTGCTTCATTGTAAGTCGTTCACATCACTCTCACACAATAATTGTATTTTTTCCTTTTATTTTACATATTCTAATGTACTTTCAGGGTTTCCGCGGGGTCTTAAAGTCTTAAATTTAGTTGTATCAAATTTAAGGCCTTAAAAAGTCTTAAATTGTACAAGAAAGTCTTAATTATGATTTTAAGAGGTCTTAAATTTGGAGACGGAAAGACAAGAATTGCGATATGGCTGAATGTGACGATTAAACTTCAAAAGGCTATGATTTGATTAAATAAACATGAGCGCTGCAAGTTCAAAGTCCGGTGCTGCGCTGCTTTGTGTTCAGTCTTTACCGGGAAAACACTTATATTTCAGCCAAACGCGACACCTGCTGACAGAGAATGAATCAGTTAACATAGCTTAAACTAGAGTGCGTGCGATTCAGTCTATTAAAATACATTTAGACTGATCACATAATTTAAGATATGGAGGTAGAAAATGTATAGCCTATATTTATATCATGTCATATAGTTAATATCACACAAAGAGTGCCATTTTTTTTCTCCAGAAATCAGCATGATTACAAATGTGATATTGATTTTATGCAACAGTTCAATAAGCAAGAAGTTAATTTTAAGAGACTTACGTTTTAGACACCATATTGGCTGTTTTAATTTCACATTTAAAGTATATTCATATTTTTAAAATAATTTCAAACATCAGTTTTCAACGTTTTATGTTTCAAATATCAAAACATCGTTTATGCATTTGTAACTGTGCAGGTTAGCATTCTATGTCCCTCTGAGCTGCATTAAAGAGTGTGTAAATACATCTAAATGCCACTTCAGATGCATTGCAAAGATACATTTTGTTGATACTGATTTCATTTGCTTGGTAACAGCCCAAATGCAAGAATTTGACTCAAAAGATTATGCACACTTTTAGAAAAAATGGCTTAAAGGTACAAATGCCCATAAAACTTGTTGGAAAAGACTCATTTCTATCACTGCTGTGAACTGACCACACAGAATATGAAGAATATCAAAAAAATTCAGGAGTCCCCTGTCCATGGTAATCTTTAAGATACCAGCACAATAACACAATCAGCAAAATATTGTCTAATTATCGTTATCGATAAAATCCCAGAAAATATCAAGATATAATTTTTTGCCAGTTTCACACACCCCTAATTCATGTTATTTAATTTATATAATAATTTATTATTGATAATTGTTGAAATCAATATTATTAATACTTTTGACTTATCCATTTTCTTAAAAATGGTGTAAAGGCTGAAATGTAAAGTTTGTTATTTTACAAAACTTTTTGTTTTTGTGAAAACTTGTATCTGAATTGTAAATTATGCTTTTTACAGTCATTTTACAGTTTAATATGGTACTATAGACATTGCGCTACCCCGCTCATGTGGTATTAATTTTATTTCTGCAGGTCTTAAAAAGTCTTAAATTTGAGCTTAAAAATCCTGCAGAAACCCTGACTTTGGTGTGTTTCTTTATCTTGCATAGAATTTCGAAGCAGATGAGGTGGAAATTTCCTACTCCAAAAATGGAAAGGACCTTGGTGTGGCTTTCAAGGTCAATAAGGAGTCCTTGGCCGAGCAAACACTGTTCCCCCATGTTCTTTGCCACAACTGTGCGGTTGAGTTCAATTTCGGTCAGAGGGAGACACCATTCTTCCCTCTGGTGGAGGGCTTCACCTTCCTGCAGCAAATTCCTGTGGATGTGCGCATCAGAGGACCTAAGGGACCTGAGACCAAGAAAGATTGCGAGGTACTTTTTTTCCTTGGTTTTTTTTTTTTTTTTTTTTTTTTTCATAAACATTGAAACATGAATATACCTTTGTTCAAAAGTTTTTTTTTTTCTGAAGTTAATAGTTAAGAATATAAGTTTATAATCTTAAGCAAAATTTATATTTCAAGTAAATGCTGTTCTTTTGAACGTTCTATTCATCAGAGAATGCTAAAAATGTTTCCACAAAAATATTAAGCAGACCAACTGTTTCCAACATTGACAATGTAAGAGGATCATGTGTCACTGAAGACTAGTGTAAAGCCTGCTGACAGTTCTGCTTTGCCATCACAGGAATCCATTTAGATTTTAAAATAGAAATTGTATAATTCATTAAATGCAGCCTTGGTCAGCATAAGAGGCTTCATTTAAAATTTTTACTGAACTGAACTTTTGAACAGTAGTGAAAAAAAAAAAAAGGAATCTATAAAAGTTCATGACGCATGTGAAACAATATGAAAATGGTTAACTTTTTATTATTTTTTGCATGCATTGACATGATTGTGATCACTTTGTTGGTTTCAAGGTGATCGTCATGGTCGGCCTTCCTGGATCTGGAAAAACTGCTTGGGTAAATAAACATGTTGAAGAGAACCCTGGCAAGTTCAATGTCCTAGGGACCAACACCATCTTGGAGAAGATGATGGTGAGAAACATTCTTCTTTAAAACTTTGTCTTTAACTTTGTCTTAATCTATCTTATTTTCTTGTCTAATCTCACTTTTTTGACGTGCAGATTGGCAGCATGAAGAGGCAAAACAAAGACACTGCAAAGCTCTCAGCTATCTCTCAGCGTGCTCCTTTGTTCCTGGGCAAGTTTATTGAAATTGCCGCCCGCAAAAAAAGAAACTACATCTTGGATCAGACAAACGTGTCTGCACCGGCCCAGAGAAGGAAGATGTGTCTTTTTGCTGGCTTCCAACGCAAAGCTGTAGTGATCTTACCAACAGATGAGGCCTTCAAGGAGAGAACACAGAAGAAAGCAGAAACCGATGGCAAAGACGTACCTGAGCATACCGTTCTGAAAATGAAAGGTAAGACGTGATGTCATTTCACCATTGCACCTTCTAGTTTTCCTTGTAGTCCAAAACAGCATAGTTTAAATGAAATAAAAACCAACCTGGCACACAAAGTAGGAACATCAGGAATACAAAAGATAGTTTTGACCTCTACAGGTATCTACACGTTGCCTGAGGTAGGAGACTGCTTCTCAGAGGTCACCTATGTGGAACTGCAGAAGGAGGAGGCCCTCAAGGTCTTGGAGCAGTACAAGGAAGAGAGTAAAAGTGCTTTGCCACCTGAAAAGAAACCAAACCAGGGCACAATAACCCCCAAAAAGGGAGCTGGACGAGGCAAAGGGCCTAAGAACCAATTTGGTAGGGGTGGTGGTCCAGGCCCACGTGGAGGCAGAGGTGGATTTCAGGCCCGTGGAAACTTCAGAGGATGTAAGCCAGTTTTTAATTTAATGTTTTTTTTAGTGAGCTGTCATGTTAAATACACATTGAGAATTATATCTCATATTTTATCCTCCTAGTACCAGTACCACATCGTGGTTTTAATCGTCACCCGCGTGGCTACATGCCACCACCGCCGCCACCCCCTGTCTTCCGAGGAGGGTTCCATAGCCGAGGTGGAGCTGGTGGGATGCCCAGCCGGGGAATGGGCCCCAGGGGTGGGCACATTAGAGGCGGCAGAGGTGGAGCAATGGGCCGAGGAGGGCCTCCACACAGAGGTAACATGCACCGCGGCGGTGGACAAGGCAGACCCAACAACAGAGGACACTTCCAGCAGGTTAGTTGCAAAAGATACAAACTAAGTACACTACTGTTCAATAGTTTGGGGTCGGTAATTTAAAAAAAAAATCTTTTTGAGAAGTATAAGACTATATTTCTCTGATCAAAAATACAGTAAAACAGTAGTTAATAACAGTAATACAGTAAAAAGTTAATTTTATTTTAATATATTTAAAAATGTAATGTATCCCTGTTTCAGTGTCACATGACCCTTCAGAAATCAATATGCTGATTTTTGGTGCTTAAGAAACATTTCTTATCAATCCAGAAAACATTAATAGAAAGTACGGAAGCCTATTTCTGCCATGAGATATTGTAAAAAACCATTGCAGTTCACAATTCAGACTTTTTTTTTTTTTTTTTTTTTGGCTCTCAATTCTAAGAAAGGTTTGAGTTGTGAGAAGTCGCAGTTACCTTTATTTTTTATTCCATAGTAGAAACAAACAAAAGAAGAGAGGATTGGGATGTAAATTCCAAATTGCAAGGGAAGAAAGTCAGAACTCTTGAGTTGCCATCTCACAATTCAGACTTTTTTTCTTAGAATTGCGAATTTATATCCTCCAATTCAGAGTTTCTCACAGTTCTGAAAACATTCTCAAAAGTTGCAAGTAGCATTACTTTTTTTTTCATTTTTTTTTTTTTCATCATTATAATTACTTGAAAAGAGAAAAAAAAAAACCTCTTACTGACACTGAACTTTTAAATGGTACTGAAACCTCAATTGGACTTTGACAAGGAGAGTAATTTTGAGTTTTCACATTCATAGAAGTTCCGTGGCAGAGGAGGCCATCAGCAGAATCGTGGTGGTTTTGGCAATAAAAACGGATCTTTTGCCCAAGCCTTTAACCAGAGCTGGCAACAAGGGGTAAGTACAGCTATTATGTGTCTCATTGAGAAAGCTAAGTTTTTTTTTTAAAGGGTCACAGATAAGCCATACATTGCATAAACCTCCAATGAAAAGTCCAACTTACTCAAAATCATAAGATTGGCTATTATATTAAGATTACTATATAACAAAATCAAATAGTCCATTTAACTGATGAAATTTTCTTTGACCCTTTAGTTCTGGAACCAGAAGCCATGGAATCAACAGTACCACCCAGGATATTACTAAGTGTGCATTTGTATTAAAGACTCATGGCCTCTTGTGCGCTGAAATGCACAGCCACTGAATAACCATCCACTTTTACGGTCCTTGTTTAGTATAATTTTTTTTTTAAAGGAAATCCATTTTTAAATAAGAGAAGCAAGTGGCAAACAAACATTCCGCCTACTGAAGTGAACAGTCTACGTTCTACATAGATGTGTGCTTGCTTCACTCTCTCAGATTTTTGTAAAATGTATTTCCTCCCCCTTTTATTTTGTATCACAGCTTTGATATACTGTTATATCAGGAATCCCAGCATTTGTCTTGTGTGAGGGATGCTTTGAATTTCAGGGTTGTGAATTTTATTCTGTAAAATGTCATTTTTACTGTAAATTATTATTTTTCCTTTTTTTTGTGTAAAAGTTAGTTTAAAAATCCCTGTGAACCTTAATCTTTTAGAAGCTTTTGTCAATAATCATTCATAATTACACAGCAACTCTGCCCTTCATGTTCAGTGGAGGAGTGAAAATATATTTACTTCTTACAGGTTCAAGTTTTTCTTTGTTTGTTAGCCCAGACTGTAACAGTTACATCATAGGTTTGCAATAAATGATGTGCTTGCTTTTCTATGACCTTTTATGGCTTTTGACTGATATCTTGAACAATCCATTTCAAAGAGCCTTTGAATGTCAATCAGATTTGTCTTTTAATTCGGTTCCATCAGACTATACTTGATTGCCTTTGTCTTGTAGGGTATACAGTGGAAATATTTTTAAATCAATTTAATCAGTTACTTTATGATGTTTATAATGTTTTTTTTGCACTGCATAAAATTAATGCAATTGTATCATCTAAGAAACCAAGAGAAGCCACAATGAAACATTCATGAAGTTAAGCACTTGATTGTGCTTATTGCTTTGCACAGCTTTGTAAAATCAACAGAGTTCAACACAGCTTTGTCAATAACTCCATCATAACGATTGTGCACTAAGATTACTAGTACTGTTCATCCTGAGTAACATTTTGTGGTGACACTTTTTTTTAAAATGGCTTTGCGAAATATTTAATGCAAAGAGTATTGTTTTCACTGAGTATAACTGCTATATTCATCTGTGTAATAATGCAACTAATCTGTTTCTGGTGTACATTTAAATTACATTATAGAACAATATTTAGACCATTTTACTACAGCAAATGTCCCAAAATTTCCTTTGGGATTAATTTGACAAATGGTGGCCTTGACAACCATTTTAGATCTAACAGCCAGCAAATAAGCAAGTTCTTTTATATGTTAAATTCTCAAATGCATTATTAATGTTACATGGAGTGAGCTGTGGGAAAAATACAGTTGAAGGTCGTATCAGAATTTCATACTGGATTTACTAACTCGTATGGATTTTCTCAATTTACATAATCTCATCATCCAGACCACAATAATATTACATACACCCCATGATCCCATCAGTGAGACATCCTGATTTTCATCAAGCCAGGCCCTTGATTTGTTTGAATAAATATATTTCTTATAAAGTGCCAAATGGCCAAAGAAAAAGGGCAGCTATTTTTGACTTAAAATTGGTGTATTTTATCATGATGTAATAGTTGAAGTGGAATATTTTGTTTAATTGTATACCATTTAAGTTGATGTAAAAGTAAATTATTTCAGGAAGTGTTTTTTTCTGTAAAATGATTTCCTGTGGGATGAGATAATGACCCTGTCCTTTAATAGAATAAGCGGTTTTTAACTGGATAGCATGGCATGAGAGATTTGTGACTATTCTGTTTTACTACACAGACTTTGCTTGTGCAAAATACGCTATTTTGAGAATGAAACATTTCTTTAATAAATTGTACTAAATATGTGGCATTATGTGTTCTTGAGAGATGGCAGGTGGTAAGGTTTATGATGTTTGTATTTTGGCTTTGATTTTTTAACGATGAATGTTAAAAGTGTTTCATAATGTAAGGAAACGTGCCATTAAATAATGTAATAAACCTCTGAGATAAATCATTGTTTTCTCTCCCAGAATTATTTTCTAAATGCAAAATATTTCCATTAGTATCACTTAGTGTAGTTATGACTGCAACTGTATAATAATTATTTAAAGGGATAGTTCACCCAAAAATGCATTGCTGGTCCTCATTGACTTCCACAGTATTTTTTTCTCCACACAATGAAAGACAATGGCTACCAGCACTTTTCTGGTTAGCAACATTCTTCAAAATATCATCTTTTGTGTTCAACAGAAGAGAGAAACTCATACAAGTTTGGAACAACTTCAGGGTGAGTAAATGACATAATTTGAATTTTTAGGTGAACTATCCCTTTAAATGCAGTTATTATTATAACAGTACAACTGTGGTAAATTCTACTGTCATGAAACAATCATCAAGATTCTGAAAACCTGATCGAAGAACTGGTATTCGTATGGTTGCCACTAATTTTTGTAAACTCTCAGTGTACTTTGTATCAGAACCATTTACACTGTTAGGTAAGTCATGTTTAAAAAAGGATCTTGACACTTCACACCCTTTTTAAACTCTTCAAATTGTTCTGTTTAATAAGTGATTGTGTCTGTAGAGTAAACAAAACATAACTGTCCTGTGTATTTATGTCTGCGCTCCATGTGGCCATTTGCAAACACTGGAATATGCAAACGAAGACCAAAAAAAAAAAAAAATCACTTCAATGAAAATAGTTTAATTTATATTCAGTCAACATGTTGACATATACAAGAAACCATTCTATTTACTGCTCAAAATATAACATCTACAAATCAGTCTTTCACTTCATATGGCATCATATACAAATGCAAAAATAAATGCATATCAATTTAGCAATATTTACAAATTTATACAAAGTGCTTGAGGTATCTCAATAAGGGTTAAGTTGCCAACACCCTTTCTTAGCCTTATAGCTTTTAAGTACATTGCGTCACGTGGTCGATGGCAAATAGCATATTTATACAACTGAAATATTATCCATTGCGCATCCACACTTTTCTACAATCATATTTGGGAACTCAGCGACCTCAATTTCAGTATAATCTCCCTTTTTCACTAAATACATCATCGGTAGCGGCGCGCTTTCCACAACCGCGCACTTTCTCTCTCCGTAACCGTAGTTACGCTCGGGCTGCCGGCAGCCGCCGTTACACCGGAACGCCTGATAACCGGAGGGTTCGATGATCCAGTACTGGGTCCAAGTCAAGGCTCGGAAATTGATGAAGTATTTTTCCCTGCAGCACATTTCACTGTCTTTGTTGGTTTCACAGTCTCCACTAGACCTGCAGCGTAAAGAATAAGAGAATAGGCTATTAACACATTGCATGTTTTAAATGAAACATTTTTATTTTTAAGAAATTCCTTCCGTAGCGCTTTACACCACGGAGCCCATATTACACATAAATCACATTTTAATATATATTTGATTAGAATAACAATAGAGTGATTCTAGGCTATAGGCCTACTTCACATTTTGAAAAATTCTACTAACTTTGAATTTCTACATATAGGTTTACATAGCCATAATTATAAAAAATATATATAGTTTAAATAAATACATAACCAAAAAATTTTGATTTATAACTTATAGATTTTTGTAAATATGACAAATTGTGCATATAGCCTAAATAGGCTTACGTTTCATTAAAATGAGGTAAAAGTAATTCAAGGAAACAAAAACATATTTGAATATATTTAACTGAATATATTTAAGACTTTTATGTGTATAATACAAGGTAGGCCTACTCCAGTAAAACAAAAATAAAAAAAATAAAATAAATAAATACATTAATGTTGTTTATTCGCATAATATGAAGCCACGCTTACCCGAACTCCTCGAGGCTGAGGGTGTAAAGAACAAGCTCAGGTTTTCCCAGTGTGTTGTCGTTTGGATCTTGAGTTGTGAAACGGACACACTTGGCCATTTCTGCCGCGTAACTCCCGGGTCTGTCGCCCTCGATCCACACCTCCAGGTGCATGGGCATCTCCATTCGGCTCTTAGACCAATAGTGCACCGCCTGGGTGACATCAAAGCTCTTCCAGCCGGTTTCGTGAATGGGAATCAACCTGAGGAGATAATGGTTGTGACAATTAGCATGCATGTTCCTTAACGCCAATCAGCAGTGGAATTAGCATAATGAAGACAGAATAATGACTGTCTGTGGCCGTCTCTGCTTACCTGGAATCCACTAGTGAAGTTCGGTTTGACCCGTCTTTCAGAGGTTCCACCCAGTAGATGCTCACCCGGGCGTTGTTGACGGGTCTGTGGCCCTTTCTCTCTGGTATGGAGCGCTTGTTTGGGGCTTTCTTGAACAGTTTTAGTTCTGCCATCGTCACCTCACAGTTCTCCGGAATTCTTGATGTCATCTCAAACACCACGCGGTGACGTGTCGTGTCAGAATATACAAATTCACCAGAGATGTCTGGAATAGACGAGAGCGATTTATTACAAACTAGGCTATATTTAAATTTTGCTTATTGAAAACCCATTTTTGAAAATAGTAGCATTAATTGTTAATTTCCACGGCACTAAATTATAGTATTTAATTTCATATCATGAGCATTTTCATTTTGCGTGGCCTATCTTACCTGCATTGCCAGGGATTCCCCTCAGTATGCCGGCTAAACTCGGTAGCGAGCGGCGTTTTCTTGCGTGGTGCAGTTTCAGCATGGAAACATATTTGTTCTTGATGTGCGTTGGAATCACAAAGTTCTCCAGATCCCTCTTGTGAATTCTCGGAACTTCACTAAGTCCCAGTTTCTTCAGCAGAGCGTCTTTCATGTCTTCGTGGGTGAAACCCTTCACCATTGCGAAAAGTGCTGCGCAAAGGAAGCACGCGGCACGGATTGAAGACATCTTCCACGTGAAGGTGCTGGAGAGGTTCTGACTCTGTGCTGCTGTTCTCGGCCTGAGATGACTCAGCTTTGACAGCGGCCCGTCCTTATATGCGCACCTGAGACCCCCAGTTGTTCGCACTTTGACAAAGGGGTGGTGACTGACAACAGAGAGAAGGTGATACATGAAAGCCACGATTCATCGGAGAAATTAACGCAAAATGTACAACTTAAACTAGAATAAGAATTCAAAAAAACCTTCAAATAAAATTAGATAGATAGATAGATAGATAGATAGATAGATAGATAGATAGATAGATAGATAGATAGATAGATTGACATGTATTTCAATAAATAGATGATAAATTGATAAACGTATACAGATAGATAGATAGATAGATAGATAGATAGATAGATAGATAGATAGATAGACATGTATATAATAGATAGATAGATAGATAGATAGATAGATAGACAGACAGACATGTATATAATAGATAGATAAATAGATAGATAGATAGACACGTATATAATAGATAGATAGATAGATAGACAGATAGATAGACAGACAGACAGACGTGTATATATATAGATAGATGATAAATTGATAAACATGTATGTAGATAGATAGATAGATAGATAGATAGATAGATAGATAGACAGACAGACATGTATATAATAGATAGATAGATAGATAGATAGATAGATAGATAGATAGATAGATAGATAGATAAATAGACATGTATATAATAGATAGATAGATAGATAGATAGATAGATAGATAGACATGTATATACATAGATGATAAATTAATAAACATGTATGTAGATAGACAGATAGATAGATAGACAGACAGACAGACGTGTATATACATAGATAGATGATAAATTGATAAACATGTATGTAGATAGATAGATAGATAGATAGATAGACAGACGTATATAATAGATAGATAGATAGATAGATAGATAGATAGACGTATATACATAGATGATAAATTGATAAACGTATGTAGATAGATAGATAGATAGATAGTCTCTTCTTTGCAGTATAGGTGATAATATACAGTAGTTAACATAATTTTGTATGAATGTAGATTATGTTCTCTACTTGCATTTAATATGATCTTTATCGCTGACACATGATGTTCTCGTTGTGTGGATTTACCGATGATCTTCCAGACATAGTGAACTTAGAACGCACCCTTCCTTTCCAGTTTGCATGTGCACGTTGATGTAGCACCCTTGTTCCTCATGTGTACATTCCCCTGGACATTGTAAAACATTCCTAGTCTGGCAAGAGTCTGTCAGTACAGAGTTTTCATTCCTTCTGTCTAAGCACCTTTCTGTTAATCACCCTTGCTGTGGGCCCATCATCATTGGGTGGGCTGAGGGATTAGATGTTTATTCGAAGACCACCATCCTTCAGCTTGATGCACAGATTAAAATTATTAGGCAAACAGACTGTTTAATCCAGGGCTGTGGTATGGATGTGGATTGGGAGGCTCTTCACAGGTTGGTGATTATCTGATTCCATTGCCAGATTTGCCATGCCTTGTTTGGTCACACTAACATTAGAAGAGGGGCTAGTGGCACTGAGGGCCCAGTATTTGAGTATGTGTATTGGCCCCTCTATTTACTCTAAGATGTCAGACAGACTAAAGGAGCTCACAGGAAGAACAGATGACAAATGAATGGCTGGAGATGGAGGCAAATTAATCCAATACAAATGCAGAATCAGACAAAAGAGCTCACTGTTTGAGCCCAGATGAGTATTACCATATCTGCTACAAGAGATGATTAAGTAGTTTATATTTGCAAGGAGGAAAATAAATAAATAAATAAATAAAATTTTTTTTATATATATATATATATATATATATATATATATATATATATATATATATATATATATATAAATAGTTTGTTTAGAAATAGTTAATTGGACCATCCTGCAAATCTGGACTTTGAAATGTGAACAAATAAACCCACATAAAAATAATAAATAATATACATGCTATATTTTTATTTTAAACTATATTCTTAACAGTCATGTTAGTTAGCTGTGAAATGAACTGGCAACAATCCTCAGTCTAGGGCCCTGCTTGACTCATTTTGTACAATACACATGATCCATGCATGAGTAAACTGAAGTCCTGGATCTTTGCGTGATTTCTGTCAGTCTTCTGTCCTTCCCTTGTCGATTATTTTGAGGCCCTTTGTCAATATAAGTACCATCTAATTCTCACGGGTAGTATATCCCTTAATCAAAGGATGGAGCTACAAGCCAATCAACAAAACATGCGCTAATTAACACCTCTCTACTACATACGAAACACAGCTCTATTCAAACGGATCCCGCCTCGGTTTGATAAAACAACAAACAATTCAATAGCGACTTCACAAAGGTAACGACTGTAAATATTGCTGTGTTGAAAACTCAGTGTTCTTTCTGTCAGCGATTAAGATCATAATGCAGGTCATTTCTGAAAATTGCTCATTTTAATTTAAACGCTTAAGGATGTTTATTGTTGAAACAAATTCTCATGGTCAACAGATATTAATAATTGAATGTGAACTTCCTATGCAACATTCCCTACATCCTGCCGCAGTTTGGTTCTAACATCAAATGTTTTGACATGAAAGACACGTTAGCACCTTATTAGGCCTGGTGTGGCGATTGTCAGATTCAGATTGACAGAAGAATGGTTATGAGAAAAGAAGACGGCGTGTTCTCAAACGTCAAACGCTTACACGTGAACAGCTGTGCTATGACATCTTCGTTTGATGTTACAAATATGTTTTGCTACTTAAACAGCTTGCGTGTTTAGGACATATAAAATGAAGCATAAATATATGAAAATTTTTATTGTATAGCCTATTTATATCTCATTTTTATGAATAGCATATCTATCTATCTATCTATCTATCTATCTATCTATCTATCTATCTATCTCACATAGTTTTAAGTTAGTTGTAAAATTAGTGTAAGATAGCACTAAGATATTTTAAGATACAAACTTTAATGTAACATCTACAAGAATACCTGGCTGCTTCTCTGAACACGTTATAATCCAAAAGTCCAGACGAGTTCAGACACACTTGATTAAATTCAGCACTGCAATTGCAATGCAGAATATTGGACACAAGAGGGCGAACGTGCTCGTTTTTTAAAGTTTCTGCACAATAAATAAGATGCATAGGATAATAAAATGGGAGGAAAAAACTTAATTCTTTGGCGAACATAGCCTTGATGTATATTCAATAGACATGACTGTTTTTCAGTGAATGAGTATTAACAATGCGCATATATATTATATATATATATACACATATATATACATACACATATATATATATATATATATATATATACACACACACACACACACACACACACACACACACACACACATACAAAAACACACACATACGAATTTCATATACTTTCAAGGTGGGAATTAACCACAAACCAATGAACACCAAACAATGTTAGTAAAAGTATGTATCCTTCTATATTACACGCTTAAAAGCATTTTCAAAAATATGAATAACCAAAAAAAAAAAAAAAAAAAAAATGCGATAAATGGACGCTAAAGAACAGAAGTCGCGTTTGCCTGCATTGGTAACCATAGTAACAGTACGTTGTTCTCTTTCCGTCACCGTCTGACGTACGTCAACAAAAAAGTCCTGCCGTTTTCACATTATTATTATTTACCACAAGCAAAAATAAGAAAAGTGAAGTGTTTTGACATTTTTTAAACAGTTGACGGTTATCGCACTGCGCTAAAAGACAATTCGGCTTGCGCGAAACGAACCTCAACAGCAAATTGTTAACAGAAATCCCTTAAAAAGGTCGACCCCCTGAAGGTCAACGAATAATTGGGAAATGATTCGCACACTCTTCTCTAGCATACACTGCTCTGCTGTTTCCCTCCAGCATATCCCTCCATTCCCTGCAGCAGATGCGTGACGGTCGCCATGATGATGTCTGGTTTCGCCTGCAGCAGCAGCAGCGAGCTGTGAGAGACACACACACGGAGACCGGGAGCGGAGCAGCGGGGTCCTCCAACCGACATGAACGAGGACGCGGACTTCCAGCCCCTCGCCGCAAAGCTGCTCTCGACAAGTGCATAACAGTTTTCGAAAGCAAGGCTTGCTCCCTCCGCCAGCCTTTCGTGTATATACGAAGAGGGGAATTTAAAGGGAAAACAGCTTGCTAAGGCTTTCGCAGTCCTGCCAGAGGAGGGGCATATGGGGCTTTGTAGCAATGCAGATCCCGTGCTGCTGATGCGCTTTTGTTACTGCATAATGGATAACCACAGATATCACCATACCTCAGGGGATTGCTTTAAACTTCTTTGGTGACTTGTTTTGTGAAAAGTGGCTTTCAAGACAGGAGAAGCTGAAATCGGGAATACATAAGCCTAAGGTATATACGTCAAATCCACCGGCCAGGGCAGGGTCGATGGCTGTAAGTTCTCTACGTCTAAGGACTGTGAATTCATGATGTTGGGGATTGATATGGACGCATCGCTGCGAGAGGGACCATGATTAGGCTCGACAATATTTTCTGAGCCATTAAGTTTTTCCGGAGCGTTCACTCAAGTGTGCCACTGGCCGGTCTACCGTGGGAGCAAATACTTGACCATACTGTGAGACATCAGCAGCAACTGAAACCATGTCTGGAGAGGTGCGTTTGAAGAAGCTGGAGAAGCTGATTCTAGATGGCCCGTCTCAGTCTAACGGCCAGTGCTTCAGCGTGGAGACCTTGTTGGATATTCTTATTTGCCTGTATGATGAGTGCAATAACTCTCCCCTCAGAAGAGAGAAAAACGTCCTGGAGTTCCTAGACTGGGGTAAGGCACGTTTCACGCACTGCACGCCTTGTCTTTCAGGCGTCCCACACTTCAGTTGTGTAGCGAGTCAATGTGACATGTGAGAGGCAAACAAACTATTGTTTTATTGTCTGACGTTAGCCAGCTGCTTAACAGACTAAAGTTGCTGTACGGAAAACTCATTGAGTTGTTTTTGAGGGGGAATAGAATTGAAGATGACATCATCGCTGGACTGGTTTGTGCATGAATGTGGAATGTGAAGCTCACCTTTAATGAGTCTTCCTGCTTACTGCTCAAACAAGGTGGATACAGTGCAGCGGGCTTTCATTTTGACATGGGCCACAGCTAAACAAACTCATTTATTTATGGCCTGAGTGCTTGTTCGGCAGCAGAATAGCATGTTTATTCTTTTTTGATGGCTTGACAGTTCTTTACATATTATTCATGTTTGAATAATATGACAGTAGCTTAAGGTGCAATCTGTAATATTTAGCTAAATTTTAAAGTTTACAAATGATAAAGACTCAAGAGCAATCAGTCTTAAAGAAAAAGCAGTTTTATTCTAAATGACGCGGGTCTGTCCCTCATGGGCGCCGGCATGTTGAGGTCACATGACCAGCTGTGGCACGCAATTGACCGCGTTACTATTAATAATAATATGTTTACTTTATATACCGTTTTCAGCTGGTGGTAAAGGCACTTTACAAAGCATAATTGTTAATCTAAGATAAGAAATAATTCAGAGGAATGGATCAGAGACTGCAGAGCAAACTTCTTACATCCAAGCCAGTATGTGTCAGTATCACTTCCAAAACAACTAGTACTGTTGCAATGAGTTGTGAACCATTAAGACAAATAAGCAAACTTTTATGAGACAGAGTTCATCCTGCATCTGTAAATGATCTTATTGTAAGTTTAAAATGGAGTGGAATGAATGGCCTTCTATCTCTGCAAAAAGTTTGGCATAATCATCTGTCATGTTATGTAACTTTCTGCATAATGAATAGAATGCAACAAACAGAATGTGTTTAGATTCGCTGGCCGCCGTCTGAATGTAGCACCAATTCACAGCACGGTTGGAGTTTTGTTTACAATCCTCTGGTCCTGTGATTTTAATGAAAATGCAAATCTAACAAGCCTTCAAGTGACTTAGTTAGGCCCATAGAGATGGCAGTGCTGGTCATTTGTTGTCACACACAGGTCAGTACGTTTTTGAGATAGAGCTATTGTGCGTCATTGTGCATGTGTGCTTATGCAAGAAAGTGTTAGTGCCCTTTTCCTGTGGGGAATCTCAGTAGGGCAGCGTCAGGAAACTCCGCTGAGCCGCTGGACACATGATGTCATATGGGGAAACGACTGCGCATTGTGTTTGTCCCCTTTGTGGACTTGACTATTTAAAGACAGACTGGATAGGTCACTCACTCATGAGCTCATTAGCACACACTCACTCATTCATTCACATTTTAATGTACGCCGCTGTGACCGTCATTGGCATGGAGACCAAAGTCACAGTTTATTGTCACCGAGGTCAAATTTAGCTTCATAAGGGACTGCGTGTCTTGCTTCTTTATGACACACTAACACATTTTTACAGCGTTTGTATTTCAAAAAGGAGGCTGGAAGTCTGACGTAACTTTGTAACCAAAAGGCAATGAGGGGATAAATTTGGCTTGTTGCTCTGGTTTTCCTCAGTGTCTGTGGACAATTCATAAACACAGTTTCTGAGAATGCATCAGCTGCTGATGATTTAGGTAAGAACAGTGATGAGGATTCCACATTCAGCATTGACAGATCATAATTGGAGCCTTGAGGCTGTCACAATGTACTACAACATAATGAGAATCACATGTATGTTGGGACAAGGCCGCTAAATTGCAATTATATGCGAACCCCCCTGGAATATCCCAGTCCTCTAGAGAAATGTATGCATAACCGTGCAAGACACATAATGAATGATTCATTGGTATTTTCTTTACTTCCATTGCCAACCAAGTCTAGACCAGTGACCCAGAGCCATATTGTATTGTTCTGATTATATTTTCATTGTGAAAGAGTGAATTCATGCAGACTCTCTGGGCTTTTCACTGAAATAGATCTAGGGCCAATTGGCAAAGATGTGTACATGCTTCAGCTTTTCATTGGTTTTCCCTTGACTGACCCTGTAGAAGATTGGAGGTAGCTTGGGGAAATGGTTTGCCGGGGTTTTCCACATGATACATTCCTTAAGCAGTGCAGTATGTTAAACAGGTATTCCCTCACTACGTTCCAAAACCTATACAGGAATAAAGAATATTTTGCACTGTCAGTACAAAACCAAATTGGATTAATGTCTATATGGAATCCTTTGACCAGTGAAAATATTGTTCAGTCCTTTGACCAGTGAAAATATAGTTTTTGCTTGCAAAAAAAGTGCATACCACAGTTTTTTGACATGTTGCTGTGATAATATTCAGTGAATTTCATTGGTGTATAGTGTTCCATGGTTTGCTGAAAAAAAAAAGTAAATTTTAAAGCAGTTTTTACTCAGAAATTGCTAGTAAATTTAACAAATAATTACAAAAAATGGCAAGTAACATTAAATAAAACATGAAATTCTTAAGTAGAAAAACTGAAATTGTGTTTTCTTGTAAAACATACTGCAATATTTGTTTTATTTACAGCTTTGAATTATTATTATTTTTTATTTATTAATTTTTTTTACCGTGCAAGGTAATACCGTTTTACCATGAATATGGTAATAATTTTGTAGGATGATATACAGCAGGGCTCCAGACAAAAAAATCGAGTAAGGAGCCATTGGGTCCTATAAGAAAAAAACTTAGGTGCCAAATTATTTTTTTTAGGTGCCACAGAATTTTATTTTATTATATTTTTCCCCCTACATTTTAACATTTCAGTCATACTGTCATGTGTTTTTGTCTCATCTTGACTTTATCAGCATTTTAAGCACTTCAGCACTTTATCAGAATTTTTAGCATCTTGTAGATGATCAGGTCGACCTGGGAACTATGGTTCACTTAAAGTGGGAACTAAATGTCTTTTCCAACTTGAAATATACAGTCACAAAGAATTGTTCATTACACAGAATCTGTACCAATATCATGGACCATAAGCATCACTTGACCACTGAGTGTAGTTTGGGCTCCTCCTCAATGCATCCTATAAATGTTGTCATATGTCTTTCACACATTCAGTCTGTTTTTCTTCATTAGTAACATGCAATTTTATAGAAGGAGTTGAGTCATGTAGAAAACAGATTAAGTAAAAATATTAAAGGGATACTCCACCCCAAAATGAAAATTTTGTCATTAATCACTTACCCCCATGTCGTTCCAAACCCATAAAAGCTTTGTTCGTCTTTAAAACACAATTTAAGATATTTTAGATGAAAACCGGGAGGCTTGTGACTGTCCCATTGACTGTCAAGTAAATTGCACTGTCAAGGTCCAGAAAAGTATGAAACACATCGTCAGAATACTCCATCTGCCATCAGTCGTTCAACCGCAACGTTATGAAGCAACGAGAATACTTTTTGTATGAAAATAAAAGAAAAATAATGACTTTATTCAACAATTTGTCACCGTAGCGCCATTTTGGAGAGTATCGCTGCACGCAAAATGCCTACGGTCTTCCGTGTCAGCCGCGACACAAGGATATGTTTTCTACGTGGATTTACACTTTGATTTGAATGCAAACAGCGCATCCCCAGGGTGTCCGCGGGTCCTTAAAAAGTCTTAAAATGTCTTAAATAACGTTTTCCTAATACAAGGCCTTAAAAAGTCTTAAATTCAGATTCAATGGGTCTTAAATATTTTTGGTCAGATTACCGCTAAATTATCTTTTTCAGTCTGACGGACCCAGTGACTGTTTACAATCATTGAACAGACCGAAGATTTGTTTTCTTCCCCCGTGCGTAGTTACTGCGTCATCAGAGAGAATTGCAGTAGCAGAATACAGGTCGAATTAAAAAAAAATGTAAAGACAGGTCGAACTACGTTCTTTGTTTATATAATGTTCTCAATAATAATATAGGTCGAGCTACAGCTAGCTGACCAGTCTTTTAGCTAGTTTGAAATGTTTTTTTTTTGTTTTTTTTTTTAACTTGCCAGATCAGACAAATAGCCTGATTAAAATTTAAGTGACAAAAAAATAACCAGCGAAGCATCGAAACGTGAGAATGACTCTTCTGATTTTATTACATTCAGTGTAAACAGCGATTGATATTTTGGATAACGTTAGTGTATTTCTGTTATCAAGGTCGCGCTGTTAAGGCTCACGCTGATGAGCAAATGAGCAACAACAAATATAAAGAAACTCAGAAACACACTGAGGTATAAATTCAAAATGCTTAGTTTATTCATAAAATGATATAGTTAAATGACATACCATGACAAGCGGGCTATTTCGCTGAATATTTCACAATTGCAAATGTCACATTGATTTTAGTCCAATAAACAAGTAGTTAAGTAGTCAAGTATTTATTATGTTACTTACATTTTAGACACAATATTTACTGTTTTGTTCTATTTGACCAACGAAAATAGTTCCAAACAAAGATCAGCACATTCTCTAAGCAACACTGGGCGGTGTTTTTGTTACTGAATGATTCAGCGTTTTGAACGAATCGGTTGACTCAATGACTCACTCATTAAGTGACTTACCGCCACCTACTGGTGGTTCAGTGCGTTTAAAAATATGCATTTCCTCCACCAACATTTATTATTTGTTTATCCAAAAATGTATTTAAAATATTAATCTCATAACATAATTTATTGCAGTTATAATTTTTCAGGGTAAATTATTTAATCTGACTGGCAACAGCCCAATAGTGTATATTGAATTTATTGATTGTAATAATTTGAATTGAAAGATGCATACATTTAAAAAGGTCGAAAAAGGCCTTTGTAAAGGTAAAATAAAATATGCAGATTTAAGTATGTAAAAGCTGATAGAACACTGATGAAAATAATGCTTCAGAATAAATTGTTTACACCACCAAAAATCTCGGTGATGCAGTACATTTGTGGGGATATTTTGTATGGAATATTCTCTGCTGATATGAAAAGTTAACAGTATATCATTGTAATAAATATCATTTATGACAGCAATGATATTTTGTTTTCTTTTTACATTAAACACATCAAATATTACATATATGTATGTAATATAATGTGTGTTTCCATTTCGGGTTTAGGTCTTAAATTTCATTTAAGGTGGTATTAAAAAGGTCTTAAAAAGTCTTAAATTTAACTTGTTCATATCTGCAGAAACCCTGATCCCTATGTCGCGGGGTATGGGGTAAATGGGGGTAAGTGAATAATGACAACATTTTCATTTTGGGGTGGAGTATCCCTTTAATATGCAATATTGCATAAATATAGCAAAATGCTCCTTTATAGTTATTTTTCTAGCTGACTGATGTGCTTATGGACACTGAGTGGTTATTCTGAGGTAAATGTATTGCGTTGCATGGTTTAAGCTTTACACGTTTTCCGCAGTTTGAAACACTGAATGAGCTTTTACATGAGACATTTCAGTAAGTTGTAGCTACTGTAGGCTCTCTTATAAAATAGCCTACCTTTTGATGTTAATTCATGTTCATTTCGTACTATAGTAGTAGTAAATAAAAAGATATAAGGGGTTCACTGCTACTTGAATTGAGGCGCCAAAGCGATCGCGCCTGCTTTATTAAAGAGCGCCAAAACCGTATTGTTTGAATTTCGTTATGAATTTGCCATCATTTTAAAGCTGATACTTTGTTCATTAAAAAAGTAACAAAGCTTTTTGCGATTACTGGATGGCAAGTGCGCTACAAATAATACGAAGTTCACGCATTAACAGAACACAGCATATAGACTAAGATTTTGGTAAGAAGAAGCCATATTAGTAATGATTATAAATGAGAATTGTTGATGATATTGCCAATATCCACAGAGCTGACAGCTTAACCTGTTGAAGTTTAAGTTGTGCACGAAATAGACACGGCTTTTCTACACTTTCACTTTGCACGTCTCCGTCATTTCGATCTCTCTCGCGCTGCACAACTGAGGACTGTTTGAAACTTTTTTCCCACTAAAACTTTGTTACGCATCGTCTTTTAATTTTAAATTTAATACGTGAACATAAAAGATCTGATCGCAAAACTGTCAGGAAAAAGGCATTGCATGCAAACTTTTAAGTCATAACATGTAAATATATATATATAGTCGCCAGTGGCGACCTCAGCAAAACTTCACTCGCAAATTAATATTTTTGGTCGCAAATGCGACCGTTTTAGTCGCAGTCTGAAGCCCTGTACAGTGATGTTATTTGTTAACTAAAAAATTTATTTTTTGGTAATTTAAAGCCGTAATGAAATGAAATATAAATATTAGATGAAAAACTTAGATTTAAAAAAATTGAAATATGGCTTTGGCAAATAACTGAAATAAGTTCTAAAGTTGCTAAAACTGGAAAAAAATTAAACTTAAAAAAAATATGACCAAAGACCATAACAAAATGACTAAAATGTAAAATGAAAATCTAAAAACAAAAGCGAAGTTTAAATATTAATAAAGAATATAATAGTATATGAACAATAACGCTGGGTATATCAAAATGCCATGGTATTACCATCTGATACATCACTGTGCCATGTTTGGGACATTTTGTATAACACGAGAAAACATTTTTGTGGATTTATTTATTGTATTAATTTTTTTGTATTTATTATTATTTTTATTATTATTCATTAAATTTAAAAGTGAGGTCACCAGACATAAATAAATATGACAACATTTCACAGTCCACTGCATATGTAAATGTCCTGTTAAAATGCAAGGCATGCCAGACATTGAGTTGCTCCACACTGAGGTGCAAGAGCAATGCCAAAATCCCAAAATAACGCCTCGGCAATGCAGAGACCTGGATGCATTGTTCCTCCCTGTCACATGATGTTTCTCCTGCGGAGGGCTTGGCTCGGATCGCGCGGCTGTAATAGTATGGTTTAAAGCCAAAGAATTCACCTCTTCTCCCTCATCCGTCTCCATTTTCACTCTGGTCCCTCATTCCAGCACACCCTCCAGCAGTCAAACACGAACGTCTTATTTAGTGCTAACATAAACACCAGCACATGCCTGAAGCTGTAATATGCACACATATACTGTATGTGGGAAGAGAGAATGTTTTTGTCATTGTATATGTATTGCAATGCATTCTAGACACGTTTAGGGTGTTTTCATTAATAGAGATGTGTTATTCGAGATGACACGCACCAGTAGCCAGATAGCCAACGCTGCAGTGCATTGCTGCTCTGATACCCTCCTTGATGTAGATGTAGATGAGATGTAGATGAGGAATTGCTGCACTCCGCTCAGACTAAGGCCAGATTTGCATGGAAGTGCTGACTCAGAGCTCTAGCTCTTTGCCGCTCTGATGTGCAGAGTGAAGAGGCTCGTATGGCAGCTGTTTGATGCCTACGCTATGTCGTCGTTCTCTGTCTTCCTGTCAGTGCATCATAGTCCTTGACTGGCCAGTCTCTTAATCGGTCTGACACTTCTGTGTGCCAGCTTTGGCAGAGGAAAGTAACAGACACTCTCAGTTTCATTTGCCATTTGAGATCTAAGTAAACCGTTGGTGGCAGGTCACAGCTGATCATGTAAACAAAAGCAAAAGTTACAGTATGTCTGCAGCTGTGTATGTGGATGGATTTAAAATGGAATGCAATTCTGTTTCATTTAAAGTGATAGTTCATCCAAAAATGAAAATTCTGTCATCATTAACTCATCTTCAACATTGAAAAACATTGGAATCCATTCTTTCATTGTATGGACAAAAAGATACATATTTCAATACATGGTTTTTGTTTCACAGAAGAAAGAAAGTCATACAGGTTTTATTTCATTTCATTTTCTTCTTTTGTGAACTGTCCCTTTAAATGCAGGGTAATTTGTGTAAAATGGATGGATTCAATATGGAACCCAATTGGTTTCTTTAAAAAGGATGTTTTACCCAAAAATGAAAATTTTGTCATTTACTCACCTTCAAAATTGCAAATCAATATTGAACACCATTAACTTTAATTGTATGGACAAAAACAAACAAACAAACAACAACAATAATAATAAAAAAAAACACTGAGATATTTTACAAAATATATTTTGTGTTCCACAAAAGAAAGTCATACATGTTTTTCTTTTTCTGTAACCAGTCCTTTTGAATGTGGGGTATTTTGTATAAAATTGATGGATTTAAAATGGAACCCAGTTCTGTTACTTTACACTTCACCCAAAAATGAACATTTTGTTGTTATTACTCACATTGCATCATTGCAAAACAACTTTATACTTTCATTGTATTTCATTACATTTACATTTCATTGCCCCCCCCAAAAAAAAAAAAAAAAAAAACTATGCATTTATTTCTTCTGAAGAACACAAAAGTGAAAGTACAATGGGGTGTATATACAATGAAAGTCAATGGGGCACGAGACAACACTGGACCTTATTGACTTTCTTTGTATGGACAAAAACATATTAAGAGATTTTTTGTGTTCTGCAGAAAAAGTACGTAATACAGGTTTAGAACAATATGAGAGTGAGTAAATGATGACAGAATTTTCATTTCTGTAAAAAAAAAAAAACAAAAAAAATAAAACTATCCTATAAATACGTGGTAGTTCTGTGCCATACAAAACAGTTGGCAGATCAGCTTGTGTCCTTTGACATTGCTGACCGGCTGTAATGCTGCATGCACACAGTTATCACTTGGCCTTAGCCTGTGCAGCTTCCTGATTTATGTGCCTGAATACTTTGTGTGTGTTTATTTTTGGTGTATGCCCTTGAGCTTTGATGCATTGGAGCAGTAGACCATCCTATCAGAATGCTAGCACATGCACTGCTAAGCTGTGACACAAAGAGACCCAGAGATTTGACCCCAACATTTGATAAAAACTAATAATATGACTTCTAAAACCATTCTGATTGGATGAGTGACATTCAAAGCCATTGTAAAATTACTATAAACACTAGCAGTAGTAGCATCTACTATGGACTACTAGTTGCATGATATTTTACTCTCAAATGAAGAGCAAACAGTGCATAGATCTTTTTGTTTAGACACTGAATAGCAAAGTGATTTGTGTGTTTAGTGGTTTTGGTTTGGTTTCTCTTTCAGTAGGCATGCATTTGCGTTTTGCATCATAGTTTCCAGTCCTCGAGGGTCATGGGAAGCTCTTGCCGGCCATGCAGCACGATGAAGCAGCTTCGAGTGACACAAAATTAGGAAATCCTGTGGTTGTAGTGATTTTTGTCTGTTGGTTATCTTGGCTGACCCCATAAACACGGCATCCTTAGTTGTTTTGCGTGCCGCTGTACTTGTTAGCCTCACACATCACGTGCACGTCAGGCCACGTTTCAGTCCAATCTACCTCATGAGATTTCCAAATGACAAAAATGCCCTCACACTTCAGTAACTATCACGCATGACCTAAACTTGATGAAGATTTCACGAGCTTTCCAAATTGTAAATGGCAAGTATTTTAGATAATTACTCCTGCTTGCTAAAAATGCTGCACCCCTGAGATGAATAGTTAGGCTGAATTGCTATAATAGCTGCTTAGCTGTAAAACAGTGTACACAGTTTAGTTAGGGTTGTAAGATGGAAAATACAGACAGTTAAACAGACATTTTAATAGATTGAAATCAGCCTCAGACAGGTGATAAGCATCATGAATGGCTATCTGATACAACATTATGTACATTGGTCCTGTTACCAACCTTTCTGTCTCCACTGTCAAAGTGAATTAGTCAGTTGCCTATGTAGACAGCATTTATATTATCATCATGATCCCTGCATGCATTTTGTTTGAAAATAATTATCGTTCAGTAGTATCGATCAGTACTTTTGACAGTCCAAAATTGTGTTGTGACTGAAAAATATTGTCAAGAAAATATTCAGTCTAATTAGAAAGTAATATATTTACCCAATATGGGTATATTTTTTTTTTGTGATAAAAATGGTAATTGTGATTTAAATTGCATTTGGTTTGCTGTTTTTGTTTGCACAATTTGGCCGAACATTACTCTAGTCTTCAGTATTGCACGATCCTTCAGAAATCTTTCTATTATTCTTTAAGCCCCGTTCACACCAAGGACAATAACTATAAAGATAACTATAAAGATAACGATATTAGCATCCACACCAATGGATGATATCGCCTGTTACTCTAAGCGGACACTTGTCTACCGCTTTAAATTCTCCAGCTCGTTATAGCAGGATGGATTCTGATTGGGTGTCAATTTTGTATCGTTCATCAGCTGGAAAAAAATCGTTCTGAAAGTGATTCCAACGATATTGTTTCTCTGTGCCTTTATCGTTATAGCTGTGGTGTGGACTCTGCTATTCTTTAATATTGAGAACGATTTTTAGAACTATATCTTTATCGTTATCTTTATAGTTATCGTCCTTGGTGTGAACGGGCCTTTATTCAAATAGAAAAGGTATTTTGGAATTTTAATATTTCACAGTATTATTGTTTTTACTGTATTTTTTTTTTTTTTTTATCAAAATGAATGCCGTTTTGGTGAGCATAAGAAACTTCTTTCAATAAAAACAACAATTTGTAATTATTCCAAACTTTGACTGATAATGTATGACTACAATAAAAATAATAATATACAACAAACATAACAAAAGTAATTTTATAAATAACTATATTTTGGAACTTAGATTGCTTAGCAACATGCTACTTCAACAAACGCTGTTATAATCTATTGTAAATCATCATTTTTGAGGTTACATTGCCGTTTGGATGCTGCCTTACAAGGTAGCTCACTAGGTTTTGAAACATAAGCTTGTGGTTCTCCATCATCCTATGTTTATCACAAGGCCCTCAAGCTTGGCCAAAGGCATAAAGGCATAAAGCCCAGTCTTTTAACAGAATCTAATGGTGTTTTCACTGCTTTCCCTCTTACCAAATGTCCATGTTACATTCCAGGCCCAAGCCAAAGGGGCTTTGGTGGGTGTGTTTGGCACTCAGGCAGTAGACTAGATTAAAGGCAATGTTGATGGCTGTCACATGTCAAATATATCAAGGTCAGAGATGAGTCCTCTCATTATGAGTGCTGTCAG
The DNA here is from genome assembly GCA_039654775.1 of Spinibarbus caldwelli. Taxonomy (NCBI): domain Eukaryota; kingdom Metazoa; phylum Chordata; class Actinopteri; order Cypriniformes; family Cyprinidae; genus Spinibarbus; species Spinibarbus caldwelli. The sequence continues at coordinate 24,325,678 of CM077240.1, forward strand.
CATGCTTCATGCATGGGGGGGATGGTTCTTTTTAAAAAAAGAGATGGGGTTTTCACATACATGACTCCATATATAATTCATGTTGTTGTAGGAAGCAGGTACTAGTTTGAATTTAATTCCAGTTATGCTTCTGGTTTGGTTGTTAAATAATTCTGTTCCATAATGCACAAAGAATCCAAACAAAGTGCGTTCTCGGAGGGCTTTGCGGTCGAGGCGGTATTTGCGTGTCGGCTGTTCAGTAGAGCTGAAAGAACATGGTTTGCCTCCCCCCACCTGTCTGTCATCAGGCGACGTGTTTTGCAACATCTTTCTTTGAGAGCCAATCCACTTTTTGAACTCTTGTGTGCATTTGTTTGAGTCTTGTCGGAACTTGTTTTGATAAACACATTTTTTCGGGATACTTACAGTTTCAAGTCCTAGCACTGACACCTTTCCTCCGTAGGTTATAATTAGTAGTTGTTTCCAGCCTAAGGGATTGACTATGGCCCAGAAAGTGTCTGCACTGGAGGACTGCAGAGATGTGTATATATAGCTTTTTTTGTCCCTTTCATTTATTCTTGCTGCTGAAAATGGGGGTTTTGTGGCAGTTTTAGACCATGACTGCTTTCTGTCATTGTACAAAGTGTTCACATCACGTGATCTGGACTTGAGTCAGAGTACCAATTTTTGATTCTCAACATGCATTTTGGTTTAACTGCACTTGCGTCTATGACTTGAGACTTGTGTAGCCAAAATTTTGACTAAACGGCAAAACACTAGTCCACACTTCAGCTTATTCTGGCATTGAATCACCCACTTAAATAAGAAAAGACCATATGACTGATGTGTAAAGAGACCAACCTCAGTTTTTGTTTTTCTTTTTTTACCAGAAATAGGTTAAGTTATACTACAATAATAGGCTGGTGTGGAAAAACAGTAATCATGTGGCACTTTCTGTGAATGATTGTACAGAAAACATTGAGGAAAAAGTGGAAAATGTGTGTAGATTTGTTATCTTACTATTAAGTGCCTCAGAAAAACTCTAAATATGTATTTTTAAACACTTAGGCTAGTCGGCATGAAATGAAAATGTACCCAAATGCATGTTATTTATTTTATTACGAACAATTCTCCCATGCTTATATAGCCTATATTTTTAATGTTGTCAGTCGAATAAAAATTAACTAATCGCACATTTTTCTGAAATGAATCACGATTAATGGCGAGTAATCCCACCTAACATTAAAGTTTTTAAATATAGGCCTACTTGTATGTTGCGATAATTTCACATTAATTCTTCAAATTAATGTATAAAGCACATAAAGACAGTTAGGCCTATTTTTTAATATCTGTTTAATGGCTTTTTGTATGACTGAAGGCTAGTATCACTGATACAATACTACTGATGTCTCTAGGAAATTCTTCAAATTTTTCCTAATATTTAACCATTGTGTAATGTTGGCTATACTAACATACAGTATAATTGAGAGCTATTAGTTTTAACTAGGGCTGTCAGTTTAACACGTTAACTGAATTAGTTATGAAAAAATAACACTGTTAAAATATTTTAACGCAGTTAACACACTGGCCCCGCCACAGACCTGTACGTCTTCTAACATTTCATACAGTTGACTGTTGACAAATATGATGCAGGGCAACAACTCCATAAATGCAGTTATGCCCTAAAATTCAAGATATTGGAGCAAAAATGGTCCTGTATGAGTTTTTGTCTCGTATTTATTTCATATGATAAGTGATATCACACGAGCAGTGAGAGCAATATCACACCAGTGCTGTTTGTCCCGAATATAGCTCACGAGTGCAAATGTGATTTTATACAACAGTTCAGTAAATAAGTAAATATTTTGTTATATTTTAAACACAATATTGTCTGTTTTTGCTCAGTCTTCCCGACAAAAATATTACCTATAAAGCCACAACAGAATTGTTGTGCATCTCCGAGCAACACAGTGGTGTTTAGTTTTTGAATGAATCCACATTTTGGACGATTCGGGTGAATCAATGATTCAAAGGCCCATTTATAGAGAGAGCCATTTACTTCATTCCTGAATGAATTAGCCGTTTGAACGAATCAAATGAATGAATGACTCATGAAGACATTTATTGCCACCTGCTGGCAGTTTTAGTTTCTTTTTTAGAGTATTATTTCATTAAAAAAAGAAAAAAAGGGGAAAAAGGATAGTTTTAAAGGGACTTTAAAGGGATAGTTCACCCAAAAAGTTTAAATTATGTCATCATTTACTCAAACCTGAATGATTTAGGCTACTTTCTTTTGTGGAACATAAATCAAATCAAATCAAATATTTCTAAAGTTACTATTTGTAATGTCTACTTAATACTTTCTAATTTAACACAAAAATAGCTTTAAATAATCTTTTGGGGGTATTTTCACAGTCAAATGTAATTTGCGATTAATTAGATTAATTAATCACGACACATCATGTAATTAATTAGATTAAAAGTTTCAATTGACTGACAGCCCTAGTTTTAACATTTGTTAGACTTTAAAAAATAACTTCTAATTTAAGTGAACTTAAAACAATCTTCACTTAAACCCATTATAATAAATGTCATATTTACCTGTGCCCTTCAGCAAGTAGGAAATATACAGAAATTGAATAAAGTTATCAACATTAAATTCAAAATTAAATATAGATGAATTCTTAAAGCTCCAAAATGTATAGATTTCCAATAAATAAACGCAATTCTTGTCAAGAAAAAAGATACAGAAGCAGCATTTGTGAGTGGGGTGGCCAACCCTAGCTCCGCCCCTGTGTTAACTGCATTAAATATTTTTAATATCTTTAAACTGGAAAAATAAATCGCCTGCGCTAACGCGCTAGTTTTGACAGCACTATTTTTTTACATTCTTATAATTTTTATTCAAAATTGGGCTGAAACAATTAGTTGACATTATTGACAACATCGACAATAAATAATTGTTGACAAATATTTTTGTTGTCAAATGGTCGTTCGATGTCATATGACTTAATGTAAGGGCCTGCAATAACACAGTTTAACCAGTGAGGCGCTGTAGTGCAAGACTGTAATTCATCCTTCCCAGCTGCAATCCAATTAAAGGCGAAGCCGAAGCAGTTGTGTGAGAAAGTTTTACAAAACTACAAAAAAAAATGCTGTCATGTGTAAAGGCCCCAACATACTCATGGCAAAGTTCTTTTTTATTCTTCAGTTGTTTGTTTCAGCCCTAATTTAAATTGTCACAAATCTTTTGGTGAAATTGCTGACTTTTCTCTGTTGACATCAGACTTCTTCAATCATCTCATTTGCATAAAACCTGCCCCTTTCTTACAATTGACTGCAAACTCGGATTCAGATTTTTCTCCATCCATTCAACACCCTACATTTTTTTTAATTCAGTAGTCCATTTCAAATTTAGTGATTATTTACTATAGAAGAGCGTGCATGGGAGAAAAAAAAAAAAAACTACACCGTGAAAGTATCATATAATTGGTCCAAGTCTACAAGGCTATATTCTAAATCTTTTGAATGTATAAAAAATCTTTGTGTGAGAAACAAACAAACAAAAAAAATTCCTTGTACATTCTTTGAAAATTTCCTTTTGGTAGTCATGCTGGTTTAGAACAAAATGAGGGTGAGTAAATGATTACAAATTTCATTTTTAAGTGAACTATCCCTTTAACCTCATGTGAAAAATACAGTGAGAAGCATTTGTGTATGGATCACATTACAAATTGCCGGTTACTAATAGGGTTTGATGTTTGCTTTAAATGGGAAAGTACGTTTGACAGACAGTGTCTAGCCCAAATTTAAATTTCACAGTGGCATGTTCCAGCGAAGTTGATCAGCAATTAAATTAATAATGATTACGATGACAGTGATGATAATCTGAACATATTACATGGGTGGTGAAGTTTCCACAGTTCCCACTGCCTCAGGGGCTTTCAGTCAGTCGTGGTAGGAAACGTCCAGCAAGATTTCATTCACTAGAATGCAGTTGCGTGGGAGAATGCAGTAAGATATTTACATCTACCATGACACATTTTGCCACAGGGAGGTGACTCGGTGGTATTATGTTGACTGAAAAACTAATGCTGGTATTTTTACATCCCTGCCAATTGAGCGTAAGAGCAGGCAGTCTGAGCTTTCACAGCTCTTGTGTCAATGTCATGTTGTTGGACGACTGTGTAATCTTCTCTGGGGGATATGACCGCTCTGCTTTCTTGTGAAGTTGTCTGTATTAGATTCTGAGAAATGGCAAAACTACTTTTAATTATACCTTGAGCCTTACGTGAAACAATATCATACACTACCCTTATTTCTTTGACACATCCAACATCTCTGTAACTCTATTGATGTACAAGTCTTTGGTTAAAGTAGTAGTTCACCCATGAATGAAAATTCTGTCATCATTTACTCACCCTCATGACTTTTTTCTTCTGTAGTGTGCAGATATTTATAGCTAAATGTCCCTGCTGCTTTTTCCATTCAATGAAAGTGAATGGCAACCAAGACTGCCATATGAGATTTTCAGTGAATAACAACGAGTTTTTTGGTTTCAGAAGACCAGGACTATGATGCTTTATGATGTTGTTGTTGATTTTTTTTTTTTTTTTTTTTTGGAATACAACTGAAATCTCTATGTGTCTTTGTGCGTGGTTTTATTAATAAAATATATGTGCCGCATGTTCCAGAGTGAAAAGCACAACTGTGTTCTTTTTACATGTGAGCAGCGTGTGTGTTTTAAGCGTACTTAGATTAGGGCTGGACAATAATTCAGTATCAATATATATTGCGATTATAGCCAAATTTTTTTTCAATAACAGTGAAATGATTTTTAAAAACATTTCCAATATTTCAATAGTGTTTCCCATACATTGATTTATTTGTGGCGGTTGACTTCGTTGAATAAACATGAGCACATGCATGTTTCGATAATCAACACGCGGCGTGGGTGTTTTATATTAGGGGTGCCTTGATACCACTTTTTCAGAACCGATACCGATCCGATACCAAAAATTCTGAGTATCTGCCGATACGATATCGATCCAATACCAGTGCAGTTTTTTTTTTAATCAGTGTTGAATTTTTATACCTCAATGTGTGTTGCCCTGATGATGACTTTTTTGTGTTAAACACAATCTACTAAATATAGACAACTTTATTGTAAAGAAAAACAACAACTGAATGCATAGATTATAATTATATATGACAAAAATACTATTATAAACTATGTTAGTGGATAATTCAGTAGCAAAAGTTACTCTAGAAAAATCACGAGTGCACAATTGTATAAAATCTAAAATTAGTGGGAAGAAACATTATTTAGTGGGGAACAAATAAAAGTGAATAAGTGTAGGACTAAATCTAAAATGATAATGTAAAATGATATATATTGCTCTTTATATTGTTGTAAAATACACTCATGAAAAACAAGTAGGCTAATATATTTACAGGTGCATCTCAATAAATTAGAATGTCATGGAAAAGTTCATTTATTTCAGTAATTCAACTCAAATTGTGAAACTCGTGTATTAAATAAATTCAGTGCACACAGACTGAAGTAGTTTAAGTCTTTGGTTATTTTAATTGTGATGATTTTGGCTCACATTTAACAAAAACCCACCAATTCACTATCTCAACAAATTAGAATATGGTGACATGCCAATCAGCTAATCAACTCAAAACACCTGCAAAGATTTCCTGAACCTTCAAAATGGTCTCTCAGTTTGGTTCACTAGGCTACACAATCATGGGGAAGACTGCTGATCTGACAGTTGTCCAGAAGACAATCATTGACACCCTTCACAAGGAGGGTAAGCCACAAACATTCATTGCCAAAGAAGCTGGCTGTTCACAGAGTGCTGTATCCAAGCATGTTAACAGAAAGTTGAGTGGAAGGAAAAAGTGTGGAAGAAAAAGATGCACAACCAACCGAGAGAACCGCAGCCTTATGAAGATTGTCAAGCAAAATCGATTCAAGAATTTGGGTGAACTTCACAAGGAATGGACTGAGGCTGGGGTCAAGGCATCAAGAGCCACCACACACAGACGTGTCAAGGAATATTCCTCTTGTTAAGCCACTCCTGAACCACAGACAACGTCAGAGGCGTCTTACCTGGGCTAAGGAGAAGAAGAACTGGACTGTTGTCCAGTGGTCCAAAGTCCTCTTTTCAGATGAGAGCAAGTTTTGTATTTCATTTGGAAACCAAGGTCCTAGAGTCTGGAGGAAGGGTGGAGAAGCTCATAGCCCAAGTTGCTTGAAGCCCAGTGTTAAGTTTCCACAGTCTGTGATGATTTGGGGTGCAATGTCATCTGCTGGTGTTGGTCCATTGTGTTTTTTGAAAATCAAAGTCACTGCACCCGTTTACCAAGAAATTTTGGAGCACTTCATGCTTCCTTCTGCTGACCAACTTTTTAAAGATGCTGATTTCATTTTCCAGCAGGATTGGCACCTGCCCACACTGCCAAAAGCACCAAAAGTTGGTTAAATGACCATGGTATTGGTGTGCTTGACTGGCCAGCAAACTCATCAGACCTAAATCCCATAGAGAATCTATGGGGTATTGTCAAGAGGAAAATGAGAAACAAGAGACCAAAAAATGCAGATGAGCTGAAGGCCACGGTTAAAGAAACCTGGGCTTCCATACCACCTCAGCAGTGCCACAAACTGATCACCTCCATGCCACGCCGAATTGAGGCAGTAATTAAAGCAAAAGGAGCCCCTACCAAGTATTGAGTACATATACAGTAAATGAACATACTTTCCAGAAGGCCAACAATTCACTAAAAATGTTGTTTTTATTGGTCTTATGAAGTATTCTAATTTGTTGAGATAGTGAATTGGTGGGTTTTTGTTAAATGTGAGCCAAAATCATCACAATTAATAGAACCAAAGACTTAAACTACTTCAGTCTGTGTGCACTGAATTTATTTAATACACGAGTTTCACAATTTGAGTTGAATTACTGAAATAAATGAACTTTTCCACGACATTATAATTTATTGAGATGCACCTGTGTATATATATATATATATATATATATATATATATATATATATATATATATATATATATATATATATATATATATATATATACTATAAAATTAAAAGACATTTCTTTTAAATGTATAGCACAATAATGAGGCAGAAACATGATAGATAAGACGAACAAGAAAGGGTATTAATAATATTTCATTGTGATAAGTATTATGATACGAAAGGCTCCAATACAGAGCGGCACAAAGCGCTTATGCGCATCCCGTGCGCAGAATGATGCGCTTGAAGCAACACGGAGTCACAGCACTCATCAAGTCCGCATAGAAAGGTTAAAGCACAAAGAGAAGAGATATTAATGCGTAGTGTATTAAATCTGTGTGATATTATATTGATCCTTTTCTTTTAATAGTTTTAAATTTCAGTTACTGTGCTCGTTATGAACATAGTGCTCTCTCAGACACCATGTTCACCAAGTGATCTAACAGACACCAGCACGATTTTGAAAACAGCACAAAGATAAAGTCCTTTTATGCTAAATCTTTATTTACAGATCAAGTATAATATTAGGAACAATTAATAATCTTGCAGAGAGTTTCATCGTCTTAACTCGTAACTGAACGCGGTACGCAGTTTGAACGCTGAATGGAGGATGACACATAGCCGCAGCGGAGAGAAATATTCATCTACCTCACATTAAACTGTGGAACGGCTTCAGAACACTTGAAATATAGTGCATGAAGACTTTATGGTGTTTTATAATGTGTTTGTGGCTTTTGTGGGGCTTAACAATAACACAATAGTATACGCAGAATATCGGATTTGGATCGGCCTCGTCTGACCGATACTCCGATCCGGCAGAAAATGCCAGTATCGGAGCGATACTGATACTGAATATCGGATCGGTGCATCCCTATTTTATATGAATGTAACTCTGAAGGGAATCGAATGTCTTCAGAAAAGTTTCGATGGCATTTTCATTTTATCTGATAAAGTAGCGTTCATGAGCACAGTGTTGCTTTGTGTACAGCCGTTACTGGGGAAACTGGGCTGTTTCTGATGCAGAGAATGAATTTGCATTTTCAAGAAGCCCATCTTCAGCAACATGTTTTTGTTGTTGCTCACTCTTTTTTTTTTTTTCTGCAGCAACTCTAAACACTTTTCATACTCTTTGTCCTGGCTGAAGCACTTTTGTTTCAATCTATAAGAATAATCAGCCTATGTTATAGTTTAAAGTTAAAGATATTAAAGGTGAGTATGAGAGTCTTTGGGGTGGTTTATTAGACTTATTGTTTGTATGAAGGCTAAATACAAATAAAAGGTGAACATTAATTTAATTGTACCATTTTTATTTCTAAAATATTGTATAGAAGGAGGTTTCATAAACTTGCCAAATTCATTTTTCACAAGTTTGCAGGTACAGACATCTGTTGTGGGTGTACTTTTTTTTAAAAATATTTTATTTATTTTTTAATATTGTTCATATCGATATCGGAATTATATCGTATTGACCAAAATTAAAAAATATATTGTGATATAAATTTTGGCCACATCGTCCAGCCCTAAATTAAATCAACTTGCACTGAAAGCTGCTCCACACAAGCTCATCTCTTTTTGGGTTGCTTATAATGTGCATTGAATACGCAACATGCTTCAATTATCTTCCCAAACTTATAATTAGAATCACTTATGAATTGTCTTTTTGTCAACAGAAGAAAAGCATTAAGGGCTTTGTGGTCTGCAAGCTTTTAGTTTTTCACCAAAATAAAGGCTTGATGGTTTAATGTTTGAAAAGCTGAATTAAGACAGCCATATACATTAGTGTTGTAAATGTAAAAGTATCTTAATAAAATTATTGTTATTAATAGTGGCCTAATGGATAGGGAGTCGGAGTTGTAACCCGAAGGTCACGGGTTTGAGTCTCAGGTCCGGCAGGAATTGTCGGTGGGGGGAGTGAGTGAATAACCAGCGCTCTCTCCACCTTCAATACCACGACTGAGGTGAGACCCGTGAGCAAGGCACTGAACCCCCAACTGCTCCCCAGGCGCCGCAGCATTGGCTGCCCACTGCTCTAGGTGTGTGTTCACGGTGTGTGTGTGTTCACTGCTGTGTGTGTACACTTGGATGGGTTAAATGCAGAGCACAAATTCTGAGTATGGGTCACCATACTTGGCCACACGTCACTTCACTTTATTTTTTTTTATTTTACAGTGAAATATAACATTGAAATATTGCAATAGTTAGGCCTATATTTATGATTTGGTTTAATATTTTAATAATAATTAAAATATTAATAATAAAATAATAAACAAGCATAGCAAACAAACCTGAAGCAACAACAACAAAAATCCCCAACAGAAACACATTTGCAAATCACAATCTCAATTTTTGTAAGAAAATTCACATTTTGGGGATTTTTCTTTTTAGATTTTTTAGAGATTGATAGCTTATGGACACCATCAAATTTAACTGAATGGAAAATGCAGCGTGAACATTATTCTAAAGATCGCCTTTTGTGTTCCACAGAAGAAAAAAAAGTCCTGCGAGTTTGGAATTACATGAAGATGAAAAATTGTTTAATTTTGGCCTGAACTAACCTGCTCTTTATTTTCTCACTTGAGACTTTAGCAATGATGTTAATGACAAAATCAGCAGGTTAGCACATCTGTTTCTTTCATTTTCTTTTTTTTTTGAATGCAGGACACCCTCTCTGGTGTCTGTCCGTCCTCTCACTCCCCATTGGGCCTGATGGTGTTGTTTTAAATGTGAATGGTTACTTCCTGTATTTTAATTGCATCTTATCTAACCTTGATGCAGTAGCATGACTCAGTCTATGTATTTCTGTAGATGGAAAAAGTAGGGGATTGCTGTGCTGGATCATTTTACAAAATGGGTGATGCGACTGCTGGAGCACAGAGAGCTGCAATAACCAGGAGCGCAGTAAAGCATCAAACACGTTTTTGACGTGTTTAACATCACATTTCATCTCTGTCTTTTGTGTGCAGAGTTTCTGTTTATGTCATTTGTCACATAACCTTCCTGCATTCAGTGAATTTTTAAAATAGCTGCCTGTGCTAAACGGGCCGCGTGTTTTGCACTCTTTCTTCATTAATGCACTTACAGCATGGGGCTTCAGTTTCGGGCATGTCTGATGGGCGATTCTTCTCCTACCCCGTCTGTTTGCATTTTTCTCTTGATGAACATTAGCACAGGAGCCATGAAACATCCAAGATCTTATGGCTTTGTTTGTTCTTCCTCTGGCTTCATTGTATTTTGGGAATATCCTGTTTGTGCATTGCAGTGGTTTAGACAAATGTAGTTTTTGTCTTGTCTGACACAAGCCATGCCGTCATGCTTCAATAGCAATAGGGGATGCTTTAGGGGTGGTGTATATTGTTTTGGGAATTTGGGCATCGTGGGTGCTCACTCTAGCATTAAACACAATTTATCGCCCCATTGCATGTTTATGCAGTATGAAAGTGATTCTCAGGCATGTTTATGTACGTTTGGTACTTATTAATGATTTAATGCTTTCCCCTGTTCTCACGGAGGGTTTCATATATCACCCCCCGCTAACTACATGCTACTATGAGACATGACTTTGCCTTAGGGATTGAAAGCACCCATGATTTTTTTAAGTTCATTTGATATCTTGCCAGGTTGTTTAATAACAGGGGCTGCCATCACATCAATGAAGGGAACCCCTGTTCAGGACCCCTTCATTTTGTAAATGTAATTTATTCATTCTGTTGGGACTCGTCTTATTTATGGCCGTTATTAGCAGTAGCAGTTGTGAGGCACTAGGAATTTCAGATTAAGCCAGATATTAAGGAATTGCAGGTCATAGTAACTTAAAAAAAGAACAAAAACAATGCAAATAAATTTTATTATTAGTAAATGTTTTTTTTTTTTAAGACAAAGAAATTCTCTTTTTATTATAGAATTTTTTTTTTTTCGAAAACACAACGTTGACGTCAGCAAACCGCTCACCCACACGACGCCATACACACTGTCTGCCATCTGCCCTGTACAGTGAAAACCGGGATTCATCCGTGAAGAGAACACCTCTCCAAAGTGCCAGACGCCATTGAATGTGAGCATTTGCCCACTCAAGTCGGTTACGATGACGAACTGCAGTCAGGTCGAGACCCCGATGAGGACGACGAGCATGCAGATGAGCTTCCCTGAGACGGTTTCTGACAGTTTGTGCAGAAAATCTTTGGTTATGCAAACCGATTGTTACAGCAGCTGTCCAGGTGGCTGGTCTCAGATGATCTTGGAGGTGAAGATGCTGGATGTGGAGGTCCTGGGCTGGTGTGGTTACACGTGGTCTGCAGTTGTGAGGCCGGTTGGATGTACTGCCAAATTCTCTGAAACGTCTTTGGAGACGGCTTATGGTAGAGAAATGAACATTCAATTCAGCATGCCAATTGCACGCTCCCTCAAAACTTGCGACATCTGTGGCATTGTGCTGTGTGATAAAACTTCACATTTTAGAGTGGCCTTTTATTGTGGCCAGCCTAAGGCACCTGTGCAATAATCATGCTGTCTAATCAGCATCTTGATATGCCACACCTGTGAGGTGGATGGATTATCTCGGCAAAGGAGAAGTGCTCACTAACACAGATTTAGACAGATTTGTGAACAATATTTGAGAGAAATAGGCCTTTTGTGTACGTAGAAAAAGTCTTAGATCTTTGAGTTCAGCTCATGAAAAATGGGGGCAAAAACAAAAGTGTTGCGTTTATAATTTTGTTCAGTGTATATATTAATCACTGCATTTTTTTCCCCAGAAAGATGCAGTAGTAACCTTAACATTTTATTTTATGATTTAATATTTGTAAATGATCTAAAGCAAAAGAGTTGAAAAATTCTGAAAATCTTTTAAAGCTCATAATTTGTTTAAAATATAACATATTACACATTAATGAATAAATCTGTATATATAAAATTATTTAATTTAAGTGTCATGTTTGTGATTTTCTTTCTTTTTTTTTTTTTTGTTCATGTAAGCTATAGCTTCTGACCTTTCAATCAAAACATACTCATGATTTTATGGCATCAATTACTGCTTTATACAATCAGAAACACAGTCTAAATTTTATTTGTGTATTTTGCTTTCATTTTATTAGAAGTAGGCCAACAGCGCCCCCTCGTTACCGAACAGCCATTAGGACCATTAGGCTGCCGCTGCACGTGCTATTACTGTTTACTCTATCATACACCGAATCCATCATTCTGTAGGTGCATTCTCAGTTTAAATGCAGCAATCCAAAACAGTGAATCCAATAACCATTCAGGCAAAACTTTGCTTCAAGAATGAGCCACAATGCTGACGTGATCTAATCGCTAGCACACCCTGAGCACATGTGAGTTAATGTATCATATCGGCAAGACATATCGGCATAATTTTTCATTTCATGCCGATATTTACATTTAAAGCGATTGTCGGCCGATTCCGATATTGGTGCGATAATATCGTGCATCCCTAATAAAAGGTATGGAAATTTTTTGTTGACTTCGTTGAAACATTTTTGTCTGTATATGTGTGTTTTAGAGTGCTACAAAAGTGTCTGCTGTGTTCATATTGAATGTAAACATTGAAACATTATTCACATGACACCTATATCGTAAAGCAGAATTTCATCATGAAGTTTCACTGTTTGCATTAGCATAGCTTCTGCTGCTTAAAGTTGCAGAGGGCTGAGCACATTGCCGATTGTCATAACTGCTGTTATGTTAATGCTCTCAATGCCTTATTAGCCTCTCTGGTTATGGCAGAGGAAGGCCATCCTCAGGTCTTTTAGCTCCAGGAGCTGTTCTTCTGGAAGCGGCATTTTTGTGTTGTTACCTCACCGTGGCTGTAAATAATCTCTCTTATGGCTTCCAGATGTCCCCTTGCCAGACGAGTGGATGTGGGAACACACACTCAAGGCCTAGTATTCCTCTTTGCATCCTCCTTTGCACACATGCCTGTCCCCAAATACAGCGAGGAGGGCAAATTTACACAAGCACGTGCAGATTCTCACGAGCACCGTGTCACGCACACCCTTAACCAGTCTGTTAGGAGACACAAAGACGGGACGTGTTTTTCCAGTCCCACAATGCCAATGAGTTTAGTCTGACACTCTTTTAAAATCTCAGTATTTGTACTTTGCATAAATGTTGTCCCTTTGTACCAGGGTTAATATCATTAACTAAAACTGAAACTAACGCTTTCACTACTTAAATAAAATAAACATTAACTGGGGGATATATATATATATATATATATATATATATATATATATATATATATATATATATATATATATATATATATATATTTTAAATCTATATAATTTGTTATATAATTTTTAATAAAATGTATAAAATTAATTTCTAAAAACTATATATTCATTTTAAAAAATAGTAATAAAAATGACAAATCAACAAAATTACTAAAACTTTAATAAAAATAGAATTAAAAATAAAATTCATAAAACAAAAAAATGATACTAAAATAACAATGGTTTGTACACCCTCTCTGATACCAACTGTTCTTTGAAAGGGTCATATACAGCCATACAGTGAACAATGTGGTGGAGAAGTTTACATTTACAGCACTGCAGATTACCTCACTCTCATTTGTCATGGCAACTGTTGCTATGTTTGGCATGCCCTTGTTGTTTTATTAGGTTTTCAGGTGAGTGATACTGTATAGCTATTGTTCTGCTGCCAAAATTAAACGAGAAGCATCACTAAAGCTAATATTGTTAACCCACCGATCCTTGGATACGTAGGGCGGAGCTGGCTTCGTGATAGTGCACAGGTATCGCATGGATTTCTCCATGGATGGGCCCCTCGCTCAGTCTACGTTTATTTGTTTTTACTCTCTAAAGAGCCTTGCAGGTCCCATTATGATGTGGTTACTGGCGATTCATTCTTGTGGAGTGTTTTATTCAGTGGTTGTTTTGCAGTCCATGCTGTCTGTGGAACAGAGGAGTCTTTTAGGACTCTGATGGTTGTTGATTATGTGTGTTATCCCTGATTGTATGCAGTCAGTGGTGAGTATGACGTAACGCATGACTCCCACTGCAGTGGCACACTTATTTTAACATGTGGCAGCATTATTCGTGTCAAAATTGTTGAAAGTTTCTTAGAGGTCAAGCATGGCTGATTCTATCCAGGGATGTCTGAGGTTATTTTTACTCTGTATCAGTGGTAAGGCTGGGCGGTACAGATTTGATACATCCAGTTAGAATTTAGCATCTAAATTATCTTTTTTTTTTTTTTTTTTTTTTTTTTTGTCTCCGTAATGTGAGGCTGATTTTGAAGTGATGCCAGACTTACTGTTATCTTCAGGTTTGTATCCATCAAGTTCCAAAAAAAAGAAATTGAATCCAATGAAATATGCCTTTACAAGTATAACTTTTATAATCATTTTTATTTATTTATTTTATATTTTATTTATTATTTTATTTATTAATTTTTATTTAAATAAAGTTCAAAGATTCAAATAATAAGATCTTGTTACAGTTTTCATTTACTAATTTAGTTTAATTCAATTTTCCTGTACACACACACACACACACACACACACACACACACACACACACGCACACACATGCACACACACACACACACACACACACACACACACTTGTTTCGCTATCCTTGTGGGGACATTCATAGGCGTAATGGTTTTTATACTGTACAAACTGTATGTGCTATTGCCCTACACCAACCCTACACCTAAACCTACCCCTTATAGGAAACTTTGTGCATTTTTAGATTTTCAAAAAACTTCATTCTGTGTGATTTATAAGCTTGTTTACCCGTGGGGACCTCAATTTAGGTCCCCACCGTGACACGAGTCCCCATGAGTCTGTGTGTATTCAGGTTTAAGTCCCCACCGGGATATAAAAACAGGTGTACACACACACACACACACACACACACACACACATATATATATATATATATATATATATATAATATATATATATATATACAAAAGAATAAACATATAATGTAATAGTAGTAGTATAGCTATAATTTATAGTATATTTATTTTATTGTATTTTATTTTATTTTATTTTATTTTATTTATTTTTTTCTTCTTATTAAATAATATATTCACACAGTTGTGATACTGAACTGATGCCAGACATTAGACATTATCTTCAGGTTTGCATCCATCAAGTTCCAAAAAATAAAAAATGTAATCAAATGAAATGTGCCTTTCAGTATATATATATATTTAAAAAAAACAAAAAAACAATAGATTATCCAAAAATAGGCATTGGCAAATGTTTATTTAATTTTTATTTAAATAATATTCAGAGATCAAAATAATAAAAATTTTATTTACAAATTTTTAGTGTAATGTTTCATTCAAATTTCATTAATTCATTATATATAATATAAAATGTATATGTGTGTGTGTGTTATATATATATATACATATACATATACATATACATATATACACATACATGCATACATACATACATATGTTAAATATTTCCAGCAAAAATATATGTGACCCTGGACATCAAAACCAGTCATAAGGGTCATTTAAAGCTGGATAAATAATCTTTCCATTGATGTATGGTTTGTTAGGATAGGACAATATTTGGCTGAGATACAACTATTTGAATATCTGGAATCTGAGGGTGCAAAAAAATCAAAATATTGAGAAAATCGCCTTTAAAGTTGTCCAAATTAAGTCCTTAGCAATGCATATTTCTAATCAAAAATTAAATTTTGATATATTTACTGTAGGAAATTTACAAAATATCTTTATGGAACATGATGTTTACTTAATATCCTAATGATTTTTGGCATAAAAGAAAATTTTTTGGCTATTGCTACAAATATAATCGTGCGACTTAAGACTGGTTTTGTGCTCCAGGGTCACATATAAGTATAAACATATATAATAGTATAAGTAATAATATAAATATACTGTATTATTTATTTATTTATTTATTTATTTATTTATGTATGTATGTTTAGTTTAGTTTAGCTGGAAATGTAGATTTTTTTTTTTTAATTATTATTAAATAATATATACACACAGTTGTGATATATACCATCATCATAAAAAATTACTCCTAGCATGATATATAATGGTCATACTACCTATCCTTTATTCAATAGTGTTTACACATTTCTGGTATTAGCATGTTTTTAGCTGTCAGCAGGGTGTCTGATAGAGTAGCTGGTCTGTGATATGTGACTGTGACGACTGTTAGATTAGCAGTGGGTCAGTGCATAAGTGTAATTACACTAGTAATGTGGAGCAGTTCTGCTGAGATGTAATGACCTGGCTGAGTAATGAAGGCCTGCTGGGACCAAAATGCCTTGGAGCCACCAATTGTACCTTGTTGATCTACCCACTTATTTCCTCTGAAAGACAGATGCTGGAACTTCAACAGATAACTACCCCTTATAAAATCAGAATATTGTCTGGGAAACATTTTATTTATTCTTAGTTTATTATTAGATAGTAAAAATAAGGAGGTTTTATAGAAGTGATTTAGACACTTAAACTACTTAAAAATGCACATGTCATTGCATTATATAAAAAATCAAACTGACTTTGTTAATGAAAGTTAGCTGAAACACATTTAGTTGGTAAAACATTTATAAAAAATAGTTTTTAAAATCTACAATAGTTCTATAGTCTGATACCTATGTGACTTTTTTGAATTTCTCTCTGCACAATCCAATATTGCTATAGGAACAGAGCCGCCCCACCCTGTGTGCTTGATGCTGAATGGATGAGAGTTTATGGACTAAACTGTAAGTCTGCAGCATTGGCACTGTGCTCCCATGGAAAGACTTTGCAACAGAACACCTCAGTAATGTGTACAAGAGCCATTTGTAGAAAGATGTTTTAGGAAGGTCATGCTCACTTCATTCTGAGTTGCTAAGTGTAAAGCTGCATAGACTCTTATGATGGCAGGTGTGGGTGGCGTGTTTGTACTCTTGTTGAGGATAAACATGGCAGACTTTTATCCTTATCGCACTGCGGTTGAGATCATCTCCTCCTCTGTTCCCATGTTTCCCACCCTGGGAATAACACGCACAACATTGCTGTAGTAGAAGAATTCATTATTTTACGTAATATTTACAACAAATTGTTTAAAAGTAGTTAATTTGACAAAAAATTAAGAATAACTCTGAAAACAGTAGTTTTTCATAAATAAATGAATTGTTAATAACTGTTCAAAATGTTGGGGTCAGTAAAATTTTTGAAACAAGTCTCTTCATTAAGGTGGCATTTATTTAAAAAAAAAAGTAATACTGTGAAATATTATTACAATTTAAAATAACTTTTTTTTAATATTTTTATAAAATTTAAAATAAAATTTATTTCTGTGATGGCAAAGCTAAATTTTCAGCAGCCATTACTCAAGTCTTCAGTGTCACATGATCATTCAGAAATCATGCTAATATGCTGATTTGGTGCTCAAGAAACATTTCTAATTTTTTTCTTATCAGTGTTGAAATCAGTTCAATACTTTGATGCATTATGTCAGGATACTTTAATGGAAAGAAAGTTCAAAACTTTGTTTTATAATTTATTTGATTTATTTTGTTCAAAATGCATCTTTGCTGAATAGAAGTGTTTTTTTATTTTATTTATTTCTTGTATTTTTTTTAATCTTTCTGACCCCAGACCTTTGAATGGTAGCATATTTTTCTATATGTTCTTAAAATTTCTGTAGTTGTATTATTATTTTTAAAATATTTTTTTTAGCTCCATTATACTGATTTTGTCCCCTTTCTTTTCTTTCTATTCTTTTTTTTTTCTGCAGCCAAACCTTTCACATCCAAGGTGAAACAGATGCGCTTGCACAAGGAAGATTTCGAGATCCTGAAGGTGATTGGACGGGGAGCGTTTGGAGAGGTATTTATTGTTTTCACTCCATTTGGAACATTCTATTGTTTTTTTAGCTCCCATAACAGCCTCTTTGTATTATTTAACGAGTTAACATACTGCTTTATCATAAGCACAGGTATGTTGCAGAGTAAGGACATTCTTCATGCAGTACTTTTGAGAGCCCGAGGCAGTTGATGTTCTTTTGTAATGACAGATGTGTGATGTAGTCACTGGGGAATGTGGTGCACAGGTAGGCCAGGAAACCAGCACTATTAGGTTACTTAGTGAGGCCTGGCTGTTCAGAATGGCCCATGAAGTGGGAACATTGGATTGGAGCCATGCTTTAAAACCCCAGCAAATGGTTTATGGAATTTTTATTCAGGTTTTATTTCACAGTGACTGAGAAAACAGCTCTGTGGCACTTGGACTTTTCCAAGTTGTGTTGAAGTTATAGTTCACCCCAAAATAAAAATTCTGTCATTATTTACTCACCCTTTTGTAACCAGTGCAACTCCCTTTCTTCCGTGGAATACAAAAAGTTAATATTTGAGGAATATCTTGGCAGCTCTGACTTGAAGTATTGCGTACAATCTGTACAGACTATTTTTATGATCATTCTATGGTATTTTTATTTTTTTTTTTTGAAGCTTGAAAGCTTTAATCCACATTCGGATAGTGACCAGCATATACATCAAAGTTTCTCATTTTATTTTCAATGGAAAAAAAGAAATTCATATGGGTTTGGGAACAACAGAATAGTAAGTAAATGAAGACCAAATCAAATCTTTTAACATACAGATCTGCTTTGAACAAATTCCTCTGAAATCAGGTACCTTAAATTTTCCAAGTGGTGAAATACATTAACAGCTGTGTCTGAAAAAAGACAGTTTAAACTTTTTTTAATGACGGATAGGTTTGAATTATAAAAATGGCAACTCATTTATTAGATGGGGTGGATGGAAATACATCAAAGATCCTTGAGATTAAAGTAGATTTTAAAGGGCAATATGTGTCAGTCCTTTGGTTTTTCTCCACTTGTCAACGTCTGGTGAGCTATGATTCATCTGCAACCTCCTCAATGGGAGCGTTTTCGTCTGAAACACCACTCGACAGGGTTTCCGGCTTAGCGTCTGCTCACTTCAGTCCAGCTGGAATCAACAGCTCATGGAAAGCTAGCAGAAAGTCTGTTCTGCTTGATGTGAGCCTGTTTCCAAAATAACACCCGAAAGGAAACCATGCAGCTGTGAGAAAACGTGGGAAGGAACAGATTGAGGATCGGTCACACACTTTCATCTCCTGATGGATCAGGATAAGCTTAGGCGAGCAGAAGAAGAGCAGATGACATCATTTCCTATGTAGACCTCTGAGCCAGTAGCTGCTACTGAATTTCAAATTTAATGCTGCAGTCCGTAACTTTTTTTGGTTAAAAATGATCCGAAATCAATATTTGAGCGAGTACATAATCAACCAGTGTTCAAAACTATTGCCTTACTTTAGCCCGATTCACAACGGTTAGCTTATAATAATGTTTTCTAGGTTTCCGCGGGAAATTCAAGCAGGCTGCTGCGTCATTACGTCACGTCTGTAAACATAAAGATTGAGTCCCGGCTACTAGGCTATCGCATGTGAGGATCCTGCAGTTGGTGGATCGAAAGCCTTTTTAGGCTTTCACAGCAGCTAGAATAATTACATTTATCATTTTGATGGCGGATTGTAATCCAGAAAGGATTATGTGTTTATGAAACACATGTGACTGAAATGAAATTATTCCAGTTTTAAATGTGCATCTGATTACAGATATCTGGGATTACACAGGATTCGTATTTTAAAGACAACCAGTTCGAAGGAAGACTAATTTGCTTTTTGGGTTAAAAGAATTTCTTAATATGAAATTCGAATGGTATGACAATTAGAGATTAGACTTTACAGAAATTGAAATCTACACGCTAATACACACTACATACACATAGTCACGTAATGCTGATGTTGTTAACATTAACAATTTGAGAACAAAGTATAACAATTTGCACCGTTTGATGTGATATGAGCTAATCGATCGTTAGATTTAATCACCATTGGTAGCGCAATTTATTGTAATGCTTTTTTCCTCAGTTGGTCAGAACAAACGTGGAAGACTTGTTACTTGTTCTGATGACAATATCCAGTGAAAAGTCTTATTTGGGTCATATATTCCAAGACGTAGGCTAGAATCTGTGATTCCTAAGTACAGTATTCACACTGGTGCGGAGACTGACAGCCACAGATTCACCTCAAAACATTAGATTCATCCGCGCTGGAGCCATGCCGGAGCACATCCCACGCGATAAAAATAATTCCGCAAGTACCTGCAATTGCAGGTTTCAAACAGAGATGGCGACAAAGAGGCAAAACTTATGGACTGCAGCTTTAAATATAAATGTCAATATGTTTTAAAGTCATTCTTTTCTACACTTTTCAACACATTTAAATGCTACTTGCTGTAATGTGATTTTTTTTTTATTAAAATGTTTATATACTATAAATATTTGTAAAGTATAAACTAAGTACTAGGCATACTATAAACATACATAATGTTAGTTTCTGAAGATGTCATCACATACTTGATGGCAGAAAGCAAAGAGCAAAGAACTTTGAAGGAGACTCTTCTATCATCCAAGTCAGTGCCAAGAACAGTGTGCTCTTTCCCGATCAAGTCACTGAACATTGCCAGAACATTGTTACGTTCTCTGATCATCGTTTAACAGAATGAAGACATCACACGCCTAACTGGGCTTAATGTTTAATATTTCCTCTTCAAGGCAGATGCTAGATAAGATCATAAGAAGGTTACTTTCTTAGCATTGTAATCTCATGGCATTCACAGACATCTGTTTTTATTTGTATTTGAACTTTACTCTTTGTAGTCTCACAGAGATTGAATTTGCAGCATACTGTTACAAATAATTGCCCATTTAGACAGGAATAGACTGTCTGACTGACATGTATAATGTTAAAAAAATTATTTTGAATAAATGCAACTTTCTGTTTATCAAAGAATCCTGAAAAAAATCTAACACAGCTTCCACAAATTACTAAAGGATAATGTGATACTGAAAACTGGAGCAATGTCTGTTGAAAATTCAACTTTGCATCACACAGGAATAAATTACATTTTAAAATGTATTAGAATAGAAATGTTATTTAAAATTGTAGCAATATTTCACAAAGGAACTGTTTTTCCTGTATTATTGATCAAATAAATGCAGCCTTGGTGAGTGTAAGAGACTTCTTTCATTTAAAAATCTTACCAACCACAAACTTTTGAATGGTAGTGTGAAGAGACCAACCACAGATGTTGTATGTTTTGTTACAGACACCAAGTTATTGAGGGGTACCACATGAATACATTTCTTTGAAGTTTAAAAAATCAGTTCTTCAGTAGGATTTAAAATGCTTTGTAGACACAAAAATCATGTTTTACTTGTTTCTGTAGACCCTAAAACACCAGTAGAGATGAACAAATCGGCTATAATATAATTCTGCTCATAATCTGCTGTACTTTTTTTCACTGAATGCTAATGGCAGCACTTTTAACAAGCAAGCTGAGTAACACTTTTGTGTGAATGCCAATAAAAACACTGTTTCCAGGCCATATTATGTTTAAGATCACTTCTCGACTTATGTTCTTGTCTTTTTTACAGGTTGCAGTAGTAAAGGTGAAAAATGCAGACAAAGTATTTGCCATGAAGATTCTCAACAAATGGGAAATGCTCAAAAGGGCTGAGGTGAGCTGATGTTTTTACACATCTCTTCCTTTCATTCAGCAAATTTGGTCCAAACTGAACTGCTTTAGCTGCAAATAGCAGTAATGGTTTTCTCAAGACTGATTTTCATATAATGTGCAAATCTTGATCCAGTTAGCATCAGGCTTTACCATTCAGCTGATGCAGCCGTTTCTCCTATATCCCTGGCATGTCATTCTTTAGCTTCCTAGGAGAGTGTTACTCCCTCTGTCTTTGCCCAT
The DNA here is from genome assembly GCA_039654775.1 of Spinibarbus caldwelli. Taxonomy (NCBI): domain Eukaryota; kingdom Metazoa; phylum Chordata; class Actinopteri; order Cypriniformes; family Cyprinidae; genus Spinibarbus; species Spinibarbus caldwelli. The sequence continues at coordinate 24,347,532 of CM077240.1, forward strand.
TACATGAGAAACCACTTAAAAACAAACAGTCTTTGCTCTATATGATTCAGAAACTATTCCTCACTGTGGAAACAGACCCCATGGTTGGAGTCATTCTAAATATGTGGGGCACATATTTGATGGCTGACTCCAAAAAAGTGGTTTTTGCTGACATTTTACCCTTTTTTCTCAGACGGCATGTTTTCGGGAGGAACGGGACGTGCTGGTGAACGGGGACAGTCAGTGGATCACGACGTTACACTATGCTTTCCAGGACGAGAACAACTTGGTGCGTGAGAACTCTCAAGCTCACATTGGGTCTGATTCACATTCACTTGATAAGGTCCAGAGGGGAGATGAGGTCCAGAGGGGAGATAATGTAATGATCATTAATCACTACTTACAGAGTTTCAAGGGACGTGGTTTTATAGCAGACTATATATTTATCTGTGCCGAGTTGTATATAGCGTGACTGGAGAAGAGGGGCTGTAATATGAATTATCATTTTGAGTTCAGCTTCATGAGTGGGACTGTGAGGGAATGAAACTAGAGGAAAAGAACGATAAAGAGGTTTTAGATGAAAGAATGTCATGGACAATTGAGATGGGATGGGTTAATCCAAGGGTAAAGGGAATTTAAAATATGTAAAACACCTGTGATTGATATCTTTGTTTCCCATTATTTTCATTTCTTCTGTTCTTATTCACTCCTTGTTTTTCTCTCCTCTCAGTACCTGGTGATGGACTACTATGTAGGGGGAGATCTGTTGACTCTGCTCAGTAAATTTGAAGATCGTTTGCCTGAAGACATGGCCAAGTTCTATCTGGCCGAAATGGTCTTGGCTATTGACTCTGTGCATCAGCTACATTATGTTCACAGGTGGGTCTTGACTCTTTAAACTAAGGTTGTTAATTAGTTACAAATTTGACTGAATTAAATGCTCATTCATTAATTAAATTAATGGCATATGTCAGTATTTGCTGAACCCCTGAATGATGATCATTTAAAGATATCATTGTGGCTGATGAAAGCATTGAATAGACATTAAAAAGTGGCTTTAGAAGTCAGTATATTGCTTTTTTTGTTTCCATATGGGTTATCACTGACCTACTGTTCACAGCAATCCATTTTGTAGTCTTGCTTGCTTGTAAAACTCTTTTATTTAATAGCCAAAATGTGACTTCTTGATTGAAACCAGATGTTTGGGTGAGATGTATTAAATGGCTCATCCTTATTTTGCCATGACCCTGTTTTCTAGTTAGTTACAAGTAGTTTTAGAGGGAGGGACATTTTAGGGAGAATTTGATTGGACAAAAATCTGTGTAGTTCAACATGAGTCATCAGTGCTTTTGATCTGTTTTCATGGAAGAAAAAACTCGTATCTGACTAAAGTCAGTTTTGTCAGTCTTTCACAGTACACTGCTCTACAAAAGTTTGCAGCAAGATTTTTTTAAGGAAATTAATATTTTTTTCTGCAAACATGCATTAAATTGATCAAAAGTGTAAATGATCATGTGACACTGAATACTGGTGTAACGGCTGTTGAAAATTCAGTTTTGCCATCACAGGAATACATTTCATTTTAAAATATATTAAAATCTTAATAATATTTCACAATATTACTGTTTTTCCATTACAAATCTTACCCCAAACTTTTGAATGATAGTGTATATTAGCATATAGGTGACCTCAAAACGAATGCACATGGATTAAAAGCTACAAAACACACATTTTGATTTCATGGGATTTTCGAATCAGCTAAGCATGCATGAAATCAGAGCAAGCGCAATGAGTCGGGAAAAGGCTATGTTTAGTCTAAGGGCAGGCTGGATTGGAACCCATCTTCGATTATCACACAGGAAGTGTCAACATTTGCATACTGACAGGCACCAGTTGCATAGAGCCCACAGTGTGATGAATGTGTTTGTACTGGGACTTTGGGTGTGTTTCAACAGTCCCACCAAACACACACTTTCTCTAATGTACTCATGTTGTCTTCCTCACAAACTTATATGCAGCTCTTTTAGTCGCTGCTTTTGGGGCACCCAGAGGGAAAGGCAGGGGAAAGTTAAAGGCAGTAATCATGGGGTTAGAGGTGTGGTCAACTCTCCTCTCGTGAGAGTTTGGCACGCCTGGTTTGTGGAGGGTGGGGACAGTGGATTGGTCTCCAGGGATAGGGTTGGCCTGGGTGTGTTTTTCTATGAGCAAGCCATGTTAAAGGTTGTGCATTTGGGAATAAGCGCATCTGTATGTTTGAGGGTGGATGTACTGTGTGAACGTAGTTGAGACACCACAGTTTGCACGATTGCACAGTGATGGATACATAATTAGTACTGTACCATCTAAAAATTTGATTTAAAGGGATATTTCACTTAAAAAAATGAATATTCTTTCATTATTTAATCACCCTTACAAACTTGTATGACTTTCTTTCTTCTGTATACATAAAGGGAGATGTTTAGCAGAATGGTTTTCCTATAAAACATGCTTTCAAGCTAAAAAGAAGACAAAAAAAGGCCCTATAAAATAGCCAATACTAAATTAATTTTATACAAATTGCGATTTAAAATGTGATTTAAAAAGAGGAAGCTCCCAGTTTTGTGCTTGTTTGTAGGACTGCACAATTTGTTCAAATTTTGCGATTTATATATGACTATTATAATTATAATTAACAATAATAATAATAATAATAATAATAATTATTATTATTATTATTATTAAAATAATTTGTACTTTACTATTTGGGTATAATTTAATGTATCTTTTATTTTGTTATTTTCTTATTTTTATTCTGATCCCCTTTATATATAGTCACATTAAAATGTTATTTTAACTGTATTTTTGAAATATTGAAAATTTTGTAATACTTGAAAATGTACAAATAAAGTGAGAAAAATAATAACAATAATAATAATATTAATAAAAATTATTATTATTATTACTATTAAAGATAATAAAATATTAAACAAAACAAGAAATATTACTATTTTAAAACAGTGATATGAAAAGTATGTAATGATTTATATATTATATTATATTATATTATATTACATTGTTATGTTATATTATTATATTATATTGTATTATAAACATAATAATTTAATTTGACTTTAAAACATGCAGTACATTTATTTAATTAAATCACAGCTTTTGCAATTTAATAATCACACTGAACCATATTGCGATTTCACTTTTATTACTTTTATTATAAGTTGTATGACAGTGACTTTATTATTCAGCATTGACATCAAACCTTACATGATGCATCTTCCATGGAAATTTTTTTAGAACGACTTGGCAGGGAATAAAGGTTCATTTTTTGGGTTAACTATGCCTTTAAATGGATTTAATAAATCTCAAATTACTTTTGTCACTTCATTAATTCACTTTTACATTTTAAATGAAGCTTTCTCACTTAGTTTCCAGTCTCCAGATTACATTAGTCGGCTCCTGCCCCGAAAGCTCCTTCCAGGAAAAGCTTGGAGCTCTTGCTTTCACCCAGCCCTCATTAGACTAAGTGGGCAAGCTGTTGTGTTAAAGTGGAGGATTTTTAGAGATTGTGCTCGTAAGTGGTGTTAAGTGCTCAGTTCCTCTCGGCCAGATATTTGCATAGGGTGCGCTCTGATTCTTCCACTAAAAAAGGGTCGGCCCATGTCACAGCCGAAGAGCCAACTGGACGCATTAGCATCTGAGTGTTTTTGTTGTGCGTGACCATTGCATTATACTCGGTTATTGATCAGGGCCATATGTGTGTCCTGATATTGATCAAAGCCATGTGTGTGATGCCTCAGCTGATTTCTAAGGAATCTGGAATTCCATTCGCCACCAAGACATGCCTCGTCGCACCTCAAAAGTCAAGAGGGAATCTCTTGTTACCTGTAAAGATCCTTTATCAAAGAGAAAGACGCACAGTCGTTGCCTGAGGATAAAGCCACATTCATCTGAACCTGCACAGGTGATTGGATGACCTCATAAAGAGCTTTGTTTGGCGACATCGACGGCGTTCTTAGTGCTTGTAGAACAGCTTTTTTTTCAACAACAGGACTCCACTCTTCCAGTTTTTTTTTTTTTTTTTTTTTTTTTTTTTAGAAATAATGGATTGAGCTCAGTGATTGAGTAATAAAGGACGGAATGAATTGCTGAAATGTATCTAGCGTCCCCATACAATGAGTCCCACCCCCTTCTCTTTCTTCCTGTCTATAGCTGACCAGCTCTCCCTGTGGTAGGCATGAGGCCGGGCCAGATGGTGCTCACAGATGGTTATTGTGGTCTTAAAGTGGGATTACCTCCCTCTGCTCGCAGTCCGCTGCTCCTTAAGACAGCGGCTTGGGACAGAGCCACCCAATTATCACCTACACTACAACCCCTGCTGTCCAGACCGGACCCCTTAATGCACCATTACAAAGTGAATTGCATTTAGCCTAGCAGGAGGCATTGGGCCAGGTTAACCAAATCTAATATAGATATATATTATTAATATAGATTAACAGTATTAATATAAGCTTAGCAATGAGTTACACACACAAGGATGGAGTAATAATGAAAGACTGAGTAGCTATGGAGTCATCGCCAATGGCTGTGTCATGAATATTTCCACATTATCTGTCGTAAACCTTGTCAGCTCATAGTGTTAATCTATGGACCCTGTAGAGCATATTTGTTTGGCTCAGAGTTTCTCTACTTCTGTAATTGGTTTAGCATGTCCTCCTCTGGTTTCTGATGTTTGCACTGTGGCACTGGACCGTGACGGTGAGAATGGCCCAATCAAGCCAAAACCCTCTTGGAAAGAAAAGCTGTTTAAGACCTCAGTGACAGATTTAACAAAATGAGGGGCCTGGATGGTCTGCAGAATTGGTCATGGATTATGGCTGTTGAGAGATTTGCTGTGCATTGGGTTCGATTTTGCTATTGAAAAAATATAAATATATTTATAAATATTTTGTGTTTCAATTAAATCATAAGCTCTACCTAATTGATTGTGTCTGCGGAGCTGTACACAAATTCTGTAATGATTTTCCTTCTGAAAAATTAATACATGAATTGTGAGTTATTGCGTCTCATTGAAGTTTTTTTAAAAGTCAAACAATTCTTTCATCTGCCACAATAATGAAATAATAATGTCTCTGAATTATAAAATTCATTTGGGTGCTTTATCTGTTTATACTGGTACACTACTATTCAAAAGTTTGTAATTCAAATAAATGCTGTAAATGCTGTTAACATTATTTCTTAAGATTTTTTTTTTTTTTTTTAGGAATCTTGAAAAAAATATCGCATTTTCCACAATTAATTTTCCACATTCATAATAATAAGAATTGAATAAGGTGTTTCTTGAGCATCAAATTTAGCATATTAGAATGGTTTCTGAAGGATCATGTGACACTGAAGACTGGAGTAATGATTACTAAAAATTCATCTTTGCCATCACAGGAATAAATTACAAAATTTTTAAATGAACAAATTATAAATATAATTAAAAATATAAATAATTAAAATACATAAAACTGTTATTTCAGATTGTAATAATATTTTACAATATTACTGTTTGTAATGAATTTTTATGAAATAAATGCAGCCTTAGTGAGCATAAGAGACTTATTTCAGAAGACTTTTGAATGGTGGTGTATAGTTAAATATATTTTATATTTACTTATTTCATAGTTGATATATACGTATTAAAATATTAAAATGAATTAAAATCATATGTATACAATACGTTGTAAAAGAAATATTGTTGGATTTATAAATTGTTTGGCTTGTTTTCAGTGATTAAAAAAATTCTGGGTGATTTCCTAATGGTCAAATTACTTCCGAAACAAGACACCCAAACAGGAGTGCAGTATATTATAAGTTGTAGTTTTGACTACAATATCCCTTCATTATTTGGTGTGGATGAGGTCAAGCCATTATGAAAAGAGTTCCACCACCCACTGAGTTCCTCACATAATCTCAGACAGACCTCTTTGTGTTAAAGCCCTCATACATGGTTCAATTTGGCCCTCTATTCAGCTGCTCAACAACAGGGGGAGGCTGCCTGCCTCTCACCTCACACACGCACACATATATATCTTCATATCTTGCATTAATAATCAACACTTAGGGAAAAAATCTCTGTGCTTTCCACTACTCTCCTCACTCAATGTACTAAAACTCTGCCAAAGCTGGAAGATCACAGCTTACACACACACATCCTGTATGAGTTTGTAATGTCTGTAATGTCATTGGCTGTAAAGTGCAACAAAAACGTCAGTAGTGCTGAGTTTTAGGGTTTATGAGCTGTTATGATTAATGATGTGCTGACGCTGGTAAATCCCCCAGCTGTTTGAGTGAGATAGCGTGCGTGTGTCCTTCAAAGTTTTGCTTATCTCTTTTACGGCAGCCATCACTGAACTTGTGCCAGCCACAGGACAGTTGTGTGATTTATTGATATAGATAAACTTAGCGTCTTAAACAGATATTGTATGAAACATCTCAGACAATTTAGAAATCTGGCACAAATTGTGCTGTTATTTGAGTAAGTGTAATACGGCAAGAGTGTTAGCTGTTTGGTACATGACCTTTGACACTCATTAGGACACCACAGACCCTTTGTTAGTCCACGTGCACACCACTGTACCAGTGTGGTCTAATATATACACCTTTTATTTAGCTATATATACACATAACATAAATAATAATAAAAATAAACAAATAATACAGTAAGTGTATTTATTTATATCATTTAATATATATATACACTCACACCATGGCAATGAATGATTATCATATTCATTTAGCATGACACTATAATACTTTGACTTTTTTTTTTGTTATGGTTCTTTTTGGTTTAGAAAATGAATGTTTATGATTGTGTTTTATGAATATAAATCAGAGATATTAATATATATATACATATAATCAGGGATATTAAGCCAGACAATATCCTGATGGACATGAACGGTCACATCCGGCTGGCTGACTTTGGCTCCTGCCTCAAGCTCATGGAAGATGGGACAGTGAGTTTGATCTTCAATCCTGAATTGTCAAGCACATGATTTCTTGCTCAGTAAGTTTTGTGTTATAACTTCCTGTTTTCTTGTACCTGTTTTCTCTCAGGTCCAGTCCTCTGTGGCAGTTGGGACCCCGGACTACATCTCTCCAGAGATCTTGCAGGCTATGGAGGACGGGAAGGGGAAGTACGGGCCGGAGTGTGACTGGTGGTCTCTGGGTGTGTGCATGTATGAGATGCTGTATGGAGAGACGCCCTTTTATGCTGAATCCCTGGTGGAAACCTATGGAAAGATCATGAATCATAAGGTTAGTCTGCATTGTAGACCAACATGTGATTCTGTGCAATAATTTGACAGTGTTGTTATTTTCCAATGTGTATTTAAAGATGATATGTGCAATTTGTAGGTGTTAAAATACTGTACATTCTTCCTTTAGTGACAAGCAAGCCATTCATTGGTTGTTTCCCCTGAATAGTGTAAAAACGCTATGCTATGAAAACATGATCTTGTTCAGGAAAACAAGTGCTATTTATGCAGTTCCGTTTTGTGATGCTAGTGATGCCGAAATTACACATTTCCCCTTTAATTGTAGAGATCCTCTTCTGAAATCAGTTTGCAGTAGAGTAGCTTAATTTCTAGGTAACCCATTCCTTTTTTAGTTCACCAGGATAATTTGTTTGTATCTCTTTCTTGGTATGAAACAAAAAGTCATGAGTGGATTGTAGAAGTTTTGAATTAAAAATTCTTTTTGTCTTTTCTTCACTATTTTATTCTGGATTAGTCATCTCAACCTAACAATGAGGTAAAAATTCACCTATTCATCAAGGTTCATTTAGTTTTATGTTGGACTTAACTAATGGAGCACATGTAACTAGCGCAGATAGGCAGAGATATTTGAGAGAGTCTCAATGAGTTGCACTGAGCATTAAGTATATTTTAACTCATTCATTCTCAGGAGCGCTTCCAGTTCCCACTTCAGGTGACAGATGTGTCCGAGGAGGCTAAAGATCTCATACGGCGGCTGATCTGCAGCAGAGAACATCGGTTAGGCCAGCATGGGATCGACGACTTCAAACAGCACCCCTTTTTCACAGGCATCGACTGGGACAACATCCGCACATGTGAAGCCCCCTACATCCCCGAAGTCAGCAGCCCCACTGACACTTCCAACTTTGACGTAGATGATGATTGCCTCAAAAACTGTGTATGTGTCTAATTTCGTTCTAATTTTATCCTGGAGCTGATGCATTTATTCCACACAAGTGCCTTAATGTCTGATTGATAGATTTTTGCAGAGACACATTAAATATGCCACTTTACAGAACTGGATTATTTTGATGCATTGAGGGATTGTTTTTCTAAAATATTTTAGGAGACGCTGCCCCCACCTTCACACACAGCATTTTCTGGACACCACCTCCCATTCGTAGGCTTCACCTACACAAGCAAATGGTGAGTCAGATATTTATTCATCATGCCTTTTATTTATATATATATATATATATATATATATATATATGACAGTTACATTGATACAAAAGATTTCTATTTCAGATAAATGCAGTTCTTTTGAACTTTTTATTCATCAAAGAATCTTTAAAAATGCATCACAGTTTCCAGAAAAATACTGAGCAGCACAACCATTTTTAACATAGATAATAATAAATATTTCTTGAGCACCAAATCAGTTTATTAGAATGATTTCTGAAGGATCATTTGACTCATCACAGGAATAAATTATAATTTAAAATATATAGAGAACAATTATTTTAAATTGTAATATTATTTCACAGTATTACTGTTTTTTAATTGTATTTTTAATCAAATACGTGTAGCTTTGGTGATCATAAGAAACATTTAAAAAATATTAAAAAATCTTAACAACCCCAAACTTTTTAATGGTAGTGTAGGTTGTAGTGTGCTTTAACAATTTGATTTATTCTGCGCATCACAAAATAACTGCAGTTTCTTGTGTGATGTGGTTCTATAGCACACTATCTGATCGGGGGTGTCTGCGGGAGTCCATTGGACCGCCACAGGTAGATGCTGATCTTCAGCGAAGCCTGGAGGAGAGCCTGGCCTCAGAGGCCTATGAGAGGAGGATCCGACGTCTAGAGCAGGAGAAGACCGAACTTACCCGTAAACTACAGGGTGAGGGCACTACCACATCCACACTAAATCATATTTTATCTTTCTATCTCTCTGAAACATCCTTTTCCCCTTAGAGTCCACGCAAACAGTGCAGGCACTGCAGTACCCTGATTCGGACGCCCCAGTGAATGGCAATAAAGAGGTAGAGATCCGGAGTTTAAAGAGCGAGATCGACATCCTGAAGAAACAGATAGCAGGTGAGAACTCGATATTGGGTCAGAACACACTCAGTCAAGGGCACAGTCCTGGTCTTGGGTCTTTATTGTACTCTATTGATTACCCATTGAGTGTAGTGACATCTCTAGACAAAGACTCTAATGTTTCGTCATGTTAGACTCTGGTCAACTGGAACAGCAGTTGGAGGAGGCCAGCACAGTTCGAAGAGACCTGGAAGACTCGTCTAAGGTCATCAGGAGCTTAGAGAAACAGCTGAAGAGTGTAACGCAAGAGAAAGATGATCTGCACAAGGTACCTATTCCGCTGAATTTTAAAAATAGGCCTAAGATCATACTGTTAGCTTGCTTTCTACACCAGTCTAGGGTGCTGAAGCTTGTCAACTAGGTCAGGATGTTTGGAGTATGGTTAACTAGCTCAACCACACCCTCACCAAGGTGGTTTACCAACTCTAATCATGTTGGCCTTTAATTAAAAAAATGAGGATTCTAAATTACTTCTTAAACTAGTCTAAGATTTACTGGTTTTAGATGGTTTAAACCGGTCTAGCTGGTCTTCCAGCCTGGCCAAGCTGATGTTCAGCTTGCTGATCTGCTAAAAAATGGACAAAACTCCTCTAAAACCATCAGAAGACAGCTTGGCTAGACTGGGAGACCAGTTAACCACTTAAAGATGCTCCATGCTGTGTATTTTTTTAGTGTTATTGCCATAAAAGACCAACTTTTAATGGTAACAGTGACATGAGCTGACTAATCTTTAACCATGCTGTTTAACAGGTTACTCTTTAGCTCAATGACTAGTAAATAGTTGATAATAGACAGTAAAGGCTGGAATACACTACATGACTTTTAAAATGTAAACATATTTTAAAACGCTAGGGATCGACTTTGTAAATTGTTACAGAGAAATATTGGGCATCATGCATTAAACGACTGAGGATCACACACTACCAGACTTTTAAGTCATACTGAATATAAATTAATGCAGAAACGTGTCACATTGGTAGGAAGACACATGACAAATGAAAACAAAATATCTCAAAATATCAAACGTATCTGATATCTTCCGACTGGATAGAATCATAGTCTGAAGCTAAAAAAGTCTGTGTCCATAATACACTATGTAATTTTCTATGAAATCTGTAAACTCAGACTGCCAAAAATCTGCAGATTGACTTTGACTTTCGGATAGCTAGCATTGACTTATCCAGTCTGCAGATCAAGGGAAATATCTGGGAAATAGTTGTGTAGTGCATTCCAGCCTTAAGTCATGTTAACTTTGACTTTGTAATGAATATGTGAAGGAGCTGCTGGAGTTGGCAGAGAAGGTGAAGACTCAAGGGAAGGAGCTAAAGGAGGCTCACAGTCAAAAGAAGATGGCAATAGTGGAGTTCTCTGAGCTGAACGAGCAGCTGAGCGATCTGCGCTCACAAAAGCAGCGGTTGAGCCGACAGTTCAGAGACAAAGAGGAGGAGATGGAAGGAATTTCACAGAAACTAGAGGCTCTACGGCTAGAGATTCGCAAAGCTGAGAGAATGCGCAAAGAGGTATACTTACTGAAACTTACTAGTGTTTGACCTGTTTATATAAGCCAAGTCAACATGTTTGTAATTTTGATGCATTTTGATGCTTCTGATTTTGATGCAATCATCAGTGGTATCGTATTTGTGGATTTGTTGGCTGCGTATTTGATGCTTGTGGTGTTTTCCTCTCAGTTGGAGGCCCAGGCCGAGGAGCAAGCAGCAGAAGCTCAGAAAGAGAGGAAGCTACGAGAGAGAACCGAACAGTACAGCAGACAGTTGGAGGAGGAACTGGAAGGGATGAAGGTGACAATGCATGAGTACATTAATATACATTAATTTCCTGATAATTGGCCATTTAGAAATTTTATGTATATATATATATATATATATATATATATATATATACTAAAGTTACAAAAGTAATTTAATCAAAAGTAGTGAGAGATTAACATGAATGACAGACAGCAGGAATATTAGACTGCTGTCACTTTAAGAGCTGCCCAGATCCGATATATTGTTACACATGTGTTTTCTTTCCCAGCTGTTTTTTTCACTTAAGACCTAAAATACTGTTTACGAGGATACTTGCAAAAACGGGCATACAAGTGTGTGTATTTAACCGTTCAATGCTTATAAAGCGGCAAAAATAACTCTGAGCAGCGTCTTTACGTGCGTGCGTCTGCTGATTGCGTTTCAACAGCTTAAAATGAAATTATTATTCAATAAAATCAAAATTAATTCAATTCAATTCAATTCAAGTTTATTTGTATAGCGCTTTTCACAATACAAATCGTTGCAAAGCAGCTTTACAGGAAATTAAGTTTCTACAATATATTTATATATTGTAGAAACTTCATATATTTAACTTATGGCGAAATTTGGTAGTTCTGTATGTTGTCTGAGAGTTGGCATCATCATGAGGTCCTCTGAGGGGTTGGCATCATCTCTTCTCAGGTGTTCTGGATCCAGACTGAAGCTTGTGCAAATCCTAGGCAGAAACAGAGAAACAAATAGAGACATAATTAGCGTAGCTGCTGTTCCAACCAAGCAAAAATTATTTGTTCAATCCAAGCTAAAGAACAATAATGTGTGTTTGATCAGATATAACTGCAGTACAAGATTATGAGATGCATTATGTGAATGCTTGGCTAAAGAGATGTGTCTTTAATCTAGATTTAAACAGAGAGAGTGTGTCTGAACCCTGAACGCTATCAGGAAGGCTATTCCAGAGTTTGGGAGCCAAATGTGAAAAGGCTCTACCTCCTTTAGTTAAAATTAAACTGCAATGTTTAAAAAACACGTGCAAACGATGAGTTTTCATGACCACGTAGCACAGCAACGTCACATGAGCATGTAACTGTGATAGAGACGATAGGCCAACATCTCTACTGGTATATATTTATATAATATGTATATACATATACATGAAAAACTCTTTTAGATCTTGTTTGCTCCCATTTTCCTCCTTTTCTCTCATTCTCTTAGTCCTTTCTTTCACTTCATACTTACATATGTCTTGATCCTCCTACAGCAGTTGAAACAAGCTGGGCCGCCTCACGCAGCGGCAAGCTCAGACCAACAGCAGGAGCTGATGCGCATACGGGCAGAGCTGGAAAAGAAGAACGTGCAGTACGAGGAGGAGTTGTGTCGCCGAGAGACACTCCACAGCAGCGAGCTGAAGGGCCTGAAGAAGGAGCTACGCGATGCTGAGGGTCAACACCTCACACTCCAGAAAGAGATTCTCATGCTCAAAGACAAACTGGAGAAAACTCGCAGAGAAAGGTACATGTGTAACTATATGTGACCAGGTGCAGTTTCTTTACATTGTCAGTGAAAGCATCATGTAATCTTACAGCTTTTCTTGTCTGCTGCCCACTTAGACAGAAAGAGCCAATCAGATGCACTACAGATTGTTTTAAATCTGAAATTGAATTTATTGAATATAAGAACCATGGTCTGTGAACGTTCCATGGTCATAATGAGGCCACCAGTGTGAACCTGTGGATCTGTTTCTTCACATTGAATTTCCATAGTAGCAGAATGTAGCTGTATTGTAAACTTCATCATGTTCATTGTTGTGTTTGTAACAGCCAAACTGAGCGAGAGGAGTTTGAGACAGAGAACAAGCAGAAGTACGAGAGGGAGAGAGCCCATCTGACAGACGAAAACAAGAAGCTCGCGAGTGAAGTGGAGAAAGTGAGATCTCTATCGCTTTCATGATATTCATTAGCCTGTCTCTTTCATCACTAAAAGTATACATAAACTCCCTGAAATTCCCCCTTCTCCTCTGGCCCTCTTTCCCCAAATCTGCTAACATTCCTACAGAGAGATTGTAACCACACACACTTACAGAAAATTGCATCTTGGCTCAGCCATTGTTTACTTTGGACTGCAGAATCCAAAATCGGAATCAGCCAGTCAAATAATTCTGCAAGTTTGGACATATCAGATATTAAAGGGCTCCTTATTTTTGGTGGCATGGATATTAAACATTATTAATTTCGTAAAAATACCTGGAAACCCAAAACACAAAGGCAGTTTAAAACAATAGCGCAGCCGGCCAGAGCTGTCATGTCAAATGCCAGATTGGATGAGGTTTAGAAACATAAGCAAGAATGATGGTATTTGGAAGGAATTGAACCAGGATGTGAAATGCCTGAATAAATTCACATTCCTATCAAAGAGCACTGCAGAGGTTTTGCATGGACTCGCCGTAACATATTATGTTTGCTTCCTGTCTTTCATACAATGTTCACTTTCCTACTGAACAAAGAAACAATGAAAGTTAGTAAAGTTGATCTGGGATAAATGACAAACTGCGCTATTATCTAATGGCTCGTTTCCACCGAGCGGTACGGGTCAGAACAGTACAGTACGGTACAGTTCAGGACTGAACACCCTGATCCAGCTTGCGTTTCCACCACCAACCCTTACTGATAGGCGTGGTGTATGCCGGAAAGTAGTGATCGACGATAAAGCACGACAATAAGCACAACTCTGCCTCTTTTATGTCAGTTTTAATGAACAATATTTGCCATTATAAAAGTATAAGTACAAAGTATAAGAGGCGTATATAAGAAGAAATAAAGACAAAAGCAAACAATTCAGTCAAACGAATGCTACAAAGTCAGTGCTGTACTACGATAAAGTTCAAAATAAATATATAAAGTTAAACATAACTTTGTGCTCAGCCAAAACGATATGACCAGGAACAAATAATAGATTCATGAGACCACAAATGCCTGTTAAATATACCAAAAACTAGTTGCATCATGTTTAATCACTACAGAGACATCAGAGCCTGCGGCAAATGTCGGAAGGACTACCCGAGCTAAGGCTGCTCTAGGCCGGATACATGAGCACGGAGCGCCCGGTGATCACCTGGAGCTCCGAAATTGGCATAGCAAATTTTCCAAATAGGCGCTATCTTTATAAATAAACTGCAGATTTGAGTTTTAAACAACTACATTCTCGCCTGAAGAAACTCTTAAAACTACATTTGACAGAATAACAGTAATATTTTGAAAATTACATGGGTTTTGGGGCAATGACGTTTCACAAGTCCACAAGAACAGACAAGAACGCATATTGAGAAACGGCTATTGTCTGTGTGAAAATATAAAATTATAAAATACACTTATATTCTTTTGTGTTTGCGCACTCTGATGTAAATAAGCCCCACACTCATGGACAGCAGAGCTGAATGAGTGAAGGAGAAGCTTTATCCCCTTGTATCACGCAAAAGTGACGATTCTAGTCAACCAATCAGCGTTCTGCAGTGAGTTTAGCTCCACCCTTTTGTGTGCTAGGTACCCCAACTGAAGGGTACCAAAAAGTGGTACGGTACGGTTCGCTATTTTGTTACCATTCACACCTGACAATGGAAACGGACATAATTGCGTACAGTACTGTACTGAACCGTACCGCTCGGTGGAAACTAGGGGTGTGCGATATGATGATTTTTGATCGTGGACAATAAAAATTTCTCCACGATCTGCTTTTGAAGAAATATCGTAGTGTCGCGCTACAGCGCACATTATCAGCTGAAGTTACGGCGCCGCCGTATCAAAATACTGTACAACACCACATACATTCACATCAGTGTTAACTCAGCGGTACAGTTACTCTCACGGGACACTGCACTTATTCGCAATCACAAAAGTACATTATTTGCGTGTGTTTTAAAGCCTTGCCGGTTAAACGTTTCATTCACGCGCTGGTCTGAGTGCGCTTTTTCTGAGCCCGAACACCTGAAGCGCGCGCACTAAACAGCCTGTCTAACAGCGCCTGATTACTGAACTAAGTTATCTTTTGCGCTAATACTGTCAAAACACACAAGGTTTACATATAGACTCAGTTGGTTATGTCTAAAATGAAAGTAGATACGTGCCTGTTAGATACGCGCAGGTCTTAAAGGGACAATATTAAACATCCTACACCGCTGTCATTAAAGGGAAAGTTCACCCTAAAATTTTATTTCTGTCATTATTTACGCACTAACATGTTGTCCCAAACCTGTATTAATTGTGCTGAACACAAAAGAAGATATTTTGAAGAACGTGGGTAACCAAACAGTTGCTGGTCCACACTGAATTTGATAGAAGGAAAAGAATACAATGGAAGTCACTGTGGACAGCAACTGTTTGGTTTTCCACGTTCTTCAAAATAGCATGTATGTTCAGCAGAAGAAAGAAACTCATTCAGGTTTAAAACTAATTTTGAGTGAGTAAATGATGATATAAATATAAAACACTGTGACAGAATCGACAGATGACAGAATTTTTATTCTTTAATGTTAAAACAACAAAACGCAAAGAGAAAAAAAATAACACTACTCTTGACTGAAAAAAATAATACAGTTGCTTTAATAGGAATCAATCTATATAGTGTTTTATTTTTATATTTGTTCATTCAATTTCTTGAATGCTCCTGCTAAATGGGCCTATTGTACCTGAAAATAAAGCACTGTTTGTTTTATTTGTATATAAAATGTATTTGTAATGTGTATCTTTGTTCTTATTTTTTAATAACAAAGATAAAATAATGACAAGTATTTTTATCTTCACCCACTTTGGCCTAAATATCCACCATTCTTTTTTTATATTTTGTTACCTTGAAAGGTTTTGTCTTTATAATAGGGAAATTATTTTGGCTCCACTGCTCAGACAAAATAGTAAAACCAACATGACAAAGAATCGTGATAAAATCGTGAAACCGTGATATTTCTAAAAAAAAAAAAAAAAAAATCGTGATATGATATTTTTGCCATATCGCCCACCCCTAGTGGAAACGAGCCATAATTGATTAGATGATAAAATGAGAGAAAAACTGCCATAGATTTATACTTAAAGGGATAATTCACCCAAAAATGAAAATTGTCATTATTTACTCACCCTCAAGCTATTCCAAACTTGTATGAGTTTCTTCCTTCTGTTGAACTCAAAAGAAGAAATTGTGAAGAATGTTGGTAACCAAACAGTTGACAGTAGCCATTGACAGTATTCCATACCACTGACATACAAAGTCAGTGCTTGCTTGTTTACCAAATAAATATGTGTGGATAGATTTTAGATTTTAGTTTTAAGTTCTAGTAATTTTGTTATGTGCTTTTTTTTATTATTATTTATATTTTTAATATTTTATTTATTTTTTAGCTTTATTTTTATTTGTTTTTGTTTTTGTTATTTTTAGTCATTTTAGTGCTTTTCAAGGTTAGCTGTCATGAAAGTTTTTTTAAGTTTAATTTTATTATATAATACAATTATGCAGTAATATGATAAACATATATAATATTTATTATTTATAATAAATATCTAAATTGTATATTTTATTTGAGCTTTTTTTTCAGTTTATGTTTTTGTTGTTTTAGTTTTAGTTAACCATAACAACACTGGTAGAAACATGCTAACAACCACCTTAACAACTGTCATCAATACCTGTCATATCCACCCAATGACTATCCGTCTGCTTCCTCACATCTTTACTTTTCTGTTCTTAACTCTTTGTGGTCTCTTTTTCTCTTTTCAGCTGAGCTCTATGTATGAGCAGCTCAGCAGTAGTCACAGGCAGCTGGAGGAGGAGATGAGAGAGTTGGCTGATAAGAAGGAGAGCGTTGCCCATTGGGAGGCCCAGATCACTGAGATCATCCAGTGGTGAGTGGAGCCCCCTACCTGCAGCCACGTGACCTCACACTTCCCGAGAAAGACACTTGATAATGATGACCTTTACCCATGTCTGCATGACTTTGCGGATATAGATCATGCAGATCATTTGACCATTCATCACTTGAATACGGTTGCATATACACATTTTGTGGTTTATATCAAGGTATAGCTGAACTAAACTAATCTATACAGGGTGAGCGATGAGAAAGACGCTCGTGGTTACCTCCAAGCTCTAGCCACAAAAATGACAGAGGAGCTTGAAGGGCTAAGGAACACCAGCTTGGGAGCCAGAGGAACGGTGAGACATGCTCACAGCAGATAAAGTTGAAACCAATATTCTCATTTTCCTGCTTGTCTGATGCGGTGGGCCTCTTTCTCGCTTTGTTAGGACATGCCGTGGAAGATGAGGCGCTTTGCTAAGCTGGACATGTCTGCGCGTCTGGAGCTGCAGTCTGCGCTGGATGCCGAGATCAGAGCCAAACAGTCCATCCAGGACGAGCTCAACAAAGTCAAAGCATCCAACATTGCCACAGAATGGTGAGACCACACATATCAGCATAGTATTGCTCAACTCTACTGAAACTAGAGATCTGGTTTGCTGATTTCATTTAAAGTATAATAACTTTTTTTCAGCTCAATGAACATTCATTTCACTCTTTATGTAAATAGTTTTGAAATTAACTTGTCTTTTGATTTGGTCAGTAGAGCTTTAGTTAAATTTAGCTTATTTTGTTCACACTCTTTTCGAATGAGAGGAATTTAAATAGAGTGACATAGTTCTTTGTCTGTTATTTTTATCTTACAGCAAATTGCAAGATTCCGAAAGTAGAAACCAGGAGCTGCTTGCAGAAATTGAGAGGCTGAGGAAGGAGACAGAGGAGCTGAGACTGAGGAGAGGTGGCGATCTGTTATTTTATTGTTGTTTATATATTTTGTAACAATTATTAATATTTTGAATATTAAATAGTTTTTATTTTTTATTTATTTTTATTCCTGTATAGCTTTAATTTATTTTTATTTCCATTTAATTTGAGTAATTTTAGTACTTAAACTGATTTCAGTTAATTGCCAAGGCAACATCTAATTAACAAAAACAATAACAACACTGGTGACAATCAAATATCCAACCTACTCAGCATTGCTTTTCATAATCTGATATAAAAAGAGCATTTCTGGCTATATTACAGTCTAATTTGATGAGATTTTAAAAATGTGTTTTGATAAGATTCTGTCATTTTTAGGAGTGAAGCATCAGGATTCCCAGAATTCTTTCTTGGCATTCCTCAATGCGCCCACTTCTGCTCTGGATCAGTTTGATGTAAGTTTGAGATCCCAGGTGTTATTCATGAGAATATCTGCATAGAGGTTCACTCTGGTTTCCAAAGAAATCTTTTTTATCATTCTTATTTACATTTTGTTATATGCTTTCTGTATTCTTCTGACACATCCTGATCTGTTTTCTTATTTTAAGTTTTTTCTCCTGTCATAATGTGTATGGTTATTGTTTTGTTTTTTCATTCTGTTGTCCATCAGGACTCATTTTCTTCCTCTTCGTCGTCTTTAGTTGAATTTTGGGAAGATGTAAGTTCTTCTTCAGCCATGTTATAGTGGAATGTCTTTTTGCATCATTCATTTTACACATTTAAAAGCAGACAAGTAAAGGCCCTATTCCAGTTATGAAACTCCCACAGGAATAATACCAGAATACCAAAGGAAACTCAACTCGCAATTGATTCTAATACATTTTGACATTAGCATGTTGCTAAACTAATAGCACAACATTCAAATAAGAATAAAAGTACATAGCACAGACGAATAAAGGGTAACAAAGGACATTTTTCACTAGACTAATACTTTTTATTCATACTTTTCTGTATTGAATTCAATATTGAATTGGTTTTATGTTCTACCAACGATACAGTTCATGGTTATGGTGTACTTATCTGATCCTACAACCACTCAAGTGTTTTGTGGTAGTGACTCCTTGGAGTTCTTTGATGTGAAGTGATTCCTTTGTGCATGTAAACTATGCCCAGAAATCCAACCACAGATTAGACGTGTTCTTACACGCCCTCATTCCCTTCCCTCTG
This sequence comes from Spinibarbus caldwelli, assembly GCA_039654775.1. Taxonomy (NCBI): domain Eukaryota; kingdom Metazoa; phylum Chordata; class Actinopteri; order Cypriniformes; family Cyprinidae; genus Spinibarbus; species Spinibarbus caldwelli. Next base: position 24,366,601 of record CM077240.1, read on the forward strand.
TTCTCCATACTGCCATACTACCCAGGCCATGATCGTATCCAGCTGACACTTGTACATGAAGTTTGACTCTCCTCTCATCTTTTTTCTCTCTCCATATAAAGCGATCACCCTCTTTTGGTCCTGGAAGCAAAACCAGACGTGTAAGACCCGTTTTTGTCCTGTGTTACAGCAAAATCCCCCCTCTGTCATATTTTTCCCTGAGGTTGTGACAGCCGGTTTTACAAACTGCATGGGTGGCAGTACTGATTGTGGTGATATCTGTATTGCATGAGACCTTCAATGCTTAAATACATCTGAAATGTGTTTGGGAACCTTTCTTTCATCTATTGAAACACATATGAACCATATACGTGATTGAAGTGTTATATATTAATATACTTCAGAGAATCTGGGTTATTGACTGGGTTAGTTAATTAAACTTGGTGGTTTATTTTCCATACCATGTGCTTTTATGGTACATTTTAAAAGCCCATTTAAATGCAAACATATAGAATTAGTTTACTTGGCTTAATATTTGGATCTAATTTTAACTTTTGCACATGTATAGAGATCAAAAAGACAAAAATAAGTTGTATAAAAGTTGATTGCTTAAAATGATCAGTTTCACATCATTTACTGACCATTATGCCAATCCAAGCCTCGTCTTGTTTTTCTCCATGGTGCACAGAATAAGTTTTCATTGTCTTCTTTTTCTTTCAAAGATGGTCAAAATCCAAAAAAAGAAAAGTTTCAAAGATGTTAAGGTGCAATAGTTTTCTATTTCAAACAAATGTTGTTCTTTGAAACTTTCTGTTCATGAAAGAATGCTCAAAAAAATTATCATGGTTTCCACAAAAATATTAAGCAGCAACAGTTTTTCAACAAAATAATGAGATATGTTTATTGAACAGCGAATCAGCATATTAGAACGATTTATAGAATAATGGCTGCTGAATATTACATTTTGCCATCACAGGAATAAATTACATTTTAAAATATATTAAAATGGAAAACTTTTTTTTTTTTTTTACATTGTAATAATATTTTCTAATATTACTGTTTTTGCTGTATTTATATCAGCTAAATGGAGCTTTGTTGAGAATAACAGGTTCCATTTTAAAACATTTAAAAAAAAATTTAATCAACCCCAAATTTTTGAACAGTAGTGTAGCTATTTGTTGAAAAGTTATACAGAAATCATACAGGTTTGGAAAGACATGACAGTGAGCAAATGATGAATGAATTTTCACATTTCTGTAAACTAATCCTTTACAGATCACTTTAATGTAAGACCCTCATAAATTGTGGATATGCTTCCCTTTATTGTTTTCCATGTAGTTCCATGGGTTTGTGTTTTTTTTTTCTCCATGTTGTTTCTGCCTTTCATTCCGTCTTGCATGTGTAGTTGGTGTGTGGTCTCTGTGTAGTGGGTGTATTGTGCCTTCACTCATTGGCTTGGTGCCTGGGTGCACATGCTTTGTTCTACTTAGAGGGTGTAATTCCAGTAAAAATATTATTGTCATGATACGCTTTATGGTCTTGATGTACTGCTGTGAGTTTCGCTCTGCATGGTGGCATATTCTTCTGGTATCACAGTCTGTGCCGCATGACACATTTTGTAAAGATAATTACCATCTTTTTGTATCTTAGCTTGATTCTTCAGATTTCACTCCCTCCAACACTCCGTCACGAGATGAAGACTCAAGATCTCGGCGTATATCACGCTCACGCTCCCCATCCACCGCCAGTGACATGGAGCCTATTGAGGTATCATTTGGACTCTTAAAGGAATAGTCCACCTAAAAATGAAAATACTATTACTATTTAATTGCCCTCATGTTATTCCAAACTCATATGCTGTTATTTTTTTCTGTGAAGCACAAAAGCAGATGTACAGGCCACTCTTTTCCATGTAATTAAAGTGATCCAGCCTGGATCAAGCATTTAAGATGAATGTTTTTGTGTTTCATAGAAGAAAGAAAACCAGGTTTGAAATGATGACAGAATTTTCATTTTGAGTCAATTATTCCTTTAACTCTTACCATCGCTTCTGTTTATATAAGAAAGTGTACTCATGTGTTGGTGTCCTCCTTCTAGTTGATTGACCACACGTCACGTAGTCTTCAGACTCCAACAGGCAGATCAGGCTACGGGAGCTTGGGACACTCATCACCTAAGGTAACTGTTTACATTATAACAGTAGAAATGTGTCAGTCTCTATAGATTACACTACTTTTCAAATATTTGGGGTAGGTAAGAGTTTTAAATGTTTTTGAAAGAAGTCTTATGCTCACCAAGGCTGCATTTATTTAGTAAAAAAACAGTAACAAAAATATGTGAAATATTATTGCAGTTAGAAATCTCTATTTGAACATGTTTAAAATGTTAATTATTTCTGTGATGGCAAGGCTGAATTTTCAGCCGCCGTTGCTCCAGTCTTAAGTGTCACATGATCCTTCTAAAATCATTCTAATATGCTGATTGGGTGCTCAAGAAACATTTCTTATTATTCTATTTTTAGGATTCATTTATAAACAGCATTTATTTGAAATAGGATTTTTTTGAAACCTTATGAATGTCTATATATGCATTATATAACAATTAATTTGCTTCATTGCTGAATAAAATTAAGATTTTTTTTACTGACCTCAAACATTTAAACTGTAGTGTATTGCTGTAATGATTGTACCATTCGGTACATTTCTATATTTGTGCTGCAGAACTGCTTCAAATATTAATTTCAGTAGATTATCGAGAAATAGGCATTGCCATGTGGTTGTTTAATATTATAAACCATTTTTTCATGAATTTCCAGCAAAATATCTATTGTGCTATAATATTTTATTATGCTATAGGAATTTTGCCCAATACTCCTATTGTCTAACATTGTCTTAAGGCTGTAATGTTTCTATTGGAACATCTATGGATATGGTTGTGTTTAATTATATTGCTGATGTTCTCTGCTCCACAGCCCAAGGCACACCAGTTTAGTGTGAAGACCTTCACCGTTCCCACCAAATGTGCCCAGTGTACCTCTCTAATGGTGGGACTTATCCGTCAGGGCTGCACCTGTGAAGGTGAGACAAAAGAAGAGAAAGGAGTCTGGGTGTTTAAAGTATTAGAGACAACAGTAAATATGATATGTTTTTAGTTTTCGAGATGTTAAAACCCCTATGACTTTATTTCTTCTGAGGAACACACAAGGAGAACCAGCATAAATATTTCCATTATTGTGTTCCACAGAAGAAATAAAGTCATACGGGTTTGGAAACAAAAAGAAGGGTTAACCTTTCAGGTTTATTGAATGTTCTCCAATCCAAGGATGACTTATTGGCAGAATGCTCAGTAATACCCACTGCCATTGTCTTCCATTTCTCCTTACAGTCTGCAACTTCTCCTGTCACGTCACCTGCGCTGATAAAGCACCCTCTGTGTGCCCCGTCGCACCAGACCAGACCAAGGGCAAACTGGGAATCGACACTCAGAGGGGCATTGGGACTGCATATGAGGGCCATCTTAGGGTAAGAGTTGCCAAATATGTTCTGCTCTTCATATTTTGTTCACTGTTGACCACTCTGTTTTATTTATGGGGTTCAGAAACGACCTTTTCCACTGATGTCTGTTTATCTGGATGTACACTATTAGCCACAAACTTTGAGGTTTTTTTTTGTTTGCTGACTTGTAATGGAGCTTTGACTATCTTTTCCAGATACCAAAGCCCACAGGGGTGAAAAAGGGTTGGCAGAGGGTCTGGGCAGTGGTATGTGACTTCAAACTTTTCCTGTATGAGCTTGGAGAAGGGAAAGGCGCCCAGCCTGGCATTATAGTTAACCAGGTCATTGACATGAGGTGAGGGAGATCTTCATTCAAATGTGATGCTCAAATATTTAAGTCAAATATTTCATATATTGTACTTGTAAATGCTTTTATTCTGAGCAGGGATGAAGAGTTTTCCGCCAGCTCTGTTCTGGAGTCTGATGTCATCCATGCTAACAAGAAGGATATCCCCTGTATTTTTAGGGTAAGAGCATACAGGCAATTTGTAATTTCTCACTGTAGAATCTCTTTTTCTGACATTCTGTCATTTTTCTATGACAATTAAATTTTGAAGTTGTTTTGCTTAGTATTTATGTGGAAACCATTATACTTTATTATTATTATTATTATTACTATTATTATTATTATTAATACTATTATTATTATTATGGTTTTTAAGTGACTCCAAATTTTTGAAAGGTAACGCATACATTGAAAAATATCATTTGGATTTTTTGTTGAACTTGGAATTTGTTTGCAAATATTGTACAGGGGGAGACTGAAATGAATAACAATATTGTAAAAAGTGCTTATGAAAATAGTTATTTAGATTATTATTGTAGTATAATTACAATATATATTGTTGTTACTGCCATAGAAATGCAAAATGCAGTAACTACACATTTTGTCTAAATTTAGTTATAACCAAAAGCAGATCTCTAAAACTTTGATCTGTTCTGTTACAAACAACCATTTTTGGCCATTTGTCTTAGTTCCAGTGTTGATGTAATAATTGCATTGTGCCTTTCTAGAATAGGAATAGTAATTTATTTTTTGTCCTCATTTCTTCACTTTCCTCTTTCATCAAGCATTTTTTCTCACAATGGTTTCTTCGAAATATCACAGATCAAATAATAGCGATCAGGCGATTATGTAATAATCATGACTGAACTAACTATAGCCTTAGGCAGTCATTAGTCATTTCATTTCAAGACAGTTTTGAATTGCTTTTCATACATTGTTCTCCGTTCATTCCACAGGTAACAGCATCTCAGCTGTCCGCCTCCTCGAGTCAGAAGACATGCATCCTGATCCTTGCCGACAATGAGCAAGAGAGGACGAAGTGGGTGTGCGCTCTGAACGAACTGCACCGCATCCTGAGGAAAAACAAGCTGAAGGAGCGCTTCGTGTATGTGCCTAAAGAAGCGTATGACAGCACCCTTCCTCTCATCAAAACCACCCAGACTGCTGCTATTATAGGTACAGAAACACAAAACTCGTCTTGTCAGATCAACACTATGCCAAAGAGCAAATACTGATACTCTTACCAAGTGTTTAATCCAAAATTTTTGATTGTCACAATTTCTGTTTAGACCATGAACGGGTTGCTTTGGGGAATGAGGAAGGCCTGTTTGTAATCCACGTCACCAAAGACGGTAAATCTTGCTTCATTAATCCTCCTATTTCTTCATTGCCCAATAAAATGAAGGTTTGTGGCTTAGTGGTCAAAAATCTAGTCTGGTCACTTAAAAGTTTGTTGGTTTACCTCGGAAAGTCTGATGTATGAGCTACCAGGTCGCTTCAGGGTAGTTGAGGTAAAATTTCTGTAATTCCCAAATGTTAAAAACATTGACACGCTCTCCATCATTTTGACAGAAGAAATTTAACTTAAATTAATTTTAGGGAGAATGAAAACAACGACAGATAAAAATAGAGCATGATGGAAAATGTAGAACCCAGTCTGTCAGAGTGACAGATAATGGTTATTTTTAGTATAGCCTCTAAATGTGAATTATCTTTCTTTGCATAAAAGAAGATAAATCAATGTTTTTTTCTTCTATTTTTCCTGTTTATCAGAGCAGACATCCGATTACAAATCTATTAATGGTTGTAATCTCTTAAAATGTTTATGATTTGTAAGATTTAACAGTTCTTTTTTTTACTCTTTTAAACTGCACTACCATTGCTGAACCGCATGTCCAATAAAATAACTGAAATAACTGATGCAAGACCAACATTCATTGAACATTTTTGTTCTTTCTGCTAGAAATTGTTCGCGTTGGTGACATTAAGAAAGTGCATCATGTAGAACTGATGCCCACAGAGCACCTAATGGCCATCATCTCGGGCAGGAACCGACAAGTGTGTCTGGTCCCCATGGCGGGGCTCGATGGGAGGGAGATTGACAAGAATAAGGTGGCAGATACTAAAAACTGCCAGGCACTGGTGTCTGGTGTGGTGCGCAACAGCACCTGCTTCTGCCTCGCCATTAAACGGCAGATTTCCTGCTATGAAATTAACAAGAGCAAGTCTCGCTACTGCCATCTGGTAGACATACAAGTACAGTATTCAAAACCCTTCTCATTTTTTTGCAGATCAAGTATATGCAGCCTAATTGTAAATAGTGTTCATAATCATTAGATCACAAAGATCATCATTGCTAGCTTATACAGCAATATCAACAGCCCTTTCTATATCTCAGGCTCCAGGAATTGTCCAGTGGATGGCGCTCTTCGGCCAGCAATTATGTGTAGGCTTCCAAGCGGGCTTCATGCGCTACAGTTTGCATGGAGATGCCCTTCAGGTCAGCTTACTTCACCCAGATGATACCACGTTGGCGTTTATTAAGGCAGACAACTTGGATGCCCTTTGTGCAGTGGAAATCTCCAATAAAGAACTGCTGCTCTGCTTCAGCAAAATTGCAGTGTATGTGGACACACATGGCAGACGCTCGCGCCAGCAGGAGCTGATGTGGCCCGCGATGCCCACCGCCTGCTGTGAGTAAAGAGAATCTATTTACACTTAATGGTTAAAGACAATGGTCAGGGTGTGGCTGTGAAAAGGTTTTGTTAGATTGACCTTGTGGATGATTTACATCTCGTAGGCTACAACGCCCCCTACCTGTCAGTCTACAGTGAAAATGCAGTGGATGTGTTTGATGTGAACACTATGGAGTGGATTCAGACCATTCCTCTCAAAAAGGTTAGCTTATTTTAATTTCGGAAGTCTTTAAAAAATGTAATTATAATAAATAAAGAACTCATGGACACCCATCACAACTGTTTTCAACATTTAATAATAATAAGAACTGTTTTTTGAGAACCAAATGAACATATTAAAATGACTGGAAACTTTTTATTTACTGAAACAAATGAATGAGTCATCTTATAAATGAATAAATAAACTTTGACTGGCTCTGTGCAGGTCCGGCCGTTGAACATGGATGGCTCTTTGAATCTCCTGGGCCTAGAGACGGTCAGACTCATCTACTTCAGAAACAAGACTGCAGGTAACGGCACTGTCTCTAATTCAGTGAAATGCAAGAATTATAGCTCACGTTGGGTGTGGTTGTTTGAATCTTTTCATTTAGTAGTGCTGTTTGATGTAATGAATAATTTAGATTTGAATAATATATCTGATAATCTATAATGTGTGTGTTTAGAAGGGGACGAACTGGTGGTGCCTGAGGTGTGTGATAACAGCAGGAAGCAGATGGTACGCAGCATGAGCAACAAGAGACGATTCTCATTCCGTATTCCTGAGGAGGAGAGACTGCAGCAGAGGAGGTGAATGTCTCACACACACACACACACACACACACACACACACACACACATATTTGTGTATTACGATGCTAAAAATACAAGCAGAGCTGATCACCAGCATTTTCAAAGGATGTATTTTTGATAAAACGGTTACAGACAAAGTTCATTATACATTTGTAGTATGCTTTTTTTAGGTCTGGGTTCAGTATCTTTTCTTTTTTTATTTTTGAAATATCATTATAGTCATTATAGGGCTATTATATGAACTTAATTGTGTGTGTGTGTGATTGCAGAGACATGTTGAAAGATCCAGAGAAAAGGAACAAGTTGATCTCAAATCCTATGAATTTTAACCATGTGGCTCATATGGGTCCTGGAGATGGAATGCAGATCCTCAGAGATTTACCAATGGTGAGAGGCTCATCTTTAAAGGAATATTCTAGATTCAGCATATTAAGCTCAATCGACAGCATTTGTGACCGAATGTGGATTGTTACAAACATTTATTTTAGTTGTTTTAATAGTATAGCCACAAGACAAACAAAATGTCTTAACATGATTTTAGTGTACAAAAAAATTGCTCACTAACCATTACTATACAGAAAAAGTGATAAAAAAGCGTCTTTAGAAAATTCTAAGCTTCAACATTTCTGTTTTAAATTCTTTCACTTATATTGTAAGTGCCCCACTGTAACTGCAATTTTTGTTTTTTTCAAAGAACATGAGCGAGTGATTTTTTTTTTGTGGTATTATGCTGAGTTGACTGAGCTTAACTTCTGTTGAACTCAGAATATCCCTTTCATGCTTTTGCAACCTCATTTTTCTGGTTATTTAACAAGTCCCTCCACTTTTGGTTTGTGCACTATCGTTCAATAGTTTGGGATCAGTAATTAAAAAAAAAATACTTTTATTAAGTAAAGACTGATTTAATACATCAAACGTGTCAGTAAAGATATTAAGTTTTCAGTTTCAAAATAATGCTGTTCTTTTGAGCTTTGTTCATTAAACCAATCTGACAAAAAAAAAAAAAAAAAAAAATCAGTTTCCACAAAAATATTAAGCAACTCAGCTCAATATTTCTTGAGCTGCAAATCAGCATATTAGAATGTTTTCTAAAGCATCATGTGACACTGAAGACTGTAGTAATGGCTGCTGTAAATTCATCTTTGCCATCACAGGAATAAATTACATTTGAAAATATTTTACAGTAGAAAACCATTAAATTGTAATAATAATATTTCACAGTATTTATGTTCAGCTTTATTTTTGATTAAATAAATGCAGCCTTGGCAAGCATAAGTAACTTCTTTCAAAAACATTCAAAAATCTTACTGACCCCAAACTTCTGAACGGAAGCATATCTCATCAAACAACTCTCCAGTCTCTACATTCATGGGTGTGTCAAAGGTTATTTATGCATGCTGTATTGATATACATGTTGATAGCAGCATGCCATCTTAAAGATCTCAATATTGAATCCCATAGTTTGTTTTCGTCGAGTCATGTTTGTCCCGCTCATTGCATGTCTGTGTGTCCCTGCTCTCTCTCTGTGTGTGTGTGTGTGTGTGGTGTTTCTCTGTGTAACCTGTAGAATGTGCGTGCTCAGGACAATCGAGCCGGGTTCAGCGGTTCCGTCAGCATCCCCTCAATCACCAAAAACCGAGCCGAACCTGGGCGATCCATGAGCGCAAGCAGTGGCCTAGGAATGCGTAAGTACACATGTGTCTGCTCTTACATTTATCATATTTCATGCATTTCATTCCCAACTAATTTCTTGCTTCTCCTCTCTATCAGGGTCCTCCTCTCAGAACGGCAGCGCTCTGAGGAGAGAGCTATCGGGCAGCAGCTACAGCTCTAAACGCCAGACCATGACGTCACCCTCCGAGAGCTCGCTGTCGTCAGGAGGGGGGATGGACGTGGGCGAAGCGCCGCTCTCTCAGTTTGATAGAGAGGTGAGTCTTCATGTGGACAGTGGTATCTTCATTGCCTCATCATATCAAAGCCAAATTTGCACTATGCAGGGACGTCACTGCACATGACCAGCAAGCCATGGTATCCATGATGATTAAATTTGAGGCTTATGCTGTCTTGTGCTATCTGAGTTATTGTATATATAAGATTCCTAGTTGGAAATTGGATATGAATGGCCTCGCAAAGTGTATTCTTATCGATGTTACTCAAAAAAAAAAAAAAAAATCATTTATTCACCCTCATGTCGTTATAAAACCTGTATGATATTTCTGCACACCTCCTGACTTAGAAAAAGCAGCTTGCCCCATCCCTTCCCATTAGGCCTGTAAAGGTGGAACACTTACAATGTAATAATTTGCCCCAAAGCACTTAAATGCAAGTGAGCCTTAGTGCTTTGTTCCCTCCTCCTGCTTACGCCACTTTATGCCTGCCGCCCCATTCCACTACATCCAATAGCCCCCTTATGTCACCCGTCATCTCCCCATACCGCTGCGCTTTGAGCCTCCTGGCCGCCCCATTCTCCTTCAGCAAGTTTGGAAGCCATTCTGGCACTCAGTCTGCCCTTTCCTTCTCAGTGGCAGGCGGTATCGCCCTCGGAGAAGACCCCTGATCTGAAAAGGGCTTTAAGGACCCTGCTTAGTAAAATGAAGGTAAACGTCACACGTTTGCAGTGAAACATACACACGCACACACACACACACCTGCTGTCATCCGCACACTCAGGTAGCCCTGCAGAGTGCTTCTCAATTATCCACTGCCCATTTTTGAAGCTCACAAACTTATCCTTCACTGCCCATGATGGATTGTGGTGAAGCAGAGAGCTTCGGTTGGGAATGGCAAGCTTCCATTTGCATGTTTTGCCTTCATGCCGCTCCTGCTGGCCACCCCCTGTGTCCACTAGAGAAAACAAGGGTCTTTATGTAAAGAAAAGAGAGCTGGACTAGAAAAATACTCTGTGCAAGTACAAAAATGCTTGGTTTGTACTCAAGGGGGCGCTAGAGTTACTGTAAAATGAATGTGTCAAATTTTTCAGGTGAATATTGATAAACATCAACTTGTAAAAGAAGACTACACTGATGTGCTGTAGCGCCCCTTGTGGCAAAGTTTAGAATGCAACACATACATGCGTTGTTTGCGAGCTTGTTTAGCTTGAAGCGTTTGCGTTCATATACATGCAAAGAGTGCGATTCAAGCCTTAGAGTGTGGAAATCAGCTTTACTTTGAAGCGTTGATAGCTGCGAACCACTGACTACGAGTATGTGTTTGAAGATGAGCATTGTGTTTGTGTTGTAGGTTCATTTAACTCTTTTTATTTACTTTGTAGTGCTTTGTTCTAAATAATGCAGCTGGATTAAAGGACCTCCACCATTTTTTTTGGTTTGTAGACATGGCAGAGCCCAATCAGGGTGACAAGTGCAATATTATATAATGTAAACATTCAAAAAATGCTAAATTTGAGTAGTTTAGCATGCATACATTTTTGCAGTTTCTATATTTTGTGTGAGTTAAATGGATCGCTCGCCCAAAACTGAATATTCTGTCATCATTTCTCACCCTCGTGTCTTTCCAAACTTGTAGGACTATTTCTTTTGCAGAGCACAAAAAAGGTTTTGGAGAGTGTTTCAACTGTGTCCATACAATACATTTTTGACTGAACAAAAAAAATATTTTTCATTTCCCAAAATACCTTCTTTTGTGTTCCACAGAAGAAAGTTAGTCTTACAGGTTTGGAATGACATGAAGGTGAGTAAATGATGAAAGAATTGTAATATTTGGGTGAACTATCCTGATTAATATTCTCTTAAGATCGGCATGTGAAATAGCGACTTTTCTGAACCAAGTATGCCATGTTTACAAGCCAACTTCTGTTATAAAGTTGTTAAAATTTAGATTAATTGGGTTTTAGTTGCACCCTTTTTTGCACAGTATTTGGTTTGCATGTGTACACTACCACTGAAAAATTTGGGGTCCGTAATTTTTTTTGACAGCAAGGATGAATTAATTTGATTAAAAGTGACCGTAAAGACTTTTACATTGTTACAAATTATTAATTTCAAATAAATCCTGTTTCTCTGAACATTCTACACATCAAAGAATGCTGAAAAAAAAGTTATAATCTATAATAAAAATATTAAACAGCACAACTGTTTTCAAAATTGATAAGAATAAGAAATGTTTACTGAGCACCAAATCAACAAATTAGAATGATATCTTAAAGAGATACTCCACCCCAAAATGAAAATTTTGTCATTAATCACTTACCCCCATGTTGTTCCAAACCCGTAAAATCTTCGTTCGTCTTCGGAACACAATTTAAGATATTTTGGATGAAAACCAGGAGGCTTGTGACTGTCCCATTGACTGCCAAGTAAATTACACTGTCAAGGCACAGAAAAGTATTAAAAACATTGTCAAAATAGTCCATCTGCCATCAGTGGTTCAATCTGAATTTTATGAAGCGACGAGAATACTTTTTGTATGCAAAGAAAATAAAAATAACGACATTTATTCAACAATTCGTCTCCTCTCTGTCTCTCTGTGTCAACGCATGGATACGTATTGTACGTTTATTTATGCTTTGATATGAACGGAAACCGCGTATCCATGCGTTACTGATGACAGAGAATAGCGTACGCACTTTGCGTTCATCGGATGCCCTCCAAAATGGCGCCACGCTGACAGAGAGACAGAGTGGAGACGAATTGTTGAATAAATGTCGTTATTTTTATTTTCTTTGCGTACAAAAAGTATTGTCGTCGCTTCAAGATTGAACCACTGATGGCAGATGGACTATTTTGATGATGTTTTTTATACTTTTCTGTTCCTTGACAGTGTAATTTACTTGGCAGTCAATGGGACAGTCACAAGCCTCCCGGTTTTCATCCAAAATATCTTAAATTGTGTTCCGAAGACGAACGAAGATTTTACAGGTTTGGAACGACATGGGGGTAAGTGATTAATGACCAAATTTTCATTTTGGGGTGGAGTATCTCTTTAAGGATCTTTTGACACTGAAGACTGGAGTAATGCTGCTGAGAATTCAGGAATAAATTATATTTAAAGTACACTCAAACAAAAAAACAATTAAATTGTAATAATATTTTATATTACAGTTTTAGCTGTATTTTCGATCAAATAAGTGCAGCATTGGTGAGCAGAAGAGACTTTCAAAAACATTAAAAATCTTACTGACCCCAAACTTGCAAATGTTAATGTAATTAAAGACTTCATATGTCCATCGTCACTGTCTTTTTCTTGTGTCTATTCAAAGGAAAACTTTATGGCTAGATGATTATAGTAGCTACTTTCTAAGATTCCTAAATTCTGTACGTAGCATCTCTGTTCTTACAATATTTCTTGGGTTTTGTTTTTCAGGACTCTGATTCGCCCCGACACTCCACTGCCTCCAACAGCTCCACCTTCAGCAGCCCGCCGAGCCCCGCCTCCCCGCACAAGACAAAGTCCCTCTCACTGGAGAGCACAGATCGCACGGCGTGGGACACATGATGGACACAACAATGAACCAATCACAACAAACTCTGAGTCTGCCCCCCCCATAGAGTCGCACCCAGGCACTACAGGCCCCTCCCACTTAATTTGCATAAAGGATAACCACTGGAGAACATACAAAGAAGAACCCACACCAACACGAAAGTTTGTATGTTTGAGCGACCAGGACACGCAGAAGCTGATTGGAGGGAAAAAGTGGAAGTTAATTCTGGATTTTAATGTGACTGGTGTTTGTACATAGACCAGGTTAGGGGTGAACTTTTATTTATTTATCATTCAGCCATTTCAAGGTGGAAAATACTGTCACGTCCCTCACTCTGTTCTTCAGCTGTGGACCGTACGGGAATAAAGATTCCATTATAGAATCCCACTAAAAAATGCAATGATGTATATTTTTTATTTGCTTTTAAAAGTGATGTGTGCAGTGATTCATTTGTTACTTCAGCTAAATGGATGAGAGACCGCAGATATCAGGTGACCTCATCTATCGCTTCCTGTCCTAGATTTGTAGGAATTTATAGAGGCTTTCTGACACGACGAGGTCTTGGAATCTGTTACCGTCTTTATCACCAGTCTCCACATAATCCAAACCTTCCATGAGCCAACATGACCTGTGAAAACACATCACAGTAATGTACATAGGTTAAAAGTATAGTATAATATATAATAAGAAAATATTGAAGAGATAAACTATGTGGAAAAAAAATATCTCATTGCTTTTATTTTTAAAAAATTATTTTAATATACTCGCGCCAAGACCATTTAAAAAGCTTTAGTTGCATCATTTCTTTCAGACTTTTATTTTTGGTTTATGAGACGATGCTGCCTTGTGTATTTTAATTCTTTGTCATCATCTTTTTTTGTTTTTAAAAAACAGGAATGTTAAGATTTTTGTGAGACACAGGCCAAGCTGTTTTACTACAAGTGTGCTTTAACTATAAAATCTGCATCATGTTTGGTCTCAGTTTTGCTTTATCGGATGACAGTACGTGCATTGACCGAAACTGTACAAATATCAGCAAGGTTGCATACAAATATTATATTTCTGCAATCTAGAAACTATTAAGTCCAAATTGGGGAACTGGTCCAACATGTAATCTGATATTTGCAGACAGACAAAAGACAATTCGTTTTGTTCCTGGATGGTTTCATCTAATGTTACACTATGGGAAATACTCAAGCACTCTGCTTAACCCACATAGTTTGGCTCTTTCTACCTTGGAAAAATGTATTTTCAGAAAACTTTTTCATGGATAATTCAGTAATTTTATCCCATTAAGTGTTAAAACATTCACCACTGCTATTAAATGTAAGGTTAAACTTTACCATTAAAATCTATTACAAGAATCTGCTCCCACAATGCCAGGATGTCTTTGTCATTATGTAGTTGTCAGATTGCGTTTCTTGTGGTTCCAAGGGCATTTATTCCATCCGCGGAAAAAGAAATGTTTAAAACTTCTCAGAAGTCACACGTTTAATAAGCGACACAGGCTTCACTTTGTTCCTTATTCAGTTTGCAGTTGATTGAATCATGAGTTGCACAGTCCCGCCTCATGTAGGCTTCACGACTTGATTTCTGCACCAGATTCTGTTCCTTCTATAAAGTGGGAAACTCAGTTAGTTTGATTAATTTGTTAAAAGGTTTACAATAAATTGGCTCTCTGTTTTGTAGTATCATTCCATCTGTAGTAAGCAACAGCAATGGAAAAAAGACATTTGGGTAGAAACCTTCTAGAGACCTCCAGTAAAATTAAAATATCTTTGCATTTCAGCAACTTCTTAGACATTATATTTATATGTGCTCATTCTCATCTCAGTTCATTCTTTTTTCAGGATAATGCTTTGTAATCATTTGTACAGTTTTGCATGTCATAATTGATAATTCCATGTTTCATGGTTGTATTTTGTTTCTCACTCACTTGACAAAGTTGGATATCACTTCAAGCAATGAGGAATCGTTTTGCACAGATGTAAGGTCAATCAAAGACTGGATAAACTGGCCACTATGCATATATGGAGACGTTACTATATTAACCTGACGCTGATGTAATTCAATAAATGGAGGGAAATGACACACACAGATATGAATGGTTTGAGAGTGGTTTTATTTTGTTCATGAAGCACTCAGGATCTTTGAGCATGTTATAAAAAAAAGCTTTTCACAGTTTTCGGTAAATGTCACGAAAATGACTTGACTAATTATTATTAGTGCTAAAACAACAGAGAAGAGCTTGGTTGTAAAGGATATGCCAATTTCCATTTGAAAAATGCCTACAGTATCTATTCTAAAATGACTGACAATTTTTTTTTTAAGTTTTATGTTTTTTAATTCAGCTCTTCATGCTTTTCAAAGGGATAGTTCACTTTATTATTATTTTTTTTTTTTTCATTTTCTCACCCTCAACTTTAGGACATTTGGCACTGGAAACAATTATTGACTGAATTAAATGTTTTTTTTTTTCTTTTTTCCCCACAAATATCAGAGGACTTGCAATGTAATGCAATGGAGTCGTTTATGTTTTTATGGTGCAAGTAAGTTTGAAATGTAACAATGGTGAGTAAATGATGACAAAATTTTTGCGTGAATTGTCTATTTAAATTGAACCCAAATGTGTGGAGATGTCCGTATTAATCACTAGTTCTGTTCTACAAAATGGTCTAAAGTGCAACAAACAATGGAAAGAAACATTCAAAAGCACAGTAGTTGTAGTGGAACAACTCAGAAAAGCTTAAATCATGGGAGTATATAAAACAGCAAATTCCTCGATACATCACAGAATTATGACGTATCATAAGCCCTCACGTTTGACCCTGTTATTGTAGGAACCCTTTAATAAGAGGTTCCACACAGATTTTACTTGATAAAAGATAACCGTACATACATTGACTACCATTCAAATGTTTGTGAGTCTGTAAGATTTGAAAAGAAGTTTATTATTCTCAGCAAGGCTGCATTTATTTGATCTGGAGCATTAATTTGAAATAGAAATCTGCAGAAAGTACTGACCCCAAACTTTTGAATGGTAGTATACATCAAAAGATTTCAAGTGTTTGGTATAGTCCATAACTGAACTTTTACAACCTTTGATCGAAAGTCTTAAAGTAAATATATTCAAGAAGTTCATTTTGTTCATGTAGCTCAACTAGTAGTACAAAATGCTAACATCTGCAAGGTCATGGGTTCAATTCCCAGGAAACGCACATGGCACACTGTATAGTTTGAACACTTGTATTGGTGCCATCCATCATGAAGAGTCCATGTTTTCTCTACTCATTTAGTCTCTATTTGCTGCCATGTGAAAGTTCATGCCTTGGTGGCATCCTGCTCTATGACGCGGTGAATGCCATTGCCAGGGCTGCTTTGCATGGCCTGTGCTGTGATGGTGAGGTCTCGCACGCTGCTGTGCCGTGATTGGCTCTCCAGGCGCTGCAGGCTGCCATGGCGTGAATGGCTGTCGAGACGGTTGACGCCGCAGTGCTGGAGCGGATCATTAAGGCGCAGGGTGCTCCCATGAGGAAGACGTTCCTCGACGCCACGATAACTGCAAGCTGTGTACCTGATGGGAAACATAATGAAAGAGATTCAGTGATGTTCAGATCTTTGATCAGGCAGGCAGATGTGGGTTTCGCCCAGCTGTGCACAATTGGGGGGGGCGCTATTATTTTGGGACATTTTCTAAAGTTGGTTTGAGAATTCAGGCCTTATATTTCGTAAGTACATGTTATAGATCCTATTTTGAACGATTCATCAATTATTCATTTATTTATTTTTAAAATTGTTTTTTTTTTTCAATCCTGTAATGTTTAATCAAAATGTCACTTGATCTGGTGATGTATGTCGGTCGGACTTCTCCAATTATTAAACTGCCACTGCACTACCGACATTGATATTTGTGTGCAACACCTACATCTCAAACTTAAACTAAAATTAACAACTGATATGTAGAAGCAAGTCCTCACCCCACAGTTTTATATTCATTACATCCGTTTCACTGCAACATTAATTTTGGATATCTAGGCTAGTAATTGAAAAGTTGTATGTTCAAAGCCCACAATGCGTGACCACTGTGAACATTATTTGTATAGGTTCTCTTAAAACAACTTTATTATTACGCATGTTTTTTGCATGACTTTTTATTAAAGTCTAACTGGCGTTTTGCAGATCCCCAAAAATCAGTACAAAATATGCAAATAAAAAAAGGTTATTTTGAGTGCAACGGCCACATCTTAAAAACCAATCAACAAACGATGAATAGAACCACTTTCCCAACCTAATTTTCTTTAATCTTATGTATAACCTGTTTAATTTGGATATATGTAGCAATAAGGAATAAAAGAACTTTCGCTGCTTCCGTTTCATTACAAGTTTAATATTGGATATTCAGGCTAGTAATTGAAATGTTGTAAGTTCAAAGCCCACAATGCATGACCACTGTGAACATTATTTGTGTAGGTTTTCTTAAAACAAGTTTCATTCGCAAATTATGCATCACCTGTTTTTGCACGACTGTTTATTAAACAGTCTAACTGGCATTTCACAGATCCCCAAAAATCAATGCAAATTGCAAAATATGCAAAAAAAAAAAAAAAAAATCTATATATATATATATATAAAAAAAAAGAGTGCTATGATCACATCTTAAAATTCAATCGACAACCAATGGACAGAACCAAATCCCCACCTCAATTTTTTATCTTTTTCTATAATCCGTTTCATTCGAATGTATATAGAAGAAAAAATATTTCGCTGCTTCCGTTTCATTGCAATTTTAATATAGGATATCTAGGCTAGTAATTGAAAGGTTGTAGGTTTAAATCCCATAATCCATGACTATTGTGCACATAATTTGTATAGGTTTTCTTAAAACAACTTTTATTAACAAATTATTATGTATCACCCATTTTTTGCATGACAGTTTATTAAACAGTCTAACTAACTGGCATTTTGCAGATACCCAAAAATCAGTGCAACATATGCAAAAAAATTGCAATGGCCACATCTCAAAATCCAATCAACAACTGATGGAGAGAACCAAGTCCCTGCCCTCATTTTTCTTTTCTGATTATCCATTTAATTCACATGTATGTTGCAATACAAAAAAATTAAAAATAAAAAACTTCCACTGTTACTTCCATTTTATGATAACTCTTAATATTGAGTATCTAGGCTAGTATTTGGAAGGTTATAGGTTCAAAGCCCATAATACACGACAATTGCGCACTTTATTAATTTACAAAGTTCTATGCATTTCCTGTTTCTTGCATGTCTTATTAAATACACTTACTAACTTGAATTTCAAAGATCCCCAAAAATCTGTGCCAAATATGCTAAAAAAAAGTCCTCACCTGCCATCTCTGGAGCGATGCAGGCTGCCGTGGAAGCTGCTTGATTTGCTGCGCATGCTGCCCGCGCGGCTGGTGCTGGCACTGGGGGGCTCGTCCAGCATGGCGAGGTGCGTGGAAGAGGCATGGGTGGAGGTGCCCTGTGTCGAGGTGCCTCTAGACTTCCTCACCACTGGAGTGTTGGTGTCCCTGAGGAGGAGCTGGGTGAAGTCGGGCTCCTGCAGCACCTGCCTGCTCTCGTGCACCGCGCTGCTGAGGGTGGAAGAGACGGGGGAAAAACGAGGCAAAGTGGGGAGGGAGTGACAGAGGAGCGAAGGAAGAGAGAGGGGGAAGGCAGAGGGCATAAAGGAGTCGAAATGAACAAAAGAGGAGGGGGTGGGACAAGGGGAGGGAGAGGAGGTTAATGCCCTGATATAAGGGACAGGGGTGTGTGGAGAGGAAGGTTTTACACTAACCCCTATGAGACAGCACACACTTATTGAACTATTTCCTGTGGCTACTTCATGTCCTTCATTAAGTGTCTTTATCGCACTGCAGGTCTATGCACAAATAGTAGGAATTTTATCAAAATGCACACTGACTGAATTACTTCCTGTGGATACTTGCATGTGGCAGATACACGATATATATCTGAATCATTTCTGTTAATGGATGATACTAGATACTACATTTTTGATATTTAATTGTTTATGCTCATTTTCTCTATTTTTAAATTTAGATTACTTTTGCCATCATTTAAAGCTCACTCAAAATTAATCTTTAAAAATATATTATAATTTCATTAATGTAATATTTAGCAAATCTCAAAATGAATATAAATTTTTCATATGGCAATTTATAATGCTGTGATGCCTAAATTTATTTGTAGTATTTAAATGATTTTAAATGTGAGTTAATAATTAATTAAATTAATTATATAACTACACTACCGTTCAAAAGTTTAGGGTCAGTAAGATTTTTAAATGGTTTTATAAGAAATTTCTCATGCTCACCAAAGCTGCATTTATTGCTTAAAAAATACAGTAAAAACAGAAAACTGTGAAATATTACAATTTAAAAGAAATGTTTTCTGTTTCAATGTATTTTAAAATATAATTTATTCCTGTGATGTCAAAGCTGAATTTTCAGCAGTCATTACTCCAGTTTTTAGTGTCACATGATCCTTTAAAAATCCTTCTA
Source organism: Spinibarbus caldwelli (assembly GCA_039654775.1). Classification (NCBI taxonomy): domain Eukaryota; kingdom Metazoa; phylum Chordata; class Actinopteri; order Cypriniformes; family Cyprinidae; genus Spinibarbus; species Spinibarbus caldwelli. Next base: position 24,385,884 of record CM077240.1, read on the forward strand.
ATATGTTAATTTAGTGCTCAAGAAACATTTATTATCAAGGTAAAAAATGCATTTTTGTGAAAAACATGATATGCTTTGTTGAGGATTCTTAGGATGAACAGAAAGTTCAAAAGAACAGAATTTAAGATAAAAATCGATCACTGTCACATTTGATCAACATAATACACCCTTGCTGAATAAAAGTATTCATTTCTGATGAAAAAAATCATACTGGCCCCAAACCTTTGAATGGAAGTGTATTTAGGTAGTGTATAAATAAATAAAATCAGCAAGACATCATCATCTCTACTTAAAATGACTTTCAAGGCCTTTATCAGTTTGTGTTCCTCGGAAATCAGCTCATGTTTTTGGTCACACAACATTGCACTGTAGGCCTAAACAATAATGGTATAAATTCTCCAAGCATTACACAAAACTCACTCTTTCCTGCGATGCCCGTTGAAGAAACTGGCCCACTCGAAGCAGGTCTTTTTACTGCCGACCCAAAACACTGACGGGATTCCCACCACCAGCATCATCAGGTACTTGATGAGGAACAAGACGATATCTGGCCTGCTCGTCTGTTCCACCTGTGAAGACAACAGCAGTAGGTCGGTTTTCACACATTTGCTTAGTATGCAACATAAGAACAGGTGAAACCTGATTTGTAATCAGAATATGCAGGAACATCCTTCCCTTGCAGATCTCGGCGTTTGCTCATAACCTCATGCAGTGTGTGCGTGAGCGTATTTGTGTATGTCAGTTTAGCCCTGGGTTGTGTGCGTGCGATTGTGTGGATGGGAAGTGCTTTATCTCAGCTCGCTGCACAATTGCCAACGGCATAAACATAGCTGCAGTCAACACAAATGTCTGTCCTCTTCTTTATCTAATACACACTCTCTCTCTCTCAGTGCTTTAGATGGAGCATTTCTTCTGGTCTGAATGCTGTCAGCCTGTCTTGGTAATATTTTGATATATAATGCAACATAACATAAATAGATATATAGATTTTTTAGGATGTCCAAATCTGTATGACATCATCAGTTACTGCAGTGTGACTAGAGATCTGCTATTTATAGCAATGCACTTCATAGCTCTTCATGAAGTACTGTTACAGAATTAACATGACACATGACTGTCCTTTATGCTCCACCACAACAGAACAGAAGCTGCGGCAGTAAACAAGGCCTCATTAAAACCAATCCCACAATCCCAAGCTGCCTCAGGCATGTACACACACACACACACACACACACACACATATGAATAAACATCATTACTGAGATTTTTACTGAGCTGAAGCTGAAACTTTCCATAGCAATCTTTAGTTTTTCCTTATGCTTCAGTTTGTTTGCATCATGTTAGACACGATATTCACAGAGCAGCAGCTGCTGTATGTTTAACAGAGATATGCAGCTGGAAATCATGAATCCTGTGTCTGAAAGATGCACAAAATCTGCAAATCAGGGGCCTTTTTTCACCCTGTTTTATGTCAAATGCATAAGTATAAATAAGGAAAACATCACATAACCAAAAAACTAAAATTAAATATTTAGATTTTCTCTGGGATTTGTTTCACTTTTGATGGCATTTTTACCCTGAGCTTCCATTCATTTCTGACCCTGGATGAAGCTCACAAGTTTGGTCACAAAGACTTATCATTTGCACACATTTTTAAGCATTGCGGTTTAAAAACAAGTGATTTGAAGCCGTTGAAACGCACTCAGCAGCGAAAGAGAAATCATTTCGCTATATGCACGCTGAGTGCTGTAAGAGAGGCGCACACACATGAAGATGGTGCGGCAGTATTGAACTTATTTTTGCCGCTTTATAGGCCTTGAACAGTTAAATACACACACTTCAATGTGTCAAAATGCCCAAGAAAATCTCTCACTGCTCTTGACTAAATTACTTTTGTAACTTAATCACTTTAGTAACTTTAATAAGAAGAAATATACATTTAATTTACACATTGAAGAATATGCAATGTTTTTATACATTTAATTATACAATGTATGTAGCATTTCTTATTTGTTCTACAGTAGTTTTTGTCCTATTGCTTGTAATTAGTTTCCTATTCTTATTTAATCGCTGACTGTTTGCTTGTCTTCAGTGAGATTTAGTTTTTTTTTTTTCATTTAGTCTAGTATTGGGTTTTTTGTGATATTTACACTGGTGACAAGAATTATGAAATTTTTATGGTATCAAAAATTTTGATATCATAAAGACCTTATTTAAATTAAAAAATAACTATATTGTGACATATATATATATATATATATATATATATATATATCATTACCGTGAAATAAAATATTGTGATCTCATATCATTACATTTAAAAACAAAAACATATACAAATAGAAAACAGTTATCTGTTTTTACAGTTATCTGTATTTTTGATCAAATAAATGCAGTCTTGGTGAACAACATAAGATACTTCTTTCCAAAACATTAACAACCCCAAACATTTAAACGGTAGTGTCAGTATTTCACACACCATATCTTCTTACCTTAAACGGGCAGGGGATGTGATACTCTCTACAGCGCTCCTGTACCCAAGTGGTCTCCCAAACTGATCTGTGGCTCTGTTCATACAGATAGCATCCAATGACGGTCAGCAGAGGCACCAGATACAGGACAGAGAACACGCCGATCCGGATCATGAACTTCACCAGTTTGTCCTGGTTCTCCTTCTCTAGGGGAATCTCCATCCGGACCCTATTCAGAGCGGCAATACCCGCTAACAGTAGCACCACACCTACGACCACATCCAATGCGAGAGGCACCAAGAGGAACCAGCGCAAAGCCATGAGGTCATAGAGCCCCACGAAACAAACGCCGTTCATGCTGTCGCCCTCGATTTTGTTCATAGCCATGAGGGTGATAGTAAGGGCTCCCGGGACGCCCCAAGCCACGGCATGGAACAGCAAAGCCTTCTTCTCGATAGCTTCGCTTCCCCATTTGGGAACGGCCGCCAGGAACCAGGTGATGGTGAGGATGACCCACCAAACGCTTCCTGCCATGGTGAAGAAGTAGAGTGTCATGAAGAGCAGTGTGCAGGCCTTGTTGTGGGAGCCCTGGGTGACGGTGGAGGCACGGAAACGACCCGGGCTTGCTGCGTTGCATGACACGCGATCCTCCAGCAGGAAACCCAGAAAGAAGACCAGGGACACCATCATGTAGCAGACCGCGTAGAAGATGATGGGCCGCTCAGGATAGCGAAAGCGGCCAACATCGATGAGGAAGGTCAGGAAGGTGAAAAGCGTCGCTGACAGGCAGACTATGGAGACAACGCCAATGAAATAGCGGGCGAAGATGAGCTCGTCTTTGCGGAAGTACATGTTTGGACAGGGAGGCGAGCAGTCACGCACACCCATGAACGAGTAACCCAAGTCAGGCTCGATCTTCAGCTCTCGTGGACACCAGAAGCCGTAGTCCCGCTGAACCGATGAGGGAGATTCCTCCGTCCCGTCACTGCTCGGGAGCAGGTCTATCGCTCGGGGGTAAGACTCATCACAATCTGGAAACCTAGGAGACAGAGTATCATTTCAGAATATGATATCATATAATAAAGAACAGCATGAATGAATGATCCTGTACCTGCTACACTCCATCTCATCTGGCCAACTGACCCCAAACATGTCCATCAGCTTGTAGCAATCACTCTTGGCACGCTGGCACAGGAGCCGACATGGCAGCGTCACGCGGCCGTACTCGGTGCACACGGGTGCGTAAAGAGCACACAGGAATGGGCGAATTTCAGTAGAGCACTCCAAGTTCACCATGGGATGAAAGGGCTGTCAGACAAGAAAAAACACTGTTAATAATAAATAATAAATTCTTAAATAATATATTAATAATAATAATTATTGTAAAAATATTATTTTTTTTAATTTTTTATAAATATTTAATATTCTTTATGTTTAAATAAATAAATACAAAACTGTAGATTTATTTTAACAACAGTTTAGCTTTGTATGATATTCTACTTTGTCCACATACTGTAAATGTGTAATTAGTAAATTAGCACTCTAAGCTTAGGACGAAAGGGCTGTATGGACAGACAAGAAAAATATAGAAAAGAGTGTTGTTGTTAATAATAATAATAATAATAATAATCAACTTTCACAATTAAATTTTTCTAATTTTATTTAAATATTAAATTATTTTTTAACATGTAAATAAATAAATAAATAATCTTTCTTCCTAACAGTATGGCTATAAAAAACACTTGACCCTTAAAGACTTGCACTCCATTTGTTTTCTACTGTAACTGCTTGCTTTCTTAAAAAAAGGCCTCTAACACTACCTGTCTCTATTTTCTTTCTATTCTATCTACTTGTTGTCTTTTTATTTATTATATAATTAACAAAGAAGAAAAAAAACCTTGCTACGTGTACTGTTTTGGGCAAACAGAGACTTGTCATAACACTTGCATATATTCGCTGTTTTATAAATTTTGACTGCTTCTACTCTCCTCATTTGTAAGTCGCTTTGGATAAAAGCATCTGCTAAATAACTAAATGTAAATGTACTTTGTTTGCATACATTAAATGCACATTTATTAATTTCATATTTTATGTTTTGCTGCCTTCATTTGTCTTATCTGTCCACTCCAGATTTAAGAACCTATAAATGTGATGTTACTGCAGATTAACAGGTGCAACATGGTATGGTGATGTTTTCTGAAAATTGCTGAAGTTTAAAATAAGTTCTTTTTATTTGTGTTTAATAACTTGGTTGAACTGCAAATGTGATTTCAACATGGTGGCCATCAAGTGGAAACTATACAGTGCAACATGAGTCATCAGTATTATTCTATTTTCTCTACAGAGAAAGACTGAAAATGTTAACAGTGAATGCTTTTAATTTTTTTAGGAGTACAGTACATTAGGCACATAGATGGCCTCAAAGCACAAAACTCTTAATTTTGATCTCACAGGTATAATTATTAATACTATTGTTTTCTATCCCATGTGACCCTGTTCCTGTGTGTTAAATAGGGCGACCAGACGTCCCAATAAAATCCCAAATAAAAGCTATGTCCTGACAGTTGTAATACCGTTTGTCCTGATTAGCTGTAGTTTTAAAGCTAAAAATAAACACTCAAGAAAAACATGCTGCTATTTTTTGCCCTACCACCTGACAAAGAAATTCAAATCTAGTAATGTATAAAAACTAATCACTGATGACTTTTGGAAATCTGACAAACCATTTCCAGTCATCTTGAGAACATCAGAAGGAGCATCTTTAGCGCTCAATGAAGCAAGAACAAAACCCACCAGGCCACGTCTCTGACTCTTCCCTATTTTTTATCAGTCACTCGGTCACCCTTATGTAAAATGAGAATAAAAACTGGATCTGTAATGCAACCTCTCTGAGGAGGCCTTTGTTTGGGGCGGGAGACATGCTGTTTATTGCTGAGGCCCACTTACACCATGAGGCATTCTGGGAGTTAGTACCAGCAGATAAATATGCAAATCTCATGAGGGAAAAAGAAAAAGACTCCACCCATGACCAGACAGATAGACAATAACGCCTCCACCCCTGCAGAGTAAGGGTCTTTGTGATGGTCGGGTGGGGGTTCTGACACCGCTTGTGTTGAAAAAAAAAAAGGACCAAAACTTACAATCATTCAGAGCCTACATGAACATGCAAGAAAAAAGGAAAAGGATGTGTGTGATGTGTATTTTATTTTTAAGCATTTTATGCAATTACTAATGGTGAAAAGAAAAAAATGTCAGAAAATGTCAATATCTCTAGTCTATACAAAAAGAAGTAAGTAAATAAATAAATAAATTCCCTTCTAGGGATTGGCTATTAGAAATGCTATAATAATTTATATTATTAAAGTAGGAAGAAATATACATTTTTGGTGGTTTAAAAATGCTAAATTACTATATAAACAAATAATACTACTGCTCCTAGTGGTTGGCTATTAAAATGCTATAATAGTTTACGTAATTATAATATTTAAAAAAACTCCTATTGCTTGGTTGTTAAAAATGCTAATAATTCATGCAATTATCACAAACAAATATAAAAACATTGCTCCTAGTGTTTGGTTGTTAAAAATGCTTGACATAAAAATACAACTGTTTGGTTGTTAAAAATGCTAAAATGACTTATATAAATATATACAAATATGTTTGGCTATTAAAAATGCAATTTTTTTAAAATTACATGCAATGATGACTTTCATTATGTTCCTAAACAACCAATTACTTCACTTAATATGTAGAAAATTACCTAAGCGTTTAGGCTAAATCCAATGAGATGATCTAATGCGCTAACAACAGTGTTACCATTATTTACTTTTGCAAATAAAACCATCCAGCCTTAAAATGACTGCAACAGTCCAACACATTTATTATATATACTGGATGTATAATGCATATCCATAATGAGAGAGCATTCAGCCACTGCCAGCACACTAGGCTACCACCCAAAATGTCTGTAAAAAGGGATTAGGATGGATATTATGCTTGCCCATTTTGACACAAAGCATCTAAATCCAGCAATCATTTACAAGTACCTAATCCATATTTAACGCAGCATATACCATTGAGATGTGCCGCTAACATGTCACACCAAAGAGCGCCGGCTTTAACCATCAGACCATAAAAGCATGCGGAAAAAATGCTTGTTTTCATCACATAGCTTCTAATGCTGGCCAAATTAACTTTATCTTTATAATATTTTGTGGACAATAAGTAAAACTATAGACAATGACATAAAAGTTGAATGTCACTGACTTTTATTGTTGCAACTTCACAATTGTTGATGTGTCATTACAGGCATCTGCGGCTGTAGTCGGTACAGAAGGGCTTATGACATGTCTTACACCATTCTGAGCTCAATTGAGTAGACACACTCTAGCTTTTAAGCAAGATAAAAATAAAACTAGTGCCATTATTTGCTGATCTGGTGAAAAACATTATCTCATCATGGCTGTCAGCCCACATTACATGCAATGGTATGATCTGATGAACTCAAATGTGTGCATCTCGTCCACTGCTGTCCTAAGGGCAAACATACACTTCCTACTCATCAATGTCCATTCCAGTGCCTTTGTGTTTCTTAAGGGCATTGCATAGAGTTATTTAGGGATATTCGAAACATAAAGAGATACAGAATATGCTGAAGGCAGAAGAGGCACAGTGACTGTTGCTTCTTGTTTGCGCAGAGAGCATGTGCTTCAAAGCATTATATATGAGTAAATGCTTCATACAGCTGGCATGCTATACAATATCTATGGGTGATGTGGAAGCACTTCATACAATCCGAAACTAAAATCCCCAGAAGCAAAATATATGGAAGTTAACATGGTCAAGTCTTTTGTAATATGGCTGGACCTGTGTGTTTCACATACATGGGTTGTAAATATAGTTGAAAACACAGATTAGCGAGTTCACTTTCAATGTTTGGAGCTGCTTCGTGTCAGTTTGCCACTGATGAAAGACTCATTTATGCTCTCAATTAAATTAAAATTTATTTCATTCATACCATCAATTCAATTCAAATAGATTTCTCTATTTCTGAAAGGGACTTTTTAAGCCCTAAATTCTTTTAGTGCTCCAAGACACTTGTGTAGCAACTAGGGATGCAGCAATTTTTATTACTTTTAATTATAATATTTTAAAAAATCCTATTGCTTGGTTGTTAAAAAATGCTAATAATTTATGAAATTATCATAAACAAATATAATAACATTGCTCCTAGGGTTTGGCAATTAAAAATGCTATAATAATGTAGATAATTATAATATAAAAAATATAACTCATAGTGTTTGGCTGTTAAAAATGCTAATAATTACTATAAAATAATAATATTGCTCCTCGATTTGGCGACTTCAAATTCTATAATAAATTACATAATTAAAAATATAACTCCTAGTGTTTGGCTGTTAAAAATTCTAAAATGTCTTACATAATTATTATATACAAATATGTTTGGCTATTAAAAATGCTATTTGTTACAAATTACATGCAGCGATGACTTTCATTGTCTTTCTAAACAATCAATTCTTCACTTAATATGGAGAAAATTACCGCATTCAGGCTAAATCCAATGAGATGATCTAATGCACTAACAACAGTGTTACCAATATTAACTTTATTATTTTTATGTTATGGCTGATAAATGGCAAATATCAAAATGATGTACTATTTTGTAAAAATAATAATGCTGTCAAATGATTAATCGTGATTAATCACATCCAAAATAAAAGTTTTTGTTTACATAATATATGTGTGTGTACTGTGTATATTTATTATGTATATACAAATACAGTATATATTTTGAAAATATTTCCATGTATTTCCATGTATATATTTATTTATATAATTTATATTATATATAAATATATTTAATATACAAATATAACATTTTCTTAAATATATACACATGCATGTGTGTGTATTTATACACACATAATAAATATACACAGCACACACACATATATTATGTAAACAAAAACTTTTATTTTGGATGCGATTAATCGCGATTAATCGTTTGATAGCACTAAAAAATAAATAAATAAATGAAACAAGCTAACAATAAAATCAACTATTTTAAATCCTAAATGTGAATTAAGGCACTGCAATAACACTATTAAAAACAATATTTAAAAAAAAAAAAAAGGAAAGCATTCAGTGGTGACTGCAAAGGTAATCTAAATGTAAAAATAAGTATAAATGAGCACATACAGTAAAAAAAAAAACAAAAAAAAAAAAACAGCAATACCAACCGATATAGTGTGTATTTCACTGATTTATTCTTAGATCTCTCCGAGTTGCAAAAAGAAAAGGGAAAAACAACAAGGCAAACAGAAGAACTTCTGAGTCACCTAACCTGAACTTTTAAATGTGTCCATTCACAAGTAAATACGTTTAGTTCCTCCCTCTACCCATAAAACCAAAGTACATATGGCTTTCTCAGTGAACCCCCACTTGCTCATTGATAACGAAGTTTAAATCACGTCCTCAAAGCATTCTGACCAATTATTATTTTTAATTGTACATAAATTGTCATATGCTCTTCTGGTTAGTTTTCCCTTTTCCACCGGTCACTATTTAACTTAAGGCAGTGTTCATTAACAGAATTCAACTGCACTGCCGTAGTAACCAGTGATGCATAAACGGGCCGGTTTGAGGGAGAGAGGTCAGAGTGCGAGTGACGACCACCTCCTGAGAGAGAAAGCCTGCTCTTTTGTTGCAATACAATTGGGATCCGTTTCCCCAGCAACCGCAGTACCTTGTGTGGGGGGAGGGATGAAAAGAGAGGAGGGACTGGAGAAGAGAAACAGACAGAAGAGGAAGGGACAAAGAAGAAGAAGATATGGATGGGAAATAATGGTCAACCCTGCCATTTCAAAAAACACTGTCCAAAAGGTTAATGCATTAATAAATGTGCATAAATGCTCCATGCTCACATATATATTTTCAATTATAGTATAAACAATCCTGTTTAACCCTTTTGTATATGCAGAATAATATCTAAGATTTTTTTTCACCCTTTTTTTTTTTTGGTCAGATCACTTACAAAAGTCATAGCAGCTCTCATAAATATCTAAAAATAATGATTCCCAAACAATGCATAGCTGATATAATTTGAGTTGCCAGATTGCATTACAACTGCAGGGTGGCCTTAATGACCAACACGCCATTGTAAAAATAACACGAGGACAAGGTCATGTATCATCGCATGTTTGACAAATGGGGGAGGAAGTTGAAATTAACTAGATGTCAATTTGCATCAATCAGTGCACCTGATATGCTTAATATTGTTAGATTTACCCAGCATTCTCTTTGCAAGCTCAGTTCAAATGCTCCCTGAACCTTCCCATTTCTGCATGCAACCACAACAATCCCAGAAACCATCCCTGTAGGCAACTGTCCCACTTCACAAATGAGGTTACCCAGAGTTCAGAGCAAGATGCTGCCACTGTCCGACGGTGATTTTGAATCTGAAAGCAAGGACGTTTCATGTGTCCCTCATGATGCCAGAAAGAAATAAATGGTTTAGAACTGATGACATGAAAGATTTAGTCTAGTTTTCTTGAGTAGACTAATTGCTACTTAAACTGTCACCTTCTAGTCATTGATATCAGTTGTTTGTTAAAATAGTAAAAGCTATTCATCAATAAAATCACATTTAAATTTTCATTTGGCTTTTCTTTTTCTGTTAATTTCTCCTCAAATGCAGAAATCATGCCAAAAAGTTCTGACGTATTAAGTAAATTTAAATAAAATCCTTTCATTCATGCAATCCAAATTAATTGAATAATTAAAAATTATTATTAAATAATTATAAAATAAAAAAATAATAATACATAAAACAAACAAATAATTAAATATAAATAATTAAAAATAATTATAAAATAAAAATAACTATATAAAACAAACAAATAAATTATATATGTATATATATATTTTTATAAAAAAATATATAAAATTAAAAAAAATTGTTTATACAATGCTTGAAAAATATATTTGCAGAGTGTTACATGTGAATTGTGATTATCGTTCAAATGCATTTGAATGTATTTCTACACTGATCTTGTAATCCTTTGTGCAATAGTGGGTTTAAAAAGTATCATCACTTTGTGTGTTTGTTTGTGCTGGTTACAGTGCAAAAGGTTATGTAACTCCACATTTCCACACAAATGTACAAGAGGATGAGCAGATGGGTTGCCTCAGCTCAACTCCATCCATTATTTCTTCTTTTTATCTCTTTAATTTCCTGTCCCTTCCCTCTATTATACTAGGGCAGGACTGGAGTGAATAAGTTAAAACCTTGTGACTGAGGACAGCCGGTTTTAGATAACGTTTACAGTGCTGTGTGTGTTCAACAGATACACTGGCCGCTGTAACAAGCTAATGCAGCTGTTTTCAGTTGGGCTCAGCTGAATACTGCAGCCTGGGAAAAGAGGATTAACCATGGGCTCGAATCAATCCAGGCGTTATAGCTGCAGATACAAAGATTACAGAACAATCAAAATAAACAACGCGCCTGAGCACCATTAACTGCTCATGACATCAAGCACTGTGGCATACACTAGCAAGCCGCTGTAAAGCAACCTTGTTACATAAATAGTTATAAAATGCTTATTTTGTCACGGCCACACGCAAAAGAGGACCAAAAAATTGGTTAAAACTGCAAGATACTTCAGAAATAAAAATATAGCAAACATCCCCATAGGACAGATTAAAGATGAATTTCCCTTTAAACATTTCTGTAATGTGATCTGAATTATCTGCAGGGCACAAGAAAGAACTGGGTCAAATCGAAAATGACAAATCTTTGATGCTGTTAGTACATACATTTTAAACTAATGCATTTAAACATTTATGGTTTGCATTTATTGCTACTTGCAGGCAAAATACAGAAAAACTGCACATTAAAGTGATCCATGGTAAAGGGTTTGCCCTGGTTATTTTTTGACAACTCAAAAAACAATTTCTCTGCTCTCTCTATTTAGGAAAGAATTATACGGACAGCTCTGATTTCATATGTATCTAAGAAATGTATCCTAATAAACTGGAAAAAAGAACAACCTCCAACATTTGAATTATTTAAACCATAAATGACACACTTCACATGAAATATTCAACAAAGCCTCAAAAATAAAACCCAAGTTTTCTTAGAGACCTGGACATTTTTTTGGACCTGTCATGAACCCCTTTGACACAAGTCTATATAAATTATTATCCACTGTTATTACACTGATCATCTATGTGCCATTATTTTACTAAAATTAAAATTTAACGCTATCATATAATCCAGATCTGATAATGTGTATGTTTAAAAAATATTTACATATTTTGCCTTTGGAGACCTGTATAATTAATATATTATTTTCTATATATTATTACTATTACTGTTGTGGTTGTTGTTTGCTTGTTTTTCTTCTTTGGTTTAAAGTGTTTTTTTCCTCTTGCTGTTTAATTACTGTTTAATTGTAGTTCATCTTTGTTAATTTTGTGTTATATTGAAAATTGATAAATAATGAAAAAAATTATATATATATATATATATATATACATATATATATATATATACACACACACACATCTATTTGACTGCTGTTGAGGTCATGCAGTTATTAGAGCATGATGATTAAACTAGTCCTAGGTTAATGTAATGCAATTTGATCACATTGTTTATTGTAATGTGGTTTACCTCCATGGCGAGAGCAGCGGTCTGCTGATCATAGTGATTCAGAAGGTTGGGCATGAAGGTGGTATTGTAGGTGAGGCCCTGGCACATCCTTAATGTGATAGGCTCACAGGTAAACATGCTATGGCTCCCGGTAGCTTCCATACTGATGGCCATACATGCAGTCAGCATGGAGTACAGAACCCAAAGGAGATCCATGGTGTGTCCGTCTGTGCTGTGACTTACAAAGAATGGGTTGTATCAAGAAAATCTGAGCTCCGCCATTCCCTCATTAATTATCTGTTGCTTGACACCAGACTTAAATTGCACGGATAGGGTGTGCTGCTCCATTTTGCTGTGCCAGATCCAGGTCTTTTCAATGCATGTCCACTATCCAGTGTAGGTACGACTGTGGTTGCCATGCATTTATAAGATGTACATCTGTGGGAGAAAAAGCATCAAATGTCACATTTGAAATGAACAGGCTAACATGAATTATTCATGAATGGGGTGACAGTTTATTCAAACATGAAAAATCTTCCTGGAGATCTCTTAAGGCCTGGGAAATGTTTTCAAAGTGAACAATGCAGGATCAAATGCACTGCCATATTATACTGGTAGTACATAAAAGATGCTTTATAAGTGTATTACCCAGGGGGAAGTTCAATGAAAACGGAACATTATAATCTCAGAAACGCAATATTAACTTGTCCATAATCAAATTATGTTCCATGCTTTCAGTCTAAATGCAACCATAAATAACAATTAAAAAATTTAATATTGATAGTTTAATAACTGGAATTCAATAACTTTAAAACAGTCAACCCATTATTGATTCAGTTTTAGTTTTAAGATATATTTTGTAGTGCGATTGTTTCAAGATTGTCAACATAAAACATAAAAAGTGATGTTCACAGCAAGAGAAAAACGAAAAATTTAATTGCTAAATTATTTTAATTGTGTTCTTGATCTGGTTTATATGCCTGACACACCTCAGTATTCATACATTTAATTTGAAAAAAAAAAAACAGCAAAAAACCAAACAAACAAACAAAACAAAAAAACCTAACGTTAACTAGCTTCACGCAGAACGAGGAATTTACTATAACAAATGCCCTACGCTAAAATATGATTTTTATTCTATCCTTTTTATTGATTTTAACATACTCAATAAAAAAAAAAATATGTTAAATGTAAAAACTGTCGCGTTTTTATCAAAATAAAGGCGAATAACAGATAACCCTTTCCTTTATGACCATCGAGGCGTGTAGCAGCTTCACTGAAAAGAAACTACCTTCAAAATAGTGTCTGCTGTACTTTGTTCTTATTTTTACTAAAACATGTTTCTATACTAAATTAATTATGGCAATGATAAAAAGTCGTTCTTACCCTCTCCAGTAAGGATATTTCGCGCGCGGGACTCTGTGTGTCTTTCTGCAGGTTTGAGGATTTGTACGGGCGCGCGCATTTGACGATGACGCGCCGACGAATATTGCTCTCACTCAATATAAAAGCATAATAGAACTTATGTCTCTGGATTGAGCGTGAAAAACACATTCAGTGTGTAAACATATTAACGGCTTCGGTTTATCCACGGATATCATCGCTGCAATGGCCAGGGGCCGCTGGGAGCGAGGAGCGTCTCGGCACTATAATAACGAGATGAAGTTGGCGCTGTTGATTCGTGGTTGCCTCGAATGAGGGCGGTGTGTTTAGTGGTGGGAAGTCCGACTGATTTTTGCGGTTCGGTTCTTTTGGGCGTTTTATTTCGAAGAATCGGTTCGAAACGAGTCATTGATTCTTTTACATGACGACGTAATTACGTCATCGCGTGGTCGCGGCGAGGTATTTTAACGTTTAATGTTTGATACATTTTTTTTCGATTACTAAGGATGTTTATAGTCCGTTCGTGCCCCAAACCAGTTTGTTGCCGGCACAATTCTGCTAGTAATACATGAATACATTTAGTTCCTAAATATAATTAGCATTTACGTTAAACAATACTAAAATTAATTTACATCTCTCAAATGAAAAAGTGTTTGCACATGTTAATAAAAATCTGTTTAATAAAGTCAACTCGTAAATATCATGTTGATAAAACTTTAAAACAAACAAAGGAAAGTAAAACTATAAACTATAAAATAATGTTTATTTTATTATATATATATATATATATATATATATATATATATATATATAACATTTCTGCTATTCGGTTAATAAATTAATTTACTTTCGTCCCATCAGTCAAATTCTAGACGAGCATCGGTGAACCATTTCATTTACAACCGATTCATATTAAAGATCCGATTCAAAAGAATGAATCATTTGCGAATCGAACACAGCCAGTGTTTGGAAAGAGGCGGGACAGAGTGAGAGAGAGTGTGATTGCTATGGAGACTGGTAAACTATACTGAGCAGGAAGAGCGAAACCGTCAATATCGGTTCAGTAAACATTTAATGGTTTCGTTATGATAGCTAAAATGACTATTTCCGGTTGACATTACCACACACGGTAGGTTTGATTTGTTCTCATTTGTACTGTATTGCACTGTACAGCCAGGCCATTTTGTTGTTGCTAGTATGAAAATCACAGCACATTTGTTTGCCTTAACATGGGTATGTATTTTTGATAAGTGCTCTTAATATTGTGGTGCCTAATATGATAGAGGTTTATCTAGGAGCTGAATCTCAAACGTCTGAATTTCAGTGAAAGATGCCACAAGCTCCCAGAACAAAAATGCAGACTAAACTGAGTACCTGGACACCTCTAAATCATCGGCTCTCCAATGCTCATGTACAGGAATCAAAAATATAATATATGATCTTCTGCTTTGTTTAACATGAGAAGCTACTGTAACATTGATATTAGTGATATTACAGTGTAGAATGTTTCATGTCAAATGTCAACACTTTTGCAGGTTTTTGAAGAGAGAAGAAATTTGTTTGGAAAGTGGGTAAGAAATGCACTTACTTTAATAAATGCTGTGGTAACACTTCACAGTTTCTTGGTTTTGTTATTTGCTCTGTTGATTATATGCTCAAGCCCTCTTCCTCTTTGCCCCAGTTTGAGAAGTGGACAGATAGCCAGCGGAAACAGGTGCTACAAGACTGTTTCTCCAGATGCTCTGCTAGCCAGCTGAAACATCTCAGACAGACTCTGAGCAGCTGGGTACCAGAGGAGTCCCTCGACTTCACTAGGGTCCTTCCCAGGGTCATATCACTCTATATATTTTCATTCCTTGACCCCCGAAGCCTCTGTAGATGTGCTCAAGTATGTGCCTTTGTTAAATTTACCAAATAAACATTATTGGAATTGTATAGTATGAATATTTTGATGCCATGTATAAAAACACTTTTCTACATGCACACTTAAATGTATTCTATACACACTGTGTGCAAATACACTAACACTGATAACATTATACATGTCTTTACTGTCACTTTTGATCAGTTTAGTACATCTGTGTTGAATAAAAGTATTAAGTAATAATGTAAATATTTTACTGACCCTAAACTTTTGAACAGTACTATGTGTATGACATTAGTGTTTTCTGTAATATATTCATTTGCAGGTGAGCTGGCATTGGAAAAACCTGGTTGAGCTTGACCAACTGTGGATGCCTAAATGTCTGAAACTAGGCTGGTGCATAACCTTTACTCCAACACCATTTGAACAAGGTGTATGGAAGAGGCATTACATAGAGACAGTGCAGGAGTTGCACATTAGCAGGCCCAAGGTAAGATGTTGCTAAAAGGCTGTTTTACAGTCTTATCTATTGGAATAAATGTAATTTTTCATGGCGCACATTTCCCACTTTCTCCAGGTGCCTGTGAAGGAAGAGTTTATTATCCCTGAGGTGAAAGTAATTGGCAGTGAGATAGAGGGGTCACTTCCTGTGACCGGTCACAAGGAGTTGAAATCTGTCCTCTCGAGTCTCCATGGGAAGAGTAAAGATGGGACTGGCTTGGTGAATTCAGCCAAAGGTCTTCCGCCATGGAGAGACTCAGACAGGCATCCCACTGACACAATACGCTTTAACTACTTGGATAACCTTGACCCAGCTGACCATGCAAGAAAAGCGTAAGTGAACAACTTGTTTTGTTTTGCAAACACATAGATACACTACCTTTCAAAAGTTTGGGGTCAGACCGTCAGTAAGATTTTTTTTAAAGAAATTAAACTTTTATTGAGCAAAGATGCATCAAATTGATCAAAAGTGACAGTAAAGACTTTTACATTGTTACAAAAATATTACATTTCAAATGAATGTTGTTCTTTTAAACTTTCCATTCATCAAAGAATCTGGAAAAAATATCACGATATCCACAAAAATATTACAATAACAATAAGCAATCCTTCTTGAGCACCAAATCAGCATATTAGAATGACTTCTGAATGATCATGTGACTCTGACAACTGGAGTAATGGCTACTTGTAAATTCAGCTTTGCATCACAGGAGTAAATTACATTTAAATATATATATTCAAATAGAAAATAGTTATTTTAAAATGTAATGATATTACATAATATTGTATACTGTTTTGAAATAAATGCAGCCTTGGTGAGCATTAGAGACATAACATAATTTCAAAAACATAAAAAATAAACATATATACACAGTATTATATTTGAATTCTGAGTTATTATAAAATATCAAAAAACCTTATGTGACCCAATGATATGCTGCACTATTTTAGTGCATTTTATTCTGTATATGTGAATGTTGAAAGTGTTAGTAGCACAACTACAGCAGAAAATGCTAAGCTGTCTTTATCTCTACAGACTGATAAAGGGAAAAAGTGCTACAATAAGACAGGAAAACACTATGAACGCACCATCTCGCTCAACATACAAGCTGCGCAAGGCCAAATCTTTGGTAAGCTAATATAATTGTCATGTGACTGTGCTGTTGATTCTCATACAAATCAGCAGCAGCAGCATGCAAAGAATTCTCCAGAGACAAAATAACCATCATGCATACTGATCAGACTACATGTTGGATATCATGGAAATGTGCTGCACCGAGGAAAAAGAGGGCACTGTGTTGCTGGGGGAAGAAAACAGACATTATATTGAACATTTATAATTTTTTTTTTTTTTTGTTAGAAATATAAGAGAAATCAATTTTTTTTGTAAATTTTCCCAGATGTTTTTATCCTTGGATCTCAGTGCAGCTGGAAAGCAAAACCAAAACAGGCCACAATGGGCAGCACAGAACTTAGAAGCACTTCCGGCTAACAAGGACTCCATAAAGAGACTTTCCCAGACCTCCCAATGGAATGCAGGGATACGTCCTGGTCCTGTAAGGCCTCCAGTGCCCAGACTGAGTAAGGAGGGGCTCCGTGCATCACAGAGATCCCATAGAAGCACACCAAGTAAGCCCATATGTACTTTCAATATCAATCTTAAATAGGATATTGTGCTTTTATAATAAACTAACCTGACCCAGAATGTAAAATACTCTCTGTGAATATGTGCCAGAAAATATTTAAGCATTATAATTAATTATTAATAACACGTTACAGTGTAACACAAATTGGTGTAATAAACATTATTCTGTTCCAGCTGTGTCTCTTTTCGAAGGACAGCCATGAACATAACAATCAAATGAAGCTTGGCACATAAGGCCATCTACTGGATAATGTTGTGATAGCTGCATGGACGACTTGAAGTGATTCATACAAAGTTAATTTATTATCATGTCTTTAATTAAAAATTATGTCATAACTTTATGTTGACAGACAAAGCACAATACATCTATTGTTTTTATATGATTATTTTTTTCTTCCTTGAGTCCCTCAAATGTGTTATTGTCCACTAGGTGTCTCTGTCTGTTCAGAATGTGTGAGTGAGCAAATGTTGTTTAAAAATTGTTTATCATCTTGCTTTCTCTGTATTCTCATATATAACCTGTGTATGAGCTTAAACTGATTGCTGACTTTACCAAGGAAAATAAAAACAGAATGAATATGTTAAACAAGTATAGAATATTTAAGTCATATTAAAATATTTGAAACTGATAAAACTGTACTCATATGGCTGCAATTTTTTATATATATTTTAAATGACTTAATGGCAATTTGCATAAAAACTTTCTTTTCAATTCATATCGGCCTACTCTTCTAATTAGATAAAGCCTTACACAATTACACTCTCGTTCATTAACTGACCAGAAATTTTTTTTATTTTTCTACTATTATATCAAAACAGTTTTGTCTGAGTAATCATTCTCTGTTGTGGTTAACAGAAAGTCTTATTTTTTTAAGTATAAAAATTCCAGCTGTGCATAAACGGTATTGAAACAGGACTTTTATTATGAAGACGTACCTTAGAGTTGGCCATTTTGAATCAGAGCGCCTGTCGCTGTGTTCACGCGGCTGGCTCTGTGGCTGTGATATCAGTGCACTCAGTGGACTGACTGCAGCTGAAGGAGGAAAGCGAAGGTGGAGCTGTCCGGGGGTAGAGTTGACAGAAGTGAAATCCCTGGAAAAACTGTATCTGCGGAAATTATTGGTAAGCATAACACGACAATATAACGGTGTCTAGCTTATTTTAAATAGTGGGAAAGGCTTTAACTCGTTCACAAGCTTGTATTTACAATAGTTAGCGCTCGAGCAAAAAGAGTGCGTTACGCTCGTGTTCCAGCTCTCTGTCAAACGTCTCGATGATATTCCCAGAGCCGAAGGACTCCAGTTCACTGTAGAAAAACTAAGTCTTAGCCTTGTTTCAGCAAAACTTTGTTTTACTAATTCAGGTATGTTGTTTCGATTTTACAGAAACAATCATATTTATTATTTAAACTTCAAACAGAACGATTTTTTTATCGAAGAGAGATGCGTTAGTAACGTTAGTGATTTATTCGGTGTCTGTTTCTGCGACAACGGATATTATGAAAATGTAACAAGTTTTAAAGGACGATATAAACGTCACAGATTTGTTATGTATCTATACTAAGTTTGTGTATATTTTCATCTGTTTGGTTCACGAGCTAGCTGGTGTTTTACAGTGAAGCCCACCCGCTGACGGTTAAATTGAGTTGGCAGTCTCGTGCGAGCAACGGTGTTTAACTGCCAACGGTTTATCTGCTTGCTGTTGATTCAGAAGCACGTTTCTATCTGAATTTACACATCAAAGGCTTTTAAATGGAAATTATGGTGTCAAAGTAACGTTAATGTGTAATTCATGTGTGTTTTGTCAAGGATGTAGACTGCTGACACAGTTTAATTCAAGTACAGTTGACTTAAATGATCAGTTACTAATATCATCGTGCAGAAAAGCAATTAACGTTGCTTTAGGTTACTTTGAACTAAGTGAGTCTGCTAAATGGAAGATTATTTGTCTTTAGACGACTGCTCTGTACAGATTTTTTTTGCATAGTTTTAGTTTTCTTCTGTATTTGGACATTTAAATGTCCAAAATGCTAGCGTTCCAGACATCCACTAGTAGGTGTAGGCCTATACAATTGCATTTCTCAGGATAAAGGTTCTTTCAAAGTGCTAAGCTGGCAAAGAGAAGCTCCAGGTTGTTATTGTCAACTTCAGGCCACAACAGCTGTGCCTTTACTGACACTCAGGAGAGTGGGAAACTTAAATCCCACTCATTGGATCCTGTACAGGGACGGATGGAGTGCCAGTTTGGAGGACACCCCCATGGTTTAAAGTGTATCTTTACATTTTTGAGATACTTCTCTTCCAGTTTCTTTAGTGCTTCAGTTTTTGTGCTTCTCTGGACAGCCGGAGGGTTTCTAGATTTATTATTGTTTTCCCAGATCATTTGTGAAATGCTGCCTGCTGCCAGACGGATGGCGACAGCTGCGGTGCTTTGCATGCTGGTTGAGCCTCTGGGTATGGCTTTGCACGATATCTTTTGAAATGACAAGGATCTTATTTCAGGGTAGTTTGACCAGTCTCCCATCCCGACAGAGTTTTCATTGTGGTTAGAAAAGCACAGAAGCACCTGGAGATTGATAATGGTGTAGTTTTTGTGGACAAGTACTTCCTCTTACAGGAATATTACCCTCGCAAGACTGCATGAAATTCCTTTCAGTTTTTCTCTGATTATAGACTGTTGGCCTAAGCCTTTTTGTCCTTAGATTGATCAGTCTGCATCTGAACAGAACAATATTTCAGGCCTAAATTAGCGTGCATTTCACTGCACATGTGCTGCATTTGTTTTCAAGCCAATTTGTGCTGAGTAGCTAATTGATTGGTCTGAGTCATTTTGCTTTTTCAGGCTTTGATAGGCATCTCATGCCATGGCGAGTTTGGTGGCAGAGTATGCGAAAGATCGCGAAAGAGAGTGCAAATGGTTGTAGTGAATGTGCAGCGTTTTGGCAGTGTGTAAATACATTGTGGGTCGTCTAAAAAGCCTCCGCTGCCTCATCCAGCTGGCAACAAGGCTTTTGTAAAATCACTTGTTAATCCACAGAGGTTGTTTGTCTGTTCAATACAGTGCATGTGTAGCAGCAAAACAGGATGCACTTTTAGTTGTTTTAGCTGTCCAGGGTTTTCTGCATTTAATTGGATTAGTCTACTCATGATTTGTCAAGCTTTCAAAGCTGATTACATGATTCAGCAGTATATTGTTATCATTGCAACATGAAAAAATTAGGGATGCACTGTATCGTATTGGTTATTGCAAGAGATTTTGTAATTTAATGCATTGGTTGATAATAGACATTTCCTATTAGCTCATTTTCTCTGTATTTACATTTAGATAATTTATTTTAATTAATGTGATTTCCAGTTCTACACTGGTGTTTAATCCTATTAGTTGCATTACATTTCTTTAGTTTGTATTTAAAAGTTGGCTGAATGACTGTGTGGTTGAGTTATAATAGATATAGTCTTTTCTCATTTTTGGATGAGACCACCTGATTCAGTTTGGTATCATCTGACTTATTGTTTTTGTACAAGTGGATCTGCAGTTCAATTACTGGATTTGCTGGCTTGAAGCAGATGGACTCTTAGACTCATAATATGCTTAGTAACTGAGCTTTAATAAACCCTCTCATATTTCTGTGTGTTCATCAGCAAATTGCTGAGAGATTTAACTAATACAAAAAAAATAAAATAAATAAAATCCAGTGGCCTGATTTGATTTGCATGGTTATTATTCAGTATGCATGATGCATTAATATTGACGAGAAGTAGAAGTAAATTGCTTGCCTGGGTCTTAACTTTGACGCCTTTAAATGTACTATATTGTGCAACACCGGTGTGATGTTTTCTGTTGTTCACTTTCGACAAACTTCCTGCTAGTTTTACACTTTTATTTCCTCCCTGTGTCTGAGAGTCATCTGTGCTGAGGTTAATCACAGGGGAAGTAGCTTATTTGAAATGCAATGATTGCAGAAACCACTGGTAATATTTTTACATAATATATTAAGTAGGATGTTTGTGAAAGCTTGTAGCCGTACTGTTGTGCCTGAGAACAGAAGCATGGCTTTGTTGGCTGCAGGCGATCGTGTAGGTGATAACTCTGTGTCGAGCTGCGTACTGTGAGTTGGAGTGTTGCCAGACCTGACTCCTCAGCTGGCATTTGAACTTGACTGTAACCTTGGCCGTCTGAGTTGTCTGGCTCTTCTCAGTGATACTACTTTTTCATTTAATTGAGCAGCTGCTGGAATTAGATTTATGGTGTTTTTGTCCATGGTAACAGTCTGTGAAAGCACTGTGAATGAAATGTATCATAGCCCAGATATTATTTCTCTCTCTCCCTCTCTCTTTCTGTCTTTAATTTGGACTCACTTGTTGAAATTTATGACCTGGTCCTTGCTTCACTGTTTATTTGTTGCTATCTATTTATCTGGACAGGAAGTTTAGCCAAATACCAAATGCTTTTTTTTCTATGACACCAAGAAACAATGAATTTATTCAAGAAGACTCCATGACCCAGATATTTTTTTTCTAATAAAGTCACTCAGTAATCCAAAATAGATACAAAGTTAATAACAGGTTTAACCCTTTTTTTTTTTTTTTTTTGCAACAAATGCTAGTGCACTTGGGTGAATAATTAGTGTTTTCTTATTTTTAAGCTAGTAGTTTTAAAACATACCATAGAGTCATGACAATTACATATGAGCCCATAATGAGCTCAAAAGGTTTGTGAGTGTGTCACAAATCTACAGCCTTTCTTTGTCATTTTGGCTGCACGATTTGGGAGTAAAATCAGACCGCCTTTTTCCTGATAAAAATTGTAATTTTAATGTGATTTAGTGCTGCAGAGTTTTGTGAAGTTTGTGATTACAACAGTATAACTATAAAATAATATCAGCAATAACAATACTGATGTTTTTTAAAATGTTCGTTCTTATTACTAAGTAAAAATATTACAAATATTACTATTGTTATATTTTACTGTAAAATAAAAAATCAAATGTTTAAGAAAAATATTATAAATAACCATATTTTGCAGCACAACTGTAAAATTACAATACTGATATTTATGACTGTCTTAATATGTTCATTTTCAAACGTTAAACCATTTTATTTTGTTTGACAACAGCTGGTTGTATGTAAGTGCTTTTCATTAACTATGCCCAAATTATTAAAACCCAAACTAAGAGTAGATCCAGAAATGATTTGTGTGGCATTTACTGTGAACTGAGCCCCTCTAACACCGTGTCCTAACTACACGCGACGCAACAAGATTCCAGTGACAAGCAATTTGGGTGTCCACACTAGGGCTGCAACAAACGATTATTTTGATAATCGATTAATTTAACGATTATTAGAACGATTAATCGACTAATCATCGATTATTTCACTGATTAATCAGTAGACGTTCATTGATTATTCAGCTTTTGCAATTAGTTAAAATATTAAGTTATACATATTCTAACAAAGGTCACCAGCTTTAGAAAAGCATATTATGTAATTACAATTATTATACAATTTAATTGGTAACACTTTACAGTAAGGTTCATTAGTTAACATTAGTTAACATGAACTAAGAATGAACAATACTTCTACTGCATTTATTAACCTTAGTTAATGTTAATTTCAGCATTTACTAATGCATTTATAAAAATCACAAGTTGTTTTTTTAACATTGGTAAATGCATTGTGAACTAACATGAACAAACAATGAACAACTGTATTTTTATTAATAACCAACATTAAAAAAGATTAATTCATATGTAATAAATGCATTGTTCATTCATGTTAATTAATACATTAACTAATGTTAACAAATGATACCTTATTGTAAAGTGTTACCTATTCCTTATACAAATAAATGTGTTTGGCACACAAAATGAAATGACAGGCAGAGACACTCTCTCACCATTTAATTAGCTACATAAAAATAACTGAATGACACATATTGCACATTCTGCCTAACATCTCCTTTTGTAAGTCATATAGATAAGAAACAAAATAAAGGTAAGTGATAAGATGCTTTGGATAAACTATTTTATTCACAACATAATGTCGTAAAATACCTTATAGAGTTATGAAACCAAAACAGTCCTTAGCTAGATCAAGCTTTGATCTCTGTAAACCAAACTGTCACTTTAATTAAATTATTTTATTCCCACTAATAAAACTGTTTTATCATTAGCTAGTTCCACACTGGAGAGCTGCTTTATAACAGAAAATCAAGTTGTAATTCTAACTTAAAGCGACACTGATATGGTTTTTCATGTTTAATACCATAAAGCTGCTTGAATTAAGGCTATCTATTGCATAAAGTACTATATAAATAAACATGATGTGACCGGACTTTACTGGAGTACTGAACTGCAGAGCTCATGCAAACATCCACATCGTTGTAATCAGATGCATTTTTAACTGCTACTTTCACACTGCTGTCAGTTTTTCTTGTTTATTTAATTACTGAGAGGAAAGCGCGCAATATATATTTACATATTCATCCAAACGCTGCTCAGGTTCGGATGCATTTTCTCTTCTCTTAGGTACTTTTTGACTGTAATTGGGTATCTGAAAAAATCTTTCATAGATCTTTCATTCTTTCATAGATAACAGAAATAATTCTATTATAGCATTAGAAATAGCCTACTGTTACTAAAGAGATTACGCATATTGGCGGACTAACCAATACAGATAGCTAAAAAATGATTTTAGTAAAACCAATACTGTTAGTTTAGAGCCGGATTGGCACACAGCTTACATTATTTGTTATAAACCTTAAATACATTTGTTTTAATAAATTTGTATACAGGCCTATAGTTTAAATCTCTTCATCAAAAATTAAGATAATAAAAATAATAAAGACAAATAAAAACACAAACAGTGTTAACCAACTTTTTGATCACAGTCACGTTTGCTGTAATTTCTTTATCCTGTAAAAGTTGGCTATGAAGCGTCTGATATTTATATTCAGACAACTATATACACGGTTATCCTTTTACAGTTCCTACTCTGTTGACTTTTAAACCTTAATTTAATGTTCAACAACAGATATTTCAGCACAATGAATGTTTTTGCGCTGAATATTAATCCCTCTCTGACGCACGTTCACGCGCCCGCCGCGCCTACGCTCATTCAGTAAAAATTTAAACTTAACACAGACTGTCAGGACGGAACTTTATGCAAAAATGGAAATGCTCGCGTGAATTTGTGACATTTACAGATAAGGATATGACTGAAAGTGAAAGTGTTTGCACTGAGGACGCACACACATCTGTCAAAGCGCCTGACAAGGCAAGCCATTACGCTAATGCATTAGCTTAAAGTTTAAAATAAAGAAGTCTCATGTTTTGTGCAGCTTGGATCACGTACTTCTCCCGCAGCATCTCATTCTGTTTCCTCCACTATTTTTAGATGCATTTTGGCCACAGAAATGCGTTATTCAGTGCTGTAACGTTAATTTGAAGAAGTTGGACGTGCACTGTGGGCAGACCCGACTAATCGATAATGAGAATCGTTGTCGATGATTTTCATTATTGATAATAATCGATTTTATCGATTAGTTGTTGCAGCCCTACAATCAAATATCACAGCCAATCAGAAGCATGTGTGGGCGGCCTCTCTCTGGAAGCGCACTGCACTTGCAACGAAATGGATACGTTTATAATCAAATTCATAAATATTAAAGCTTTTTAAAATCATTAAATGTACATACTGAGTGACTGATAACATCTCTGTTATGGAATACACTCGTTGGTTCGTAGTGAGTTCAGTTTTAACGGACATTTGCTTTAATTTATTTTCAAGATCTGAGGTAAACAATCTGTTGTTACTTTCAATATCATGGCTATAAGGTCACACAAAATTATATTTAAACTCATATTAGACACGTTTAACTTTGAATAAAGCACATAATCACCTGAGATTATCTACTGTCTTATAGTTTGTATGTTGTTGTTCCAGCCGCGACGTCGTGGAAATAGAAACCGTTTCTAAATTAGAAATTTCGCATGTCGCAGTCGCGGCTAGTTAGGACAAAAACTCAGATCAACATGGAAAAGATAGCTTTTATCGCATGTCACGGCATTGCGTTGCGTGTAGTTAGGACACGGTGTAAGACACTGAAAACACCGCATCATGAGCTGCTTGTGTGTAAAAGAACATAGTGCCACACATTACTCTGAAACACGATTTGCTTATTTCTTTAATTAAATCACATCTTCAGCAATTTGATAATCATACTAAAATTACAGTTCTTGGTTTTATTTTGATTAATCATGCAGTCCTATTTGTAAGACAATCAGTACAGGCTTAAATTATGCTCGAAGGGCAGTGAAGACCCTCTCTCCCCATGTACTCTGCAACATGGATCTTTGTATTTTAGTGCCTTTGAGATGCTGAGATCATAGAACAGAAGTGCTATTCAGACCATAAGCCGGCTGTAAGAAGAATTGTATGCCTCTGAGGCCTACACACTTTATGACAAGCTACGGAGTCTGTCTCTGAATACCAAACCCCCATCAGTTTACGCACTGAGGCTGTTTTGTGTTTTCCACACTCTTTTCCTATGCCCGATAATCCAAAATGCCAAGAACATTGGCTAGATGAAGTTTTCCCTACTTAAGTGAAGAGAAGCCATTATCTGAATGATCTAAATTTCTTCAGACACTATAAACATTCATACTGTTAGGACCAGAGGTTCATCTGTGGTGTTTGAATGGGATGCGTTGTTTTGGAAGTGTTGCTCCACCCTCATGACCCTATTGAGCACAGTGTTACGGCAGAGGAAGCAAGGCAGCCATTGTGGCAGTGTTTATGTCGCCCTGCCTCTTGCCACATTGCCCGCCCACCAATGCCCATGTAGGGGCAAAAATCAACCAGCCTCCTTCAAGCCTCAGTCACATTTCCTGCAGCCCGAGGGAGGCACAGTTCTCTTAACCCAATTTTAGGTTTGCTGTCCTCCACAGTCATAACAGAGAGGTCTTTAAAAATGGATGAAACCATGAGGTCTCGCCCTGTGGTGTCTCTGTTATGTTATATAGGGTGGAGCAACCCTTATGCCTTTTAGTCTTTTATGCTCTTTACAAGTCTCTTGGTCGAAGAAATCAAAGCCTTTTATTATGACACTCTCTTTAGTCTGTTGATGCAGAATATCACATCTGATGGTGTGTGTTCATTAAAGAAGCAGGTTTGAGTGCGGCTCACTGACCTTTCTGCACTAGGCTGACACTAAATATTTTATTGTGCTTTAGACCACCCAGTGTAGTTAGCTTTAGAATCAAGTTGTATCTGCAAACAGAAGTTCTACTACAGTTATGGAGCGGATTTGTTGAAAAGCATCATTTAAAAATGTGATACAATTTGGATAACAGTATGTGAAATTATATGCCGTTTAATTTAGGAGTCGAGGAAGTGTAGGTGTTCTGACAAAAAATATGAGGGTGTAGTGTAATTATCTAAAATAGACATGGCTGGCAAACTTAAAGACACAGTATCCATGACAACGAGTAACCGAAAGCCCTATAAAATCTAAAAAAAAAAAAAAAAAAAATCCCTCAAAATTCTTTTACATTTTAATTTTTTTCTGGATTCTGTTTTAATGGTTTAATTAAATTGTAATAATAAAAAGCAAGTCTAATCAATTGAATTTCTAAAACTTATTTTTTTTTTTTAGAATTTCTACATTACAGTAGGGCCCTGTGAGTTTAATACAAATTGATTATCAAAATGGTGGTAACCAAATGAAGGCATAAAATATTAACAATTTAATGCACCCTTAAAATGTAATCAAATGAAAAGTAATGATTCCTTTTATTTTTTGCCATGCAAATGTTGTACAACATTTGTTAAAATTAAAATATAGAAGAAAAATTGTGTGATATTCCTTAATGAGTAAAGTTTTAATAACTTTTGACAAGTAGTTGTCAAGACCTGAGTTTGTTTGTGTATATAAGATACCGCTCTTTCACACAGAGACATGAAAAACATGCAGACTTCATATTTAAATGGCAGTCTTTTTATACTTTAATATTTACAGACACTAGCTTATTTCTCAATGTTAAGTGTACAGCCCTACTTTTGATTTAAAGAATTATTTACTCATAAGCGTAATCCTTTTTATCTTAGAAATTGTGCAAGCAAGTTGCTAAAGTAATGAATTGAGATGGGGAGTATTTTGCTGATTCACGGTGTAACTGTTACAGTATCTGATATTTTTCTTTGGCTATGTTTAGATGCCCCCTTGTGAGGTCAGTAAGTAAGTATTGTGATATTTCTCCATTATCAATGCTATCTCAGCAACAGCAGAATGGAGAGAAACCACTAGTAATGAGTTACTTGCAGCAAATGGACTTGTTGTGGAGACAGACAGGAAATGGCTGTTTTTACTATGCTGTTATTGGTTGGGCTAGACTTTCTGTGTGGTGTCCTGTATTCTGCACTGCTCCGGTTTTTGTCAAAGACTGCACTCAGCATCAAAGCTCATGAACTCCCCACACAGGTCCTACAGTGAGGTCACTTTCTGCTTTTCTCCATGGATGTTATCACAGAAGAAACTCTTTCTCACCTGGTATTCTGTAGCATTACACGTGTGTGTGTGTGTGTGTGTGTGTGTGAAGCTGACACATTGCTTACAGTAAGTAACACTATTTAGACTCTAGATCAGTTTTATGTCTTAATGTACCACCTCTATCATAAATCAGCATCATGTTGCTGTTTGGTAGCTGTTTCTACTAATAAAATAAAACAGAGAAGCAACTTGTTTTGATTTCCACAAAAAATGGTACAAATGTAAAGTGTTATTTATGGTCTATCTAACGAATGTTGGTGTGTATACATGTAACACCAAACCACTAAACCTTGCATCAGCATTTTGGTTTGTTGAAAGGATTAGCATTATAGTGGTAATTAGGGGTGGGCATGACTGAAAATCACAGCCCAATTCATTTTGTAAAAAAGGTGTCTGTTTTAAGTAGCCATGTAGAAATTCATCTAAATACTTCATAATGAAATGTTTAGTTTAACTTTATCTCGAGATTTCAATATTTTTTATCTTTGTTAAAAACAAAGATATTAAGTACTTGTATATTAAGTAGAGATGTTCCAATACCCTTTTTCCCTTCCTGATACCGATTCCGATAGCTAGGGTTAGGGTATTGGTCTATACCGAGTACTGATCCGATGCCTGGGTGTGTATCTGGTTATACAGCTGTATGTACTACTAGCCCTGTATGAACTGATATATACAAGCGGACAAGCGTTAATGTCGAGCCCTGATCAAACAAAACACACCTACAGAGTGCATGCATACATTACATAAAGTCGTCTAGGTTAGACTAGCGCACATGCGGGTTCGTTCTTTCACTGCATGATTCAGTACTACAATGCATGAAGAATGATCAGAAAATTCAAGATATGGGAGCAGAAAATGTATATATTTATATAATTTCATATAGTTTCACACGAAGTTCGAGCGCCGTTTTTTTTTGTTTTTTTTTTGCTCCAAAAACCATCATGATTACAAATGTGATTTTATGCAACAGTTCAATAAACAAGAAGTTAACATTAAGAGACTTACGTTTTAGACACCATATTGCCTGTTTCTGCTCTGTTTCACCAAACAAAAATCATTCCAAACACAGTCACAGCACTTTTTTGCGTCTCTGAGCAACATGACGGCGTTTCGTGCCTGAATGAATCAACCGTTTAAATGATTCGGTTCAGTCGCAATGACTCACTTATAAACAGTGACTTGATGCCACCTACTGATGCTTTTAATTTCACATTTACAGTATCTTTTCATTTTTTTAAATAATTTCAAATATCAGTATTCAACGTTTTATGAATCAAAACATTATTTATTCATTTGTAACTGCAGTTTAAAGCATTCCATGTCCTTCAGAGCTGCATTAAACAGTGGGTAAATATATCTATTCCACTTCAGATGCAGCTTCTGTGTTTCCTCTGCATTGCAAAGATGAATTTTGTTGATACTGATTTCATTTGTTTGGTAACAGCCCAAATGTCTTCTTATACTAATTGTCTGATTAAATTGAACTAATTAAAAAAATAAAAATTTAAGTTTGAAAATTCATATATATAAAAAAAGTAAATATTAGCATTTTATTTTTAAGTTTAATGTAAAATAATTACATTTGTAATTAACACTCCCTTTTTATTTTAAATATAACAGTGTTATCACACTTTATTTAAAAAGAAAAATATAACTAAATAAACTAAATGTGTTTTGTATAACTACAATAAATAATTATATTTATAACTCAATTAAAAAAAAAAAAAAAAAAAAATCTCTCCGGGCAAGTAA
This sequence comes from Spinibarbus caldwelli, assembly GCA_039654775.1. Classification (NCBI taxonomy): domain Eukaryota; kingdom Metazoa; phylum Chordata; class Actinopteri; order Cypriniformes; family Cyprinidae; genus Spinibarbus; species Spinibarbus caldwelli. Next base: position 24,415,724 of record CM077240.1, read on the forward strand.
CTTTTATACTCGGACAAGTAAATGACAAATTTACACGAGAATGCTTAATGTCAAGCCCTGATATATATATATATATATATTAGTCTGGCGAGTAAGCAAAAAATATAATATATAATGTTTGGAAAATGGCACAGCTTTTTAAATATCTAAAAGTACACTCTTAACATCAGTCAGTCAAGCATTATAAATATATTATGGTAATCAAGTATTATTTAATGATAGAACTTTAGTAATTATAATTAAAACTTGGTAACCATGTATGAATGCATATTAGACATTTTAACTGAACTCAGGACTGGTGGTGGTACTTTTTTGGTCATTCAGTGTTTCTGTAAAAAATGGGGGGAAAAACTATCAATACTGATAAGATAATCATGAATTCTACTAGGAACAATATAAAGTGCACTAGGGCTGCAACAACTAATCGATAAAATCGATTATAATCGATAATGAAAATCATCGACAACGATTCTCATTATCGATTAGTCGGGTCTGCCCACAGTGCACGTCCAACTTCAGTTGGTCGCGTCAAATTACAGCACTGAATAACGCATTTCTGTGTGCAAAATGCATCTAAAAATAGTGGAGGAAACAGAATGAGATGCTGCGGGAGAGTTACGTGATCCAAGCTGCACAAAACATGAGAAATCTTTATTTTAAGCTTTAAGTTAATGCATTAGCATAATGGCTTGCCCTGTCAGGCGCTTTGACAGATGCGTGTGCGTCCTCAGCGCAAACACTTTCAGTTTACGGTCATATCCTTATCTGTAAATGTCACAAATTCACGCGAGCATTTCCATTTTTGCATAAAGTCCCATCCTGACAGTCTGTGTTAAGTTTAAATGACCGAATTACTGAATGAGCGCCGGCGCGGCGGACGCGTGAACGCGCATCAGAGAGGGAGACAATATTCAGCGCAAAAACATTCATTGTGCTGAAATATCTGTTGTTGAACGTTAAATTAAGGTTTACAAGTCAACATGGAGTGTACGTATTCTATGAGAGTAGGAACTGTAAAGGGATAGTTGTCTGAAGATAAATATCAGACGCTTCATAGCCGCTTTTTACAGGATAAAGAAATTACAGTAAACGTGACTGTGATCAAAGAGTTGGTTAACACTGAATTTGTGTTTTTATTCGTCTTTATTATCTTAATTTTTGATGAAGAGATTTAAACTATAGGCCTATATACAGTGCTTAACAAATTTATTAAAACAAATGTATTTAAGGTTTATAACAAATAATGTAAGCTTTATGCCACTGCTGCTCTAAACTAACAGTATTGGTGTTTACTAAAATCATTTTTTTGCTATCTGTATTAGTTAGTCCTCCAATATGCATAAGCTCTTTAGTAACAGTGGGCTATTTCTAATGCTATAATATAATTATTTCTGTTATCTATGAAAGAATGAAAGATCTATGAAAGATTTTTTCAGATTCCCAATTACATTCAAAAAGTAGCTAAGCAATCCCAGCAAGAATGCATGCTGTTATGAAAGGCAGGAGGCTATTTTTTAATGTGAATAAAAATGTAGTTGTTTCAGTTTATTTGCCCAATAAATGACAACAACATTTTTAGATTTAAACAATTCTTTGATAGATTCCTAAAATATTTGTTTTCTCTTTATTATGACAGGTGGTCTAATAAATTAAGCACTGTATGTTATTATAGCATTCAGTTGGCACGTTTGTTTGAAGGACATTGGGCAGAATGTGGAAGTGTTTTTGTCAATAAAATAAACGAAGAAAATTTAGCTGGGTTTTTTATCCGATTAATCGATTAATCGAAAAAATAATCGGCCAACTAATCGATTATCAAAATAATCGTTAGTTGCAGCCCTAAAGTGCACCAAGGATTAACGATTAATCTCGCTCTCTCTCTCTCTCTCTTTGCGTGTGAGGGAAAAAAGCAAAGCGACGGCGAGTCATGCGCTTCACACTAGAGCTTACGGTACATCAAATACAGGTCCGCTGTGCATCCATTCAGATGAACTGAAAAATAGCGCAGATCACTTGATGGAGAGTGAAACTCTGAAGCGCTCAGTCAGAGTGTTCAGCGAGTGAAAATATATATGTGCTAAACTTATACATAGCCTCCAACTCATACATTGGCGAGTAAAATCTGAGCATTTATTAGTCAGTGGCTAATATTAGCCCTGTATCATTTAGTCGCCCAGGGTGAAGATTTAGTTGCATATGAGAGTAATTTACTGGAAATGTGCTAGCACGTTTGTATTTTTTCTTTGCTGCTCTAAAAAGTGGTTGCTAGTGGCAACACAGCACAACTTCCTGTGTTTGCATTCTGAGCAGCAAAGAAGAATTGATTTGCAGCGTTAAGCAAAGCTAGCGGGCATAAGAAAATGGTATCGGATCGGTACATGGGTTCAAGTACTCGCCAATACGATGCCAGAATTTTTTTGTGGTATCGGTGGAATTTCCGATACTAGAATCGGAACAACCCTAATATTAAATAGGGATTTAATGATTCACTCAACTCACGATTCGATTCGATTCACAAATTTTTTAAAAATGAGATTTAAGACAAATTATAAATTAAATGTGTCCTTTATTATTGCTTGGACAAAATGCTGCAAATTTCTTTGAGAAATTGAAATATAACACTATAATAATATACTAATATAGCACTTGCATATTATTGCTCTTTTATTGGTTTTGATTGCTTCTATTGTCCTCATTTGTAAGTCGCTTTGGATAAAAGCATCTGCTAAATAACAATTTAAATATAATGTAAATGTAAATAACAAAACTAAATTGAAATTTTATTATTGAAATTTTTATTGAAATCTCTTCATATAAACAAAATAAGTCTTTGTCTGTGCTCTTTCCATTTAAAATTAGAGGCAACTAGGGCTGGGCAATATATTGAATATTAGCGATAATATCGCAATAATTTTGACGACGATGTAAAATTTGAAAATGTCATGAATATCGAATATTTCAAATTCAAGCATACTTTCCCAAAAGAACACGCAGAACGTCCAATATTACGTCCTCTTACGTATTACCACTCAAGAGAATTAAGGGAAAAGCTTTACAAAAAACCTCTCTGTATTTTCGTCAAAAAAAGGAGACAAAATGTTATTGCGGACTGCTCTACACACCTCTACTACACGAGCTTTCATGAGTGCAGTTGCCAGATATCAAGAGTTCAAATCCCCGAATCAGAGCTTCGCTGTTATAAGTATACATTTTCTGCCCGGTGTTTTGTTTATTTTAAGCAATCTGGCAACTGTGTGCATGCGCTCACTTCTCATTGTGGAAGCGCCCCCGCCGATGATCTGAAAACACCGACAAACAAGCTGGAGTTTAGCGATCAAAATGAAAGTGTCATTCAGCCGGTCTGTGTTCTGTGATGAGATCTCGACAATATTGTTTGCGATTGTGATCGCTGAATAAATGCACTTACTCAACCGCTGTTGTTTGAATAGAGAAACATAGGCTATTGCAATTTGTAATTACTATTTGGAATTTCACTGTTATAATATTTTTCATTTGTTTTACCAGTTTTCATAATATAGACAGAGAGTGCATAAGTCTTTGGTATTAATTTACATATATGTATATAAGCCTATAATGAATCCGTACACTAGATGAGGTAAAATAAACCATGTATGAGTCCACATTCTGTTGATTTGTGCTTATGGTGGTGGAGCATCCATGAGGCACATTTCCCCAAATTTGCAAAATTAGCTAAGAAATACCTATGTGTTCCAGCAACTAGCTCCACATCTGAGAGGGTTTTTAGTGCCAGTGGGAACATAGTTTCATGCCACAGAGCTTCTCTTAAACCAGAGACAGTTGACAGACTTGTGTTCTTAGCTAAAAACTTGTAAAAAAATACCTATCCCTGTTTAATTATTTCTCCCAGTTGCACAGTGTAAACTGCGAATTGCATGTATTAAAAAAAGTTGACAGAATGCACTTTCTGTACTTGTTTTGCATTACTTCAGTTACATATACATGTTAATTGAATAAAAAGCAGTAAGTGATCACCTGGTCTAGATTTTTTTTAAATGCTTAAATTTGCACTAAACATTTTGTATTTACTTTGTAACAATAGCTGTTCTATCTAAATTGTTTTTGTTTTTTTGTTTTTTTAAATGGGGGCAAAAGAAAATCGTTTTTTTTTTTATTATTATTTAATAGCAAACACAAACATATCGAGATATATATCGAATATCGTAAAAATTGACAATATCGAGATATCAAATTTTTTTTATATATCGCCCAGCCCTAGAGGCAACCACTGCATTTTAATCATGATCAAACAAAGATGCTGCATACATGCAACATGAGCAGTTTTTAATCTAAATTATATTGTATCATTTCGAAATTTGAAGCAAAAACAGCATGGTTTGACTTCAGTTTTGTAAATTATACATAAAAAATATTTGCATGAAACAGAAACAGCAGAAGAACTGAATGAGACGCAGATTCACTCTTTGCCAGCAGGTGGCACTTAAAGCGTTTCCTTGGTTTCCGCTGTAAACAAAGCAGCACTGCACTTATGAACTTTAATATGCATTATACAGAGGCAAGATGAAAAGGAAAACATACCATCTAAACTTTTCTAAAGACGGTAAGTTCCCCTGAGACATACATTCATATAAACTCCTACCCCTAATTGAATCGCGATTTGTTTAGCATCTCAACCGATTTGAATCGTCACATATTTGAATCGATTTTCAACCAGCTCGCAGTTAATCATTACATCCCTAATATTAAGTGTTAAAAACAGTTAATATCCAGAAAATTTGTGGGTTAAAACAAAGAGATTAATGAGATATTAAAGAGCCATTAAAAAGCTGCTTGTGAGATTACGGTGCTCTCAAAAGAAACAGGATTACAGGAACTCCCTCAGTCATACTTCAAATCCCACTGAACCGACCCATCATTAAAATCACATTTTTGTAAGATTAGCCATCCTGTCTATTTTTGCTGCTGCTTACAATAAGAAAAACTATCCTGCTGCTCATTTCAAAATGTGATCATTGGCATGTTACAAAATGGGAAAAGACTCGTTACATATTAGTGGATATATCGCAAAGGCCGATATTTGGAATTTTTCAAATATCGGCATCGGCCGATAAGTTTTTCTGTTTGGCTGTTTTTGGCTGTCCAAAAACCCTTATCGGTCGACCACTATTACATATACAACAAGAATTAGACCTAGTTAATATCTGCACTTGCTGTACTGAAGCCATTGTATTCCCCTGAGTTTCCTTCAGCTTTTTTGTCCATCTCCATTTGTTTTCCATGGTGGTGTTGAAGTTTTACACTTCGTTGACTCTTCATGCATCTTAACCTCTGGATGAACTGCGGGGAGTAGCTTTTAAGAGCTTCTTGAATGGCTGATGTGTTGCCTTTATGTCTGGGTTAAAACACTTTGCCATGGCTCTAATGATGTGCAGAATGGATATCTGAAATTGATACCCGAAAGACACCTTTTCATGCTTTTAATAAAGTACTGCATGATGATAATCCTGAGCAGGTTTACATTTGCCTTTTTCCATCTATCTTAAATCAAGTGAACCATATCCCCAAATATATAGAAGTAAATGAATCTTGCCTCATGATTACAAGCAGATCTTTTAGACCCATGGTGATGTCATCATCTAAAAGGCCTGCCATTGCCTAGAGGTGCTACAATTTCATGGTGTAGACATTGTTTTTGGGAAAGATCACCACCTGTTTCACCACAATTGCTTCTGACTGTGCTGCTAAACTGAAGTGGAATGATCAAGTAAGTCAAGAAATCTGTGTTTTAGCCAGCAGCCACAGTTTGTCAACAGTCATGTTATGTTCTTGCACTGGTATGATTGCTGTGACACTGTTAAACTAATCACACTTGTATACTTTTAGTTAGACTGTTATGTGTGCCACCCAAGTGAGAATGGGAACTGGGAGTTGTTTGCTTGAATATTTCATGCTGTCGGTCATTTGGCCTGGGTCGTTTGAAGAGTCCATCTGCCTCTCGCAGTCAGACAGTTTTGTTCTGGAGGTTAGCAGCTGGTCAGAGTCTAATGCTTTTAAAAAATGGGCTCAGCTCCTCCTCAGAGTACTTGATATTGAGTAATTTGGAGTTTGTATCTGAGCTCTTTTAAGACAAAATATGATTAGAACTGAACTGGCTCATTTTAAAGGTCTTTTGAAAATGTGTGCTTTCCTTATCTCTAGCATCTATACTGCTTTTGAAAAGATGAACCAGTGTTATTTAAGATTCTGAAGCTTTGAAACCATAACAACACTGGGATAAACATGATTTGCTTCTTGATATTATTGTCTGGTGTTGAATGAGTCATCACTATTTTTGACCCATTTTTCCTGAAGATTTTAGATATCTGTGTAGCCTATATCTGCTGAATGAGATTATAGTACTACATAGAAAACCTTAAAGCTAATAGCGTAGATGAAAAACCACAAACTGCAGTTTTGATTTCGTATAACTTAGTCTTTAACCTCCTTTTCCTGTGTACATGAGGAAACTTTTGCTTTCTAAAAACTAATGCCAAGCATGTGATGTAATTTTATGATGTACTTATCCAAAAATGTGATCTAGTTTTGATCATCTTAAAACCTTTCATGCTAGGTTCAGCCAAAAATGACGTCACTTCTCTGCAGACTTCGCTCCCTCCTTGATTCTAGGTCAGGACATGGCGTTCATCATCCATACTGCCATTGCCTCAGAGGAAAGCTGTTACTCAAATGTGCTTCGCTGTGCAGTAACCCCTGAGTTATCATAGAGATTGTTGTCATCCTGGCAGATGTATGCATGCATGCATGTGTGTAGCAGCCCAGCTTTTTGGAAAGTATATTTTATCTCCGTTTCTTACTTCAGTTAACACAATCTTTGGATTTTTGCATGTTGCAGAGATTCTCTGAGAACCGGCACTCTGCCTGTTTCATCCTTTCAGTTTAATCTCAAATGATAACTGCTATTCAGCATAGAGCAGCTTGTTTTATTGGGGTCACTGGAAAATTCCACTGCGAGTTCTGAAAAACATGTTTATTCTCTGGGAATTCTCTTTTCCTGATTCCAATACCTGGACCTGCTGAGAGGGAAATACCACAGATAAAATATCCTCATGCTGTTTCGGCCCAGATCATCACACGCTAAAGAAGATCCTACCAAGATACTGTGCACTTCTTGGTGCAGATCTTCAGCTGATTCGAAAGTGCTGTAGAATTTATCTAACATGCTGTTTTTCATTCAGAAATTCCACTGGGTTTGTAGAGTGTGGAGAAGACAGGCGTACATTGATGTCTTCTTTAGTGAGGGAAAGGTGCAGAGACGGAGGAGGGAAGGGAAGACCACTCATCCGGCTCACGCGTCGAGCAGCCATATGCCCATATAAGGGCTTGTGACTCCATGGCAGAGTCCCTGTGGGGTCTGTTCATGCCCTGTCCTCAGGTTTGAGGGGGGGAAGGGGAGTGTGAGCACTATGCACACTGACAGATGGGAGTCGAGCCAGAGGGGAGGCAGTTCTTTATCTCTATCTCTATCTGTTAGAAGGTCTGGCTTTATTAACACTGTTGAGATGCGTGAGGGCAGAAGAGGCCGATGTATTAATTGGGATCGCTGATCTTAATCTTCTGAAGGAAATCTAGAAGGAAACGCCATCTGGTGGGAAGGTGACTGTGAGTATCACTGTGTGCTGAAAAAGGGGGAAAGCTCATTTCAAGCCTCTCTGGGAAAAAAGGTCAACACATGTTGATATCAGCTTGTCTTTTGTCAGCGCAGCTCAATAGAGAGCTGCTTTGTGGATGACTTTATCTTGAAGACAGCTTCCTTTTTCCTTGACAAATGGATTGTTAATTTGGCAGCTTAAGGGTGTTTCACAACTTGTGTGACAAGTTTTTTGCTTTCGTCATGATCATTCTTTGCATGAATGACTGGTGTTTGTTGTTTGAATGTTTTTCCTTTTCCATATGGTTGAAGACGTAAGCACTTGTCTATGATGTGTTAAAAGACTTATTTTAATTAACCAACGAAGGCCATACTACGCAGAAAATTGCTGTAGAAACATTGCTGTCATGTGCATGTGAGCCTCTTTAGAGAAAGTGTCTCTGCTGGTTCTTGCTCTCCAGAGTGTTTTTGGGTTGCCATTAGTTGCATTTAGCTGGAATGTCTCTAGATATTTAATACCCCAGTTAACGTGAAACAGCTGTAAAGTGCATTTTAAATCTGATAATGAGCTATCCACGGTGAAATACATTGAATAGACTGATTACTATGTCATTGTTTATATGTGTATAATCATTAGTAATTACCGTATATGGGGTAAAGTAGTGGCATAAAGACAAATATTATTCAAAACCTATTAGTGACATCCAAAACTGATACAGTCATGCTCTTTATATTGTTGTTATTGGCTTTTTAAAAAAAAACAATTTATTCACAAAATTGGTTACTTAAATAGTTGGTTAATTATAGCCAGTTGTTGTCGTCATATGTATTTGTATTAAAAAATGGCAGGGATAAATAATGTAAGCAAGATTATATATATAAATGCAATCTTGAGTATAAAAGGTAAACAATTAAATTACTTTTTATTATTGTTGTTATTTTAAATAAAATTTTATATCTACTTATAGAATTATACCTGTAAAGTGCACATTAATTTTTTTTTATATATTTTTCAGGCATACAGAAAATAGATGTTTTTGTTTTCTGTTATTCTGTTCACATATTAAACAATAAAATTTTATAATATATTATTTTTTGTAATATATTTGATATATAGTATATTTAAGTGTTGAATGTTATCAGAATAAAAAAGACACTAACCACTTCACAGTATGGATATAATATATGCATGTATTATCCCCTGTATGTATTTACAGTGTATTAAATTTGGCTGTAGAACTGTAGTGTAGTTTTAAAAGCATAACTGTATTTATTCCTGCTGTGCTACATAACGTTGCAAAAGAAGTGGCGTAGCAATACTAGATCCCAGTATAAACACCTACATAATGAGAATGATCGTTGGCGCAGCTCACTTGCAGTGTAACAGTTTGCATTTTGAATTACTGTTCATATTTTATGCCATTCGATTGGTTTGATTTTCTCATTAAACACAACTTGACTGATTTGCTGCTCTGTCTTCTATTTTTCAGAATCAAGAAGAAGTGGATGATCTAAAAGGAAGCATACGTTCTCCTCCAGAAAAGGTAACATTGAGGCATCCTGTTGATTATGGCAATATCAGATTTATAGTTACATCACTCATTTCGATTAGGCTTGTTTGCAGGGTCTGCATAGGTTCAATTAACTCTGCTCCTCTTGCCACAGTATGTAGCATTTCCTTTTTGTGTAAGCAAATGAGCTTAGAAACACAGCCAGACATTATTACAATAAACACAACTGCTGTAAACTCTGAATGAGAGCTGTGGTGTTCAGCCTCCAGAAAGCAGGAAGTGTTGTAGTGTAGGCCGGTGCCTCTCGTAACATGAGGATTTGATAAACACAAACACGGTCACTGTGGGAACCCCATTAGGAAGTGAATAAACCAGTAATTTGTGAAGTTGTAAATATTGCGGCTGTATGCAAGACCTGTGCAAGAACAATCTCTGTTTAAGCCCAGCCGAGATGCAAAAGTTCATTTACTGCTCTGTTTATGAGCTGCTCAGCAGGCAGAGGCTAACAGAGGTCTTTTCAGCCACGGATACAGTGGATTATTGTTTGGCTCGCATGGCCTCTAATTGCAGCATACATGGTTTAATTGCGAAGCACAGAAGCTTTTGATTTGATCTAATTCCAGTAGCCATGGGTGTCTTAACGGTAATGTATGTACGTCCAGTGCAGGGCTGAACTTAAAGGGATAGTTCACCCAAAAATAAACATTCAGTCAGCTTGTTATTCCAAACCTATATTAATTCCTCTGTTTTGCAGAACATAAAACCTTTTGAATTTTTTTTTTGTCCATACAATGTATATCAATAGGCTCCATCATAAAACACATGCAGCTAGTACTAATATCATTATTAAAATTAGTCTGTTTGGTCTTACTCTAGTTTCTTTAAACAGGAAGTTGTTTTGTGTGACACTCCCTCACCAACTTTCCATGTTACTCCGGTTTAAAACATCCACTCGCGCCCCTCATCACACTATACCTTTTTTCATACTAGCTCTCTAAAGCGTGTAAGAGCACTTGTGAAGGGTTTGTCAAGGAACAAGGTTTTCATTACACTGCACAGACACACTCCCAAGGCTCCTCCAGCATTTTTACACCATAAGGTCACCCCATTACCAATGCAGGTCAAGGCCTGTGTGTGCGTGCATGTGTTTTGAGATGCATTTGTAATGGGTTTTTTTAAATGTAGTATGTGGGCAGTGTGCTGGATTTGTGCATGTTGTGCTGTGATGATTCACTCTGTATAATGAATAGAGTTCATAGTGAAGGACACACACATGCACGCTCACACAGACACGGCTTAGAAATGGGCTGAATGTTCTGTGCCCGCTTTGTTTCACAGCCACCAGAGTGACAGTTTCTCATGCTTTTGCAAGTGCATTTTTTCCGATAGTTGGAGCACTTTATGTTTGACAGGAAGCTTGTTTGAATCGCCTGCACTCATGTGTGGCGGTTAACCACATACAGCAGAAACGGTATTGTCTTCACATCCTTTTGCACATAAGAGCATCTGGAGGATCAAACTGACTTGTGGATGTAACCTTGAGGTCAGTTTTTATTCTGTTTGCATTTTTTTTTGGTGACTTATTAAATGTGCTACACACTCAACCACCAATTATATATATTCTAACTGAGATTCATGAAAGTGCCAAAAATTGTTACCACCAATACATCTGCTGTTAGACTAATGCCGGATGATGATGATGCTATTATTATAGTGTGCACTTGCTCCCTCTGCTGGAGCAGTGAAGAGTCACATGCACTACATGTAAATTAAAGTGAAATCAAAATTTGACAATTTTTGTGTGGAATATGCAGTTTATTATTAATAATGTATGCATGCACATGATTATTTTTAACAAAATAAAATAATCTATCCTCTTTAGCCTATCTGCCAATGGGCACATTGACATGCGCACATTTATATACACTGATAACTACCAAAAATCAATTTAATAAAATAACCTGTTTTACCAGTTTACATGCAAATCAGTAACCTGGCAATGCAAGTAAACTGCATTTGCAAGACTTTATTAAAAATCTGTTTATTTCCTGGTGGTGATTACATCCAAATCCATGTATTCTACTCAGAATATTCCATTTGATATGTTATGTTAAGTTAAATAAATGCATACTGGTAAGTAAACCATTAAAAAGAGTATTCCAAAATGTCAAGGGAGATTTGCACAGACTTGTTTTCTTCTCGTATTTGAATTTCCTAAGACTGTACCACTTGTCCTATGGCTGCATGAGATGAGAACATATTTTTTATTCAATTTCTTGGGTCAAGAGAGTCGGAGCTTGCAATATATTTCCTCCTCCCGTACCGTAAAACATTTGCTGTGGTTAGATTAGGTTAGATGTGCTTCCTCTCATGGGGTAATGAACAAAAATCTAGTTGTGTTTATCAGTTTATGCTAAAGCTGTTCATGAACTTACACCGGAAAAGGCATTGTCGGCGTATTAAAAATAATAATGGGTTTAATCGGTTAAGAATGTGCAGTCATAACTTTTAATGATTATTTGGCATAGCCGGTTGGTTAAATAAACATATCAGTAACTATACTCAGTAAAGTGTTTTAAAAAAGCTGTTATAATCTCATTTGAAATATCATATCAGCATATCAGAGCATTTAAACTATTTTATTCTCTGTCTGTGAGTACATATGAGAAGGGCTAAGTGAAACTGACCTACAAAGAAGAAAAACAGTATCTGAAAGTGAAAGTCGTGTCGTGACGTATTGTCAAGTATGGTGACCCATACTCGAAATTGGTGCTCTGCATTTAACCCATCCAAGTGCACACACACAGCAGTGAATAGTGAACAAACACGCACACACACACACCGTGAACACACACCCGGAGCAGTGGGCAGCCATTGCTCCAGCGCCCGGGGAGCAATTGGGGGTTCGGTGCCTTGCTCAAGGGCACCTCAGTCATGGTATCGAAGGCAAAGAGAGTACTGTTCATTCACAATCCCCACCTTCAATTCCTGCCGGTGTGAGAATCGAACCGGCCACCTTCAGGTTACAAGCCCAACTCTCTAACCATTAGGCCACGACTTCCCCATCTCTTATGTGCTATGGGTTTTCCTGTTTTCAGAGTAGTTCAGAGTACCAGCATATTCTTTTTATCTGCTAGTTATGTGCCAATTTAGATTGCTTAGATTCTCTAGAACATCAATGTTAAACAAGTAGTATATTACAGTTCTAATTACAGCTCTCATCATTTTTGCTTTGACTTGTAATGAAGTCACTGTTTATTGGTGATTTTAAGGTTTCTGAGTTTTATTTCATGCAATTGTTTTTTATCGTTATATCTTGATTAGGTTTCGCTGGAATGGGTAATCTTCTAAAAGTCCTTACAAGGGAAATAGAGAACTATCCACATTTTTTCCTGGACTTTGAAAGTAAGTTTTGAGAAGAGGTGGAGTCTGGGGTTGGCGAGACTCTATAACCAGCTGTTTTTTCCCCAGCGTTGGCAGGAGGAGCTGGACTGACAGTCTCAAAGCTCTTATAAGACAGCTTTCCCTCGTTGCTTTCCTGTGGTGAAAGTTTATGCTTCCTGATGTCCAGAGCTGACGCTTTGTCTAAAGTGTGTCCTGCGAATTAACTAGGAAAAAAAAAAGTGCCGATTTCTTCAAGTAAAAAGGAAAAGCAAAAACAGTTCAGATTCAATTTGGAATGATTTCCATGTTCACCATGAGAAGTTGAGGGAATTCTGTCTTTAGGAGCATGAGACTTTGCAGAATCACTCTTTAACACTCAGTGTGACATCCTGTGATTTTATTGTCTTTGACGTTCAACACCTTTCTCTTTTCTGTCTTTCTGCTTTTTTTCCTCTCTTTCTCTTCTTGCTTTTCTTTTTCAGAAACCAAATGGGGAATCTGTTAAAAGTGCTCACTTGCACAGAGCTTGATCAGGGGCCAAACTTTTTCCTTGACTTTGAAAGTGAGCAGAGCTTTTGCCTGGCCTGGTGTCTGTCACTTTTTCCAGCTACTAACATTTTGCAAGTACCATTGTCAGAATTGTCCTTGCAAATCTACTCGTCACAACGCAACAGCAAAACAGAGTTTCACAATGCTTTTGCATATGCAAATTTTATCCTTTTTTATGAGCCATCTTTTAATTCTAAGAACTCAAATTGCAAATACAAAGATATTTAAATCTTTTCTTGGAAATCTAAAAAAAAAAAGAAAAAACTGAATCTGATTTGTTGTTTGCAAATGTGCATGACTTGACAATCAGTATTTGTAACTAACCACATATCTAATACGGCTATGTATGTCTATGTAGCATGATACTTTCCCTGAAAATGATCTCCTTACTCTTTGCAGCTTCTGCTTGTTCTGTGATATTTTTCTAATCTCTGTTTGTCTCATTCTGAAATCTCAGCTCTTTCGATCCTTTACCTCTGTATACTTATTCGGTAAACTTTGAAATCCTGTGTGACCTTACACTCAAAACCTGTTATATTACACTAAACATTGGATTTTGTTTTTCTGTCTAGAAAGAGCTTTACCCAAAAGGTTCAACATTTCCTGAGTATTTGCTTTGCTGCTTTTTTGTTTGCATTTCAGCCATAACACACAACCAATAAACCTTTACTTTTGAAATGAGCATCTCTATGAAATGTTGAAATATCGGGGAACCTCTGGTTTAAAGAAAGAAAATGATTTTTCATATGAAAATATCACCTCATTTATTTGTTTGTTTGTTGTGATTATACATTGCTCCTAAAATATTTTGGTGTTTAAGCTAATTTAATGTATGAATGTCATTACATTACATTAGATAACAAAATATCAAATCAAGTGGCATTTATTTTGAAGAAAAATAACATTAACTCATATTTTAAGCAAAACATTTCACCAGAAGTTCATGTGGTTTTAAAAAAGCAAATTACTCAAAAGCAATAGATGTGCTGATCAAAATTGACGTTTGGCCACTTTCTGGTTTTCAAATTTGGTGGTGGTTGGGTGTTGAACTGGAGACTATCCAAATAAAATAATGACTTCATAAGTGCATTTTACTTCACTACTAAAAATTGTGTTGTCAGAAAAAAGGCTGTAATTTGGAAAAATGGAAATGAAGATCTGAGCTCTATAGCTCTGTTCTCTGGTTTGCAGTTGAAACTTGGTTTGATATTATATCTAATGCTGTGAAATGCATTGCATGTAATAACTAGTGCTTGGTAGTGCGTAATGTAGTTTATTTGTGTCAGATGCACAACCGACAGACTGTGAGAGAGAGGTATGGAACCAGGTGAATGCTGTTCTCCAGGAGTCCGAGAGCATCCTGTCCGGCCTGCAAGCCTACAAGGGGGCGGGCCAGGAAATACGAGATGTACGTCTGATTAATAGTTCCGCTTTGGCTTTGTGGGTCAATCAGTTGCATTTTGTGGATTATATTTCTCAAGCCAGATTAAATCATTTGACATTTTTGACATTTTAGGCAATACAGAATCCTAATGACATGCTCCTTCAGGAGAGGGCGTGGAACTCTGTGTGTCCCCTTGTCATCCGCCTAAAGAAGTTCTATGCTTTTTCATTGAAACTAGGTACACTATTCATATATAATTACCTGTGTCCACACATTTTCTCCTTAATCAGTAAAAATGTAATGTAAGCTCTGCATCTGCATCTGCTTTCTTCTCTTCCATGTAGAGGAAGCACTGCAGAGCCTTTTGGAGTCTCTGACATGTCCACCGTACACTCCCACTCAGCACCTGGAGAGGGAGCAGGCGCTCGCTAAACAGTTTGCTGAAATCCTGCATTTCACTCTCCGCTTTGATGAGCTTAAGGTGCCGGCTGCTTCACTGCTTTTGTCACGCACCAATTTTCATATTAGGGGAAATAAGAGGAAATGTATTGATTGCCACTGTGCTAGCAAATTCCCTTTTAAATTTATTTAACATTTATTTAGATGAGGATTCCAGCTATCCAGAATGACTTCAGCTACTACAGAAGAACAATCAGTCGAAACAGATTAAACAACATGAATGTAAGTGCAGGAACCTGAGATAAAAGAATATTGTACACACTGCTGTTCATTTCTATATATTCATGTGTGTGTCTATGTGTTTTTCTCTATCAAGCTTGATATTGAAAATGAGGTCAATAATGAAATGGCAAATAGAATGTCACTATTCTATGCTGAAGCCACTCCTATGCTGAAGACCCTGAGCACAGCAACGACAAACTTTGTGACAGAGGTACTGCTTGTTTCTACAGTCGTAATTTTAGCACTTTAATTCCCATCAGAAATACTGTAGAACACTAATGGTCAAAAGGTTGGGGACAGTAATTTGTTGTTTTTTTTGGAAAGAATTTAATACTTTTATTCAGCACAGATGCACTAAATTAATGATCAGAAGTGACGAAGACTAGGGGGGAAAAAACAGTTATTTTAAATTGTAGTAATATTTCACAATAATATTGTTTTACTGTATTTTACTGTATCCTTTCAAAAACCTCTTCAAAAATCTTACCAATCCCAAACTTTTGAATGCTAGTGTACGATAATCAATAGGCTACATGCATTGTAATTTTCGAGTGATTTATTCCTTTAATTCTTTCTCTGTAGAATAAGACATTACCTCTTGAGAACACCACAGACTGCCTGAGCACTATGGCAAGTGTATGCAAGGTCATGCTAGAGACACCGTAAGTACTTGAGCTATTTCCTATTGCTGCTTTAATCAATATATCACTTCATATATGCCTTAACAGATGCCTTCAAAACAATCATGGGAAATCTATTCTGAAATGTTGTAGTTTGATTTTAAAATGTTCGAATATTTTAATGGCTAGACATTGCTATTTGGGCATTCCTGTGTACAGTTATAACTTGCTGATAAGATCAATCTGTCCGCTGAAGGAAACCACTAGTGTGAGTCTTTGCATAATAACGGTTTCCTATGGGACATGGGCCTTCCTCATGGGGGCGAAACTAACTGAAATTTCAGAATGGTTTTGACTTTCTGGAGACATTTGTACACTAATTGTTTAACAGTCAAGTATGCTTTCTTTTTTTTTAATCGACTAATCATTGATGACTGTGGAGTACCTGTATTGAAGTGTATCATTGTGGCGTCTTTTTCCCCTGCTAACAGAGAATACACAAGTCGATTCAACAGTGAAGACACACTTCTGTTTTGTATGAGGGTGATGGTGGGGGTTATTATCCTCTACGATCATGTGCATCCAAACGGTGCCTTCAACAAATCCTCAAAAATCGATGTAAGGCTACATTCTCATTTTCTCAATCAACCAAAACTTTTTTGAACGAGTTTAAAATTACTTTTTCCCCATAATGTGATATACACACTTTCTCTAGATGAAAGGATGCATTAAAGTCTTAAAAGATCAGCCCGCAGATAATGTTGAAGGTCTCCTTAATGCCCTCAAGTAAGTTTTCTTTCCTGTTCTTAAAAAAAAAAAAAATGCTACAGCTTGTGTAATGAGTTTCATAAATCATATAATCTTTTTTATTTTCCTCCAAAGGTTCACCACAAAACACCTGAATGATGAGTCCACTCCAAAAAATATCAGAACAATGCTACAGTAATGCTTTTAAGTGAAGCGGGTCAATATTCTGACCTCAAAAGATGTATATGTTTACATTTATTTAAGGACTTGATGTTAATACTTGGGTGTATTTACATAATCATTCCCTCCAAGTTACTGCAATGTAAAGAAAGCAGACCTTTATTCTAAACAAACTGCCTATATTGTCGACAGAAGCACAAATGAATAAAAACCAAGCAGCCTTATGAAAATTCACGAAGAAAAAAAAGAAAAGAATCATATGCAGTTTTGCTTTCAAATGAATAACTATGATCATGTTAACCAAAGGGGCTGATACATTGGTTGTGAATTACGGTGAAATCCTATTGGCTAAAGTGTAGTCAATATTGAATGAGTAAAGCGTGGGATGGTTGTGCTTTTGTATTTTATAATGATGAGATAAGACAGTTTATAAAAAATACCATAATGTGATGTAACCATTTTTTTCTTTTTCTATTTTTTCCCAAATCTGTGGTTTGGCTGACAGTGGTGCGATATCAGCTTTTATTTTTGTTATTATGTGACGTGTTCTTTATGTCTTTGTGCCTCTTTGCTTCTAACACATTCGATACTCATCAATACAGCTTTAAATTCTGAAATAAAATTCACATTTTGATTATATTTTTGATTTATATTTGTGATTAATCTGCTCCAAGATAGGGGAAAAAAAAAAATTGTCACTAATTTGAAGTCCTGCAGTAATATTTCAGGTAACAACGTGTGGGTTCATACAACTTTAATGTCCTTTAACTAAAATACATTAAAGAGTTATTTTAAATTAAAATAAATTATTTTCAAAAGAATGCTGTTGTTTTGAACATTCTGTTTATCAGAGAATGCAGAAAAATATATCACAATTTCCAAAAAAAAAAAAAATTAAAAATTAAGCTGCACAATTGTTTTCAACAATGATAATAAGAAATGTTTCTTGAGCAGCAAATCAGCATATTAAAATGATTTCTGAAGGATCATGTGGCACTGAAGACTGAAGTAATGGCTGCTGAAAATTCAGCTTTACTATCACAGGAATCAATTGCATTTCAAAATAAAGTAAAATAGAGAACTTATTTTAAATTGTAATATTTCGCAATATTGCTGATTTAACTATTTTTGATCAAACAATTGCAGCCTTGGTGAGCAAAAGAAACTTCTTATAAGAGACTTTTAAAAATCTTACCAATCTTGCAGCTTTCTAAATGGTAGTGTACTCGACTAGAGAACCAAAAACGCTGTGAGGACTCGTTTAAAATAGTAATTCATGAGCTGTTAAACTAACTGCAATTCACATCCATAATGTTACAACACCGGATGGCAGTGTTTCACTGCTCTCACTTTAAAGCAATTTTTTTAGCCCAGATGGAGTAAGCAAGCATAACATTTTTTTTTTTTATTCACTTTTATAATAGCAACCACTTTAATATTAATTACCCATCCCAGTATACACAATTCAGCCTACATGATATCTGTATGCTTCACGTTCTTATGAAACTCATAAATGTGGGCTCTGAATGAGTGTTCATGTATTGGATGGCTAGCCAGTTAAAGTGCTAATGTGTTTTTCTAACAGCTCAGAGACACTAGAGGGTGAACTGAGAGCCATGAAAACAGGCCCTCCTCTATGCAGCTCTACAGCAAATGGGATTAGAAAATCCCATCTTTCTTAGTGGTCTCCCACTCTTGTCTTTAGATCAGGTCTGAAAACCTTCCTTCCGTCTCTGTAACCATTAGAAGTAATCAGTTTTATAATAGTCTCTCAAATACAGTGCAGGCTGTGGTGAAGAGGCGTTAACAATCCTGTCATGAGGGTGTGTAACGTTTGTCCAGTGGCACGTGTTTCTTGAATATTTATTGCGAGGTGTACAATCTTTCTCTGAATACGAGCCTCGAGATATGAATAAAATTAAAGTGAAATGTGCCTTACCAAATATCAGTGGGGTACATATTAGTGCCTCAAAGAAACGCAAGCAATTCTTACATATGGCCCAGGCCACAGGTTTAAAGTATTTCAGGGTTATTGTTGGCAATACAATTTCCAGAATTGTGACAAAAGTCAGAATTGTGAAGTTTAAATTTGCAGTTGGGTGGAAAAAAAATGAATTATGAAATAAAGTTTCATTTGCCTTTTTAACTTATGTGGTGGATACAAAAAAAAAAAAAAAAAAAGAAGTTTATAACTTGAAATATTCTGTATATATATTAAAAAGTCACAATTACCTATTTTTTATTCTGTGGCAGAAACTGGATTCAATACCTTTGTGTTGCTCCAAAACTATATGATTGTCTTATGTGGAGCACGAAATAGAGATTTTGCATGTTTGAAAAATGTAGAAAACATCCATTGTATGTATTGTGCATACAAAGGAAGTCATTGGGAACTGAAAATGTGTGATTATGTCTTTAAAATATCTTTTGTGTTAGACAAAATAAATTCATACAGGTTTTGAATGACATGAAGGTAAGAGAAAGATAACAATTTTCATTTTGAGGTGTACTATCCCTTTAAGTTGCTGCATAATAAAAGTGTACACCATTTCATCTTTTTGCAGACTTTAAAGCAACTGTATTTAAGTTTTTAACCTTGAAATCCGTTTCAAAATCATTCTGATGGTACATTAACTAATAATGAGGCGAGTGGGTTCTGTTTCTTTTCCACACTCCCCATCAAACATCTGTTCTGAAAGCATGTAATGGTGAGTGGGTATGAAATTCTGTGGAAAAAGGACATGCACAAAGTCATGTTCGACAACTGTGATATATTTACGACAGTGAATTCCACTCGCCAAACTGTAGGGTGCTCCAAAATCACAAAAACTACATACAAACATACAAAAACTACATTCCACATTTTTCAAACTCATGAAAATATTCATTTTCTGAAAATTTAGAGTGTGTCACTTGAAAAACGGCAATCGTTAGATTTACTGAAATACATGTTCTGCTCAGTTTTGACACCAAATGAATTGTGCAAGCACACGGTTGACTGTGTGGCTTTAGCCGAGATTGGCAGGCATTTATGCGCCATGCTGTTATTGTTTATGGCCCAGCACTCTTGATGGAGTGGCCACTGGCTTCATATTGTTATGCAATCAGGAGAGGTTTCTCAGTATGGAAGAGGAAAATCCTTTCAGGTGCCAGAGCCTGATGGCGGCGCTGCAAAGTCATGCTGCCTCTGAACAGAAACTTGGCATCACCGACAGGATCTAAACCCATGAGACTCAGTGTGCAAGCTACATTGCACCACTCAAGAAATCTGAGCTCTGCTTTCCTCTATTAAATCATTGCTTATTAAAGAAGGATGTTTTGGCTCAAAGTGCCTAAGTTATTATAAAATCATCTGATATTTTGTGATTCTGTAATGGAATCTCTTAATTACGTCCTAACGGATGTAGCTTTCAGTGCGCTTGAAGTGAATCATTCTTAACTCATTATGAACATTTAAATGTCAGATTTTTAATGTCAAGACATTAAAAATATTACAGTAAAATATCCTTAGCTATTTTTGAAGGCTTTCCAGTTGAGCAATTAGAACAAAGATATAGAAATAAACTGATTTGCATACCTTTCCACTGTACAAAGGGTCTTTGTGATCTTTTTGATTAAAATGTTCTTCACACTAAGAAAAAAACCTTTGAACAGTTCACTAAAATGATTCTTTTGATCAATTTAAATGATTCTTTTATGGCGTCATTGCAGAAACCCCTTTTTGGAACCTCTTCTACAAGTATATAATGCCCTTTATATGCAGAAACCCGACTGCCATTCACATAAAACAAGACCGCGCTTCTCTGTGTGTGTTTGAGAGGAAATCAAATGCAGTGTTTTGCCTGTAGGGAGTTAACCGATGCGAAAGCAGTTGGGCGTGACAGTGCAGAATTTGGAAAAGAAAAGGTATTTGAGTGTTTTGAATACAATATTTAAGTATTCACAGCACATGCTTGACCACTGGGGATATGGATTACGTGAACAACTTGAATAGCTGATCAAATGTTTTCTCCATGGATGGGAGAGCACATTGATGAGAGCTTTGGTCTTTGGGCATAAGCCGCAGTTTCAATCCATCTGTTCCTGCCCACAAATAAACTCCTATAATCCAGTTCATGCAAAGTAGCTCCTATTGTGTTCTTTATGCAGTCTATAATTTAAATAAGTGCCTTTATGTGTATAGTTGAATTTTATATATATATATTACAAGCATCAGCACTGCAGTAAGATCAGAACTGCATGCTGTATTTCAGCAGGCTTGTCTTGGAGTTGTAGTCAGTGTCTCATTCTGTTTTATTTCTTCACTAGTGGTTTGTTTATTTTTGAAGAGTTTATAGAAGAGCTTAAAGCAAAAGTTAAAGCTCTTTGTGCCGTGAAACCTCAAGATCCATCAGGTTCAGTCAAACTTGGAAGAACTTGCTCACAAACTCTCTCCTTCTCCTGAATAATAGATTTCTTTTCTGAAATATACATGAAAGCGTTCATTGTGCGCTCTATCTGAAGTGTGGCGTATTACGTAAGCCGTGGCTTGATGAATGATACATACCCAATTCCATTTTGAATTATGTTGCATAACTGGCAAGATGCATACGGAGACCTTGGGGCCTCCTTCTTTTCCTGTGATTAAAACAAACAGCTTTTTTCGTTCTGCTACCACATATTCCTGCGTTTTTTTTCATACCACAGCTGCCAACCGTCATGTAATGCCGGATAATTGGTGTTATTGCTCCCTGCGTGGTTGGCAAAGTAAGGCCATGCTGATTTGTCTTTGTTTTCTAAAGAAGAAACAGCCATGTAATCACTCAATTAGATGGTGCATGGTGTTTGTTTAAAAATACTATTTGAGAGAAAGGACCATGTTGCATCCGTCTAAATTACACTGAGCAGAATGACTTATTTTAATTGCATGGAAATGGCGTTTTGCTGTAGGTGTGTATAAATTGTATCAGGTTTAATTATTTTGATTCCAGATGATGTTTGTTTTGTGAAATTAGTCAAATGTGCTTAAACAGGTCATGCGAATGCTTGGCATGTGTCTGTAGCCAATTACTGTTTCACGACTCAAAAGAGAATAACAGCGTTTGTGTGGCAAATGCATCAAGCTTGATGATATGACACTCATTACACTGTGTTCTGGAATGCTAGATTCTGATTGGTCAATTGCGGCATTCAGCAGTCTGGTATTTCCTAATAATCACTGTTGTCTATGGCAACGCAGTATATCAGGCTGCTCAGGTAATGCTGACCACACATTATAGCTGTGTCCCAAATGACACACTTATACACTATGTACTTATGCACTATGTACTCAACCATGTAGTGTTTGAATTATATAAGGTTATTCTGTCATTCATAATCGGAGTCTGGTAGCCTCTACCCTATCGCTACGTAATTAAAGCTGTGACAGTTGAGTGCATGAAGTGTCCAACTTTTTTGGGTTTTTCTTGGTTATTTACGTGCATCATCCGGGTATTTAAAGTGCACTTTTTCTTTTTTGGAATTTTGAGTGTGAACACACTACTCTACTACACTACACTACTCGCAGTATTCATACTGCAAAACGTCATAGAATAATGCATAAGTATGCGATTTGGGACGCACCTTATGATTTTTAGGGGTTGCGTTTTGGGGGGCTGAAAACGCAAAATTTGAAAATGAGTTTCAAAGTGCAAGTCTTGAAAATAATACTATTATTATCTCAGTGTAAACTACAAAAACGTCAATTTGTGAAAACGGTGATGTCTTGCGCATACGTATTATATGTTCGTATTATTATATCCCAGCAGGCACAAAACAGGCACACAACGTCATAAGACGTTGATATTTGGTTAAATTTTGGTTGCGATGTCGGGAGACCAAAATTCTACGTAAATTCAACGTCTAATGTCAATGTTAAATTGATGTCCAATACCGACGTCAGCTTACTTTGAGATTTTGTTGTTTTTAGGTTGTGCAACCAAAATCCAACGTTAAGTCAATGTCAAATTGACGTCAAATATTGACGATTTTCATTTTCAACCAAAATGCAACGTCTGTCCGACGTCATGTCCAACGTCAACCTGATGTTACATAGATGTCTGGTGCCTGCTGGGATGTATTGTATGTGCACAAGCGCGTAGTGTTTCTTTACAAAGTGACCGGCAATTACTGGCCTGGCATGTATAATACAGCGTTTTTAGTCATTTTTATGGATCTGTGTGATCAGGGATCGTTTTGACAATGTTGACATCTTCGTACGAAACTTTTCAAAAATGCTAAGGAAAACTTTTTTGTTTTACGTTTTTGTCATGTGAATGAACCTTCAGCCATCAGTTTGTCTTACTTCCAAAATTTCACTTTTAATTCAATGTGTTACTTGATGTTTCTTTGTAATTAATTGTGATATTTACTAGCAATTTCTAAGTTAATTTTTTTTCTACGCCTTTTTTTCACTTATATCTGAGAGTACTTTTACACGACACAGTTCTAAAAACAGAAAAGTTTATCCTTTGCGTTTTTGAAAAGTTTCGTGTGCAGACGAAAATGTTGTCAAAATATTCACATGGATCTGCAAAAAAGACTAAAAATGCTGTACTATGCTTTCCTGGCCAGTAGTTGGTGATGGCATGCATACTACACTACGCGCCTGCATGCATTTCTTAGACTGAACGTGTAATATGTATGCAAATAACATAACCATTTTCACAAACTGACTTTTTTGTGGCTAAATAGCTGTGAATGAACAGCAAAAACTCATAGTAATTGTCTATTTTAAGTTAAAAATGGTGTCATGTAAACACCCCCTAAACTGTCTTTATTTTTACTTCTCTTGTATCACAGCATTCGCTATGGTTTTTCATACAAACTCAGGTAGCGCCATTTTGCAACAAAGTTGCTGGTTGCAGTGAAAATGACCTCATAGCAGGTCTTCAGTTTTAATATACAGTAATATTACAACGGTATTTGTATTGTTGCAATAGGCTGTTTGTTTTGTACATTTTATTACTGTCTTTTTCTTAGCAGAATTAAGCTTTAAGATAATTATATTTTTTAAAATGTGATTATAAAATAAACTCAAATCTAAATTTCATGTCCATGCATATATGCAGTGTGATATAAGAGATAATGTACAGTCATCTGGTCAGTATCGCTAATTAATACATAATCCACTTAAACCTTTCTCATTTGGAAAGGTGTGAAAAGCACTGCAAGAGAGCATTCATATTCCACATGCATAACTATATGTATTAATCATGAATGAGTAATCAAGACATTCTCATTTACATTTCAGCTCTGTCAGTGAACTGTGCGAAAGGACGGATTATAACGGTAGGCACCTGCGAAAATGTGTGGGAGCATTTTATTGACGTATAACTTCAACCGCCTCCATGATCGCCATCTGATTCAAGGTCAGTTTCTAGCTGCAATTGTCAGTCACTTCTAAGACACAAACCAGATTTGTTTTTTTCTCTCGCAATGGCTTCGGTCCCATCGTGTCTGTTTCCTGAAGGGAATGACGCATCATTTTTCAAATGCATAGGGAATTTGTCACATTTGTCACGTTGAATTGATTCATTTTGCAAGCATAATAGCTGTATTATGCCCATTATAGCATAACGAGGCATGATAAATTATTTGTTGTTATCCACATCTTAGCAGTACAATCAGACAGAATGGATTTATCAGTAAACTGTGGTCTCTGCTGGGTGTGTAAGTCCCTGCAGCGTGATCCTGGCCTGCACCGTGCAGCTGACTGCAGTGGGAAGGGATGGGCCTCCCAGGCGTATCCCAGAGTTCTCTGTGATTGGTATGCAGCACCAGATGTTCGTGTTCTGCAGTGTGAGTTTCTGAATGCTGGTGTGTGTCAGGGAGACGTACTGCAATAGGGCGGAAGGAGAGGTGTGTGTGTATGTGTGTAGCTGGTGAGGGGAATACCATGAAAAATGCGCGCGCACACACACACACACACACACAAAGCTCTGTGCCAGAAATCCCTGTCTGAAATGATCCAAGTCATCTGTTTGTCTTACCATGAGAGTACACTGAAAATCAGAGAGACGCATTGAAAGGCCAGTGTATATTTGCATGAGGGCTGGTCTTGTTTGTTTCCTGCAGTATGTGCCAAAATCCTTATCTATATAATAACACAAATAAATTGTCATATTGCTGTCTTTTCAAATAATCGTCAGTCAAACATTAAGATACCTTGATATGAATTTACATTACATTTTTACCTCCAAAATTTTTAAAAGTTTGCAACAAATAAAGGTAATATAGAATAAAATAAGTTAGATACAAAATTTGTCAGGTTAATTCATATATTTAGAAAAATTATGCTAAATCATAATTATGACATAAAAATTAATAAGTATGACATACTAAGTCAAAAATACGACAAAAGTCATTATTACGACAAAAAAGTAAATTGACATACTAAGTCATAATTATGACGTTAAAAGGTCAGTTATGACAAAGTGTCAAAAATAACGATGTCATAATTCTGAGATAAAAATATCAAAAATCTGAGAGAAAGAAAAAGTAGAATTTTTGTCATCATTTTGACTTTGTCATAATTATGGCTTTTTATCTCATAGTTTTGGCTTTTTTAAATGACTTTCTATGTTTTTTATGACATAATTCTGATTCACCAAAAGCATGATTTTTCTTATGTGGTGGAAATGGTCTTCCAGCAGCTTCCACTGTGCACCGCTTACATACTCTGGTCTGAAATGTTGTGAACACAGATTAAAAAAAAAAAAAGGAGTGATATAAACCGGTAAAGGAGTCATTACTGTTGGTCTACATATTAGCATTCTTAGAATGATGCTTGGCCAATCTGATTTAAGGACTCATTTTTAACAATGGCTCATTTTTAACAGTCTGATACTATTAGGAAAACACTATTCTTGTTAAAAACAAACCTGTTGGAGAGACTTTGTACTGTTAGGTTCTGATTGGGTAGTTGATGAGTAAACCCCCCCGGGTGCCGGTCAGAGCACCAATAATGAGGAGACAGGTGATCAGCTTTAGATGGTGTATTGGCAGAGAAAGGTAGGGCCACAGATGTACAATAAAAGGTGAAGATAGTCTGTAAAAATAAGTACAATAAAGAAAATGAATAAACTAAGTTATATAAACAACAGTAAACTTTCACTGTTATATAATGAAGCCAAAGTATCCCAATTTACATCAGGGATATTTCTCTATGAAACAAAGTTAAATGAAGGGAAAGAAGGTCTTCACAAAGAACTACAAGCCATGAGTGAGAATTTGTCACTATGAACATACAGCTCTCATATATGAGTAGAATCGTGGTGCATATGAGCAGCATTTGCATAAACAATGCTCATCACTCATTCGGTAATTTAACAGCTCAATAGAACAGCATCGCGTCATTCAAACTTCTTTAAGAAACACTATAATACATAACACTGATTTACATCTAGATAATGAATGAATAATCACAAGTTAAGTAACATTACCAGGCTGAATAATACAGAACGATCGTTACAGGACATGTCTGGGCAGGTTCGTCTGATACCGACGAATATAACATTGTTCCGATCACTGTTAACACAAATATAAATAAAACCGGCTTACTTTGCGGTCAGTGACTAACACCTTGATGTTAAATCTGCAGCAATCACCACGAACCAAGTAGAATAATCATCCTTTCAGCCAGTGGCTTGAACAGATCACACGAACACAGCAAACAACAGCCGCTCAAGGAACTACGCTGCCCCCTCCCGTAATACTACTAAGACTACAGTTTCAAATTAAAAGTCCCTCTTGCAGGAGCCTTTAATACAGCCGCCCCCAAAGATGCAGAGCATCTTTGCTTCCAGAAAGGTGACTTAACTAGTCAATGTGAGGGGCCTTCAGTCTATCCTTTGGTAAGGCTGGCAGGATTACCAGGCGGGCTACTGGTCTGGTATAAACGTGACCCTTTATCTGTACATCAGCAGACCTGATATGACCATCTGAACTTGGGTAGGTCTTGATCACTCGCCCTACAGGCCATAAACTTCGCGGTAGTTGGGGGTCTACAATCATAACAACTGTCTGCTCCTTCAGGTTGGGAGGAGAGGCTTGCCATTTCTGCCGGGTTTGGAGGCTAGGGAGGTAGTCCCGTATGAATCTGGACCAGAATTGGTCTGCCAGAATCTGGGAGTGTCTCCAGTGCCGGCGACTCAACATCTCAGATTCCGGGTATACGACTTGAGGCAGAGATCCATCGGGCCGCCCCATGAGGAGACTGTTTGGGGTCACCGGGTCAGCGTCTGCCACATCTGACGATACATACCCCAAGGGTTTTGAGTTCAGAATGGCCTCTACTTCCAGCAAGACTGTCATTAAGACTTCCTCTGAAACTGACTGTGCACCCAAAACGGTGTACAAGGCCGATTTAACTGACCTTACTTCCCTCTCCCAAACTCCACCAAAATGAGGGGCTGATGGAGGATTAAAGTGGAAGTGGATCCTTTGGCGGGCAAGCTGACACTGTATATCAGGAACCAATGCGGCATATGCTTCCTGTAACTCCCTTTGACCCCCACGAAAGTTTGTACCTTGATCTGACCATAATTCCGCTGGTGTTCCTCTTCTCGCAATAAACCTTCTAAGGGCCATGAGAAATGAGTCGGTACTCATGCTAGGGAGTAGGTCTAAATGGACGGCTCTCGTGGTCAGACATTTGAAGAGAATACCCCAACGCTTCTCGGTGCGTCTCCCAATTTTAACTAGCAGGGGTCCAAAGCAGTCCACTCCACAAGAATGGAAGGCAGGTTTATTGAGCTGAAGGCGTGCAGCGGGTAAATCCGACATTTTAGGGATTGTCGGTTGAGCCCTCCAACGCTGACATTCTGGGCAGTCGCGTTGAAACCGGCGGACAGCTTCGCGGCCTCGGAGAATCCAATAGTATCTCCGTATTTCCCCGAACAACCGTTCCGATCCAGGATGATGTAACTGGTTATCATAATGGTGAATGATCAAACGAGTGACGGGGTGGCGAGGATCTAGCACCAGAGGATGTAAAATGGAGTCCTCGATGCCTGCAGTTCTCCGTAAACGACCTCCCACCCTTATCAGACCACTGGACGGATCCATTTCAGGAGCTAAGGTAACTAGCCGACTCCCGGACCTAATTTGCTTTCCAGTCCCTAACAGTTTATAATCCTCAGGGAAGGAGTCCTGCTGCACCTGTTTGAGGATATGGACTTCAGCCTGGCGGTAATCCTCAGCCTCCGGAGAAGTCCCTGGAACCAGGTTGTTCCGAAGTTCTTGGGCGGTTACATCCAACAGTTCTTGCCAGGTGTTGTAGTTCCATCCATCAATCTTTTCAGACGAGGGAGGAAAGGTACTGATCCCACAGAAGGTAGATTTCCGTAGTTCAGCATGGTCTTCCCTGGTTTCATTCTTAGGAATTACTGGCCATTCTTTGGGATCTTGGAGGAGGAAAGAGGGTCCTTGGGACCATCGGTTCGGTGCCGCCAGGTATTGGAGAGGTTTTCCTTTTGTGAGGTCATCAGCAGGGTTGTCCGCAGAGCCTACATAACGCCACAAGCACTTGTCCGTCAGCTCCTGGATCTCAGCGATTCTGTTCCCCACGAAGACTCTGAAGCGACAGGACTCAGAATTCAACCACTGGAGGGCCGTGGTAGAGTCTGTCCACAGGGATATTGACCGGACATGTAGTGTTAACTCGTTCTCAAGTAACTTAGCCAACTGTGCCGCGACAAGACTTCCACAGAGTTCCAGTCTTGGAATCGAGTGAGCTCGTTTAGGAGTGACACGGGAGCGTGCTATGATGAAGGACAGGTAAGTCTGACCGCCCTGATCAGTAGTCCGGAGGTAAGCCACCGCTCCATATGCCTGCTCAGAGGCATCCGAGAAGATATGTACCTCATGGGTAACACCATCTATCCCAACCTCAGTAGGGACATAAGGCCGAGGAAAGGAGATACAAGGAAGGTATCGGAGTTCCTCCTCCCATGCACTCCAGGACTGGAGGAGCTCAGGTGGCAGGTTGGGGTCATCCCACCCTCTCTCCTTGTTCCATAATTGCTTAATGATGACTTTCGCCCGAGTTGTATAAGGTAAAAGCCATCCCAGGGGGTCGTACTGGGTAGCTAGGACCTTATAGATGTTCCTCAAAGTTGGAGTCTTGTAAATCACAGGTCGGTGTTTGTAGGACAAAATGTCTCTCTGCCAGTTCCAGCTCAGACCTAGCGTCGATTCAGGGACGTCTGATATTTCCTGTGTCAACCATAGCTCCACACTCGCAGCTCGAGCATCGGATGGTAGATGATTTAGCACAGTAGGATCATTGCAGGCCCACTGGCGAATATCGAATCCAGCTCCAGAAAGGATATTCCGTAGTTTATCAATCAAGTTCCGAGCCTCTTCTGCAGTAGGCAGACTCTGCAGGCAATTATCGACATAGAAACACCTCTCCACTGAAAACCGAATTGCCTCATCAGTCAGGGGGTGTTGCCGGACGTGGCGTTGCAGTGCATAGGTGGCACAACACGGACTGGAGGTCGTGCCGAAGGGCAGGACCTGCCATTCAAGAATCTTGGGTGCCTCATCCATTTTCAGGTTCCGCCAAAGGAAACGGAGTAAGGGACGGTCCTCAGGTATAAGGCGAACCTGATGAAACATCGCCTTAATATCCCCGCTCACAGCCACAGGATGTTCTCTGAAACGGATAAGGACGCCCAACAGTGAGGCTCCGAGGGTGGGTCCTGGCAACAGATACTGATTGAGGCTTTGTCCTTGGTATTGATAGGAGCAGTTAAAGACAAGGCGGAACTTCCCATTGTGACTAACGATGTGGTGGGGGATGTACCAACATTCAGGTAAGTCAGGTATAAGATCTGTCACCTCCCGAACAGCTCCTGTCTCAATGAGTTTCCTCATCTCCTCTTCATAGACCTCAGCTTTTACAGGGTCTTTCAGCAGACGTCTCTCAACACTACGAAGGGTAGGTAGGACTGAGTCTTTAGGTGCATTCAACAAAGGCATGTCCTTTCGCCGCAGCAGGGGTGTAGCTAACCGATGGATTCCCTCAATTCCCAGGATGAGAGTCTTACGGTCAAGTAGCTGAAGCGCCTCCTGATCCTGCTTGGACCGGGTTACCTCTTTGCCCTCCCTCTGTGGAACTGTATCCAACTGCCACAGTCGTTGAACGTTCTGAAGTAGCTCGTCGTGAATTGGAGCCATGGAGGTTAGCAGGCATTGCCGTGTGGTAGGAGGACACCCTATGGAAGGGACAGGACCCTGGAGTGTCCATCCTAGGCGTGTGTGAACGGCAACTGGTGCGCCCCGGCCGCCCCATCGAACAGGCTCGGTTGGGGTTATGAGATGGGGCTGATCAGAGCCGATGAGAAGTAAAGGTTGGACATCCGTAAGTGTACGGATCGGGAGACCTTGCAGATGTCGGTACTTCTGTTTTAGCTGTTCTACAGGGTAAGACTGGCGAGACAGGTTAAGACGATTGGCAGTGAAGGCATGATTGATCTTATAACTGATCTGAGGTTTACAAGGTGGAGAGACATGAAAGGAAATAGAGCAACCCTGAATGATCTGAATATCATCTCTCACTGTCCGCAACGGAAGGTCTTCTGGGACACCCTGAATGCCTAAGGCCTTAACTGCTGGGGAGAGCAGAATGGTCCTCTCCGACCCATCGTCAAGAAGAGCGAAGGTGTCCAAGGTTCGATCTTCATAATGCAGATTCACTGGAACCACTTTCAGCATAACCCGCCCTTTGACAGAGGGTTTATCCAAGAGGAACCTATCTGGGGAGGAATTGGTCAGGCAGCTCTTCTCCATTTTGGTTGAATCCTCCTTCTGGGATGGACTGACATTCACTTCATGAAGAGGGCGGAGATGGATGCCTTGGCAGATGTTGCAGGGCTTTTTAAGGTCACATTGAGCAGCATGGTGTTCCCTAGCACAGCGCCAACAACGGTTGTTATGGCGAATCCATCTCCTGACCTGATCGTTGGTAAGCTTAACAAAGGATGCACACTGGCTCAGGTAATGCTCAGTCTTATCACAGAAAGGACAATACCGTTTCACCTTGGCAGGTTTGATTTGTGAAACAGGACATTTCCGAGGAGCCGAAGTCTCGACCGGGGATTCTCCAACCCCATGCAGGATGGTCACAGTCCTCTTCCCCGAATCTGACTTGGCATGTGAGCCCTTAGGCATTGGCTCGGTATCGTAACTGTGGCACCAAGTTTCATAACGGAGCCAGTTTGAAAGGTCAACCAGATTAGGGTTTGTGCCAGGTTGGCGGAACATATGGCGACGAAACTCAGCTCGCTGCTCAGGGGGGAGCTTACTCAGGAGGCGCGCAACGTGGGATCCACAACTCAGCTCCAGCTCACCGTCACGTCCCAGGGTTTTCAATAGGCCCACTAGTGACTGCACCTGGAGAGCAAACCTCTGGAAGGCTGGGATATCACCTCGTTTTATGTCAGGGCTCTCAAGGACACTAGCAATCTTCCTTAAGGCTAACTGATGCGGTTGGCCAAATTTATCATGAAGAGCTGCCATTGTATCAGTGAATGGGGTAGGTGAGTTCAGGTAAGCATCCGCTATCATTCTAGCCTCCTCAAACTTAAGGTGATCCACTAAGATCTGATATTTGAAAAGTTCAGTCACGTCTGGAGGAAGCAGGTTCTTCAGAGCTATCCGGAGACGAGCAAACTCACCAGGATCAGGCCGGCTGAACTTAGGAATCGAAGGAGAAGGTCCCCTGTATACATATTCAGTTCCAGAATAAGGTGCTGCAGGACGTAGGCCGGGCTCTGCCTTCGGTGCAAAGACTGTAGGATTCAAATGAGCCGGTACTGAACTGAATCGCGGAGAAACAGGCACTGTTGTGCGGTTAGCAGTTAAGGGCATGGCCGCAGATGTGAATAACTCTCGAAGCTCTTTAGGGGTAGGAGGTGGGGGGAGTCCACAAGTGTCAGGAGCATAAGGCTGTGGAGGGAATGTTTCAGTAGCCGGGAACACAAAGGAATACCTTCGAGTCTCTGGCACCACAGGTTGGTAGGTAGTGGCACCCATATCCGACAGTGCAAGGTCACCCACCCGGTTCCTCAAGTCAACGTCAGGCTCAGGCCAAGGCGGTGGAGGAAGTTCAGCAAAGTTTCCATCCTCTGCTAAAGATGTGGATTCATACCGCCTCACAGGAGGACTGGATAACTGCAACGCCGGTGGCTGTGCTGGTGAGAGATTCTGGCCTCTAGCTTGACTAAGGTCAGCTCGAAGGGACTGAGCCACTCGAACTAATTCTCTGACTTCAGCACGGACTTCTCTCAGCTCCTTCAGGTCTGTCTGGAAAGCCTGTTGAGTCTGCATTAGTTGTGCATGTTCATGACGCAGGTGCTGTAGCTCGCTGTCATGTGCAGAGGTAATGAAACCAGCCGCCTGAGGTGAGGATAATGATGGCTGATGGCATTCACCATGCTGTGAAGGCTTATAACCTGAGGACAGGATCTGTGAGCCATTAGAACAGACCAGGTCACCACCAGGGGGAGTGGTGTATGGCTGGAAGGATGGGGGAGGAGTCCGATGGACAGGTGCCTCCCAGGAGTGAGGGACATCACACTCAGCAACAGGTCTGCCTCGAGTATACTGTACTTCATATTGCTGTAGGTAAGCAGGAGGATGAGTATGGCGTTTACGGCGAGCACCTCCAAATATCTCCTCATCAGGATCCATTATATCAGAAAGGAATACTCATCCGGCTCGAAGGACCACTTGTTGGAGAGACTTTGTACTGTTAGGTTCTGATTGGGTAGTTGATGAGTAAACCCCCCCGGGTGCCGGTCAGAGCACCAATAATGAGGAGACAGGTGATCAGCTTTAGATGGTGTATTGGCAGAGAAAGGTAGGGCCACAGATGTACAATAAAAGGTGAAGATAGTCTGTAAAAATAAGTACAATAAAGAAAATGAATAAACTAAGTTATATAAACAACAGTAAACTTTCACTGTTATATAATGAAGCCAAAGTATCCCAATTTACATCAGGGATATTTCTCTATGAAACAAAGTTAAATGAAGGGAAAGAAGGTCTTCACAAAGAACTACAAGCCATGAGTGAGAATTTGTCACTATGAACATACAGCTCTCATATATGAGTAGAATCGTGGTGCATATGAGCAGCATTTGCATAAACAATGCTCATCACTCATTCGGTAATTTAACAGCTCAATAGAACAGCATCGCGTCATTCAAACTTCTTTAAGAAACACTATAATACATAACACTGATTTACATCTAGATAATGAATGAATAATCACAAGTTAAGTAACATTACCAGGCTGAATAATACAGAACGATCGTTACAGGACATGTCTGGGCAGGTTCGTCTGATACCGACGAATATAACATTGTTCCGATCACTGTTAACACAAATATAAATAAAACCGGCTTACTTTGCGGTCAGTGACTAACACCTTGATGTTAAATCTGCAGCAATCACCACGAACCAAGTAGAATAATCATCCTTTCAGCCAGTGGCTTGAACAGATCACACGAACACAGCAAACAACAGCCGCTCAAGGAACTACGCTGCCCCCTCCCGTAATACTACTAAGACTACAGTTTCAAATTAAAAGTCCCTCTTGCAGGAGCCTTTAATACAAAACCATTGTTTCAGTCATTTTACAAATTTCCATGAATTAACTTTCTTGTTGTTTTCTAAGAGCTAGTATTTGTCTGAAAAATCCCTCTCTCGTTTCTGCACAATGCACACTGAATGGCTGCAGTAGCCTCACACTGCTGACTTCAATGGATTTTCTTTGAGTGCGGGTTGAACCCAATTAATCTTGAGGCAATAAATCCTCACCATTGCAATTTCCCCAGCAGACCTGCAGGGCTTCCCCCTCTCTCTGCCCTTTTTTTTTTGTTTTTTTTTTTGGTTATTTGTTCACTCTGTTGAGTGTTTGTTCATTCTGTGTGTCTTTCTACTGTGCCCTACCCCCATTTACTCTCTTGATACCTATTCCTCCTCCCCTTTCATAGCTTTCCATCTCCTCTCTTGCAGCATCCTGCTATCTTTTCTTCAGTCGCTCTCCCCTCCCTCCCTCCCCCTCTCACTATCTTTAGCTTCTCCCTTGCAGCTCCCCTTTTTACTCTCCTGACAGTAGCTCTCTCCCTCCCCACTCCTCTTTCCATCCCTCTATTCTGTCTCTTCTCATTTTACTTGCCTGTGTAGCTCCTGCACCTGTGGACATAAGGAACCCAGGAACATCAAGGGGCATTAAGCATGATCCTTTCGCCAGGTCGACCTCAGCAGAACCATAAAACCCAACAGAGAGAAACTCTTTTAAATCAGAAAGTAGAAACCGTTCAAGATAGACCATAGACTGTAAAAAAAAAAAAGATGGATGACGCATTCCTGACTTTATCGAATCAGTTCATTGCAGCGCGCCATGGGATTCCGCTAACCCTTCACCTTCCCCAGCACCACCTGCTTAGATCTGTTTGGGGGTTCTCCCTATTTTCCTTGCAGCAGTCTGAATTCAAGTCACTATTTCATGTGCATTTCAGATGTATCCTTACTCCTTCAGCAGAAGCAGCGTAGCAGATCTAGTCGGCCAAGACCAAGCCTATGTACATTCCATGCTTATTTATAAATGCTGGTAAAATTCATTCCGAGAGTGCTCATGATCGATTGATGTATAGCACGTGAGGCAATTAAAGGCAACATAAAGTTGGAGGAAAAGATGAGAGTGAACACTAGGAAAGATTTTCATCGCTGACGGAAGATGATGAGCTTGAAAACAGAGAGGCAGAGTGGTGAGCCTTTGTGGCTTGCTTGCTTTGCTTTTGATTGACAAGTAAATATATTGCTTGGTCACCATGGTAGCTGCCGAAGGTCAGAGCCAGTCAGCAGATTTTAGGCAGTCTGGTTTGACAGATTTCACAAAAAATCAAGTAGTATATATTAGCTTCAGACTATGATTTCATCCAGTTGCATGATATCAAACATTTTAGATATTTTGAACATATTAGAACATGTTTCCATTTATCATGTGAGGCCAATTATTTTGCATTAGTTTGTTGTGTTCAGAATGACCTGAACATTTGGTAGTGTGATCCTTAGTCGATTAGTGTACGATGGCAAAGTTTTCTCTGTAACAATATAATTAAAATAGCATATAAATGCAATATAAAAACATATAAATAAAATATATAAATAACAAAAATAAACAAAGTCTGTATAAGTGCATGATGGCTAATAAAAATCTGTTTTTAAAAATCTTAAGTCCTGTTGTGTATTCCAGTCCTATCTGTTATAATGTCCTTCGTGCCTCATAAACCAATTTAAATACACAGTCTTGTACATTTTCTTCCTTTTTAAGGCTAGTGTGAAAAAGTGGGTGGTCACTGTTGTGCTCTATTGATTGTTCACACTATGCAATTATTACTTGAGTGGGTTGGTGATGGTATGATATGCATAACTGAATTTTCATAGTAATTTTCTAGTATTCAAAGTTTTATTTGCTTTTATTTTTTAGAAAGACAAGCCAGATAAATTGACATAAGGATATCCAATATATGCCTCTGCGCTTACACACCAACAATGGATAATTGATATATGTTGAGACAGCAATGAGTAATGTTTGATGCACTATTACAGAATTAATTAACATCAACTTTGATTCACTAGAATGATCATCATGCAATGCCATTATAATATTAACCTCTTATTAATTAACTGAGCTCAACAGTACCTTGCATAACCCTCTACAAACATTTTTATTTTTTTATTTTTTTGTCTCTGTTTACAAATTAAACATTAATATCAAACCTGTCGGCACGACACAGCAAGCAAGCTGTTAGATGAATTGTGCAACAGTGGGAATTCAGGCTCCCATGTGCACTTGGCAATAAAAAGTTGAGTACTATGCCTGAAGTCTCTTTATATTGTTGACAATAATACAGGAATAGCCTCTACTGGCTTTTGGGTGTTTACACAATCCACTTCAGGCTGACTGGAGCAATGTCTGCTGATATCTATTGAAAGCTTCTTGACATTGACCTCTGGTGTCCAAGCAAGGAAACCACTATGATTTATTTTGGAGATAGTTGCGGTTTAGTTCATTTTTGCATTGTAATTTTATTTTTTCATTACCAAAGTGGTATAGTGATGATATCAGATAGCAATACTTTAATACAGTAGCACTGTATGATGACTATGTTCATGTACCATGGCATTTACATTGTACTCCAATGTTCTTCAAAAAATACTGGTACTTTTCTGTATTCTTTGATATGTTACATCCACATGAATCTGTATATTTGTGAAAATGTCATTTTTACTTCAAAAAGCTCTTTCAGTCACTATCTATTAAATGTTTTCCAAAAGTTGATTATTAAAACATTATTAAAGTGAATAGCATGCACAACAATGGCGGCAAAACCAGATATATGTGGGTACAATATGCGTCACATGACTAAACATGCGTCATTGTTTTCAAAAAGCTCAGTTTTCACAGTCCACACTACAATGCATAAATATTTTGTTACTTGGAAGAGTGTCTTCGACCTTGGACCAAATTTTTCCATTTTAATGTGAATGTAGCCTTAGTGTTATGTGTGCATGTAGGTGTATGTTTATTTATTTATTGCTCAGGGAGTTTTAATGGTCCTAAAACCAAACAGCGTGTGGCATGAACTTCTACACCTTTCTGCCACCCCAATCTATGCCAGACAGGTAGCCAGCATCATGAATATATATTAAAAGCTCTTGAGTGTGGTTTTGAGCTATGGAGGCTCTAATTCTTTTGCAAACAGATGGCATGGGCTCTGTCCTCGTACGGTTGTGTGTGTACGAGCGGGCATTCGTTGGTGTTGTGTTTTGTTGTTCTCAGCATGGCCCTGGTTTGGGTCGCTGATACCTGATGGGAGAGTGGGAACTGCCAGGTTGTCAGGGTTTTAATGAACTGAGCAGCAGAACGGACAAGGGCAGGCCCAACCCGGAGCATTTTTGCTGCTTTCTCAGCAACACTGATAATAGATGTTATCGCACGGATCCTGTTGAGTCAGACAGACTGAGCGCTAAATGTTCAAAAGCAGGTGATTTTTAACGACAACATGTTGTATCTTCAAACCTGACATATGGAAATTAAGATTGCTGTTTGTAACAGACCCATGAGGGCTCACAATGCTGATTAATCACAAAATTAAATGGCAGAATTTCAAATTGAATCAAATGAGCTGTTTATGATTCTTTGATATGAAGTTCCAGTCAAGTCTCAAGTCATGTTTTGAGAGTTAAAGTAATAGTTGTCATTTGAAAACTTTTTTTGAGAACTGTTGGGGTCTAAACAACATTGGACCCCACTGACTTTCATTATATGAACAAAGTACTGTAAGACATTTTCCAGTATCTTTTTTTGTGTTTCAAGAAAGAAAGCCATTATTCAGTTGGACATGATGTAGATAGGAGTTTTTATCATCCAGTTTTTGTCAATTATGACTAATTATCTGAAATTTTTATAGAACTATTCAAACCATTATATTAAGAGAAATTATGCTTCTCTGGAATTACTGCATCTTTTGATTTAGTACTACTGGCATGCAACCATATGCCAATCCAGATTCCTGACTAAGATCGAGTGCAAGCACCTTGGCTTGCCATTTTGGTTTGATTTGGTATGGTCTAAAAGGCTGTGCGCATAAAGAATGTCACATAAATATCATCTGAGTAGTCCATGCGTTTCTCTTGCCAGAGAATTCTGCATTAATTCTGTTTGAAGTATTAGGCTGTCTCATTAATGGACAACCATGAACCAGGCCCAGCTGAGCTTGCCCACAGAGTATTTGAAAGAGCTTAATTCTGACTAATGTACAATGGTCACGGACAAGCATCAATTCCACAGCTCAGTCCTCCAGCCACTGTTGATCATATTTTGTCCTTTATTTGTTAGTTTTGTCAGCTAAACTTCATTTAAATTGGGTTGAGCTGTCCACAAAATTCTCACAGATTGAAAGTCAGAAACCCTTGTGAAAAGTTACGTGTTAATTGCAATTAAACAAACAAACAAAAAAAAGTATTGTAGTTTAAATCTGTGTTAAATGCAGTTATAGCTGAACTTTGGAGTGCTTTTTTGATCCACTTAAGTAGACTTAAGTTTACATTTGCATTTAGTCATTTAGCAGATGCTTTTATCCAAAGCGACTTATGAGGACAGTAGAAGCAATCAAACCAACAAAAGAGCAATAATATGTTAATAAGTTCATCTTTTTATATAATTTCATGGTAAACTAAAACATACTTTGTCATTTCAATTTATTACACATGATAAAAACTTATTACATTTAAAAATATATTAACTTTAAAAATGAATGAACTACTTTACTAGTGCTTTAATATGTTACTCAACACGTGAACATATGTATACTTTAAAGCGTGGCAAAAGATTATTTAAAATGTACTTGAAAAGTAATACTTTTAATTTACATTGTTATAAAGTGCATTTTTAAAAATGTACTTAAATCTGTTCAGAAACTTACTTTTAGTTCTGTTTTGAAATGGTAAAAATTTTAATCACCATTGCCGAGTGTTGACATCTGTGTATGGTTGACAACAACCACTGGGCTCACAATAACTGTTTATGAAGATTACATTATTTTTGTTCTGTAATAACAGAAATAATGTTTTGAATGCAGGTTATGATCAGACTAGAATCAGTCACTACGATTAGATTATTTTTTCCATGTAACACAGTGCAATCAATTGTGTTCTGTAACAGCATTACAGCGGCTGGGAGGAAAGTAATTGAATTAAAAGTAAATAAGATCCAAGTTCCCAGACAAAGTGAACACTGATCACTAGAAGGGTGACTTCAAATGAAAAACGATTTACGCTTTATATAATATTTTGTGATATGGTTATTTTTGCAGAACACGACCTAGCATGCTTTGATTTGACAGTAAATACAATATTCTACTGTAATTTCACAGAATATAATATTCTACCCAACTTTTAAAAAAAAATATGAAATTATTGTTAAATATCTTGGATATTTTTACAGTTAAACTGTAAGGCATCTGCTTTAAACCATTAGTCAAACAGGATAGTGAAATTATACCGGATAGATTGTGGTCAATATTTTTAAAGCTGTTTCTCTTTGTGCTGTAATCATCCTCATCGCCCTGCAGTGGGTTCATCGTGCTTCTCTTTCTCTTTGGGAATTCTAATCGTCTCCCTGAGCAACTCTCTCAGCAGAGTGGAGGCTCCAACTTACAAATCCTGTCAGTCAGGAGCAGGACCTTGAGGTCTTAGTGAACGGATTACTGTTGTACTGATGTTGTGTTTCCGTGCATTATTGAACAAGGGCAAGGTCAGGTGTAAAGTTTTTCTTCTTTTGTAGTTTTTCCCATCTGTGAGGAATCTGTGAGGAAAACACTTGAGCTTTCAAACCACATGTACTGTGTGTGTTTTGTTTCTGTAATAGCAGTCGAAGGTCATAATTATACTGTATCCTTTTACTTTTTTTGAGATACCGTCTGTGTTCGGATCTTGTCTTGTGTGCAGATGGAGTTTTGTGGTTGATGTCCCGGTACAGTATTCGTTTTAAAAAGTATGTTTTCATTTCTCAAAGTGTATTTAGAGGTTTTAGTAGAAAAAGAAGAACTTGAATAAATCATGATGAAAAAAATACACAGGAGAAGCAAAATACCAATTAATACTACTGGTTTGATTGTATATTCATCTCTAAAAGAAAGTAGTTTTTTTTTTTCTTGACGTATAATTGGAAAGCTTGATTTTATGTAATGAGGTCTTCTCACATATTTTACCGTGCAAGAAAAGCTCTGAGAAGATTGATTAGGACAATAAACTTGATTTAAAATGCATTGCGAGAAACCCAAAATGCTTAATTGAAATGAAAATGAGTATAGTTTTCATTTGAATAAAGCAGCAGTTATGAACATCATAGCAATTATCAGTAATAACAAAACAATAAGAAAGATCCCTTAATAAATTTTATTAAAAGCCAAATGAACTCCAAACACAATGGATGAATAACATACTTCTAATACAGCAAAATTTTCCATAAAACATAAAAGCTTCCTCATACTTTCTTTTTGGAACAATTTGTAGTCTTTCATTTTAAGATCTAAAGGTGCATCTAGGAAGGCAATTACTGTGACACGCTGACATATCTTAAGGCACTAAACTAAAAAAAGGATTTTAAAATCAATCCTAAATGAGAAGGCTTGCTGTATTGATGCCAGAACCAGGGTTATATGCTCTTATACTCTGGATAGTAGAATAAAAGCTGCATTTCCTCACTGTAATCAAGAAAATGGCACAAAATTCACATTTTAAATCTTGCAGTGTGAGCTATGTAAGCCCTGAAATTTTTGACACTGCCATTGTAGATTTTATAGCTACATTATTTATAGGTGGTTTATTTAATAATTTTATTTATTAAAATCCAGGTTTATTTAATAATTTCTCTCTTTTTTTCCTTGGGAACTACATATTTTATATTTAACTTCATGTATAAGTAAATTTATATAGTTTGCAATGCTATTAGACTGTCTCTGCTGCTCATAAATGATGCTTATAGAACTATATAAATCCATTGCAAAATCATTTCTCCATTACTTTGTCCTCGAAAAAAATCATATTTGTGGCACCATCAGTTAGGTTCTAAGATGTTATAGATACACAGGTTACATAGTTAAAAGAAGAAAAAAAAAACCATCTGGTTTAGAAGTCTAAACATGGTATTGGAATCATATCAACATGATGGAGATACAGAAATCAGGAATATGGCTCCGGGAAATGGAGCAATCTCTATAAATAGCAAAGTATCCTGAGATGACCCTCAAATTATTGTTTGCTGGTTGTTTTGTGTCTGCAGACTAAGGCCAAAACTTGTTTTGCCATGAGCATCCTGCCCAAATAATTCAGAGAATGTCAGAGAGCAATAAGGGAGGAGAGGGGGAGACGCTGACCCTGGCTGCTGTCATGGGCACAGTCTGTTTCTTTGACCCTGACAAACGCTGGATGATTGGCCCCTGGCCTCTACAGAGCGAGGGCTTAGCCATCTGGGCCTTGTTATCCAACATTCAGGCTTGGAGTGAGTATGCATTGTTAATGCTAAAGATTCGCAGACGAGTCCAAAATTACTTAAAATACCAGAAAACTGATTTGTTCTTTCATTTTCTTTTGCTTTGTTGCTGTTTCAAGTAGAAACGCACTGCGGTACTTTATAGACTTTACTAAATATTATCTAAATTTAATCTAAATGTAATTCTGTTCAGTCAACCATTTTTCCATTTTCATTATCTTTATTCCATTACTCTTCTAAAAAAGAATGATTTCAAAATTTATGGAGCATGTACTCAGTTAGAGGGGTTCTCCATCTGTGTGAATAATCCAGAGCCTCAGGACCTTCCGAAGCCCATAACTCAAGCACCCAAACAAGACCCATAGATCAATGAGTGTCCAGCCGGTCAACCAATCAGCTTTCACCCTGCCAGCAATCAATAGCTCATCATGATCCCAAAATATCTCCAAGTGCAGGATCTGGAAAAACTGCTCTGCCACTGCGGCCGTGTCTATTTCAGTCATTCAGCGGCCCCATAGAATCTTATTTAATGAGCCGTATAGTCAGTGCTTTTAGTGGCTACCAGTGAACAGCCTGAAAATAATACAATAGCTATGGGTTTCCTGCAAATGCTATGTATAGTGAAGTACACAGATATGATCAAATTATTGTTTGTGGGGAATCTGGGGATGGTGCAGAGCTGTCCTGTGCATTTTGACTTTTGATGTTGTAATTTAAAGCTACATATAAACAGTACTCTTGTGTGTTTTATTGCAATGCCCTATATTGTTGTTGTTTTTATTTTAAATGTAGTCTTGATGTTTACTTGAAACAAAACAGCAGTACCCAGGGAAAAGAAATGAATATTGCTCTGTTGCTACAGAGTTTATAAATGCATTGTTTTTTTTGTTTTTTTTTAAATGCATTAACACTTTATAATAAGGGTGACTTTTTTCAGTATGCATTAGATAAACTAACAATGAACGACAGTTTTTCTTTTTACAGCCTTTGGTATTTAAAAGAAAAAAATACTATTCGTCGTGTAGGTCATGTAACTTGTTAAAAATATATTAGTGTGTTAAAAGATTAATACTTTTTGTAAAAGAGCATGCTTTATTATTATTATTATTATTATTATTATTATTATTATTATTATTATTATATTATTCATTGGTAGTTCATGGTACCTAATGCATTAATTAATGTTAATGAATTTAATCCTGTTGTAAATTATTACTGAAAATACTTTGAAAATGCCATTGGGTTTATTTTATGTTTATTTCTAAACTATTTTGTAGACTTTCTCTGTTATAGTGGAGCTTATCAAACCCTGTCAGGGATTTGGACGATGAAATTAAACTACAATTACAAACATCTTTAGTGAAGCCAAGAGCTTAATGTACCCAACCAGTAGAGCAATAGATTAGACTGAGATGTTTCCTGAGCCAAAAAATAAGTTGCAATTATCAAAAATGAAAGAACAAATATTTTGCTTAGACTCATTGCGTGAACCATAGAAAGAATGGATGAATTGTGCTCTCTGATAGGGCTGTTTACTTCAAAAAAGTTATTACCGAACACAATTTGGATGGTACAGCTTCTGATCTTGCTGGTGAAGTTGTGGGTGGTCAGTATGACACAAAAGTGGCCAGCTTTTTAGTGAATTCGCCCCATGTTTATTTATTTATTTATTTTAGTAACAATCGCTATCATTTAAACAACAGAATGAAAGCTACACACCTCGTAATCAAGGCATACATTTCCAATATAATTTTTATAGGCAATTTAGGGTGTGCTTTTGCAAACAGCTTTGCTTGCCGACGGCTCACGAGACAGGCATGCCGTAAAAACTATATGACAAGATTTGATGCTATGACCGGAAAGTTTTTCCTTTATGATAATACACAACCACACAGCCACACCCTCACACTCTTAATATCCATCCCTCATCAAAATTCATTGCAGACAAATAAGAATAACCCTGCTCTTGTTATAAAATTCAAAGAGTAGACATATTTCAGAATGATGAGAAACATGTTGAAACATGCAGACACAATAACCATTACTTTTTCAGTCCTATAAGTAGACAGAGATCAGCTATCAATTCACCAGTTACACCCACCAGAAGAAATTACATGCTCTCTGGTTTAGCTTTATTTGCCTGGTGACTGACTGATTTGTGGGCAGTTGAACTACATACTAATATATATTCAATGGCAGACTCATCCAATGAAAGCCCCCACCCCTCACTGTTCCAGATAAATGTAGACTACTTTATGGACCTGGACCAATGAGAAGCTTGATTTCATTAAAGTGGACATTGGATGCAAAATTCTCTTTTGCATATAAATGTGTCTTAGCGGTGTGTGGACACAACCACCCTACAATGATAAAAATCCATTCACTCCTTTTTTTAATCTCCAAAAGACCTAAACAGTCTCAATTATCAAGTCGTTTTGATTTTCTGCGCAGTATGACCTCACGCTGTTCAGGCCCTGCCCACGACTGCTGACCGACTGTCCCGTATTAGAATATTTTCGCTCTTAGCCAGTCATACGCTGTCCGTCATTTTCTCTGCACTCGAGCAGCTGTAGCGACAACAGTGCTTTCCACTCGCGAACTTCCCTAAGCACTTCCCCTTGGGGGAATCTCCGCTGCCATTTTGAAGTGTGTTCCACTTCGTGAAGTGGACGAGGGATGTTTATATAGACAGAGGGAGCGAGTCTGCTTCATATGCACACTTCAGGCCACTCCATAGACCACAATGCAACACAATTATGTCGTCATCGCAGATCGCATTTAATTTATCCCCACCCCTAACAACTCTATAATATATAAATGATTTTTTTTTTTTTTTACATTTATAACAGGCAAAGCATACCTGTATACCAGAGGCTGCGTTAGACTTTAACACTGTCCATCATTTTGATGGACAGGGTCTTAAAAATTCCATCATAATCTATTATTACCCATCATTTTAATTTTCATTAATTATAATAACACATTTAATTGCTTTTATTTTTGTTCACATTTTCATTTTTAATAATGAACCTACAGGACGAGCATATAGGCTTATGCATTTATTTATTTATGAAGAGAACAGATGAACAGAGACTGTGCATCATTTTTCATGTTCAACATCGCAGTAACAGTGGAGGCCACTAAAAACAACAAAATATGCTAGGGCTGGGTAAAACAAAACAACTTATTCTCAATTTTAATAGATTCTCATTTTATGAACCAATGTCAATTCTTAAATCCCAGTCGATTCTGTTTTCTGTTGATGAATGAACACTACATATAGTGTGCCTCCCGTCCAATAAATCGTAATAGGCTATGCTTTGTGCATTGTTACTTTTGATATGAAACAGT
This sequence comes from Spinibarbus caldwelli, assembly GCA_039654775.1. Classification (NCBI taxonomy): domain Eukaryota; kingdom Metazoa; phylum Chordata; class Actinopteri; order Cypriniformes; family Cyprinidae; genus Spinibarbus; species Spinibarbus caldwelli. Next base: position 24,459,870 of record CM077240.1, read on the forward strand.
CTCAGATTTCAAATTCTGTCCATTTTATTAGGAAATTCAAGCAATAAATACCGCTTTGGCACTCTTTAATGTGGCGTGATAGATCGCTGTGAGCTGTTTTTGACAAGGTAAAAAGGGAGTTGTTTTACACAACCATTGAGAAATTTTAACCAAGGTATGTTGCAGACATTTCAGCAAGACGCTAAAGAATCATAGCAACTTTTGGAAAATGGGTATCCGATGTCCCCTTTAATCATAAAATATGTGAGAACCATAAAAAATGTGGGGCCATTTCTATACAAGATGCATTGGATGTTTGCGTGTGTGAGTAGACAATTTATCTTGTGGTGATCATTATGTGTACTCTATCTTGTTAAATTATATAAAATCCAGTCTCATTAAAAGTTCCTTCTCATCTTTTCTTTGATCAGCTTTTTGTTCTTTTTGACCCCCAATCTATCAAAAGGGAAAAAATGTAAATCTAAAGATCATAAAATAAACTTCAGTTAGTTTTGTTGGTATGTAGAGACTGAAGTTGACATCAGAGGCATTATAAGTAGGAGATATGAATCCACTTGTAGAGATATGAAGGTCCACTTGTAGAGATATGAATAGGAGAAATTGTAACACTCAGTGTTGTGGCTACAGTAATTGAAGTCTTTCAGTTAAAAGAAAAAAAAATCTATCTGTCTGTCTGTCTGTTTGTCTGTCTGTTCGTTTATACATGTATTTATTCCTTTTTATACAAGTTGTATAATGGCTCACTGTTAGAAACAAATAGCAAAAACTGTACCTCTATCTTGTCACTGGGGCAGTGCTCTCTGAAATGTCCCTTTGTACATTCTTTACCCAAGGTGCATATTAGAACCATAAAGTGTTGCATTACAATTTTTGCACATTTTCCTCTGTAAGTATTGACTTGAAAGGAGTTTGATGAAATGCAAGCCAATTCTTTTTTCACAGTACACCTGCCCTCTCAGACCACAGATATACTGCATCAACACGTGAGGTTACACGAGGAGAGCGAGAGCAGAGAGGTTCACATTAACCTCCTCTGCCCTGAAGTGCTCGACGTATTTTTTTTAACATGGCACCTTTAAAAGTTCAGTGCTTCATGAATTGCCAGAGCAGAAATGACAGAAATAAGAGACTAACAGACTAGCAGTCTAATGAAATCACAGAGTATGAGCATAAATATCACTGTAATCATTTTCAAAAATATGCTAACCTTGAACTCTATCATTTATCTCTCATCAGCACCAGTGATAATCTATTAAGGAGGTTTGTAATACATCTAATATAATATAATTCACCTGTAAATACTGTCACTAGCAACTATCCTGAGCAGTACTGAATTTAAACACATAATACCATAAAATAACATCTTTAGTGACTTCCTTTTGCAAGAAAGCTGTGATTTGACAGAAAGCTGCCTAATTTGCTAATTAACCCTCATGCCATCCAATATGTAGATGAGTTTGTCTCTTCATCCAAACAGATTTTCAGAAATTTTGCATTAAATCACTTGCTCACCAGTGGATCCTCTGCTGTGAATGGGTGCCATCAGAATGAGAGATTTTGGATTTTGATGTGAGAGGACACATCAAAATCTTTTCACTTCACAAGATGTTAATTGATTGACTATTATTGGATGGATTAATTGTGGATTATTGTGATGTTTTTATCAGCTGTTTGGACTCTGATTCTGATGGCACCCATTCACTGAGGATCCATTGGTGAGCATGTGATGGAATGCTAAATTTCTCCAAATCTGTTAAGATAAAGAAACAAACTCATCTATATCTTGAATAGCCTAGGGATGAGTACAATCTTCATTTTTGGGTGAACTATTCCTTTAATTAACATTCAATCTCACACATAGCTGCTTTATTTTAGTGGGCTTTCCCATACCGAAGATTATTCGCAGATGTGTGACCGCTCAAGATTCAAAGAGAACGTACACGCTTTCATTTGCACATTCTCAGCAGTGAAAGCTGTTAGACAAAGAGAGAACATTAGGACAAAGAGGAAGAAAAAGACAAATCGCAGCTGGCCAAATGTAAAATGAGAATTATTGTAGGACCTGCAATGGTGCTCAGAGGGTATTGTCATCCCATAATAATGACCAGGACCACGGCCGCACAGCTGTGGAATTGAATAGAGTGTGCTTTGCACAGATATTAATAGAGCTCTTCCCCAATACCATTTGGCTGTGATTCTGAAATAGCATGTGGCCGATATTGCCAAGTGAATTGAACCCAGTCATCTTTCACACAATAGCTGTACTATTAAAATGCCATGATGCATTCCAGATCATCTTTATCTGAACGATGGAAACTGTTCTGTAGTTATCACGTGGAAAAAAAAAAGTAATAATAAAAAAAAAATTAAACAAATAACTAAATATCTTTTATGTTGTTTTTTAATACAGAGACACAAATGTGTATAGTCTTTTAGAGAATATATGTTATTTTTTTGTTTCCCCATTGGCATTTTTAAGCATAATGTTTATTTATTTATTTATTTATTTTTTATGTATTTAGTTTAATTTTAATAATCATTTATTTAGTTTTATTCAATGATATTTAGCTGTAAATTTTATGTTCTGTGATGTACTTAAAGACCCAAGGATGGATTGGAACATTTCTACCTGAAGTGCATTTGTATGTCTATTTGTGTTGCGATTTTGATGGAGATAAATGTTGAGGAGTACTTTATTCCACTTGAGCCAGAATCAAGTTGCAGCACTTTATTCTAAAGAGAAGTTCATATTCCTGTTGTTCCAAGTGATTGATTTGTGCTGGTTAAGCCCTTTTCAACAGAGTAACAGAGTGCATTGCTTCATTAAAGTGCAAAAAAGTACTCTTTAAAGCTCAGATCCTTAGTAAAATGTTGAATACTCCTGCAGCTTCCAGAATTATTCATGTAATTGCTGTGACTTCATGTAAATAACACAAGTGCAATGCCATACGCTGCAATGCAGTGATGTATTACAAGCATAATGCTTTAATGCTCTGTTTTTCAGAGAGCTAAAGTAAATAACATCATTTAAAGCAAATGTTTACTGTTAACATACTATTTCCCAGCTTAATATACAGGAAGGATTGTGACAATATCCAAAAACCTCTGCATTTGTGGTTGAAATAAGTATATTTTAAAGATGCATTTATGTGATGTGACCTTATTGAGGTATAATGTGTGAACTTCAGTCTGTGAACTTCATATGTTTAATGAGAGCATTAACCTTCCTATTGACACCAGCCTCACAAAATATTCTCAGAGAGTAGTGTTGTGTTGTGGGAGCCATCCAAACATATTTCTAATCATCCTGCATAGTCGCTGGTGTGAACGCCATTTGACAGCCTCTCCTGGCATTTGAAATTAGCATACATAACTGCAAGTGTTTTGTTGCCATGGCTACAGTGGAGCATATAAGGGATTGCCCCTGGTTTGTCCTTGTGGAAGACTCCACATACGTCATGTTTAGTGCAAGGCTGTTGGTTGTGGGCTGACTGCAATTGGGATTGTTTGATAAATGCCACAGAATGGGCAATGAGTGGACAGATTTTAATGCCATCAGACCAGCCATCTGCTGTTAGCATTTATAGGGCGAGAGAAATGCGAATTATTCATGTTTTTTCAGTGGAGGATGGAAACCATGAATGTTTTGTAATGTAGTTTACATTTGAAAAATTTCACCAGACCAGAGTGCTTATACACTTTTCAGCTCCTTTAAGAGTGGGCAGATATATGTGATGTTCTTTAAAGGGCTCTGCTGAAAGCGTGAAATAGGCTACTCTTGATTTCTCTGACTCTGACTGTAGGGAAAGAATCTGCATGTTTAATAATGAAACAAGGGTTTTGACCATAAGAGATGGAGCAGATCGCCTTTATGCTTCTTGTACGACTGAATCAGCCACTCTTAGAGTTCAAATGATAGCACAAGTTATCTTTTTATGGAGATTTTTATTGCGCTTGTCATCTCAGATCTGTTGTGTTATGAATTTCTTGTGAATTCTGGACTGATTAATAATCTTTTCTTCTTTTTGTAACTGTCTTTGAAATAAGTTGAATTGAAGAGTTCTTATTTTGATTTGGAGGTCCACAAAAAAATTGCAATGAGATAAAAATGGCACATTGGCTCAGTGCTGACAGGGTACATTTGGTCCTACACTGTAAAAATGAAAAGAGACTTTAGGCACCATTTGAGGTTGATACACTCTGGAGAATATTTAGGCGTCTTGTCGAAAAGGTCAGTTCTCTGAGGAGCTTACAAAATGGAGCCCATAAGTTACTGCAAAAGCTGTAAAAGCTGTCAGCATTTCCTCCAGTAACCTCAAAAGAAAGTCTTATTATTGTATAAATATAATATGCACTGCCATTACTATTTTTTAGGACCTTTTGCCACCATTCTGCATTAAAAACACTATTGGTGGCTATATAGCACTAGATCCAGCTGAACTTCAGCAACTAGAAATGAATTCCTTACATAATTTGATGAATCTCTTAATTATATACACTACTGCTCAAAAGTAAGGGATCTGTAAAATTTGGTGATGTTTTTTTAAGTCTCTTCTGCTCACAAAGGCTGAATTTAATTGTTTAAAAATATAGTTAAAACTTTTATATTATTACAATTTAAAAGAACTGTTTTCTATTTGAATATATTTTACAATTTTATTTATTCCCGTGATGGCAAAGCGGAATTTTCAGCAGCTATTACTTCAGTATTGTATTTGTATTTTTGTTGCGAATAAATGATTTTCTTTTGAACTTTATATTGATCAGAAAATCCTGAAAAAAGCATCACAGTTTCCGCAAAAAAATATTAAGCAGCACAACTGTTTTAACAATGATAGTAAGAAAGTTTCTTAAGCTCCAAATCAACATATTAGAATGATTTCTGAAGGATCATGTGACACTAAAGACTGGAGTAATGGGTGCAGAAAATTCAGCTTTTGCCATCACAGGAATAAATTGTAAGGGTATTTTAAATTGTAATAAGTATTACTGTTTTTACTGCATTTTTGATCAAATAAATGCAGTCTTGGTGAGCATAAGAGATTCATTAAAACATTAAAACACTGTAAATTAAAATGATTCCATGAGTACACAATAGGATTTTTGTATTTAGAGGTTCTCCAGAAGGTCGTGCCCCCAAAGGAACCAAAATGATGCTTCGAGTATCTTAAAAAGTAAAGTAAAGTCCTCTTCTATGAAGACTGAGCAATCTTAGACTTGGCTTCTGGTCACAAATTGATTGGCATTAAGTGTAAACCCCTGTCCACTTTCAGTGTATTAAAAAAAGGCTTCCAAAATATACTTGAAATCAGTGAGTGTTGTAGAGGATTTCTGGGGCATGAGCTGATGTCGCTGAGCATCAGAAGAACACGTGGTCACTGGAGAACGTCTCTTACTGGACACTTATCTCGCCTAATCTGTCCCAGCATGACTCTGAGATAGAAATGAGCTAGAAGTTTAATGAAGGTTTAATGCTCTGCATGATGATGCATATCCTCCAGGGCTGTGAAGATGAAGACTGACTGAGGGTGTTTTCCGTTGTGTGTATGTGTGTGAGTGTGTCACAGCTGTCACTCATCACCAGAAAGGGTAAGAACATTTGTGTTGTACACAATCTTCTCAAGCACTAGCTCCACATCTAGACATCTATGTATCACGTTAATTTTTTTATGGATTGATCAGATTGATTGGATTCAATACATTTATCCAATTAAATCACACCATGAAAAACAAAAACCAATCAGGTAAAAACAGTGGACTTTTAACATAAAAATACTTCTCACACATTACAAAAATCAATCAATAAATGAACTGTACATAAAAAATTGTGACTATTTTATATATATATATATATATATATATATATATATATATATATATATAAATTTTGAATATTATTAACTGTACTTTTTTATTACATTTTTAAAACTTTTTAACATTTCAAACAAAAGAAGTGTGGAAAAGTGTGCTTTTCTGAAAATCAAACAGTAGAGTATGGTGGTTGCCAATATCATATGTGTGATTCCCAGAGAGATTAACATGCATAATCTATATATAAAAAAGTGTGCCTTCAACACAATGCATGGGTTAAAAACATCCATAAATATGTAAATACCCTTTACATGGTATGAGAAGCTGACATAACAAAATATATAAAAAATGTTTTTGGATCTGTGCAACTGCTTTTAAAAAAGAAATATGTAGGTCAAATTGGCTTGCAAACATTATAATCGTAATATAAATTCCATAAACACATTCCACAACAATATAACAGAATATTGTACAATGCAGGCATATTCATGGCCCTTAATGAGAAAAATATTATTATTAATATTTGTTTATTTTTTATTTATTTTAAATTTAATTTAAATATATTTAAATATTCATTTATTTGTTTTTAATTAATATTTTTATTTATATTAAATTCATAAGAATTTATAAATAAATTCATGTTTAAAATGTAAAAAATAAAATCACAACAACAAGCTTATCTTTATAATTAGAGTTTTAGTCTTTGAAATGTCTCTTGAATTTCAGTGCTCTTGGCAGCCAACAACACACCATACAAAACTTGCCATTTTGCATTTTGTGCAATTCACGTCAGCAGTTTATTCTCATGAAACATGTTGAGTGAACGGTTTACTTAACCAGTTCGAGCACCTTGTGCTTTCACTCTTGTTTCTGATTTAATCTGAGCAGAATTGTTTTGTTGGAGTTCAACCCAGACAAGCGATTTGCTGAAACTGTGAGGTTTATATTTGTCTCCTGCTAGAGGAGAGGCTGGGCCTCGAGGCCCACAGCTAACCAATAATATCATGTACCATTGAAGAAGAGATCAAAAGATGAACAGATAACAGCGTTCTTACCGTTTAGATTTATTTCCCAGCTCCTTAGTATTCTAAGACACTCTTACATCTTCCTTGAGTTGATCCGTTTAATTACCACAATAATAGGTAAAGCAAGAACCCCTTCTCTGGCCTGGTCTCTCTGTCAGTCATGTTTGTTGCGAGGGGAGTGATGATGCTAATTATGAGTGTGATGCATCCACAGGATATTGCAGCCATGGTGCTTAGTTGGCAGTGTGGACAGGTGGCATCTCATGCATATTCATGGGCCAGCCCTCGTTCACTGACAGCACCGGTGTGACAGTGCAGAGAAGTAAGCAAATGCTTGCAGAGAATGTGATGCATGGTCTGTTACCATAGCAATAGGTCTTCAGTCAGCCCACACTAGATAATTTGATACAATTTTTCTATGTGTGTGCGTGTGCTATTTGGACTAATACTCCACTCAGTCATCCTTGACTATCTCAGCTCAGGAGCTTATGTTTATCAAATATACCCCTAAATCTCTAAGGCTCAAACCGCAGCAAACCTTTTTTAGTAGATCCCTAGATCACTGATTTATAAAAGAAGGACACAATTGAGTCATTTGACTAAAATGTAATTAAAACGGATACTGTATGTATAATCTTATTTTTGCTTCAAGCTAAACTATTAATCTTTTCATGAGTTTTTAAGAGATTTTGAAGGTTGATAAGCTGCCCACCATGATGAACCTGAGTTTTTATCTTCATCCCCAGATGGTTGCTGGCGTACAAAAAGAAAGAGCAGAAAGCATTGACTATGCAGCGTGCATCAACGATTTGACCCCAACCCACTGAGGTCACAAAACAAACCGATGCTTTCCTGCTCTGGCTTTTTCCTGATGCCAGAAATGTTCAGTTTGCATCAACTGCTTTAGAGAGAAACATCGCAGAACTCTGGGTATAACAAACATATACTAAAAGTGTCTGCATGTTCATATGAATGATGAGTCTTACATTTGAGGCTGTGCAACCTTCTTAAGGCAGAGAGGTAAAGATAGAGAGCATTTGTCGATCATTGCTACTTTTAAAATCTAGTTTTAAGGCCCATTTCATTTTTTTAACCCTTAAAGGGATAGTTCACCCAAAAATGAAAATTCTGTCATTAATTACTTACCCTCATGTCGTTTCAAACACGTAAGAGCTTCATTCATCTTCGGAACACAAATGAAGATATTTTTGATGAAATCTGAGAGCTTTCTGACCCTGCATAAACAGCAATGCAACTACCATGTTTAAGGCCCAGAAATGTAGTAAGGGCATTGTTAAAATAGTCGTGGTACTCTCGTGACTGTGCAGCGGAATTGTTGAATAAAATCGTTATTTTATATTTGTTTGCACACAAAAAGTATCCTCGTAGCTTCATAAAATAATGATTGAACCTCTGATGTCACATGGACTATTTTAACAATGTCCTTACTACGTTTCTGGGCCTTGAACATGGTAGTTGCATTGCTGTTTATGCAGGGTCAGAAAACTCTTGGATTTCATCAAAAACATTTTCATTTGTGTTCTGAAGATGAACGAAGGTCTTACGGGTTTAGATTTTATTTTTGTGTAAACTATCCCCTTAATTTAGTCTGAAGCAAAATTAAAAATGTTATTTACCTTTTTTACTGTTATTCTTTTTGTATTTTGTCTATTTGTTTGTTCTTGTTGTAAAGTAATTTTGTTTAATTCAGTGTAAATATGCTTTATAAATAAATAACTAAACTAAACTAAACTAAACTAACCTAAACTAAAATTAACGTTTTTTCAGACCTGCCAATTTTGAGTGATTCTACAAAAATACAACCCAAATTCCAGAAATGTTGGGACGTTTTTTAAATTTGAATAAAATGAAAACTAAAAGACTTTCAAATCACATGAGCCAATATTTTATTCACAATAGAACATAGAGAACATAACAAATGTTTAAACGGAGAAATTTTACACTTTTATCCACTTAATGAGCTCATTTCAAATTTGATGTCTGCTACAAGTCTCAAAAAAGTTGTCACAGGGGCAACAAAGGACTAAAAAAGCAAGAAATTTTGAAAAGATTCAGGTGGGAGAACATCTAGCAACTAATTAAGTTAATTGATAGCTATAGATAGCTATATGTAAGGGATGTCTTAGAGAGGCAGAGTCTCTCAGAAGTAAAGATGGGTAGAGGCTCTCCAATCTGTGAAAGAGCGCATAAAAAGATTGTGGAATACTTTAAAAACAACGTTCCTCAACATCAAATTGCAAAGGCTTTGCAAATCTCATCATCTACAGTGCATGACATCATCAAAAGATTCCAGAGAAAATCTCTGTGCGTAAGGGACAAGGCCGAAGACATTTGTTGGATGCCCGTGGTCTTCGGGCACTCAGACAACACTGCATCACTCATCGGCACGATTCTGTCATTGACATTACTAAATGGGCCCAGGAATACTTCCAGAAACCACCGTCGGTAAACACAATCCGCCGTGCCATCTGCAGATGCCAACTAAAGCTCTATTATGCAACAAGGAAGCCATATGTGAACATGGTTCAGAAGCTCCGTCGTGTCCTGTGGGCCAAGGCTCATTTAAAATGGACTGTTTCAAAGTGGAAAAGTATTCTATAGTCAGACGAGTCCAAATTTGACATTCTTGTTGGAAATAACGGACACCGTGTCCTCCGAAAGAGGAGGGAGACCTTCCAGCATGTCATCAGTGTTCAGTTCAAAAGCCAGCATCTCTGATGGTATTGGGGTGCATAAGTGCATACGGTATGGGCAGCTTGCATGTTTTGGACGGCACTATGAATGCTGAAAGGTATATAAAGGTTTTAGAGCAACATATGCTCCCCTCCGTGACGTGTAGTTCAGCAGGACAATGCAAAACCACATACTGCAGCTATTACAACAGCATGGCTTCGTAGTAGAAGAGTCCGGGTGCTGAATTGGCCTGCCTGCAGTCCAGATCTTTCACCTACAGAGAACATTTGGCGCATCATGAAATGAAAAATATGTCAAAGATGAGCACGAATTCCTCAGCAGCTGGAAACCTATATCAGGCAAGAGTGGGACCAAATTCCAACACCAAAACTCCAGAAACTCATAACCTCGATGCCCAGACGTCTTCAAACTGTTTTGAAAAGAAGAGGAGATGCTACACCATGGTAAACACGCCCCCGTCCCAACTATTTTGAGACCTGTAGCAGGCATCAAATTTGAAACGAGCTCATTTTGTACATAAAATTGTAAAATTTCTCAGTTTAAACATTTATGTTATCTATGTTCTATTGTGAATAAAATATTGGCTCAGGTGATTTGAAGTTCTTTTAGTTTTCATTTTATTCAAATTAAAAAAAAAAAAACATCCCATCATTTCCGGAATTTGGGTTGTATAAAAATATTTTTACTGAAAATGAACTGTATTTTGCATTATTATTTATTATATTTATATTATATTATAAGGTTTTTACCTGTTATATTCTTGCATATTAGTAACAAACAGTGCAGGCATTAAGATGATTTGTCAAGATTTTGCTCATAATATATTTATTTTGTTGGCTTAATGCCAGGAATATTGCACATATGTGTTGCCTCATGGAGTTTTGGCAAAAATCTAATTAGATGATTAAATTAGATACAGGCATCCTTAATAAATGTAAAAAGTAAAATATGTTTATTCATCTAACAGGTTTTTAACATTAATCTAAAATTACTCTGATAGTATTCTCCAGATAATATTGTATTAATTTGCATTGACTTTTAGTACAGTGACAATATAAAGTCAATTATTTAAGTTTTGGGAACAGCATGATATTTGTAGGACACTATAAATTGCCCATAGGTGTAAATGTGTGTGTGTCTGTATGTGAGCCCTGTGGTGGACAGGCCATTCATTCAAGACACATAAGCTCCAGCCCCCCTGACACTGCAGAAGATAAGCGGTATGGAAAATGGATGGATGGATGGATGGTATTTTTTATAATATTATGCATACTACTTTTCCCCCCACAGTATAAAGTAAAATACATAACTTATATAGCTGCCAATATATTTCAGGAAGAGAGTCCTTCGCATGGGAATCATCATATTAGGGTCCTTAGTGTTAAAAATATATGTGTTTGGCAAATACCTTAATTTTGGACCCTAAATATTACCATTATGCATTAACATAATGCACTTAAACACATCTTTCTCCAGGGGATTGGCTTTTCAAGAAATATTCTGTAAACTACTAGTTAATTAAAAATTAGTAACATGCAGTATAACCCATCAGGCCAGTTACAGCTCATAGTCTTCATATATCTGTGTAATCATTCAAAAACATTGCTTTTATCATGTGGTGGTAGTACTTATAGATGTGAACTGCTAAAACAGAGGTTGCAATTTTGGTCCCTGGGATTGTTTCATCAGGAATATGACATATTATACATTCTTAACTGATTCTCTGGATTTGTTTTGCTGCATTGCAGTGCTCATTGCCTCCATGCCCGTGACATGGAAGGGAGGGGAAATAATCCCTCACGCTGCAAGACTCTCTTTCAGTTCAGGAAACAGCCACAGCCCTCCAGACCTGAAGCTCTCGCTGTGACGCTCTCTTGTGATAAAACTTGCATAACTCTGTCATATCTACTGTGTGAACTGTGAAGTTATCTATATGAATCTCTCTGTCATGCACTTGTGCCCCAAGCAGATTTGCCTCAGAAACAAGGCTTTACGCACGGCTGTTATTTGTTGATTTTAGTTCTGCTTTTAATACAGTTAAGCCCCACCTTTTAATTCAGAAATTGAAGACATTGAATGTGAATCCATTTTTAATAAGGTAGTATTTTTCATTTTTGACTAATCGGACACAACAATCGGACACAAACACTTTATCAGAGCTGAAAGGTATTAGCACAGGTGTTCCACAGGGATGTGTTAGTTCTCCTATCCTTTTTACATTGTATACCAACGAGTTTTCAAGTTATGATTCTACTAACTTTACAGTGAATTTCTCAGATGACACAGCGATACTTAGTCTTCTGTATGAGAAACAAAAAAGACAGAGGAGATGATCTTTGACCCAAGATCAATAGGTGATCACACACCAGTGTTTATACATGAAACATCAAGTAAGCAAGTATGTTCCTACAAATATCTTGGTATCCAGATGGATGATAAACTCAGTTGGGGGATTTATGTGGATGCAATTGGTTCTCGGGTGCAGCAAAGATTGTATTTTCTGTGTAGACTTAGGATTTTTGGAGTGGAGCAGAAAATCATGTATTTATTCTATCAGGCAGCTATAGAGAGTATAATTAGATATGGCATTACGGTATGGTTTGGTAACCTCACAATTCAGGTAAAGTCTAAGCTTGCACGCTTGTTAAAAATAGCAATGAAGACCATTGGGAGAAAGGAGTATTTGTCCCTTGAGTCACTGTATGAACAGTTGGTTCTTAAGGAAGTACATCAAATTTTAGCTGACCCATTGCATGTAGTGCATACAGAGTATGAATTGTTGCCTTCTGGAAGACGGTACAGATTTCCAATGTGTAGGTATAATCATTTTAAAAAGTCTTTTATACCCATGTCAGTTAAAATGTTATATAATGAATGATTGTCTTTTCAGGGTGAGTATAGGAATTATGTCTATATTGTGTGTATATTGTTATTTATGGATCCAATGGTCTTGGATTTTCCCTTTGGAGACAATAAAGTGTACTTCATTTCATTGGCCAATTATTTTCAGCCAGATTTTAAACCAGCTTTATATTGTTACAGTGTCGGTAGTATAAGTAAATGAACAATGTGTATTATTTTTCTTATCTTATTTTTTGTATTATTATATTGTATAACAACGTATTGTCAGGAACCATGCACTGAGTTTAACAAACAAGAATTTTGCCAATGTTGCATTAAATGCAACTGTAGGCTGTAGTGGACAACATTTGTTGTTGCAATTCACACAAAAGAGCCTATTTAATAAATCAAATATTCCAAACTAATTTTGAAAAAGAATTCAAAACAGAATATGCAGAATGTGTTATATGGCCAGTAGCTTGTTAAAAAGATGGAAAAACAATAAAATGAATTGTTAATATCAATGATTGGGTCTCTGAGGGTTAAACATAAATTTATACACTTATTAAAGGTGATTGTTCATGCATTCTTAGCTAATTCTAGGCATTCTTAGGTTAAAACCAGCTACTTGAAAACAGTAACAAATCACTGTATTGTATATTTCTACAGGCCATTTCATTTCAGATCCGTCTTGTGCTGTTGACAGGAGAGTAAATCCTGAACTCAGCGTTACACAGTGAAACAGGATTTGTGGGGAATTTAAATTACTTACAGATCAATATACATTCTCTCAGCAGTCCACCCTGCCTTCAGGAATAAATACAAATGGTACATGTCATGCCCTCAGAGATTCACCTATAACATGTAAGTGCCCAGCTGAACGCAGATTAACATTAATAATAATTGCTTATTTTTTCCTTTGTTTTTGCACAAATTATGGAACTTGTGTAAGCTTCAATGTTGCTGGACTAAGTAAATACTGATATGTATGTGTGTCTGTGTATCTCTATGTATTTTTAACATGCAGTAGATTGTTTTTGAAACATATTAATTTCCAGATTTTTCAGAACTTCCTTTTCTGTAAAAGACCTGGAGATTTTTTTCTAAATTTAGTTTGATGTTAATATGTTGTTAGCTTTTTATATTATTTTGCTCACACTCTTTATATACAGTATTCATAATCAGAAATTCTCATAAAGGAACATGCTCCTGTCTCAAAGCCAAATATCACCTCATTTTTATTTGACCCTCTGATGTATTCTCATGCCTGACAACAAGGCAGTATTTCATTTAATCTGTCTCTGTGCCTCTACCTTTCTGTTGTTAAATGTATTAGATACAGCTAAAACTGCAACAGAGCCAGATGCATTAAAATGATCTATTACAATGTCTGATTGTTTTCAGAGAAATCCCTCCAGGTGGTTCAGCAGCTTAGAATTGCTTTCGAATCATTACTGCATCAATTTTTGATTGAATGAACGGTGTGTTTGAGAGGTGCTCCCCCAAGATAAACTGCATCTGATAATGCCAGATGACACATCTGGGGTTTATGTGCAGAGCTGATATCATTCATAGTCAAATCAAACTTAAAATGAAAAATAAAATAAAATTAGAATGCATAAGCTTAATATATAAAGGGATGTTTTGTGTATTGCTATAGTGTTGGTGTTCATGTTTATTGAAGCTTAATGTATTGGTCCTGAGTCCCGCAGCCATAATTGGCAGCTTTTTACAAGAAATGACATGGACACATCTGGCTTATAGACACTCGCATTAACTATCCATTTCCTCTCTAAGAGAAAAGCCTGTACACATTCCCACAGAGACTTGGCTATTGAACGAAGGCATTCATTGCTCTCGCCGATTATATCTACATTTCAATATTCCACCAAACCGCAAAAACAAGAACACAGACAAGTTACAAAGCAGCTATTACAGAAGTATTTTACACTGTGTTTGTACTTGAGAGCAATCCTAATTCAGCATTTGGAAGCTTCTGGTACAATCTGTGCAACGTTTTACCTTTATGTTAATTGCAGAGGTCTTGCAAAGTTGCAAATCTGCAATTATCTGACTCCCACATATTGTGCATAAGCAGAGCCTGTAGGTTGCACTAACAGACGGTTTCATTAATACAAATTATGTTGTGTTATGATCCTCTTTTTTTGCATTTAAGTGTTATTTTGTTCTAAACCACTCTCTTCCTCAGAGATTACTTTGCTCTGATTGAATTAATCATAATGTGAGATGTAGTTGAAAGACCCCAGAGAGGTTTGAGTTGCATTGGCCTCCATACAGCAGTGTTATTTTAGTAATATTTATGTATTATGATAATTTTTCAATTTCAGTGTTCATTTTAATTTAAATTTTTAGTAATTTCATTTTGTGCTTTTGTCATTTATATTCATTTTATTGGTAATTTTATGTATTTTAATTTATTTTTGTTTTAGTTTTATTTCAGTTAGTAATTATAGCATTTTAACTTTATTTCAGTTGAGTGCCAAGGCAACATTTCAAAATTTTTATTTAAGTTTGTCATCAAATATTTACATTTTATTTTATTTCAACTTCATTTTAGTTTAAAAAAAATTCTTAAACAGTTTTAGTTGTAATGATAATGCTGCCGTACAATAGATTATCCAACAGTGCAACAAGCTGTGATCTGCCAGACTGCAGTCAACATTTTCTGCTTCATTAAAGATTCAGTAAGAGCTGCTAATCACAAAGTTTAGGTTTTTTTACCATATGATTTCTTCCATAATTTTTTTTCGTAAAGTCTCCAAATAGAAACCAACCAACTTCATTGATCTTCTGTGTTGAATTCTAACCACATTAAATAATTACTGGCCCTCATTATGTCTGCAAATGAATGACACAGAGAAGCATCTGCATGGCGAACAGCTCATAATTTTCTAAGAACTTCAAAAGGATGGGGATACCTTCTGGCTCGGCAGGAAACTTTGATGTCTCCACGTCCCATCAGTGATGCATCTCTTTCATGTTACAGAGGCAGTTTATTGATTTTAGATAAACCAAATGAGACCATTAATGAAATCAGGGCTGCATACTCCCTGACATCTAGCAGGGGTTGCATCATTGAATATCTCCAGCACTCTGGCACTGTTGTTCTTGTAATAAGGTATGGGCTTTCTCAATGAAAATGACATGAGATGCACCAGACTACGCATTTTTGTGGGTCATTATGCATAAAACCTTGATCGCAAACCTAACTATGAGGTACGCAGATATACTTGTCATTTGCAGTGGTCCTATTTGTTCGAATAGGAAGCAGCTATTAGCATAAATGAGAGGGTTTGGATTATATTTCCATAAGAACCTGTCAGAAAAGGCAATGGAGCACTCTAACCCAGATGCAAATGATCTTGATTTGTTGAATGACATTATGCAAGCAGTTACCTTTCAGCAAATGTGAAGCAATCAAGAGAAACTTTCAATGATGTTAAACCACTGTGCTCTGTCTTGCAGTTGGCATGAAATTATTAGGTATTTACTTAAATAGCACTGAAGTTTCACACTCTTGCTCCTAATGAATGTTCTGCCAAATGCATCTCTCCAATGATACACGTCAGCAAATGTATTTTCTACAGCATAATCTATGACAAAGTGAAGATAAAAAAAAATCAATGTGACAGCTTTGATGCTCATCATAAGGCTAGAATGCTAATATAATTTAATAAGGCTAATTTATTTATAAGCGTATTTAATTCAATTAAAGATCATTCAGTACTGTCAGTTTCACTTGACAATAATTTCTCCACATCTCTGAGATGGGAAGTATTTGAACATGGGAAGTATCGACATGTAGGGTTTTTGAGCCAATCACCTGTGCTGTAAATGCCATGTGACTAGTTCCTCTGGACTGCAATGAAATGCAACTTTTGATTGGCTAGTAATAGGGAAACGTTCATTAATAGTGAAGTTATGGCTTTTACAAGAAGCGGTTAATGAGGCAATGTTAACCAACCAAACTTTGACTTATTGGCAAGTGATGCATTTATAAAGTAACAAATTAAATTGTGCTCTTCTTCAATCTAAATTAAAAAAAAAAAAAAAATCATGAAACTAGGAATATAAAACTGCACCAGTCTAGTGGCTGTGAATAGATGTTCTCTCCTGGTTCAGCACCATTGATTGCTACAATAAAATCATTTTTATGAATCTCCCCCTCTGAATCATAATGTTGTGTAATGATGGGCTCCAAGCTGTGGTCTGCAGATTCTAATGTTGATTGCTGTGGCCTTGTATAATCCTCAGAAATACAGAAATGCAAATAGCTCTTCAAGTGCCTATAGACAGTTGACGGTTTCTGGATGGCTGGTTCAGTGTTCTATATAATATCTTGGGTAAAACCAGTTTCTGGTTTTCAGCTCCTTCAGCCTGGAAATAAACAATTTTGAGGGGTTTACATTTAAAAAGTAAACATAGAATAAAAACAAGAAGTGTTTAATATAAATAACTATTTGAACTCTTTCATACAAAAAACAAAAAAACAAAAACAAAACAAAACAAAACTCAAATATGTACCTATACAAAAACTTACCTATACATACAACTCACTACAGTTTCCAGTTGAAATGAACACTAAAGGTGCCTTCGCGTGCTATCAGAATTAGACATAATTATAATGCCCCTCTAATGCTGTTCATATCCAATTTCGGAATTATAGGAATTATTGTAAATATGAGTTTTCTAGTCGGAAATTGGACATATAAGGCCTCTCTAATGCCGTTCATGTCCAATTTTCAACTAGAAAGCTCGTATTTACCATAATTCCGATAGCATGTGAATGCAGCATTAGTTGCAGTAAAACACCAAAACAAAACTTTTTTCAAAAAAAGTTATTACAGAGATTATCAGTCAATCAATAAAAACTTATCATGTGGTACCTTGCACAATACTATGAAATGACCTCAAAACTCTTTTATCATGGTGCATGATTTGTAAAATAATGCATTACATAATACATAACTGTAGTACGGTGGCCGAGAGAGCTCAACATGCTGCAAATAGAAAAAAACACCTGCAAATGAAGAAAACAACTTCGTCAGTTTGACAACACACGCGCTGCAAATGCTTACAACACAACCAAATAAAGAAATGCACTGCAAATAGAAAAAAACGCCTGCAAATTAAGAAAACAACTTCGTCAATTTGACAACATGCGCTGCAAATGCTCACAACACAAACAAATAAAGAAACGCACTGCAAATACTCACAATACAACCAAACAAAGAAACGCGCTGTAAATAAAATTCTTTATTTGTTTGTGTTGTGAGCATACACAGCACCTGCTGTCAAATTGATGATGTTTTCTTGATTTGCTGGTGCTTTTTCTATTTACATGTGTTTTCTGAAGTTGCAGCACGTTGAGCTCTCTCGGCCACCGTACTGTAGCTCACCTGGTACGTTGCACTTGCAAAGCAGAGCATTCAGGTACGAGTCTGGTTGGTCATGATACACAAGTCATGATAAAAGAGAACTAAGAAGCAAGTTTAAATGACATGGTGGACATGTTAACACTGCTGGTCAGATTGAGGGTAGGGTTTAGTGTTTAGTTAGTTTGGTTTAGGGCAGTCGTGGCCTAATGGATAGAGAGTTGGGCTTGTAACCCGAAGGTCGTGGGTTTGAGTCTCGGGTCCGGCAGGGAATACCACGACTGAGGTGAGACCCTTGAGCAAGACACCAAACCCCCAACTGCTCCCCGGGCGCCACAGCATTGGCTGTGGCCCACTGCTCCAGGTGTATGTTCACTACTGTGTGTATGCACTTGGATGGGTTAAATGCAGAGCACAAATTCCAAGTATGGGTCACCATACTTGGCCACACACCACTTCCCTTTCCCTTAAGTTATTTTCAAATTTATATTTCAAACAACCAACATAAAATTCTGCAGATTCATGTTCTTCTGTTTGAGATGACACTGAACTAGCTTTAAGTGCCACTCAGTAGAAATTTCATTTAGAAAGTGTTGTAAAACGTGCAAGAAGCAACATAATATCATATCAGACATGTGGCCACTGGTACATATTCCAATGAGACTTGTTGGACAATTAAATTAGTAATGTGTAAAATGAGAAAAAAAAAAGAAAAAAAAAAAGATAAATGTTATATATGATTTACAAGAAGCATTTTACCAAAGTGGTAAACTAATTATACTGATATTCCCTCTGGAGCAACTTGAGAAAAATAGGGTCTCAATACCCTAAAGTTTATGGGTTGCCCTTTAACCTTTGATTTTTTCCATTAGGCTAATGATACTCACAGTGGGTGGTTGTTTTGCATTCAGAACCAGACTTTACCAATACTAATGATATAAAGCAATGCTATTGGACATCTTCAGTTTGTGTAAAATGAGAATGTTTCAGAAGTGTTTGTTAGCTGTGTTCATTGCAAGCTGTAAAATGTAAATGAACTGTAAAAAACTCTCATTTTCCTTGTATTAATTCAAATGCATTTCAGTTTTAGTATTATTGCAGACCTGACCCGCAGGGTCATTGTCCTCCGCCTCCACACCTGCTGGGTCTGGATTAGTCTGTGCCTCTCCATTAACATCAAAACTCTCCACAGGCCTTAGGAGAATTCCATATGATGGATCGCCTCCGCTCTGCTTAGAGTCAGCGGCCACCCTTGTGCCACCATGTTTTTCCAGTGATAACGGTGCATCATAATCATCTACATGTTGAGTTTAACTAAGGTACCCTGTTGTCCTAAGCCATGGTTTTTATGCGGCTTGTTTTACACAGTTGAATCCCATTTTGGAGCAAAATCTGGAATGTCAAATCTCAACCCCAAAGGTCATGCCTTCAATTCTCCTCTGACCTCTCGATTCCACCGAGTCTTTGTTTTATCAGTATTCTCTCTGTGACATCTTCACATTCACTAATCTTGCAACAGCTGTCTTTGGAGACTGTTACCCACTTCGAGCAACTGAATAGCAGGCAGCTGATTTTATCAAAGCTGACATATCGTCATCTTGATCTGATTTCTCTATAATTCTCTCAACAGGATTTGATGGGTATGCATCAAATTGTTGTGAGGTTGTGTCTGCTGCACAAGACTGCTGTTGTACTTGAATATCATTGGATTTGGCTGTAGCAGTTATAAAGTGACAAACTCTGAAACGTTTTAATTTGTTCAAATAAAATATCATAATACCAGAAATGGCTGTTGCACAAAACATTGCAATGTACATACCATTGTTTTTGTGTGATATTAACATTAATTTTAGCTCCATTACATTACAGATGTCATAGACCATAGTCTAGTGCCATATTACATTTTTTTTACATTCAGAGGAGTGAAAATTAATCTGTGAGGGATAGATGTACAGTGCGTTCAATGGATTGTTCTGTTGTTTAACAAAATATTGATTGATCAGCTGACAAAGTGTCTTTCAGAAAAACATTCACCAAAAAATTTAAACGGTTTTGAAAGTTGTCAGTTGTGAAAATCACATGATCTTGGACCTTTATGCAGTGCATGCCATTGTAAAGACGTTAAATCTATCCCGAGATTACAGCCTCGTTTTCATCCATGCTAAATTCGATATGGCGTCTAGCCTGACTAAGGTCTGTTATGAAACGATTATGGGATCCTGTTGCCACCAGGATTGTGTGACATTCAGAATTTAATTGCCTTTTAAATTTCAAATCAGCTTCTAAATTTGAACTGAGTTCACATTGCGTTAATAAGAACTGAAAAGAAACTTTAAATAGTAACTAACAAGACAAAGTTTGATTATTGGCTTGACAAAGCTTTGTTTTTTAGCTTTATTAAGTCTTAAGTTTAATAAGTGTAATGTGCATTTAACTTTGCATTTAGTTAATATCTTTCATCATATATATTCACATTATTCCTTTGAGGTTTGGCCAATTCCATTCAAACTCATAAATTGAAAGGGAGTCAATTCTGATTTGCTGCATGCATCTGCAATTTCCACATTGCTCTTCAATCCTTATTAACCAAAGTCTTTATTTCTCAATCCAAGGCTTTAGCATTTCTTTTCAAAACAACTGTCAAATTTGGCAGAGCTGTGCTTTTTCTCCCAGCCTGTGTGTGTAGGATTCATTGTGCCATAAAAAAAGATGTGATTTTTGAGGCTGGGCTGATCAGTGAGGTCCAGATAACCCCTTGATTCATTCCCGCAGCTCTGATTCTGATTATAATATAAATCCCCTCTTCATTCTTGCCATAACAAACCTTTGCACTTGCCAGGCTCCTCACTTGCACTGTAAGCTCTGAGCAGGAATTTTTCACAAGTGGAATCAGTCATCAAAGCTTTGTGATTTGCAGTGACCCAGCGGCGTTTGATGCAATTGCATGAGGACGCTTTGGCTGTCTGCATGTCATGATGTTCAAATGATGCACAAGGCCTATTTGTCTAGCTACTAGCAGAATGGAAGCGATTTACAGTGATTCTTAAGTAAACAGGAGCTGCTCTTCATTTTCTGCCATGATACTGAATTTATTAGCATGGTGTTAATACAAAAGCCGCATTTTGCTTTAACACCCTCTTGTATTTTATGAATTTTGAAGACAAGTGCATAGGATGATGAAATAATGGCATATTCTGACAAGAGGATGCAACGCATCAAAGAAAGTGATTTCACAGCCTCTCTTCAATACAGTGTACAACTGCAGGAGGTATAATAGAGTTGAGCATTTTGATTACACATTTAACTATACATAAATTATTCATGACATTTTGAAGAAGACACCTCCAGTTAATGTATGAATTCAAAAGTAGTTTTGGTGCATAAAACAAAACATTTTTATATGAAAGATGGATTCAAAACTACTATTCCTTTCATGCTTTCCATCAAATAAAAACACAGCATAGAGCTAATTTTTCACTTTTCTGTTCTCGTCTGTTCCACTTGACACTTTTATTCTCAATAGGTGGGTCACGAAACATTCTAGAATTGGTTTGTTTCAAAACAAGTTTTTCACTTTGTACTTTAACAGGTCGGTGACAATTCCTCAGGCATATAGGTCTCCTTATTGATGCATGCATTGGGAGAAAATCTTTAACCATGGTGCTGACTTCAACAAATGTGCAAATGACAAACAACACCCTGTAGATGTAGCTGAAAGAGT
Source organism: Spinibarbus caldwelli (assembly GCA_039654775.1). Classification (NCBI taxonomy): domain Eukaryota; kingdom Metazoa; phylum Chordata; class Actinopteri; order Cypriniformes; family Cyprinidae; genus Spinibarbus; species Spinibarbus caldwelli. The sequence goes on from CM077240.1 coordinate 24,481,379, forward strand.
GGAAAATCTGCTAACTGCCCTGTAACTTTTCGACTTCTTCAAATCGTCCATTACTCTCCTGTTGGGTAGGTGGGAAAGGTAAGCAAACAACTTAAAGGGACAAACTGTCATGGGACTCTACTGTCAGACCGGGGGGTTGGCACCAAAATATTCATCCACAACATAGACCTCTATAAATTGAAACAATAATAAATTGTAAATGTGTTTGGTGGAGCGTGGGGGTACTTGGGTTTATGTCCGCACCAAAGTCAATTCAATTCAATTCAAGTTTATTTGTATAGCGCTTTTCACAATACAAATCATTGCAAAGCAGCTTTACAGGAAATTAAGTTTCTACAATATATTTATATACTGTAGAAACTTAATATATTTAACTTATGGTGAAATTTGGTAGTTCTGTATGTTGTCTGAGGGTTGACATCATCTGAGGTCCTCTGAGGGGTTGGCACCATCTCTTCTCAGGTGTTCTGGATCCAGACTGAAGCTTGTGTAAATCCTAGTTACCACGGGATGTTAATCCCGTGGCAGAAACAGAGAAACAAATAGAGACATAGTTAGCGTAGCTGCTGTTCCAACCAAGAAAAAATGATTTGTTCAATCCAAGCTAAAGAACAATAATGTGTGTTTGATCAGATATAACTGCAGTACAAGATGCATTATGAGATGCATTATGTGAATGCTTGGCTAAAGAGATAGGAAAATTTTTATTTTCCTAACTTACATGTGTGCATTTTAAGATGTTTTAAGGCTCATAAATTGGATAATAATATTGGTTTAAAACCAAGTAAGCAGGCAGTAGTAGCATAAATTATTTTTCAAGATAACTTAAACATGAGAATCAGATTAAATGTTGCAATGAATGATCCATGCTACAAACTGGAAATAGAGACGATATAGTTTATGTTTATGAATTCAATAAACTCAAGTTATAATTATCCTGGTAGCCTTCAGTAAAATCAAGTGTCTAAAATGATTAAACATGAATATTATTTTTTTTATAATTTTAATTAACACTGACAGAAATGAATCTTTTCCAATAAGTTTAAACTGATTTTTATATTTTATGGGCATTTTTACCTTTATAAAGCCATTATTTCTAAAACTGTCCATTATCTTTTGAGTCAAATTCTTACATTTAATCAGTGAATTAGAATAATAAGACATTTGGGCTGTTACCAAGCAAATCAAATCAACACAGAATCTGCATCTGAAATGACATTTAGATGTATTTACACACTAAATGCAAGACATGAATGCATTTAACTGCAATTACAAATTCAAAAATAATGTTTTGATATATTAAAAATAAAACGTTAAATACTGATATTTGAAATGATTTAAAACATGAAAAAAAAATCGGGGAAAAAAATCGAAATGTGAAATTTAAACCACCAATAGGTGGCAGCAAATCACTGTTAATAAGTGAGTCATTGCGATTGAACCGAATCATTTAAACGGTTGATTCATTCAGGAACGAATCCCCGTCATGTTGCTCAGAGACGCAAAACAGTGCTGTGGCTGTGTTTGGAGTTATTTTTGTTGGCGAAATAGAGCAAAAACAGGCATAGTGTCTAAAACGTAAGTCTCTTAATTGTTTGTTTATTGAGCTGTTGTAAAAAATCAATATCACATATAATCAAAAAAGTGGGTAGTTCCACAATTAGTTCGGGTACTATGGAAAGGTTCCTGCGGTGCGAAAGGGCCTATTATGCGGGGCATTGAAACTGCTTTCGAATGCACGATCGCTTTTTAGTTTCACTTTCACTTTCGAGATTCGTGATCACACGAACTCTGTTTATACTATGAAGCGGCAGTACTTACCACACATTTTATAAGATCAGATGCTTGTCAGTGGTGCTCAGGATCTGCAAATCATTCGCCATCATCCTCAGTCATTTCACCTTACTCTGTTTATGTGGTAAGTCACCCACCGCGGGAACTAGGAACTGTTTTAGTTCCCGGAGCTCCGTTTGGAGGAACTGAATTAGCTCCTACTTCAGAGTAGGGTCTAAAACAGTTCCATAGGAACTATCGTGACGTAAGTGTGCACTGATTGGCTAAACTTGTACGAAAACGCCCTCACCCACCATGATTTAAAACGCCGTGTAAACACATACTGTGTAAACATTGTATCAACTTATATTTCACAAAAATGGAGAACAGCGATAGATGGACGGACGCTGAAGTGCAGGCACTTTTGAACATTTATGCAATGTAGGAAATCCAGTTGGAATTCGAAGGAATAAAACGCAACATTAAGGTATTTGCATCTATTGCTTCTCAGCTAGCGGCACTGGGTATCCAGCACACAGATAAGCAGTGCCGTGACAAAATTAAGAAGTTAAAACAAGACTACAAACGCCGCGCGCAAATGACGTTGCTGTCGACCGGCTTACGTCACTTCCTAGTACCCAATGTCGGTGCGAATGCAACCTTTTAAATGGTACTGGGAAATAGCTCGCACAAAATCGTCCCAGTACTTTAGTACTGTACTTTTAGTTCTGGAACTAAAGCGGTGCAAAAGGGGCTATTAATAGCGACTCTCTGATGCCAGCATTTTATTTACAGTATAATTACCCAATGATATAACTGTGCGAGAAAGTATTGAAATATATATTTTCCCTGTGTTTCCTTCCTGCTGTGTGAGCTACTGAAATACAGTCAATCAGAGCAGAGCTCAACATTATTATTCATGACCCTTCCAAATAAGGTAAAAACAGACTATTTCATTCTAGGGACAAATCCTAGGGTTTTAAATGGACATGTAAAACTGTTTCTGGAGATTTTTTTGCCCTTACTAAAGCCACATACCTTCTATGTAGATATCAGAGAACAATTTAAAATATTGTATCAATGCATTGTATGGCACCTTTAAATTGAAGGGGAGAATGGGGCTGGTTGGCACAATTTGCATTCTTTGTTAGGCTATATCTCTGGTGTAACAAATGAAAGCTTATATAAAAAACAGATATAAAACAGACACTCCTCATAATACATTCTGTTAATGACTAATGTTATGTTACATCTATTGTAACGCACAGTTAAACATTAATCATTTTCATTCTGAAGTAACACCACTCAAATTTCTGACACATTTTTCATGATATATGATTAATTTTACAATATTTTATGTTTTAACACTTTTTACATTTAAGAATTAAGTTGATGCCAAAAATAGGCTATGTAAAGTTGAAGCAGTTTTTGGGGGTATTTAAATGACACCGGTTTTAACTAAAAAATGAAAACATTTGGTTGATCATTTACCTGACAACATTTCCTGAAAATGTCCTGCATTTTCAGCATCCTGAAAATGCAAACTTTTGAAAACGGTTCAAGGTGTGAGTTTTTGAAATCAATACTGTATCATCTCTGTGTAAACTACAAAAACGTGAATTTGTGAAACGACGTGCATATGTACGTGTTCAGTATATGTGCGCAGGCGCATAGGCCTAGTGTTTCTTTACAAAGTAACTACTGGCCTGGCATGCATAATACAGTGTTTTTAGTCATTTTCACAAATCTGTGTGAACAGGAAGTGTTTTGACAATGATGTTGTCTGTATGCAAAGCATTTAAAAAATGCTAAGGAAAAAACTTTTCTGTTTTTAGTAGGCTACATTGACACATAAACATAGGACTACCCTTTGTTTCGCATATACAGTACAAATAAATCCTTTCAGCAAGGTTTTAAAACGTTTCTGGAACTACAAAAGAGTACAATTAATTAGGTCTCATATTTCACCTTGCAGGCAAAAAAACCTGTTTTTTCATGCGCCTTTCAAGTTTGAGATTTTGGGGTTTTTGGTTTTTCATAAAGTGTTTTTTCAGACTAGTGGAAAGAAAACATCCAAAAGACACTGTTAAATGTTTCTTTTCTAGCACTTTATCTATCTGTGTCAATAGATTTCAATTAAAATTCATATTTTTAAAGGCCATTTTCTCAAAATTAGTTTTTTTTCTCCTGCACTGAGCCATAAATCTCCACTTCAGTAGCACTTACACACACCAAACATTACATTTTTTATTCCTGTCTATATCCTGAATGTTTTTACAGAGGGATTTGTTCATATATAATTTGCTTGATTATACAACATTTTAATCCCCCCAAAATTGTTTGAAAATATAGTGTTTTCTGTCCGTTCTAAGCATTTTCTGAATTATGTGACAAAAATAAGATACCCAAAATTCTCTCTGTAAAAACTTTTAACTCTAATATGTCAAAAAAATTAAACAAGAATTTTGAAACTGACATCATCCAGTGTTTAGAATTTTGTACTAGAAATGTATGCAAATTAGCGCATATTTAATTAAATAATGACTCATTTGCATATCCAAACCTAACATTTTAGAGAACTTGTAATACAAAAAAATGTTTGCAATTATCAATGTAATCAATCAGCTGGGTGAGTAAGGCGACAACTATTAGCCTTAAATGAACGCACGAAATTTTGCCGAATCTGCGGTAACCATAGCAACAGCGGACGATTCCATACGAACATTCCACCAACAAGAATAAATACTGTGATTGTATATCACTATTACTTTTCCATTTCAGAAATATATAATATATAATAAGGATTGGTCTATTTGACGTGTGTATATCTGCGCTGTGAACTATTTTTATTTTATTTTCCTTTAGAATTTTCCTTTAGAACTGACTCCTTGAAAGCAATTGTATTAGTAACACATTGGCTAATTAAAAAAAAATAATAATAATAATAATAAAATGGGGGGGAAAAAATTTGCGTAAATACTAGAAATAAAAAAGACGGACTGCGTGGATCTCCAAGACTTTCACGTCTAGCTGACTTGCTGATGTAATTTTCTATCATTGCTCTCTCCGAGTTCGGTCAGAGCGAGAAGAGGCACAATTTGCGCGCACTCAAAAGAGCACACACCACAGCAGAGCTCGCGGAGCACTGTGAAAACACGAGATAGGTTGGTGGTGATGAACACAGACCGACGCTGAGCTCTATTGTATATCTCTAGCGTCACATCACCTCGAGCGCTGCGCGTGGACTGTCCTCGCTGCAGTAATCGCTGCGTCTCTCCCTTTTATCTCGCCGCAGCTGTCAGGCGATTAGTGAGCACTTCCATCGCGTTTACCTTTTACAGTCGCCCGAAGCAGGACTCGTCAGAACTCCTTTTGGCTCTCCGTATCGGTAAGTCCCTCAGTGACTGTGTTTTCGCTGGAATATGAAACCTTTAGAAAGTCTTTATGGATTGACGTGACGATGGTTGAGCTGGTTCATCTAGCTTTACAGCAGCATTGCAATGCATTGATTCATCCCAAAGAATGAAATGTGTATAATTATGATATTTGAGAATACTTTTGTATAGACAACCCTATTAATCCACTTTATTGTGTGAAGACTATTCAAATGGACTGTTAGCAATATACTGTGTGGTGATTTTACCACTGCCATCATGAGTTAAAAACATCCAAAGGGGTACCAGAGGACACAGTAGTAAAGCTGAGGTCAAAAAATGTGAGCTTGCCTTGTCAAATAAATGGACATTAGTTGACAATGGCCCCAGGTGTACACCTCTGAGACAGCTGTGTGTCTTAGGTAGCTATCTACTGTGTGTCATTCTAGGGCTAGGTGAGAAATGTATTTGGCCGCACAAGTTGGTGCATATAATTTATTCTGTATGCTTTTGACAGATTAGGGAGTCAAAAAAACCCCCAAATGAATGTGAACTGGATTCTTTTTGGAATTGTATTGTAATTTTCAACCAACCCGAAAGGATTCTAAAAGAATACAGAATCTTAAGAATCAAATACAATCAATCTTTGATTCTTATGTCCTATTTTGTTATTGTGTCATAATCAGAATGCTGCTTGTATTGTATTTTGCTTCTGTACGGTTAAAGAAACCCTTAAAAGGAGCTTTAAAATCCTGAACATTTCCTTTAAATTCTTTTTGATGTCCTACAGGGGCAATTGTACAGTTTATTCTAAATATCTAGTTTTTGTTTTGTGTTATGATGGAATCCTATAGGAATTTCCTATTAATATCACTTCCAGCAAGAAATTCCAACAAGATTACTTCAGGATTTTTCAGTTAGGAGGATATCATTATGCTGTGATATTGCTGATTTATAGTTAAAAATTTTAAATTACTTGACCGACTGTCCTCACTGCTATACAGCTTCTTATACACTGCAGAATCTATGCATAATGTACAAGGGTGACAGAGCAGAAATGACAGCGTACTGAAATTTTAAGCATGTATTTCCTATAATTAATTACCTACAATCTTACACTCTCAATGTCATACTGTAACATAATGAAATAATTGAAATGTTTGTTATATAATGTGACTGTTTGAATAAGCTGGATGTGCTAAATCATTTGGCTGGCTAAATTCACATGTGACATAATCTGTCAGGCTCGTGTGGATGGGAACACTGTTGTGATGAGTCGACTCTGGGTTTAAAACGCCTTTTGATCTCTGGACAGGTCTCAGTTTGCATATCATAACGCCTACTAGTAGGTTCTTAGATGACACAAATGCTTGTACAACATAACACGTTGTGTTGATCATAACACAGCATTTTCTGTGGCTCAAACATAAGATGAGCTCAGCATATACACACAGATCAGAATATGCTGTGTGCTCCACCGTGCCGCTGCTTCTTCAGATGAACCACTGCTAGTCCGTGTGTATGCCAAAGATCAGTTTAATCTATCTGCATTACAGCAGTGTCGCGTGAAAAGGCAAAATCATTTTAAGAGATCGATTCAACCTGTGCGGTATAGTCACAGGGGACAGAGTATTCTCTCTGCTCTCCTGTTGCAGCAGAAATAGCACTGATGCAGCCTAAATGGAAAATGGAGTGGACTATTGCTTTTTAGGTAGACAGGCTCTTCGGTTCCTTTTATAGCATGCAGTGACCAATTCTTTTCAACAGTATCAGTAGATCAGATGGACCTTATTGTTCAATCTCTTAAGGTCATTGCACACTGAGTCCGAAATTTTAGTCCGAATTTTTTTCGCACGTTAAAAAATAAATACGACCTCACGTTGTGTCAATCATGTTTACACACGAAACTTTCGTCCATCATAAAAAAATTCGAATCAGGTACAGTTTTCTGCGTTTTCGCATCCGTAACAAGCATTTTGATAGGACAGGATGACGAATACAAAAAAAAAATGAAAAATGAAAATTTCGGACTCAGTATGCAAGGACCTTTACGCTACACTTTTTTGTTTGTCTAGAATGATGCAATCTGTAGCAATACCTCATTTTTGCATCTTATTATTATTTATATTGGGCAAATTAAATCCTTAATGTTGGAATCAGTTTTTTTAAGGTTTTGAAATGAGTCTTAGTTTTGGACAATTTTCACAGCCCTGAGACAAAAGATTCTCACGCATACTCGTAAAACTGTTCGCTGGAGTGCTCTTAAAGAGATTTAACAGTAGGAATTGGAAATTAGTATTGCATAATTTCTGTAGTTGTTTCTCATTGCTATAGCACATGGAAATTCCTCTCTGGAGAGTTTATGGAAACTAAGTTTAAATTTGGAGAGCTTAGATGGCTGTCTAAATTTAAAGGGATAGTTCACCCAAGAACGATTGTTCTGTCAACATTTGCTCACCCTCATGTTGTTCCAAACCTAAATCACTTTCTTTCTTTGGTGGGACATAAAAGGAAGATATTTTGGTATCCAAACAATTTTGGTTACCATTGACCTCCATTTTATAAATAAAAACACTGTGACAAACTGTCTCAAAATATTTTCTTTTATGTTCTACAGAAAAGAGAGAAAGTTACACAGGTTTGGAACAACATGAGGGTGTGTAAACAATGACAGAAGTTTAAATTTTGAGTGAACTATCACGCAAGAATGAACATTCTGTCATTATTTCAAACATATGACTTTTTCTTCAACGGAACGACAAAAGAAAACCGTTTTGACCTGTTCTTTTCTATACAGTGAAAATATGGATGTGACCAGGGGTTGTAAAACTCCAAAAAGGGGGAAAAAATCCCAAAAGATAGCTTTGTGTGCGAAAAATCACGTTCACATGACACCAGTAAATGATGATTGAATTTTAATTTATGAGTAAACTATTCCATCCTCAGTTGGTAGAAATACTGTAAATCAGTGAAATGAAGAGAACAAAACGTTTCCACCAATCCTGTTGACCAATTATTGGATCATTTGAACCTTCAATTTTGTGACTTGACAGAAATCATGTAAATCATTGACATTGGAGGGATCAGCTGGATGAGGATTAAATTAGGAATGATGCTGATCATCTAATTAGTTTGGTATCATAAATCACACTCACAGAATGGGAACAAGCTATACGGCAATGCATAATCGCTGATTCATAGTCAGTTTCAGGGCAGCTGTTTTTAGCACTCTGAATTTGCTATGCTGTGCTTTTTTCTCACGGGTGGATCCCTCATAAAGAGAGGTATTCCCCAAGGACTTGGGCCTCCAATTCAGTCTGCAGTTCAAGACGGGTTATGCTCCTGCCTTTAAAAGCGCACAGGCTAACAATCCGCGCTTGGTGGCTTCATTTTCACCATGTTAAAATGTGTAAATGTTAGTTTATTAGTACTTTCTGCATCCCTGTCTTTAGAGAACCGTCAAGATGTATGTCTTTTACTCAGCCATTTGATTGAAAATAAAATGCAGTTGTGTGGGAAACTAAATTAGTACTCATTATTGTCAGCATCGCTGCTCGTTTGTCAGTCTCAGACTGAAAATTAATTGTAATGAACTTTGAAGCACAATGTTCTCATCGAGTGTTTACGTGAGCCTCTATGAATGTGATGAGAGCTCATCTCTATTATGTAGTAGCGGTGAAGAAATTAAAAAGCAGCAGAATTGCTCCGCAGCACTGCTGCCATGCATTCCATCTCTCTCTCTGCTTTCATTGTATCCTTTATTAATGTAACAGAAGGATGGGCTTTTTCAATTTGCAAAAAAATGTAAATGTCACGTTGAAGCTTAGGATGTGATGACCTTTTGATAATTATGTGAATGATGCTTTGTTTAATTAACCCATTTCCCTGACAGTAACACACACACACTGTGTGTGACAGCCATCTGGGGGAAAAGTGCTAGGGGCTGCTCTTATAAGCATGTGGGCAAGATAAAACACTGCTCGTCCTCCAGAGAGACAGACAAATTTATAATAATAATTATAAGCTGAAATAGGGGATTTCTTATGAGAATGCTCTCATGCCTAGTGAGGTATTATTTACTGACACAGTTTATTCTGGAATATTCTCTAGGTGATTTTTTCATTTTCCCTGTGCTAAGACAACTGTGTGAATGGCTTTGTGTTAATGAAAATGATGGGATCTTTCAAGAAAAACACTCCAGACGCTCCAGACTTTTGGTGTATTTGTCCCACTGATCTAAGCCTCCTTTAAATGTAATCAGCCAGCATGAAATGATATAATCCACAGTGACTCACTCAAGCCATCATATTTATTCAACTGCACGGCTTGCTTAGTTTAATTTTAGCCATGATATTAATTATGAAATGAGTATTCCTGCTTGCAATGTACCTTTAGTATATTAGTATTTGTACGCTTAGCTTTATATCCCATTTTCTCAAATTCAATTCAATTTGTGTAGTACTTTGACAGTATATATATATATATATATATATATATATATATATATATATATATATATATATATATATATATATATACTGTATACTCCATAGGATATTTAATATAAAGAATGAATCCATGAATCCAGACTTAGCTATAAAAGGACCCCTTCTTGAGCTGGCACTTATTTAAACAAATGTATGGTCCATTCTGTGAAACAGGTTCCTTTTCATGTTTGATTTTGAAGGTGATTATGATGTGGGAAGTGAATGTGAGTTTTGTAAGGTTTTAAATGTTCTGTCTGGGTTTATGAATACAAAAGTGTTTATACTTATACTAAAGTTTGGGGTCAGTAAATGTTTCGTATTTTTTGAGAGAAATTTATAATTTATTCAGTAAGGATGGTTTAAACTAGGGTTGCAAAGGGGTGGAAAATTTCCAAAAATTCCCAGAAGATTCCAAAAAATCTGATATTATTATTATATCTGATATAATATTTCACCTCTTTGCGACCCTAGTTTAAACTGATCAAAAGTGCCATTAATCAGCACAACTGGTTTCAACATTGATAATAAGAAATGTTTTTGAGCACCAAATCAGCTTATTAGAATGATTTCTAAAGGATCACAGAAGACTGGAGTAATGATGCTGAAAATTAAACTTTGCCATCACAGGGATAAATTGCATTTAAGATAAATTGCATCTTAAAATAATACTACTTACTGCATTTTTGACTATAAATGCAGACTTGGTCAGCATAAGAAACTTATAAAAACTTACCAACCCCAACCTTTTGAATGGTAGTATATGGGAGGGACACAAATGGCCTCAGTTTTGTAGAACAACCTTTATACAGTTTATACAGTTCACGCAGTTAAAATGAACTACAGCTCCAGGCAGAGTGAGATCACAGCTATTTTGATTTCTGTGCCTTGCAGACACCATGGGGAAACAGAACAGCAAGCTGACCCCTGAGGTAATGGAGGACCTGGTGAAGAACACAGAATTTAATGAACATGAACTCAAACAGTGGTACAAAGGCTTCCTGAAGGATTGCCCCAGTGGCCGACTCAACCTGGACGAGTTCCAGCAGCTGTATGTTAAGGTAGGGATGCTAGTCGCTCTGTGATACACTGGCTTTTCATTGGTCTTGCTCCAGACTGAAGAGGTCACTGAGGAGTGCATCAGATGCGCCATGTGATTTACAAGTGACTGGAAAAGCCCTCTGAGTCATTCAGTTGGATAGTCTGATGTATAACTGGCACCAAACTCAATTCAGATCTCCAGGGCTACGCTAGCTGGCTATTCATACGGCTGGCTTCTTTATGGCATGTCAAGCACGAACAGTTGCTGTCATAACAGGTTTTGCTCTCTTTAGTACTTTAGTCATATAGATTTGTGAGGATATATATTACAGTTTTGACTGTCTGGCAAGGAAACATTTTGCTGCAGATAACACTTTGTCTGCTGAGTGTATCTACTGTACAGCCTTGCAGTTCCAATTATAACATGACACTACCTGCTGCATAATATGAATATGAATTATGTAAAGACATTATGCAAGATCATTTCTACTAACAACCAAAGTAAATAACCACACGTCTCACAGCTCTGCTCAGAAACCACAATGCTTTCAGACTGGCTTGAAATGAAAATAAATAACAGAAACTTGCCATAGGCCAAGCCTTTTAGTGATCAGGGATGGCGGGTTTTACAGCAAAAGGATATCAATGAGATAGTTTTATTAAAATTCAAGGGAGAGGAAATGGATGGCCTAGCATGCAGGGCACTGAGCTCCTGCGGACTGGACTGAATGATTGTTTGTGTGTGTGTTTGTGTATGCGCTGACACTTACAATGCTCGTGGCATAGCGATACTGAGAGGAGGTGTTTTGTGATTGGCTTTGGTCAGTGATGAATCATCCTACTTGCTTTCTAATTTAACTAATGTGGTATGAGGTTTTTTTTGTTTTATTTATTTATTTTTGTAAACGATGCAGAATAACAGTTAAATTTCGACTTGTGTAAATTTCTATATAAAAAATTTTATAACATGTTAATAGTTAACAAGACAACATTTCTCATAACTAAAACCGAAATAAAAATAATATCTATATAGACATATTTAAAAACTAATGAAAAAATGACAAAAATACAAAATTACTAAATCTTTAAAACTAACATGAAAGCATGAAACATAACATGAAAGAAAAACTACAATAGTATTTGAATGATACTAAAATAACACTGATATTATATGCTATATATGTATATATATATATATATATATATATATATATATATATAATATTAATCTTTTTATTTACATTATCATATATTGATAATGTAAATATTATATTATATTGTGGATAAAATATTTTCCTTACCACTTGTCAGGTTCAAAGTATTTGAGATGGTATCTTTGTACCAGTATACTTTTTCTATAAATGTGGAGGCAATAATCTGAGCTCTTCTATATAGAGTTATAGAGGGAATAATTTGAGCCCAGAAATGAGCATGATTTGTATGGGCAAAGCTTGGAGGCTGCTGGCATTGTCTTTCCTTCTGTTTTTGTGGAAGCCATATTGGTAGCTAAATTTAGCATCTTTTCAATGATTCATGCTTTTTCAATAATAGGTTGCCAGACTAGACTGGGGATGAGATCAGTTCTATGGATAAATGAACCGCTCTCTGTATTATCTGCAGATATTTGATACAGTTTGTACAGTAATCGTCTTTGGGATGAGATGGTGTCGATCACATAAATCCACCTATTGATAACAAGTGTATCTTAAACAATAGACATACAGAAAATATCAGGACAGTTTATGAACTGGAATAGAATTACACTGCCTTATGTATTGATTCGGGTGAGCTTACAGAAAATTGTAGTTAATGGAATGCAACGTGGAGTTGTGAAAATGGCTGGCTATTTAAAGAGACAATATGTGGCAAAGTTCCCATTCTATTCTTAGTATTGTACTCCATGGTAAAATACCTCAGAGCATATCCCTTCAGACTCTAGCAGTGCCACACTAACTACAGTATATGGGAAATATTAACCTTAAAGATGCAACACTATCTGCCAATAGTATCCAGAAGTGAAAGCTGTACATGGTGTCAGTAAAGTGATCCCTTTGTCTGCTGGTGTTTGATTGTTTGCTGCGGTTTCAGATGTTAACACTGTGACAACAGTGATGAGGTGGTGTGTAATGGACTTTAGGTTTGTGCTGAATGAAGCACTTGAATGCTGCGTGTTCAGATCTAATTGGCAGTTAAAGAGATGACATATACAGTCGGCGATGAGGTGGTTGGTAGGACACAAAAATGTGACAGTAAATCTCTCGAGTAGAAGGGGGATGGAGATTATGCAGGGGACATTATCTTTACCAGAGGATTCCGGCGTGCTCCTGTTTGACACCAGTTTGTTACATCACCCTCACCAGACAGCTCAGACCTTCATCTTGTGGCCAAACGGACAGCTGTGGTGGATCGAACACTGGCCTTGATCTGATCTCACAACACATGAATGTGGAATGACAGGATGACGTCTGGTTTGCGGCACTGGTGTGGCATAGACAATGATGTGGCTAGACATCTTAAAGTCAAATTCTGGGTAAATGTGAGGATTTCCTTGATTTGATTGATGATAATGTGAAGGTTTCTTTATCACATGAATGTGTTAATCCTTTTTTTTAATTCAAGGTCTAATATTTGAAGTCACCTATATGCTTGTGTAGTTCTGAAAGTTGACAATTCACTTTAGTTTAAAAAATCTGATTTAAAACAATTGTAACATTTAGCAGTGAGATTCCATTTGTTAACATTAGTTACTAACAATGAAAAATACTCCTAAAGCATTTACTAATCTTAATGTTAATTTTGACATTTAATACAGTACATTTTTTTAAAGCAAAAGTTGTATCTGTTAATGTTATTTAATGGACCATGAACTAAAAATTAACAGTTGTATTAACAAAGATTAATAAATGTCACAAATGCAGTGTTTGTTGTTAGTTAATGTCAGTTCATACAATAATTAACATTTACTAATGGGGCCTTCTAAAGTGTTAACAACAAATATTTGTTTTCCAGAAAATGAGTTTGATTAATTGATTAATTGAGTTAATTGGTTAATTCATAATTATTAGTGTAATTTTAATATGATAATACTTGTTACTTAAAATTAGTTGTAATAATATTTTTTTAATAATTCATTTTTTTTATTAATTTTTAGTTTTATTTGTAATTCTATCAGATAAAGAAATGAAATAATCACAATTTTAAAATAACAGACAAAATCTTGCAATGTTCCACCAAACATCCTCGTATTATGAAGAAACTATATCAATACAAGTAGAAAAAAACTGCTCATCAAGACATTTGATGGGGTTCTGTAAGTTATTTTATGTTTGTCTGTCACTGCCCTCTTCTGTCGATCAACCACACAGTCAAACACACACACACACACACACACACACACACACACACCGTCTGTTACAGCAGGCACATCAATGAAAAATACTCCTAAAGCATTTACTAATCTTAATGTTAATTTTGACATTTAATACAGTACATTTTTTTAAAGCAAAAGTTGTATCTGTTAATGTTATTTAATGGACCATGAACTAAAAATTAACAGTTGTATTAACAAAGATTAATAAATGTCACAAATGCAGTGTTTGTTGTTAGTTAATGTCAGTTCATACAATAATTAACATTTACTAATGGGGCCTTCTAAAGTGTTAACAACAAATATTTGTTTTCCAGAAAATGAGTTTGATTAATTGATTAATTGAGTTAATTGAGTTAATTGGTTAATTGGTTAATTGGTTAATTGGTTAATTCATAATTATTAGTGTAATTTTAATATGATAATACGGACAAGATGGCGGCGCGTGCACACGCTGCGGCTTCTCTCTCTCCCGAAAGAATGGTGTTTTCGTGTTTTTTATGTTGTGAGACGCAGTGTTTTTGTACATCTTCGTCGCGTCTATCTGTCCTAAAGCGCGCATACAGTCGTGAGTTTCTGCTCGACGTCGGCAGAACCACATTTTTAGAGTTAAACTTCGCGCACGCCGAAGAGCTGCGGGACCTCGGTCTGCTCCGGAGGCCTACACCATCACCGACCCCCACTACTGCATCTCGCCCAGAGCGGAGGCGCCACAAGCGGCGCGAGAGGAAGCAGAAGAGGGGTAAGCGCGGAGGTATCCGGGCTAGGCTAGCAGCTAACCCACACAAGCCAGCTATCCCCACCATCGTACTGGCCAACGTACGCTCTTTGGATAATAAACTGGACCACATCCGACTACTACGCTCATATCAGAGGACTGTAAGAGACTGTTGTGTTTTTGTTTTCACGGAAACATGGCTCAGCAACAGCGTGCCGGACTGCGCCATTCAGCTCGACCAGCTAACATGCTATCGAGCGGACAGAGCTCTCGTCGAGGGAGGTAAGACCCGCGGCGGCGGGCTTTGTGTTTACATTAATGACGCGTGGTGCCGCGACGCTGTTGTGGTCTGCAAACACTGCTCGCCCCTGGTGGAGTTTATGATTATTAAGTGTCGGCCGTTCTATCTACCGAGGGAATACACAGCCATACTACTCGCTGCTGTATACATCCCTCCCAACTCCAACAACAACAGGAGTGAGGCACTTAATGAACTGTACCAGCACATCAGTGAGCAGCAGACAGCCCACCCAGATGCTTTTCTCATCTTGGCGGGGGATTTTAATCACGCAGACCTAAAGAGTGTGTTCCCTAAAATACACCAACATGTGAACTTTCCAACACGAGGAAACAACACTCTGGACTTTGTTTACACAACCCAGAGAGGAGCTTACAAGGCCCTTCCCCTCCCCCATCTTGGCACCTCAGACCACATCACTGTCATGCTAATGCCTGCATACAGACCGATCGTTAAAGTCACCAAACCTGTTCACAAACAGATACAAGCGTGGCCAAAAGGGTCGTCAGAGGCACTTCAAGACTGTTTTGACACCACTGACTGGAATATGTTTAAGCAGGCTGCCACATACAATAACACCACAGACCTCCAAGAGTACTCAGAGACTGTCACTGCCTACATCACCAAGTGCATTGATGATGTAACAGTCACAAAGACCATCACTGTCCGGGCCAACCAGAAGCCATGGCTGACAGGGGAGGTCCACAGACTCCTGAAGGCTCGGAACGCTGCTTTTAGAGCCGGAGATGAGGTGGGCCTGAGGACAGCTAGGGCCAATCTATCCCGCGGCATCAGAGAGGCCAAGAGACAGTACTCCAGGAGGGTAGCCCATCGCTTCAGCGACAGCAGAGACACTCGGAGCCTGTGGCAGGGGATTCAGACCATTACGGACTACAAGCCCCCACCGCGCACCTGTGACAGCACCATCCCCCTGCTGAATGAGCTGAACGCCTTCTTCGCTCGCTTTGAGGCACAAAACAGCACCACTGCACAGAAGACCCCACCTTCTCCCGGCGACCAGGTGATGACGCTGTCCCCGGACAGTGTGAGGAGATCCCTCAGCAGGATCAACACACGAAAAGCTCCGGGTCCTGACAACATTCCTGGTCGTGTACTGAGAGACTGTGCAGCGGAACTCACTGATGTCTTCACAGACATTTTCAACATCTCGCTGAGTCAGGCTGTTGTCCCCACATGCTTCAAGGCTACCACCATCATTCCAGTCCCGAAGAAGTCATCTCCATCCTGCTTCAATGACTACCGTCCAGTCGCACTTACTCCTATCCTCATGAAGTGCTTTGAACGACTAGTCATGCACCACATCAAGTCTGCCCTCCCCCCCTCCCTGGACCCCTTCCAGTTTGCATATCGGTCCAACCGCTCGACCGATGATGCCATCGCCACTGCCCTCCACCCAGCCCTCACACATCTGGACAAAAAAGACTCATATGTCAGAATGCTGTTCATAGACTTCAGTTCAGCATTCAACACAATCATCCCTCAACAGCTCATTCACAAACTGGTCCAGCTGGGGCTCAACACCTCTCTGTGCAACTGGCTGTTGGACTTCCTGACTGGGAGACCTCAGGCAGTACGGGTCGGCAGTAACACATCCAGCACCATCACACTTAACACAGGGGCCCCTCAAGGATGTGTGCTGAGCCCCCTCCTCTTCACTCTGCTGACCCACGACTGCACACCGTCACATAACTCCAACCTTTTCATTAAGTTTGCGGACGACACGACTGTGGTGGGTCTCATTAGCAACAGAGATGAGACAAACTACAGGAGCGAGGTGAGCCGCCTGGCCGGGTGGTGCAGTGACAACAATCTCTCTCTGAATGTGGAGAAGACGAAGGAGATTGTTGTTGACTTCAGGAGAGTGCACACTCAGCATGCTCCTCTGACCATCAATGGTGCGACTGTGGAGAGGGTGAGCAGCACCAAGTTCCTAGGTGTGCACATCACAGAGGACCTTTCCTGGACCAACAACACTGTAGCACTGGCCAAGAAAGCACAACAGCGTCTCTACTTCCTCCGCAAACTGAGGAGAGCCAGAGCCCCGGCCCCCATCATGTACACCTTCTACAGAGGCACCATCGAGAGCATCCTTACTAGCTGCATCACTGTGTGGTATGGCGCTTGCAACGCGTCCTGCCGCAAGTCACTTCAACGCATAGTGAAAGCAGCTGAGAGGATCGTTGGTGTCTCTCTCCCCTCCCTCCAGGACATCTACAACACCCGTCTCACCCGCAAAGCCCTCTGCATTGCAGGTGATCCCACCCACCCGACACACAGCTTCTTCAGTCTGCTGCCATCAGGGAGGAGACTGCGGAGTCTCCAGGCCAGGACCAGCAGACTGAAGGACAGCTTCATCCATCAGGCTGTCAGGAAGCTGAACTCCCTCCCGACCTTGCCCCCCCTCCCCTCTTTTGCCCCACGCACCACTGAACTCTGACCCTCCAACCCCCCCCTCCCTTTCCCACTTACAAACTGTGACCCGCACTAGTCACTTTGTGCAGCATTGGACTGATCACTACCCCATCCAGCATTGACTGCAAACTACCTCCTAGGTCAGTTTAATTAAGACTGTTCTCTGAGCTCTTTAGCTCTTCATCACTTTAACACTGATAAGCTCTTTTGCACTACACTCATTACATCTGCACAGTTTTTTTTGCACTACACCCATTATATCTGCACAGTTTTGTTTATTTAATGGTTGCACTATCTGCCATGTGCCTTACGCCACTTTAACTATCTCTTTTTTACAATGTCCTTATTGCATATCTGTATAGTTTGTATTTATATATATTTAAACTGTAACTATCTGTTTTTTACATTACTGTTAGTGTTTAGTGTTAACTGTATGCACCAAGGGTCTGAGAGTTACGCAATTTCAATTCTCTGTATGTATGTGCTGTACATGTGGTGGAATTGACAATAAAGCTGACTTTGACTTTGACTTTGACTTTGATCATTTAAGTTGACTTCCAATTGCAGTCACAACCAGCAGATTTTCTAAAATTAGCACACTTTCATTTTCCCATGCTGAGCATGACAAACTGTCTGGACCTGTTTCTTTTTTGCACTTGTTTTGTGTGTACAAAGATTCCAGAAAAATCAAAGCAGGCTTCTAGAGTTTCTAGTGCTTAATTTGTAGCACAAAGAACACATCACTTTAAATAGCATGTTACTTTAACTATGTCATGGTAATTTTTCATCCCTTCATGTGTTTAATTAGATTTTCTGTCAAATATAGACCTAAAAGAGAGGAAATTTTGATTCTCCTTTTTTTTTAACATGGCATCACCAGTGGTCTTCTGTCGTAGATTTTGGTGTGAGGAAGTTTGAAGAAAAAACTAACGGGGCTGATTCATGGTTTTTGCGGTAAAGTCAGATTACATGCAGTAACAAAGTGAAACCGACCAAAAGGATTTAATGTCAGATGGTGACATGTGGCAAGTGAGGCTGAACGACTGTCCATGTGTGTTTAAGTACAGTAGCAGACTGGGGGAATCGTCCCTTGTGACGGAATGCATTAATGAATGACCTACGTACTCTGGATTTATTGAAGTATCCATTTTGTTTAATGATAGCTTTGTTGAGAAGATGGAGGACCTCGGTGTCACACAAGGTTGTCTTGGATAAGGAGACAAATTGCCTCCCTGCGATCAATAGGACGCCATCTTATTCCCCATCCACAGTTCTTGTAAGATGACCTATCAGGGATAACAAGCCTTATTATTCAGTTGCTTTTTTTTTTCATATTTCAAATATCGCTATCATAAATCATTGTTAATTCAGACTATCAGTTCATTTGTAGTTTTTTCACATTGATGTATTTAATAATAATTATCGTCATAATAATGGCTTTTTTAGAAGAATAGTTGTTGGTCTCACAAAGGCTGTGTATGACTCACACATTAAAAAGGCTTTAATATTATTGGATTTTTAGCTTTAAAATCATTTAGCTTTATTTTAGATAATGACAGTGTATTAATTTTGCAGAATGAACATAATATCAAAAGTGATACTCTTGAGTCATTGAGCATAACAATAGCGTATCAGTGATATGCACAGGGTCCGAGGTTTCTGCAGTTACGGAAAAATCGTATTAATAAAATTAATTAGTGCAAATACAACTTAAACATATCTAACTAACTGCATTTACATAACTTTAAGGTGAAATGTGTATTTTTTGCTGCTACCATCACCAAACCAATTTACAAGAATAATTCATCGAACTGAACACAGCCCCATGTTTTCCACTGGTCAGTCAAACAGATAGACCCACTCCAAACTCACATCATTGGTTGAGACAGTGTTGTTGTATTGGGTCAGTCAAAACCAACTAAAACCTAAAACCAACAGAACAATGTCTAATGACCACAGTATCATATGAGAGGCTTCTAGTTGTGTTGCGTCACTCGGTTTCAGATATACATGACAATTTATAAAAGGCATCAGTGTCCAGATGTGAGGAAGGCACCTTCACCCGCCATCCTAGTTTAATTAACTGAAAACTTGCTTGATTTTACATAACTGTTTCAGTATGTCTAAGACTGCTTTATTGGTCAGCACAACATAAAAAATATTATTTTTATTTTACATTACCTATTATGGATTTTATTTTATGTTATTTTATTTTATTTTATTTATTGTTATTTTATTGTTATTTTATTTGATTTGATTTGATTTGATTTGATTTGCATGTCCTGATTTATGGAATACGGATGTCTGGGGCTCTAACCCCTGCTGCCCTCCCACCCTTTGCATACACACATTGCATCCAATGGAGGAGCTTTTCTTTACCTTCAATGGAAGGCTAGCATATGTATTCATGTGTTGACTGCAGTCTGCCTCATATGACTTCCTGTGACGTGTGAGGGCAGAATGGGTGGAAAATGCTCTGATGTTTCTCTTGATTAGCTGGCGGTCACTACAGCAGCCCAGTGCTTCTCTTCCCAATGTCACTTCAAGGTCTCCTGCTGGCAGAGTGCAGTGCTTGTCTGTGATCTGTGGTTAGTTGGGATGAGAATGCGTCATACATCATTCAGGGGAGGGCTTTCATTGGCCGGACATCTGAAAGGGTGCTTGTGATTCCTATTTTACCTAGGGTTAAGTGCCTCGCTCACAGGCACAACGGCTCTGACCAGCTCAAAAGTCACTCCCAGTGGGGTCAGAACATGCAACCTTTGGATTACCAGCCCTGAACCTCAAACACTCCACTGCAATCACTCTACAAAGGGCAAATGAATTGCAGAGTGTAAAAAGTAGCCATAAACAAATATAGTGTAACTCAAGCTCAAGAAGCATTCGCATGAATTGATTGTTTTCTTGATTGTAGTTGTGAACCTTCACTGAAGCAGAACTGTTATGGGGTGCCGTTGATTCAACCCTCATTACAAATGCCGAACGTATTGAGTCCACAGCTTTAAATTAAAAGTTTGATTGCACTGAAAAGAAATGCAGTTCTCAGAAATGTCAGCAAATCTGTCATTTCGAGAGAATTAAGGAAATTGCATTGCAGCGGCAATCTGTATTGGTCTTTAAATCAACCCTGACCGTTCATGAAAATAAATGAACTGTTTGTTTTTCTTCCCGTTCAGAATCAGATCCGAAGTGAACAGTTAGGAAAAAAAAGTGTTTACATAATGCTATTGGGGGCCATTGTAGTAATGGAAGGCTAGTGGCAGCCAAGCTCAATTATCCCTTGGGCACATTGCCCATATAATTCAATCAGTAGTGCAGGGGGAGGGTGATTATCCACGACCCCTGTGTTAGTGAAGTCAGCTCAGTTTGTGGTGCTAACCCGCCTTCTTAGGATACTGTGTTAACTTAGTCCTGTTCCGTTGAGACCTTATTATCTGCTTGTTGAAATGCATTGTGCTGTAGAGGCCTAAGGGCTATCTGGAGCTGCTCTGATACGCTGGATCATAGGAAGAATGTATTAGGCTGAAAGGTTCATTTGGACTGGCTACAGCATGCAGCTATATAATCATACAGTGTATTAAAGGGATAGTTCACCCAAAAATAAAAAAAATTCTGTTATTAATTACTCACCTTCACATCGTTCCAAACCCATAAGACCTTGAACCACTGATGTCACATGGACTATTTTAACAAAGTCCTTACTACCTTTCTGGGCCTTGAACATGGTAGTTGCGTTGCATTCTATGCAGGGTCAGAAAGCTCTTGGATTTCATTTAAATTTTCATTTTTTGGGTGAACTATCCCTTTAATATGTATGTTGTAGCTTGCAAAACTCACTAATAATAATGGATTTTGTAGGGCTTTTTCTATATTAAACATGAACTTTGACAAGGGTCCAAACTTGGTGTATAAAAATATTTTATTGTTCCTAAAGGTTGCAGATAATGTGCTGCCATCTAAAAGTGAAGCAAAATCATTGAGGCAAAAGTCAAACTAAGATTGTAATTTTTCTCTTTAAGAGTGCATTTTCTTTTTTTATTCTTAATACAATAAAAAAAAAAGATTAAAAAAGGTGAGGGTAAAACATTTGTTATATACAGAGTATATAGTGTACAGTATATCTAGTCTCTTATGCTCACCAAGGCTGAATTTATTTAATCAAAAATGAGGTGAAACAATAATATCGTGAAATATTATTATAATTTTAAATAACTGTTTTGTATTTTAATAGATTTTAAAATGCAATTAATTCCTTTGATGCAAAGCTGAATTTTAAGCATCAATTACTCCAGTCTTCGGTGTCATATGATTTTTCATAAATCATTCTAATATGCTGATTTGGTGCTCAAAAAATATTTCTTATTATCAATGTTGAAAACGAGTGTGTTGCTTAATATTTTTGTGGATACAAAATGATACACTATTCTTTGATGTATAGAAAGATCAAAAGAACAACATTTATTTGAAAAGCCTCTACTTTAACTTTTGATCAAATTAATTTAGAAAATTACAAATATTAATTAAAAAAAATTTAAAATGTGTCTTGAGGCCCCTTTATTGTGCTCCATTTCATTAGACTCTGCCTAACTGCCAGCCTAATTTATTCTGGGCTCCCTTAAGAACAAATAATTGATTAGTTATTTAGGCAACCCAATGAGTAGTTGGTTTTGAAAATATGTAATTTTGTAAAGTGTATCTGTTATGTTGCAGTCACTGTAGATTTGCTGGCTATTGAAAATGTAATTCTCATAGTTGCACTAGCACACATCAAGCACACTAATCACATCAAGTATTACAGTGCAACTACAACTGAGGAAATCCAGATAAACCACTGGGTTAATCTGTATCATGACTCACATGAAATGACATTGCAATTGCCATGCCAATGCCTGAAACAAACCTCCCCAGGCAATTCAAACATGGCTTTAAGAACCAAACCTAAAACTGACTGCAAAGAGAAAAAAAAAATCATAGGAGATATGCAAACAGTTTATTTGATAATTTGCATGAAATGACTCTAGATAGATATGTAAGGATGTGCATTATGTCTCAGAAATGGATAATTAGACATTTATTGCCATAACATGTCATTACTACTCAATCATTCCCAGGCTAATTAGATAGTTATTAGCAATTCAATAGGTACAGTTGATCTGAGGAGCTTGAATTTGCTTTGTAGCTCTAACTCAAGTGTAAAAGCAGGCCGAACCCAGAACAGCATGCCACCATCAGTTTACATAATTCATATCTGAGCTTAGCGATGCTCGTTATAATGCTAATTTAAAAGTAGTGCAGATGGCACACTGCCTTTTGCGGAATAAGAGAGTTTTTTAACTTCACTCATTTCTCAGCAGGAGGATGACATCATGTCGTTGTGGCATTCACCTTCTGAACGCTTTCCTTGGCCTGTCGTGAAGTAACTTGTGTATGTTGGGGGGAAAGGAAAGGTTGCATAAATTATAGGACATTGTTTATTCATGATTCATGGGCTTGAAGAGAAGCACTTTGCTGTAAAAGAAGAAAGAGGCTTTTAAAATGTTCTCGTATAGAGGAGTAGATGAGAATCAGTCATGTGTAATTCATTTTCTTGGTACATTTCTTGGGTTGTGAAGTATTATATTCTGTGACAAAGTGGGTCATTTTTCATCTTTAAAGGAGAAGTAATTTTTTATGTTAAGAAGGTAAGTTTTTTTGTTTTAGCTTTAATATTTTCAGTGATAATACTTGAAAAAGGATACATTTAGAGACAAACTTATTTTAGTGTGCTGACAGCATGTGCTGTTATCAGTAATTTTTTTTGTGTACTAGTGTAGAGACAACTGTAAATAAGCCATTCTTAAGTTGACTTCATACTAAAGAAAATATTGTGATGCTTTCAAAACACTGAAGCCTGACATGTGAACTTCTCAGTCAACCAGTGGCATGAATTTGAGCCTTTTTATCGAAACCAAGGCAGTTGGGCCAAGACAGAGGAGGTGGTGGATGTGTTTTTTAAAGTGATTATTTTTGCAGTACCTTTGCAGAAATACAGATAAAATAATATAAAATATAAATATAAGATGAAAAAACTTTAAAAACTTAAATGAAAACGAGAAATGTTACTTTGGAATCTAACTGAAATCAAATAAGTTTATGTTGAAGTACTAAAATTACTAAAATTATAATAAAACTAATAACAAATGGCAAAAGCACAACAAAATTATTAGGACTGAAAAAAAAAAAAAAAAAAATATATATATATATATATATATATATATATATATATAGAGAGAGAGAGAGAGAGTGAATGAACCCTTTTAGTGTTTGTTGCATTGAAAGGGTTAATGTCTGGATGGTTAGCAAAGCACCATTACCCCCTACTGGTGGATACACCACTTGGAAAAAGGCATTTCAAAAATTAGCTGTGTATCCTGACCAAATAAAATGCTTTGCAACATTTTTGGCAGTATTTCATTTTAGAATGCATTAATTGATGCAGTTCCTTTTTATAGAGCTCTTAATACTGACGTATAATGGCCAACTCAGAATTGGCATTAGTCAAGGGCTTGAGACTGTTGCGCATTGCAGGTATCTTCAATAGGTATTCTGATGGAGAACTTAACAGCTCAAATAAACAGACACAACTTATTGATTATGATCGTCAAAATGAGTGCTGCCACAATCTTGTAGCTGTTTCTTATAGTAGGCGTCTGATTGTGTTGACCACTGTACAGCACATTTAGGTGTGTGTGTGTGTGTGTGTGTGTGTGTGTGTGTGTGTGTGTGTGTTGTTGAGAGATATGGCAATCTTCCAGCTCAGGCATTACCATCCACCCAGTTAGTGTTATCACCGCTGAGGTCAGACATGCTGTAGAAGCCAGCTGATTTGAACTGCATGCTGAGCCCTCAACAGCTGTCTCTCCTTTGCTCACTGTGGAGGTTTATATGTGTGATGACAGTGTTGACAGCTTGCATGGTGACTACGATGTTGTAGGAATGTGCTTTTGGTGCATGTCTTGATGGCAAGCAGAGGAATCTGAATCTGTATTTCTTGCTGAGCACACTTTTACCCTGTAGTGCTGTCTTCTGTTTCTATAGCTCGACTAGTAGAGCCACAGTTCATGGGTTTGAGTCACAGGTATCACACACTAATAAATTCATTATAAGCATCATGATGGTAGACTAGTCAATTAGTGAAGTTGATTAGTGAAAGATATTAAAATTCTGGCCTATTAATACCAAGTCACAATTTTTTTGCAGTCTAAACTACAAAAAACTAAATTTGAATTACTACAAAGGAATTTTTCCTTTATATGTACAGTATATGTACAGATATTAATTTTAAGTTATGGTAAAGATTATGTTAAATTATTTAAAAAGTAAAAGAAAAGAAAAAAGAAACTAAATTAAAAAAGACTATATCTCTCTCTCTCGGTTGTCCATCGAAGTCCGATGATGACGTCCATGCCTTTAACGGTGAGATCTCTGATGGCTAAACAGTCCTATCCTGGACCCACAAACTCTATTGCAGGTGGGGCATATGTATGTAATGGTAGTAGTAATGGCACTGGTGGCAGCCATGGCTGTATTTCTACTGGCTCGCTTCTGCTGTCTTCTGGTTGTCCTCTTCATCTCCAGCGTATGAACCCCATCTCTACACAGCTTTTGCCAGATGGTACGATCAACAGCAACATCCTCCAGGTCCTCGGGTCTGATCTTACACTTCTTCAAGGCGTTCTTCATCTGATCCTTATATCAATTCTTTGTCCCCCCAGCTGAACGTCGACCATGATGTAACTGGCCATATAGCACTCTGCGGGGCAGTCGACATGGGGGCATCCTTATCACGTACCCCAACCATTGCAGCTGGCGCTGGGTGATCATGGCCTCAATACTTTACAGTTGGTCTTTTTAAGTATTTCAGTGTGAGGCACACGAGTAAGGTAGGCCAGGTAAGTCCCAGAATGCGCTGAGGGCAGCTTATATGGAAGTGCTCTAGGGACCTGATGTGATGGCTGTAGGTTACCCAAGCTTCACAGCTATAAAGGATGTGACACATACCGCTTGGTATACGGTGACCTTTGTGGAGGGTTGAAGATTCTTGTTGTAAAAGACTCTACGCCGAAGTCTCCCAAAGGCAACTGATGCCTGTTTAATGTGGCTCTGGATTTCGTTGTCAATGCCACAGTCCTCAGTGAGAATACTCCCCAGATATTTAAAAGATGGCACTATCGAAAGCTGTTCATCCCCCGCAGTAAAGGCAGGTAGTGTGGGTGGGACATTGGTACTCCACTGGCAAATCACTTCTGTCTTGGTGGTCTTGACAGTGATCCCCATCCTGCTATACACCCTAACTGCCACAGTAAGGACAGTTTGAAGATCCTTTGGAGTGTGGGCCACAAAAGCACAGTCATCTGCATCCTGCAGCTCCAGGACACACTCTCTACAGAGTTTTTTGATTGCGTGTAGCCTCCTAATATTAAAGAGGTTGCCGTCTAGCCTGAAGTCTACTGCTATGCCACTGCTATTTTCAGTCTCGTTGTGGAGAAGCTTGGTGACACACAGGAGGAAGATGTTAAAGAGCACTGGTGCTAGCACACACCCCTGCCTCACCCCTGTACGCACAAGGAAGGGCTTGGACTCTTGTCCGCCTATGGACACCCGAGCAGTCATCCCATCATGGAACTGACGAAGGATGTTAACAAATTTATTGGGACAGCCAAACCTGAGGATTACATTCCATAAGAGCTCTTTATATATATATATATATATATATATATATATACAGTGGGTACGGAAAGTATTCAGACCCCCTTCACTTTTTTCAATTTTGTTATGTTGCAGTCTGATACTACAATTGTTTAAATTCTTTTTTTTTTTCTCATTACTCTACACTCTGTCCTTTATAATGACAAAGTGAAAACAGAATTTTAGAAATGTTTGTAAATTTATTAAAAAGAAAAAACTGAAATATCACATTTACATAAGTATTCAGACCCTTTACTCAGTACTTAGTTGAAGCACCTTTGGCAGCAATTACAGCCTCGAGTCTTTTTGGGTATGACGCAACAAGCTTTGCACAACTGGACTGGGGGAATTTCTGCCATTCTTCTTTGCAAATCCTCTCAAGCTCGGTCAGGTTGGATGGGAACCGTCTGTTGACAGCCTTTTTCAGGTCTCTCCAGAGATGTTCGATAGGGTTCAAGTCAGGGCTCTGGCTGGGTCACTCTAGGACATACACAGAGTTGTCCCTAAGCCACTCCTGTGTTGCCTTGGCTGTGTGCTTAGGGTCATTGTCATGTTGGAAGGTGAACCTTCGGCCCAGTCTGAGGTTTTGAATGCCCTGGACTGGGTTTTCATTAAGGCTATCTCAATATTTTGGTGCATTGAGCTTTTCTTCTACTCTGATGAGTTCCTCAGTCCCTGCCGCTGAAAAACAGCCCAACAGCATGAGGCTGCTACCACCACACTTTACTTTTGGGATGGTACTCTGCAGGTGATGAGAAGAGCCGGTTTCCTTCAAACATGATGCTTAGAATTGAGGTTCATCAGACCAGGTAATCTTGTTTCTCACAGTATGAGGGTCCTTTAGGTGCTTTATTGCAAATTCCAAGTGTGTTTTCATGTGTCTTCACTGAAGAGAGGATTGAGTTTGGCCACACTGCCATAAAGCCCAGATCGGTGGAGTGTTGCAGTGATGTTTGTCCTTCTGTAGGTTTCTCCCATCTGCATATATGATCATGGAGCTCAACTAGAGTGACCACCAGGTTCTTGGTCACCAGTCTAGACAAGCCCCTTCTCCATCAATTGCTCAGTTTGGCTGGGGACCAGCTCTTGGAAGAGTCCTGGTTGTGCCAAACTTCTTCCATTTGAGAATTATGGAAGCCACTGTGCTCTTGGGAACCTTCAGTGCAGCAGAATTTTTTTTGTAGCCTTCCTCAGATCTGTGCCTCAATACAATCCTGTGTCTGAGCTCTGCAGGCAGTTCCTTTGACCTCGTGGCTTGGTTTTCGCTCTGATATGCATTATCAGCTGTGAGGCCTTTTACAGAGAGGTGTGTGCCTTTCCAAATCATGTCCAATCAATTTAATTTACCATAGGTGGACTCCAATCAAGGTGTAGAAACATCCCTGCAATGATCAAGAGACATGGGAGGCACCTGAGCGAAATTTCAAGTGTTGTTCCAAAGGGTCTGAATACTTAGGTAAATGTGATATTTCAGTTTTTTCTTTTTAATAAATTTACAGACATTTCTAAAATTCTGTTTTCACTTCATCATTATGAGGTACAGAGTGTAGATTAATGAGAAAAAAAATGAATTTAAACAATTGTAGTATCAGGCTGCAACATAACAAAATTGAAAAAAGTGAAGGGAGTCTGAATACTTTCCGTACCCACTGTATATATATATATATATATAGGCTATATAAAGAATTAAAATTTTATATTAAATAAAAAAATTAAAACATTAAAATTAACAATCAATTAAGCGATTAATCATTTATGTAAATACATACAGACAGTCCCTTTGAAATCACATTTTTTAATTCACATTAAAGCGCACTGTATAAATTTGACTGGATTTACAGTAATATATACACTTAATAAACACCTGTAATTGTAGTTTCCTCCATATATAAAGGGTAATTCAATAGCATTGTAATAGATTAATGTTTGATATTATTAAAGAATTAGTTCATGTGACATCAGTGGTTCAACTGTAATTTTTTGAAGCTACGAGAATACTCTTTGTGCACAAAGTAAACAAAAATAACAACTTTATTCAACAATTTCAGCTTCATAAAATTAAAGTTGAACCACTGATGTCACATGGGCTATTTTAACAATGTCCTTACTACCTTTCTGGGCCTTGAATGTTTTAGTTGTGTGGTAGTTCTGAAGATGAACAAAGGTCTTACGGGTTTGGAATGACATGAGGGTGAGTAATTAATCACAGAATGTTCATATTTGGGTGAACTAACCCTTTAATATTATAGTGTTCTTAATTTTATTAATTGAAAATCGATAAGATAATCGCATAAATTATTAACAACAATTCATTGATCAGTAATTAATCATTTTCCGTCCTGTATAGATTGTTTTCATCTTCTTCTTTAAATTTCTTCAGATTAGCCAAATAGTGGAAGTTATGTGGAAGTTATGCCTTGAATGTGTTTAAAAGCATCAGTCAAATGAAGCCAGGTTAATTAGACACACAATGAATAACGTTTTATTCATTCCACTGCTGTTTGCACCATCCTGCATATTCAGGCATTAGATTCCGCTGTGCACATTTAATAGGTTTAGGTTCTCTGATATCCTAGGATGAAAAATCCATGACTTTTGCATTGTTAAATGGCTTGCATTAGAAGCAGCGTGACAAAGATGGTGTAAACTGGCTGAGACGGGGCAGAGGCTGGCATCAGCTTGTGCTCTGATTACGCAGGCTTTTAGCAGCTGGAGTCTGTCTGCAGGCCGTTTCTGTGATCGTGCTGGTTGCCTCACACCCTTGTATTCTCACAGGGAGTCTCTCTCACCTTCTGTTTTGCTCTTCTCACTTATTTATTTTTATTCATTTAGCACATCCATTTATCCAAAGTGATTTTTTAACTACAGGAACAGCCACCCTGGAGCAGTTTGGAGTTAAATGTCTTATAAACACATTGGCAACTAATGAATCAGGGTTCAAACCCACAATGTTTCAGTTACCATCCCAAATCTTCAACCATTAAGATAGCCTCACCTCTAAAGCTATTTTGAAAGTGTGTTTTAAGATGAAGAGGTCTTAAAGTTGTCATTATTTTGGTGTCTGCGCTTCAGAGTTTTAAAGTACTTAAATTGTGTTTACAGTATGTATCCATACATTAAAGGAATTTCACCCAAATATGAAGCTTTGATTATCAGTCACTCCAGTGTCAGTCTAACCCAAGAAATACTTCTTTTCTCTGTAAAACACAAGAGGAGATGTTAGGAAGAATGTCTGAGCTGCACTATTACATACAGCAAAAGTGGATAGAAATGTATACTGTTAAGCTCAAAGCGTATACTATGATTGGGGTCTAAGATTTTTTAAAATGTATTTTAAAAGACATATCTTATGCTCACCAAGGCTGCATTAATTTAAGCAAAAATACAGTAAAAAAAAAAAAAAAAAAATATATATATATATATATATATATATAGAGAGAGAGAGAGAGAGAGAGAGAGAGATAGATAGATAGATATAATCATTTTTAATTATAATTTCAAATAACTGTTCTCTGTTTGAATATATTTTAAAATGAAATTTATTCCTGTGATGGCAAAGCTGAATTGTCAGCTGCCATTACCCCAGGCTTCAGTGTCACATGATCCTTCAGAAAACCTGATTTGGTGCTTAACATTTCTTATTATTATCAATGTTGACAACAGTTGTGCTGCTTAATATTTTTTGTGGAAACCGTGATGCCTTTTTTTCCAGGATTCTTTGATTAATAAATTTGATTTATTAATGATTAATAAAAAATAAAAATTGAAATCTTTTGCAACATAGTAAACATCTTTACTGTCACTTTTGATCAACTTAATGCAACCTTGCCAACTAAAAGTATTATTTTCTTTAAAAACAAATCACACTGACCCCAAACTTTGAAATATAGTGTGTTACACACAAATTGTGTGATTCTTTACTTGTATGGTACTTTTTGGAACTTAGCAAGATATATTAACATCCACCTTTGTGTTTCACAGAAGAAAGTATGCAATTATTTGGAAAGCCATGAGGGTAAGTAAATTATGGGAGATTTTTAATTTTTAGCTTCCTTTCACACAAACCAATTCACTATAAAATGAGATTATATATATATATATATATATATATATATATATATATATATATATATATATATATATATATATATAAAAACACACACACACAAATAAGCTGATATGATATTCTGCATTGTCTTGAATATGGCAAATTACTGTTCTTCTCCTTTATGTACCCATCAGAGAGTAACAGATACTTAGATCTTGATCAGGTGGCATTCCCACGTGATAGCATGTCTTCTGTCACAGTACACATGTGAAGATCTATTTCTACATTCGGTGCTTGGATCCAAAAGAAAGTAAAAAGTAGAATATTAATGTAATGTGAAAGTTGAGAATTTCACACAGCCATGCCCTAGATAGTTATTAAAAAAACCCTCTCTTTTACATAACAAAACATTTCATAACCTGCCAGATTTGCACGGAAGAACTTAGGCAGGGGGCCGCGCAGCACAGCAGCAGCTCTCCAGTTCTTCATGACTTGCACATTGTTTGTTTTCTTTTGCTCTCCTCTACTTTGGTGAAGGGCAAGGCCATATGGAGCAGAAGGACCAGCCCCATGAGAGAATCATTTTGCATGTGTGCAGGGTACATCACAGTGTGCATTACTTCCTGTCTCAGCTCTCTTTTCTCTACCCAGTGCCAGTCTGGCAGGGCTTATGATCAGACCTATGCTATTCCAGAGGGCTTCTGCTTTCTGGAGGAGTTTGACAGTGTGTGAACTCTTTGAGATATGAGAGCACTCTGCATCTTCACAGGGTGGCGCTGTGTACGATCATTTGATTTTGTGCTGGCTGAGTTCTGATGAGATCAGAGACAGCTGCCGTCCCATCAGCCTTAGCTAGTGGGTTTGTGAGTAGGTGTCTTGCGTTCAAGTATATCTGCAATGTGCATAGGATATATCTAATTCTGCTGTGTTAAGTTTGGGTTACACTGGGAAAAAATATTCACTTGGTCAGTATTTTTCTCTAGTTTTTCAGTAAATTTAAACATGCAGTAAATTTAAAACATTCCAGTATTTAAAATTCTTAAAACCAGATAAATTTACTTGAGAAACAAAAAACTGCATGAGGTAGTAAAGGGATAGTTCACACAAAAATGAAAATTCTGTCATTATTTACTCATTCTCTACTTGTTCCAAGCCTGTATGAGTTTCTTTTTGAAGAATGTTGGTAACTAAACTGTTGACGGTAGCCATTAACATTGTATGGAAAAAGACCTCCCTGCAAAGCTACCTGAAAACTATGCGCAAGTGCACCTATAGGGCAAAAGCTGGAGGATGGTCACACCAAATGTTCTTTTAATTTAGTTAATAGAAGTTAATTAATAAAGAAAATCTATTTATGACATTATTTTTGACAGCATCCTCATTTTTAACAGTACTGTAGCTTTGCAGGTAGGTTTCTTGAAGCATCTTTGAGACGTTGCTACAGTTCTTCTGGATTTAGTCTGTCTCAGTTTGTTCATGTCATTCCAGACAGACTGGATGATGATGAGATCAGATCTCTGTGTGGAGCACTGGCTGTCAGACTCCCTGTACAAACAAAAATCTCACTGGATTATTACAATTAATGGCAAAATGAATGTTTGGAAATGTGAACTGATATTTCCTACCGACACACTACAGCAAAAGATAGAAATAACTTACTTAAAACCATTTTTTTAGCTGGTGAAAATACTAGTGCTCTAATCATTTTGGCCACCACTGTATATTAACTTTGTTACATTTGGTAAACGGAAATGTATCTTGTTTTAAAGATATTTTCATTTGCAAAACAATACCAAAAACTGATTAAGGAAATTATTTATTAATTTATTTAATCAATATTTGACTTGCATTGTTTAAAATGATCTTTTAGCATTTATAGATTTTATTTAATTTATTCACATTTTTGTATTACCAAATAAAGGTAATGTAGCTTATAGTACGTTGTTTAGCATAAACATGATGTTATGTGAAAACTATGAGAATCTCATTTCCCAGTGTTTGAGCGTGGCATCTGTTCCTCAGTGCTCAGAATTTATTATTAGCTTAGTTCAGCTCTGCCATCACACTCCAGTGATTCCATCGTTTAATATTTAGCAGCCAAATAACTCTCAAATGTGAGGTTAGATAACGTTTAAAAACATTTACACTGGCTTCTCAAAAATCTAGTGAAAAAATAGCATTTCACAGCTATTGATTTTGCTCAAAAAGGGCCTTCTTTTGTGTTTGCATTTGCTTTTTTGGCTTATAAAACATGATATATTATATCTGTTGTCCATGGTGCCTATAAATCTTCACTTTACTTGAGTCTCTGCAGCTTCTTGCCAACATAACAACCCTTTATCCCCCCCTGTTGCTCATTAGATTGGAAATCAGTGGTGTTTTGGGCACAATAGGTGACAAATAGTGCTTTGGCTGGGACTGCATTGGGAACAGGTGAATGTAATTGTTGCCCTCAGTCACTAAGAGGGTAACAGTATTAGGAGAGGATCGATGCCTTCCTTCAGAGAGGAGCTGTGTGCTGCTCTTGTAGCGGCACAGACCGATTACACTGCACTTGTCCGCATTGCAGCCCTCTTCTGCAAAGAGGCAGGCACTGCGCTGGGCGTTGATGGCCTTAGTTAACAGACGCATACATACATACATACGCTCACCCACCGACCACTAAAATCTCCTGTATTCATAGTGCTATCTGTGAAGTTCCTGTTTTTAGCTTGATGCAACAAAATGATAGTTGAAAAGGCACTAAAATGAAGCAAGTTTTTAATGTGAGAAAATGTAAAGATGAGCATTTCTGACCAATAGAAATAACAGTCATTACACCGGCCCTAATATTCAGTACTGTTCTGCTGCTCAAAAAAAAAAATAAAAAAAAATGTAGATCAAATGTGTGGAGTTGGTAAGAATGGTTTTTGAAAGAAGTTTCTTATGCTCGTCAAGGCTGCATTTATTTGATCAAAAATATAGAAAACAGTAATATTGTGAAATATTCTTACAATCAAAAATGTTTTAGATTTAATATATTTTATTTTTGAAAATGCTGTTCATTCCTGTCAGGGTAAAGCTGAATTTTCAATAGCCATTACTGTTCAAAGCATTAATGTTGAAAACAGTTGTGCTGTTTTTTTGTGGAAACGGTGATACTTCTTTTTCAAAAATTTTTTCACTGAATTAAAATAACCGCATTTATTTGAAAGTTTTGCAACATTTTAAATGTTTTTAATGTCAGTTTTCATCAATTAGGTACAGATTTGCTGAATAAAAGTTTTAATATCTTTTTTTTTTTGTATCTTTCCAATCCCAAATGTTTGATAGTGTATTTCTATAAAAAGTGTTTCAGACTTTTCAGAAATATTCTTTGGTCAAGCTCAGGGACTTAAGAATTGAAAGCTTGTTTACATGAGGGGTAGCTTGAAATTCATTTAGATTTATATATATATTTTTTTTAACTATCTTTTGTCAATAAGGACCAGGCTTTTTGTTATTTTAAATATGTTTTAAAAAACACTAACAAGAAATATATAGTGCCATTGATTAATTGTATTGTTTTCCTCTTTTTCAGTTTTTCCCTTATGGTGATGCATCAAAGTTTGCTCAGCACGCTTTCAGAACCTTTGACAAGAATGGAGACGGCACCATTGACTTCAGAGAGTTCATCTGTGCCCTTTCCATCACATCGCGAGGCAGCTTCGAACAGAAACTCAACTGGGCCTTTAACATGTACGACTTGGACGGAGATGGCAAAATCACACGAGTTGAGATGCTTGAGATCATTGAGGTACTCATTTCAGTCTGTTCTTCTGTTTACTTGCATAAAGCAATAAAAACAAAACAAAAAAAACCTTATTTCATGAATTATTTCAACTTGGCTATTGCTTAATGTTTTTACTAATTAAAATTCCAGTAAAAATCCGTCTTATAGAATAAACTATATTATATATTCTACATCAGTGGTTCTCAGCCTTTTTGAGGCCCCCTATTTAAAGGCCCACTGACTTTTCCAGTTGTTTTGATTTACTGCATACGGATCAAGAATTTTTAAAAATATGTTTTACATATCCACAATTTCTACCCAATAAAATATTTTAGAGCTTGGCATAACTAGAAAAATTTATATTAATTGCAAAAATGACCATAGAGTTACATGATTTTGTTAATTTACATGACTTTTCCAGGTCTAGAAATCTCACTTTTAAAAATATTTTATGTTTTTCAAGACTGGGGGAATCCTGGTTATAAATATTTAGATTTTTATTTGTTTTGGATTATTTTAATTCCTGTTTTGGCTTATTTTAAGTCATGGTGAGGGTTCCCTAGAAGTTGAGAACCGTGGTTCTATATATGGAGTGAGTCGTCCTCTCATGGTCCGAGAGAGAGTTGCCTGTATTAGCGGCACAGCTCAGTGTGTCTTTGACTCTTGGAAGGATTTTAACCCACTTTGTCCTGTTTTTCTCATAAAGGCAATCTACAAGATGGTGGGGACTGTTATCATGATGAAGATGAACGAGGATGGCCTGACGCCCGAGCAACGAGTCGACAAAATCTTCAGTAAGATGGATAAGAACAACGACGACCAGATCTCATTGGAAGAGTTCAAAGAAGCAGCAAAGAGTGACCCGTCCATTGTATTACTGCTGCAGTGTGACCTGCAAAAATGAGCGTCTCGGAAAAGAGCCAGGGACTGCACAAAAGATTAATGTTCCATTCAGTTTGCAGCTATTTCCACTGATAAAAAAATTGCTTGGACTACCTTTCAATGAATCCGCTTCCTGTGTTTGAAACACTTGTGTGCATGAGAATGTTCTTTGCTAACGAATTTCACATACGCACACACAAAAATACACTCTCACACACACGTACATGCATACACTGCAAATGCGTACACAAACACAGACCATGCCATGCACAAATAGAATTATATGAATATTAATATACATATATATTGAGTTGTTGAAATTAACTGCCAAAATGTGAAGAGTGTGCAAAGTAACTTCTGAATCCACTGGAGCTGTATTAAATCAAGCTACTATTTATTGTACTGATGCTAGCTATGTGTATCATATACTGCGTAATGTCAACCGAACCGATTCTTATGGTAATCGTAACTGTTCTGGAATCACCCACTCATCTGGATGGACAAAAAGATAAGCTCATGTCCATCGAACTTTTCCCTTCAAATGTGCTTGTACTGTTGGTGAATATAAATGTAGTTTATTTGCATGCCATTAGGTTTGCCTGAAGAGTACTTCCCTCATTTGCATCCTGCATAAAGAATGATAAAAAGCCTTATTAAAAAGAAACATTTGAGATGTGAAATAGAATTAGATGGATAATTTGTGATGCATTGATGGGAAAAGGCTAGTTTACTACACCTTCTATGTCTAGCATGTACATCACACGAGAGGGATTCAGTGTGACCGAATGTAATCCATCTGAGAGCATACATTCATTCTCATGGTCGACATATTACGCCATAACAAATATTCCCATTTTAAACCTACGAGCTGTGCAGTTTCAGAATGTCATCAAATGTGATAAATTGCATATCAGTGTGCAGATTTATGTGGGGCCTGAACATGGAATGAATTTATGAAGATCATTTTTAGGGTTAAATTGATATAAAATAATGATTTTGCCAAAAAAATGCACCTGTTCAAACTCGTTCTTGACAGCTGAAATGTCTAAGACTGTATTTATTCCTACTTTTTACATGCTGCTCTTACAGGAGAACTCCAACAGAGGTTTTAAAGGTTAGCCCTGATGTTATTACGTTTTAAATCCAGACATTTGCACCAACTGCACATTTTGAGCACCGACTCGATTTCTAAATACGTACATTTCTGTGCTCCATTTGAAAGTACATTCTGCCAGTGTCAAGAGCTTTACACAAGCATAACCTTTGTCTTTGTAATGTTTACCTATGTAGGCACTGCACCAAATTCATGCAACGGCAAACTTTTCCAATTTAAAAGTTATTTTGTACATGTAGCATGTATTGTGCCCCTGATGCCATGGCTGCACTACTTCTTGTGTTGTGGTTTAAACTAATAAAAGAGTATATGAGATTTTTTCCCTCAATGTCAGAGTTTGATTTGAAAGGAGCATGTGGATACTGAAATGTATTACCTGCAATTACGTTATAATTTGTTTATCAGCACATATCAGGACTGATATGAGTCATTTTATGCAGTTTTGAATGAACTTTTAACAAGGAATATACTCGTGCTGTAATTTAAGGAAGGTGAAAGCTATCATTTTAATTAGAGAATTAAGAAACATAATTTTGCAAAAACTGTCAGATTTCATGTTAGAAGCGTCTGTGGACATAGCATCATCCACTTGAAGTAATGAAATTACTGCATAACAGGAGCAAATGTAAACTGTAATAACATAAGACGTCCATTAGGTGGCAGCAGAGGTTGAATTCGTAGAACATGACCCATAGATATGTGTATATAATATGAATGTAGGCCTATCATACATATCTACAAAATGAGCGACTAAATATTGAAACATTCACACAGATTTTGGTGGTTTTTGTTGTTTATTTGCAGATCAGTTGGATGCATTGTTCTGTTTATTAAAATGAAAAATTGGTAAGTATAAATTTTTTTTGTATAATAATTTTCTTTCTGCTATTTAGAATTTTTTTAATATTGCCAAGATATCACAAAAATATATACACGAATAAAGATCAAATGTACAGATTTAATATAGTGCATTAAAAATAATTGAAAACAAAAATAAAATGTTACATCTCAGCAAAATGTACTGAAGTCTATGACAAAATAAATTAAAAAAGCAGCACAGGTGTATCGTCTTAAGATATTTTGAGTTATTTGAATAAGAAATAGCTCAGATATATAGCAATAAAAAAAAAAAAACAGCAAAGGCTTTTGACGACTGAATTTACTACGATTAGTATCAGATTTGGCAAGGAGCAATAAAGATTAATAATAAAGTATGCCAATTAGTTTCTTGTTTTATTCACGTTATAGAAACCAAATAACATCTTTAAAAAAACAAAAGCAGATTTTGGTCAATAAACAAATACATCTATCTAAAATAATTGCTTACAAGGACCAAAAAAAAAAAAAAAAAATTATATATATATATATATATATATATATATATATATATATATATATATATATATATATATATATATATATTACGTAAATATTATGTCCCGTTTTGCTTGGGGCACCAAAAAAGAGCAACTTTTGTTTATGTAATATTTTTATAATGAAACGAGAGGAATCGCCGCTTGACGTCACCTCAAAGGAACCCGGAAGAACGTCATCGCACTGCGCCATCAAACATTGTGAAGTGCGCAGCTAACGTACTTAGCTTGTGCTAGCTGCTACTTATTTCTACTTGTAAAGGGTTTTTTGTTGTAAAGTTTGAGTTGTTTCCTTTAAAAAGATCCAGCCATGGCGATGCAAGCAGCTAAACGAGCGAATGTAAGTCCAGCTTTGGTTCAAATGATCGTGATGTTGATAGCGTTGGGCTCAAAATGGCTAATCAGTAACGTTACATGGAAGACTGATGTTTATTGTTGTTGTCCTGGTATAAACGTAATCAATTACATCTAAGACAGACAAGTAGCAGTATGTTAAAAAAAAATATATATATACATCTCCTACTTTTGGACTCGAATGCTTTATCTTAATATAGAAATGTGGTCAAAACATTTACCATATTGCGTCCATGTCCGAATTCATGAATCCTCTTTCATAATTAATCGTAATTCAAATTCTTTAAATGGCTGCGTGGCTTGTGTTTTAATAATCTGAAACTATAACTCTAATTTCATGTATGTGCATGTTAATATTTGTCTTTGCTGGCATGTTTCAGATTCGTTTACCTCCAGAGGTGAACAGGATATTGTATATTCGTAACCTTCCATACAAGATCACCGCAGAGGAGATGTATGACATCTTTGGAAAGTATGGGCCAATTCGTCAAATCAGAGTGTGAGTACATTTACATACTATTATCCATAACGGACACTGACGGACTGAAGTACTGATCATGTGCTATTAATCAAGTTTCTTTTTGTAAGCTGACTGAGTAACTGAGTGTCCTCTGATTGTTTTAGTGGGAACACACCAGAAACAAGAGGAACAGCCTATGTTGTATATGAAGACATCTTTGATGCCAAAAATGCCTGTGATCACCTTTCTGGATTCAACGTCTGCAACAGATACTTAGTTGTATTGTACTATAATGCAAACAGGGTGAGTTTAACTGTTTTTGCCTTTGATTCAGACACTAACTTTATGGAATGTGATTAAATGTTTTCTTGATGTTTCATTGTATGTTAAAGGAGTAGTTAACCAAAAATTAAGATTCTGTCATTTACTGCATTTCTGTTTCAAACATTTGTAATTTTATATCTTCTGGGGAGCACAAAAGGAGAATGTCCAAAACATTATTTTTCATACAATGAAAACAGTGACTATTGAGTGCGATACAAAACTCTGTTTACTCTTTTTTTTTTTTTTTCAAGGCTTTCCAAAAAATGGACACAAAGAAAAAGGAGGAGCAGCTGAAACTTCTCAAAGAGAAGTACGGGATAAACACAGACCCACCGAAATAGTCAACTTTTTTATTTTTATTTCTGTTGTTCTATTATTCTGTCTTGCACCCATTGTCC
The DNA here is from genome assembly GCA_039654775.1 of Spinibarbus caldwelli. Taxonomy (NCBI): domain Eukaryota; kingdom Metazoa; phylum Chordata; class Actinopteri; order Cypriniformes; family Cyprinidae; genus Spinibarbus; species Spinibarbus caldwelli. Next base: position 24,520,298 of record CM077240.1, read on the forward strand.
TTCTCACTTTACTCCATTAAGTAATGATTGTTTTACAAAAAAAATACCTGTTGGACAGTGTTCATTACTTGGCCTGACGTCTTATATATTGACCTAATGTCTTTTTCAACGAGTTTTCTGTTAATATTGAATAAAATGGCATTTGTTCATCAGCATTTGTTTTATTAAATCAGTGATTTTCTTTTTTTAATATAACTGCCTGGTGTCTTATTTGCACATTTTGTTATACATGAAAACTAGTTATAATCAGCTAGGTTGTATAAATTAAAATACTTAATGAACATAGCGATTTGACTGGTAAACATTTTATTTTGGATTCACATTTCATTGGTAATATTATATTGCATATAAGTTCATATATTGTATATTCCTTTTTTTTTTTTTTTAAAGATAGACCTTTTGCAATTTTTTCAGTAACTGCATTGATATGATTTTGGTTATCCAATAACATTGAAGGTGTTTTAGAGATGAGTAAAAAAACAGCCTGATTAATGCAGCTCCATATTTTTTCACCTGAAATTAATTTGATTACAGCATCTCCATTTTATAGTAATGCACTACTTTAATAGTTAATAATTAAATATCTTGCATTGGATTAGAGATTAAACTTCGTTAAATATTGTCGCCTCCGTCTTTTAAAGAACTTCCGTCTGACCATAAATGAGCCAATCAGCTGAACGCGCGAGAACGAGGCGCGAAACAACATTAGTGGCATCTAGTTACTTATCTCTTAATTTTTTCGTTTAATTATCGTATACATAAGATGGTAGTTTTCTCGATTTTTTTTTTTTTTTTTTTTTTGTATAACTGTAACTTCGTTCTCTAAAACTAATTTAAGTATCACTGAGTGAAAATCCATTTTCGGTTCTTCGCCGTTGATCCTCCTCGACGGCTGATGAGAAGTCAAGATGTCGTTGGTCCACATTGAAATAAAAGCGGAATATACCCTGAAGTGGTGAGTGTTTGTCATAAATGTTTGTTTCATGCAGGTTTTATTAAATGTGTGCTGTATAAAATGATTGACATAAGTCTAAGTGGTCGCGTTTTAGGCGTTCACAAACCGCTAAAGGAAAGCCACAACTTTGAAACCATTAAAATGGTTTACTGTTGAGTTTATTAAATCGAATTATCTTTAAGAAGTAAGTTGTATCACGTTTAACGTTAAATCCAGTTACTTACTGCGTTTTATTCACGCTGTGTTGGCATCCTGACCTGACGCTAATTTATATTATCTGAAGCGATTTTCGGGAATTTTTAAAAGATCTGTTAAAATTGACACAGCTGACGCAAAATGCGAAGTTGAAGGATACTGTACTATTTTTATTTTATGTGAAATGTATTTGAATTATAAGACCATACATAAATAGGGTAACTATATAATCCAATCAGAGGCTGCAGCTGTTGCCTGTAAACTCTCAGATCTCACCTGTGAGAAAAGTCGATTGACGGACTCCAACACATTTTCTCATTTCTATTTACACTTAAGGTAGTTTTATACTGTTAACTTTTTATACTGTAGATGCTACCTTGAGGTAAACTACAGGGTTAGGCTGATGTTCATACCGTGTATTGTCTCATGTCATGCTGAAAGGTCCATAAATAAAAATTGTACAGTATGAAGTGTATTTCCAGAGTGCATTGTCCTGTTTCCTGTCCCTTAGTGTATTATTTAATGTAACCTTGAAAAACCTAAAACATAGGCCTACTTTCTTTTATACATATAAATTGTAACCTAACCTTGCGTTCACACCGCCGCCGGCGAGAGCGTCAAAGTGGCCGGAAGTCATTCATTTTCAATGTGAGCCGGTGTACCAACGAAACATGCTACCTATCAAATCAAATCAAATCAAATCAAATCAAATCACTTTTATTGTCACATCATCTCGGCACGTGTGCCTTGGTGAGTGAAATTCTTGAGAGCGTGCTCCAGACAGTGCAGAAACAATTAACATATAGACAGTACCATTACATACTTCAGATGACAATGTGCAATATACACATACAGATACTCAGTACACACAGTGTACTATTAAACATACATACAGTTATCAATACACAATTATACACGTATGTACACATTCTACATTATGTACACATATATACACACAATAATATGCGAAGGTGCAGTAGATTATACGTAAGCTGGATACGCAAATGTCATGGGTGTGCATTGGATGGTATCCAGTGGTAGCAGATAGATTGATGTATTAGTGCAGTGTGTACGTGTAGTCCAGTTTGAACTGTGTTGGAGTTAAAGTGCAGTGCGTGGCATATCGTAAAGTGGGAGTGTGCTGTGGGGTGTATTAGTTCTGACCGTTCATTAGCCTGATAGCCTGAGGGAAAAAGCTATCCCTCAGTCGGCTAGTCCGGGATCGGATGCTGCGGAGACGTCTACCTGAGGGCAGCAGAGAGAACAGTCTGTGGGACGGGTGGCTGGAGTCATTGATGATCCTCCGGGCTTTCCTTATACACCGCCTGGTGTAGATGTCCTGGAGGGAGGGAAGCTCACCTCCAACAATGTGGCGGGCAGTTCGCACAACCCTTTGCAGAGCTTTGCGGTTGCCAGCGGTGCTGTTTCCAAACCAGGCGGTGATGCAGCCGGTCAGGATGCTCTCCACAGTGCAGGTGTAGAATGATCTGAGGATGCTGGGGCTCATTCCAAACTTCCTCAGCCGTCTCAGGAAGAAGAGGCGTTGATGTGACTTCTTCAGCACTGCATCTGTGTGAGCGGACCATGTGAGATCCTCAGTGATGTGAACGCCGAGGAACTTAAAGCTGTTTACCCGCTCCACAGGTGTCTCGTCGATGGTGATGGGTGTGTGTTCTCTGCTCTGTCTCCTGAAATCCACCACCAGCTCCTTGGTCTTGTCGATGTTGAGTGAGAGGTGGTTCTCCTGACACCATTTAGTCAGGGTATTCACCTCCGCTCTGTAGGCCGTCTCATCGTTGTCAGTGATCAGGCCTATCACCGTTGTGTCGTCAGCAAATTTGACGATGACGTTGGAGCTGTGTGTGGCTGCACAGTCATGTGTGTACAGGGAATACAGGAGTGGGCTGAGGACGCAGCCCTGAGGAGCACCAGTGTTGAGGGTCAGCGGAGATGAGGTTTTGTTGCCCATTCTGACCACCTGACTTCTGCCTGTCAGAAAGTCCAGGATCCAGCCGCACAGAGATCTGTTTAGTCCTAGAGTCTGGAGCTTCGCAACCAGTGTGGCAGGCACTATGGTATTGAATGCGGAGCTATAATCCACGAATAGCATTCTCACATAGGTGTTCTTGTTTTCCAGGTGGGAGAGAGCAGTATGCAGGGTGAAGGCAATAGCATCGTCTGTGGAACGGTTGCTGCGATATGCAAATTGCAGCGGGTCCAGTGAGGCAGGCAGCACAGAGCAGATGTAGTCTCTGATGAGTTTCTCAAAACACTTGCTGAAGATGGGTGTCAGAGCAACAGGCCTCCAGTCATTCAAGCATGTGATTTTATTTTTCTTTGGTATGGGCACAATAGTGGATTTTTTGAAGCATAAGGGAACCACAGACAGAGTGAGGGAGAGGTTGAAAATGTCTGTGAAAACCCCGGCTAGCTGGAATGCGCATGCTCGGAGCACACGGCCTGGAATGCCATCGGGACCCACAGCCTTGTGGATATTCACCCGTCTGAAGGATCGGGTTACATCCGCGACAGAAATGGAGATTGCACTCGCCTCCTCTGCAACAGCCGCGGGAGCGCTCTCTGTGTGGGCGGTGTTGTGAGCCTCGAAACGAGCATAAAAATGATTGAGCTCGTCCGGTAGAGAGGCGGCAATGTTCACTGTAGCTGGTTTATTCCCTTTAAAATCCGTGATGTTATTGATGCCCTGCCACATGCTTCTTGTGTTGTTGGTGTTGAATTGTTCTTCAACTTTGTTTTTGTATTGTCGTTTGGCGGCTTTGATGGATTTCCTGAGATCGTAGCTGGCTTGTTTTCGATCGTCAAAGTTTCCGGATTTAAAGGCAGATGTCCGCGCTGACAAGGCTGCTCGAACATCACTGTTAATCCACGGTTTTTGGTTGGGGTAGATGCGGATTGTTTTTGTCGGCACTACGTCCTCTACACACTTCCTGATGAAACACGTTACAGTCAGATTGTGCTACCAATAATATATTTGCATTCTTTTAAGGGTAAGTTTAGGGTAAGGGTAGGTGTGGACTGGTAGGTTTAGGGTAGGGGTAGGTATGGACATTTTAAAAAAAAAAAGCCTCAAACCACATGAATAAGATGCTGGTAGCACAATCTGATAGGTAGCATTTTTCGCTATCGATATGTGCTACCTATCTTTTTAATGGGAGGTAGCACAATCTGAGCAGGTAGCACAAATCGTCAGAACACCGGTCTTGGACGGTGAAGTAGGGGTGTGCGATACTGCACATTTTGCAGTATCGCACCAAGTAAACACAGGGCAAGTATCGCCGATGCTGATACCGATACTTTTTCCTTTTTAATAACATGCATTTAAATGACCAATTACACTTTGAAAATTAACTAACTTATGTTGATATGACTTAAATATTACATTCACCTCAAAGCTATGTGGATATTATTTGCCTTTCTGAAAGGAGTTTGCAAGCAGAGGGAAGTGGTCTTTGAAAGACAGGACAGAGCCAGACTGTAACTGCTTTATGAGGCTAAGAAAGGTTTGCATCCTCAAACACAACATAAATGACTAGTAGATTTACTGTATACGACTTATGCTGTCTCAATGGTTGTCTGTACAGATTGTAAATGGACAATTAATTTGTCTGAATAATAATTTGAAATCTTAACCATGAGATAAAATAGCGTCAAGGTGTTTCATGAGCAATGTGGGTTTGAAACAGCTCACAAAATTTTGAGCATTTCCCCATTTTTGTCAAGCTTTCCTGTAGCTCAAATAGTAGAGCATGGCGCTAGCAACGCCAAGATCATGGGTTCGTTTCCCAGGGAAAGCAAGACCTGATAAAATGTAAAAAAAAAAAAAAAAAACTGTAACTTGAATGCAAACGTAAGTCGCTTTGGATAAAATCGTCTGCTAAATGCATAAATGTAAATGTAGAGGAGCCCAGAATATGAAAGCAATGTGTAAAGTTTCATGTTAAGCATTTTCCCACCATAGAAAAGAAACTTAATGTGGACTAATGCATTAAGAAAGTAATATTGAAAGGCCAACTCAGTATACTGATGATGCAAACTATATGCAGGCAAGCAGCCCAGTATATGAACGCAAAGTGCATGCATGTTAAGTGTTTTCCTCTGATAGAAAACCTTTATAAAGAAAAACAACGTGGCTTAATGGTTGAAGACAGTAATACTGTATAAAAAGGCCAACTTCGGTAAATTTAATGGGTCTGGCTTCTAGTCTCATCCGCTTCCAGCAATTTTTAACTGTACAAAACAGCTCGTTTTACTACTTGCTTGGTATTGCAAACCGGTGTTGTAATTACCATATTATTTTAATGAATTGTCTTAATTATAAACACATACGGTGGATAGCACAAATAATTTTACCGTTTATTGCACTGTTATTTTTCTCATGATTTCCCTACCGTGCCTAATGAAGTGGAAGTCTCGCACATTAAGTCTATGAAAAAAGCTTACTTCCACATTGAAAAAGGTGAATAAGTTTGGTGCTGTTGCCACAGTAGCGAATTTCTACCGTTCCATCTCTCGCTGTAGCCAATAATATCCGCTTGCGCTTGGAGCCACTGAGTCACATGATGGCATAACAACAAAACACTAAAGCAGGGGAGGAGCAGTAATGTTTGCATACGAGACATGAAAAGAGCGGTGTATAAACACACAGACATATCTATTCTTTGTTTAATGTATTAAGCAATATATTAAGTGTAGAGGAGAGAAAATTAACCTAAAGTATCGATCTAATCAGGCTAGTATCGATTCGATACCGATACCAACGTTGTTATTGATACTATTGATATTAGGATCGATCCGCCCACCCCTACAGTGAAGCGGCTTTCACACAGGACGCAGAAAGGGCTGTGCTTTGAAACCCATTAATTTCAATGGCTTGCGCCGCGTGAGGGCGGTTTGTTGCTGCCCTGACCAAAGCGCACGCGCAGCGGAGTGCATCCTTGGTGAGCTCTCAAAGTTCAAAATAGTTTAACTTTCGCCGCTGTGCTCTGTGACGTTTACCCGCGCAGCCAATAGAAAGGGGGCATCCAAACAAGGGCGGATAGCAAAATGGATGAACAGCTAGTACTCTGTGTGTGTGTGTGTGTCGGAATTTCCAAAGCTATACAATACAAAGTTTGCGTTTTTACTAGCCTCCACTACTTCGTTGAAATAAAGCTCTGTTGTTATCGAAAATGCCATGCTATAAATACACAACGAATACCATTATAATCGTTTGTATTGTGGTGAACTGCAAAGTAAATGTGCAACTGCAAAATAAGCATGTATTGTATAAAATAAGCATGTATACGGTCCATACGGAGTTATTTTATATTAAGACATCGCATGGTAGGAACAATTGTCTCATAGACAGAGAGGTTTACATTCAAGGTAGTAGTTTTGAAAACTCCGCCGCCTTTGCTCTGGCCAGCGTAGCGCAAATCGCTTTGTATCTGAAGGGCTACGCTGAACTCGGCGGCCAGCTCAGCGCATGCCGCGTCCTGTGTGAAAGGGCCATGAGGGCGTCGAGGAGAGTTGAAGTCAGGTCAACTTTATGGTAATGAGCTATGACGTGGTTGGGCGGCAACCAATCGGAATGTAGAAGTCCTCCGCTTGAGAGGATTGCAGAGAACGCAATCCTGTAAACTTTAGTTCCGACCACATTAGTTCCCAAGCATTTTCACGCTAGAACGCTTGTTTTTCAGCGGGAATGCAATTCATTTGCTCAAAACAACACCGATTTGACCAATTGCATTTAGGCTACACTTCAACCGGGACAATTTGGAATGTAGGGTGTGCACAAATTAATGTTAATGTTAATTAAAGACCTAGTCTAGTAAAGGTCTCCTATAAACTGCATGTTGGAATTAGACTAGCACTTAACCATGAACTCAAAACACACCATACAAATGGCATTTATTGGTTTATTTCGTTAGCAAACATGTAACTATAATTAAGTTCTTTCCATCGATCAATTTCTTACTTTCACAATTAAAATATTTTGTGAGGTTAACTTATACCCTACTTGTGGTCAGTCTGCACAAGATCAACATGCTTGTTTCCTTTTCGGCTCCTTTAAATACAAGACCACGCGTTCGATCGTCAGAATGTCAACGAATCTTTCTACAGTGTCGAAGGCAGGGCGGCCAGAGCGAATTTTGATGCTCTCGCCGGCGGCGGTGTGAACACACTGTAAAATGTTGACATTTGTTGTATTGCACTGTTGGATGTTTCCTGTCTAGTGTTGTATAATTTACAGTTTAAAAAAAAAAAAAAAAAAAGTAACATTTGGTTGGAAAATTTGTGTCCAGAGTAAGTAGCTATAGGGTAATGTGAAAGTGTCTGGTTTTCACCTCTGCTTGGATATATATGTGGACTGAGGGTTTTTTAGACCTTGATTATGGACCAGTATTAATTATTATTAATTTTTTTTTTTTTTTTTTTTCACACTTCTCCTTTCTTTCTAGATACACCTAGACACTGGAGTGAGTGAGTCACGGAAGAAATCACAATGTGTTCTATTCCGGGACTCCCATCTACGGGTTCAAATGTACCCGTCCTCATTACCAGAGTAAACCTGAACCCGGCATGTGTTCTGGTAGAGTTTTGGGGGAATTTTGATCAAGACCGAAAATTTGCTTATCAGCAACTGAAAAAGGAGATTCAATACCCCAGAGAGGGTTTTTGTGAATCTGATGGAAACCCTGGCGACTTGTGCCTTGTACGAGTGTATGAAACATGGTACAGAGCCCGTGTAGTGTCCAGAGATGCTGACGAGTACAGCGTGTTTTTAATCGATGAAGGCAGAACGCTGCGTGCCACTGTAAACACTTTAGCATGGGGCAAAAGTGACTTTTTCTATCTTCCCCCTGAAGTTGAATTCTGTGTTCTTGCCAATGTCCTGCCACTGTCTCCTGAAAACAAATGGTCAGCAATGGCCTTAGAGTTCATGAAGACTTTCTGTGGTCGAAGAGTCAATGCCACTGTTCAAGATGTTCTTGTGCCCCATCGAACATTCCTACTTGACATTCCTTGCCTGTCCAGACAGATGTTTGAAATGGGCTTTGCCAAGAAGTTGTACAGTGATCGGTTCAAGGAGTTTGTTGCCAGATCTTTGCAGGCCAACAGTGGAACTGGAGAACCTCAGAGAATTTCTTCAATTAGGACCAAACCAATTGAGGTCACTGAGCAAATAGAGAAGCAACAGGCCTACATGTACCCTGAGCTGCAAACCGATACTGTTGAGACCGTTGTGGTCACAGAAGTAACAAGTCCATTCCGAATATTCTGTCAGCTTAAGGTTTTCTCTCAGGAGCTGAAAAAGTTAACTGAACAAATAACTCAGCATTACGAGGGAAGAGTTGGATGTAATTTTGCAAGACCTGAGAATTTAGGCAGCCCGTGTGCATCAAGAGGAAGTGACAGCAAGTGGTATCGTTCTATGCTGCAGCAAGTCATGTCTGCCAACAATGTGGTTGAAATTTTGCAGGTGGATTATGGTAAGAAACAGTTTGTTCAAGTTGAGAACGTCCGACCACTAGCCCCAGAATTCTTCAGGATGCCAGTCGTAACGTACGTATGCTGCCTTCATGGAATAGCCGACAGAGGTATTGGTTGGACCGTTTCACAGATTGATTACCTGAAATCTCTCCTGCTCAACCGCACAGTAATCGCCAAGTTTCAGTATCAAAGCCTTTCTGAAGGTGTCCACTATGTCACGCTTTACGGAGAGGAGAACACGAACATCAACAAACTGTTTGAACTGAAACAGAAATGTTCACTGGATTCTGATATGACCCTTACAGACTTTGCTGTTCAGAAGAGCCTATCGTCTCAAAAGAGCAAGATTTTGGAGACAACCATGGCTGCACACATTGATGAAATCTACTCTGACCTTAAAGGGAACAAACCAGTCTTTTTCACAGAAAGTCTCACACTTAACACATCACATGTGGTTGTTGTACAGCATGTGGAGAGCCCTGGAAAGTTTTGGATTAAAAATCAGCGATATGCCGATGAATTCAATCAGCTAATGAATGGCCTCGGAAATCTGTACAGTGACCCAACAAGCACTGACGGATTGATAAGAAAGCCTGTTGTTGGTCTCCTCTGTGCAGCTAAAGCCCAAGATGGTGTGTTCTATAGAGCAGCTATCTATAAGATGGTTGACAAGAAAGCAGAAGTTTACTTCCTCGACTATGGCAACACTGAAGTTGTTGATTGTTTCGATCTCCGACAGTTGCCTCTGAGATTTCAGCAGCTGCCTGCTGTGGCAGTAAAGTGCTCCCTCTATGGCATTAAATCCAGACTGAAACATTGGGATGAGAGGGCTACATTGTTCTTTTCGAAACTCGTCAAACACAGAGTACTTGATTTGCATGTTAAAGAAAAGCATCGAGACACTCACATGGTTCAGTTAGTGAATCAGAGTTTAGATGGAGAAAATGATGTGAGCAAGTTGTTGTGCAATGCAGAAAAGAGCTTTGTGGATAATTCTGCCACAAGATCCTGTGGTTTAAAAACCACACACACCTCTGGTGTATTCTTGACAGGAGCTCAGACTCAAACGCCTTCCAGTTCTTCTGCCATAACAGACAGTGCATCTGCTTTCAAGGAATACTTGTTTCCCATTGGAAGCTCACTGGAGGTAACCGTATCCTACATTGAGAGTCCAAATGACTTCTGGTGTCAAAAAGCCAGAAATGCAGCATGTTTAGAAGTGCTAATGCAAGACATTCAGCGTTTCTATGCTCATAGTGAATTTCAGCCACTTTTGGAAGCCGCTTGTGTTGCCCGTCATCCTGAAACTGGGATATGGTACAGAGCCTTGGTCATTCAAAAGCACCAAACACCTCATGTTGATGTCTTGTTCATTGACTACGGACAGACAAAGAAGGTTGCTGTTGAAGATCTTCGAAAGATCATTCCAACATTCTTGAAGATGAAAGGACAAGCCTTTCGATGCAGTTTGTATAACCTGATCCACCCAGTATCTCACTCAGCTTTAGACTGGAGCCCTGAAGCCACATTGCAGTTTCAAGAGTTTGTTGACACAGCAGCGTCCATGAACGTGCCCCTAAAATGCACCATATTTGCTGTAATGTATGACTCCCAGAAAGTTGTGTTCAATGTGGTAGACTTGGAGACCCCATTCCAAAGCATTTGCAATCTCCTTGTCCAAAGACGTCTAGCTGATCGTGCACCCTCTAAGAAAGCTCCTCTTCCACCCTTTCGCCTGGACACTTACTATTATTCCACACATGGAGTCAAGACTGGATGTGAAGAGGAAGTGAGTATCACCTGTGTGAAAAGTGTCACTCAGTTCTTTTGCCATCTTGGCAGGAATTCAGAGGAGATTGAGAAACTTTCAAACAAGGTCAACACCCTGTGCCGTCAGCTAGAGGTAACCAAGTGTCCTCAGACTTTTGGAACCGTTTGCTTTGCAAAATACACAGATGGACTTTGGTACAGAGGCCAAATAAAGTCTACAAAACCATCAGTTGTGGTCAATTTTGTGGATTATGGCGACACATTGGAAGTTGACAAGTCAGACTTGCTTCCAGTTCCAATTGAAGCAGGAGAGATTATGTCCGTCCCAGTGCAGGCAATTGAATGTGGGCTCTCAGATATGCCTGAAGATGTGTTGTGTGAAATGGGAAATTGGTTTCGGAATTTTGCAGACAGTCATTGTTTCACTGCTTTGATCGTGGCAAAAGACCCAGGAGGAAAGCTTTTGGTGGAACTTTATGAGGGAAAAACTCAAGTGAATGCACTGATCAGACAGAAGTTTCGCAATGAAATCCATAGAAGTGAACCAAGCACATTCAAAGGATATGGTTCAAAGAACAGAAGTGCACAAAGTGGGGCAACCCATATGAAGGAAAGTTCCAGTGGTCTAAAGCGAGATTTCGTGGATCAAGTTCCACAGTCCCGTGAAAGTCATGCAGCACAACAAGGTAATGTTGAATCAAAACAGCCACGGAGCAAGTGGGGATTCCATACAAATGGTGGACTAGAACCAACAAGAGATTTTGGGACACTGCATAATTCCCAGAAACAGCTTGAACCACAAAGAAAGTCCAGTGATAGAGCTGATGTGCGTCGCCCTTGTACATCTGACAAAACCGATGGCATTAAGCCCACGTCCCAGGCTCTTCTTAACGAATCGCTGCTCCCAGTGAAAGTAATAAAACCAGGTCTAGAAGCTGAGGTATTCATCTCTCATTGCAATAGCCCTTGTAGCTTCTTTGTTCAGGTTGCAACTGATGAGGATGAAATTTATTCGCTTGTGGAGAAATTGAATGCTGACCAGTCAAGGTGCGCCAACATTGATCCCAGTGATATTCATGAGGGAGACATGGTTTGTGCAGTGTTTCCTGAAGATAACTCCTGGTACCGTGCAGCAGTAAGAAAAAACCTTGGTGACACAATCGATGTCGAATTTGTTGACTTTGGAAACACGGCTACAATTTCTGCTTCAAAAATTTGTCATCTTGATCAATCATTTGTTTCGTTTCCTAGGTACAGCATCCACTGCGCTGTACATAAACTAAATGTTGATAGTGGAGACCAAGAACTTGCACCCAACTTCAAACAGGTAATTGAACAAAACATTGAAAAGGTCATGTGCACATTTGTGAAAATGTCGGGCACCGTTTGGGAAGTGAAACTTGATGTTAATGGTGTAGTGTTGGGATCCACCTGCAGGGATGATGCTACAACAGCAGCTGAGCTTGCGAGCCCAGGTGTCAAGCAGACATCTGAAATCAAGGTCTGTACCCATTACAAGAACCCTGACATATCAGCTGGTCAAATGATCACTGCATACACCTCTTTCGTCAAGGGTCCTCAGCTCTTCTGGTGCCAGTATGCGGCAACGGACAAACTTCAAGTGATTTCAGACGTGTTACAGAATGCTGGCAATGCATCAGAAGAATCTTTGAGTGAGGAATCTCTGCCAGTTGGAAGTGCTTGCATTGCTCTTTTCACTGAAGATAATTTATGGTATCGAGCTAAAGTTACATCTAGGGACCTTGACACACTATCCATAACCTTTGTAGACTATGGAAATGAAGCAAAAGTCAAAATCGGTGATGTTAAAGCACTTCCACCCGAGCTATCAGCCGTGCCCCCTCAGGCATTCGACTGCCAGCTTGAAGGTTTTGATCTTTCCAAGGGTTTCTGGGCTGAAGAGGCAGATGATGTGTTCTTTGAGCTAGTTAATGACAAGCTTTTAAATATCACTGTTGAGAAAATGGGGAACTCTGAAATGCCACACTTCATCAAGCTGGATTGCAATGGTGTTGTCATCAATGATACCATGAGAAGCTATTGGAAAAGTCAAAGTCCTGAAACCCCATCTGTTGAACTCTTGAGTGGAGCAAATGTGGTGTCCACCGATGCTTCTGTGGCTGCTGAAGGTAACATTGAATCAGTAGTTATCCATGATTCATACACTGACCATGCTGACAATGAAACCTGCACCTCACTTCTTGAAATGCAGCACTCTGAACAAGAGCAGCTTGATTTACTGACAAGTACAAAAGTTGGAAATGAAGCTCAGGATGAGCCACTCGATATGATTACTGAAGATGTTGCCTCACCTGATGCAGTGAGTATAGTACCCTCTGATGCACAAGAGGACCTTGAAACCATATGTGTCACGGAAGGTGCTTCGGCTTTCACAAGTCCATCAGACACCACAAACCAGCATGCTTTTGCTGAAGAAACAGACCCAATGCATTTTCCTGTAGTTTTGCCACAGCACTCTGAGGGTGCTACAGCAAGTAATTTCTCAGAGAATATAGATAGCTTGATGAATAACACAGATTCTCAATTATGCATTGTTGAAGGACCAGAGTCACCATCATTTGAGTTCATTCAATCAGGTAAGCCTGAATGTGACGTACAGCTTTCAGAGATACAATGTTCACTATGCAAGACGTCTCCTTTTATTTTGTTTGTATTTATTTTTTTCCCCCTTTTATTTATTTATTTATTATTTTATTTTATTTTTTTTTTTTTAGACCTGGGCTATTTAAGGCGAGCAACAGAGAAGAAGCCTGCTGGGTTAGAATGTGTGATATGGTCTCACGTAAGAAGAAATTGGTGCAGAGCACGAATTTTAAAAAGCTCTGAAGATGCTGCATTGGTGATGGTTTATTTCTCTTCTCATTCATGCTTTTTAAGAGCTGCCTTTTGTTGTTTTCTGGTAAAGAAACCTGGTTTTGTTTTGTCTAACTTCAGATTAATCTTCAAACTTACGGTGTTTGTTTTTTTTTTTTTTTTTTATATTTATTTATTTTTTTGTTTGGTTCTTCAGGTGTTGCTTGTGGAACATGATTCTGAGGTTGTAGTAGATCCTCTCAACATCTTTGAAATTCTGCCAGACAAGCCATTGCAGGTGTGGAATGCTGAAATCAATTTTTGTTTATAATCGGAAAGCATTTTTTACTCATCCAGTGTTTTAATTGCAGACTTCATGCATTGAAGCTGTAGTTCCAAGTGGTAAGTATTATATTTTGTTATATTTGAAGGAAAAATGTCAGTGATATAGTCCTATTTGTTGTTATTTTACCCCACCAGTGCCTTGGCATGTCACAGCTTTTTTTTTTTTTCTCTTTTCTTTGTTTCTGATCACCTTTTCACCTGAAATAACCATTTAAGATCCTTAAACATATGAAATGTTTTGTAGATGAAGTAACCAAGGAGAAACACACTGCACTGAAGAATAGTCCTTCAAAGGTAAATGGCTGTTTAACTGTGGTACGCAGAATGTTTTCAGCAGTTGAGAATAGAGCGTGTAACAACCAATTCTACCTCTGATCGCATCAGGCGGAAGATACAGATTATGAAATTGTTGTAACCTCAGAGTCAGAAGAACCAAATGGTAAGTGTTTGTATATATTTACAAAATTACTGCATCACGTACTGCCAAGGTAGAGGACAAAATGTATACATTTTATACACATTAAAATATACTATGGTGTTATTAATTGGTGGCATAGTATAAATCCTAAGTGCAAAATTGTTCAAAATTGCATTTTTAATATGTAAAGGTGAAGAGAAACAAATTGACCGAATGGATCCAGGTGATGAACATGCAGACCAGGTACAGTTTGATGCTGTTGTACCAATCAAAAACAAATACAGTTGACCGATAACAATCACATAGCCCACAGTGTCTCAACTTGTTTACTTGCAGCCTCAAGTCACAGGGTTTGTGTCCTGCTCCGCTGTTGAAGAGACTGAGGGTGAGTGAGCTTAGTTGATTTACCTACTTTTTTAAAAAAGTATTGGGACCTCAATTATAAATAGTGCGTAGTGCCTCTTTTCTATGAAGAATATTGTATAATGTCTGTGTGAAATAATTCTCTAAAAATCTATTGAATCTGCATTTGAATGAATATCTACTGTATGTTCAGACGGAATGAAATATCAAGTCCATGTGAAAAAGTTTGCATGCATAATGTGCGGTTGGCTAGACTTATTTTCAAACAAAAACTGAAGTGTGTAATTCCATCAGGGTTATAAAAAAAACAAATGTTGTCCTGCTTGACCTCAATGCAAATGACAGGGCTGTATTTTTTTGTTTTAGTTGTAGATGCGCTGTGGGAAGGTGCACAAGTGCACGATCTTGTTCAAGTACTGAGTGTAAGTGCACATAAGACTGTCGAGATGAGATTTACAACTACTTAATATTTTTAACCCACTCCTTCAATTTATTTGTACTTCAGCCTGAACAGGTGGAAAGCAAGGAGCCACAAGAGGATTTAAATACTTCAGCTGGAGAGCAAAGAGGTTATACTTTATACTTCATGGAGATAAAAACTCCAATAAACTTGAACTAGTTGACTGTTGTAATTTATAAATTGTGACTGTTTAGAAGATCCTGCCAACATGAGCACTGGAGGGGATTTACTGATGGATTTCCTCGATGTGACTCCCCCTGATAAGGTCTTTTGTGTTCTCTCATTTATCTTGTTAAAGACCTACACCACCTAGTGGCTAAAAATATTTTCATGTCATGTTTTTGAAAACAGGGGGGGTGTGAGACTGAGCTTGAAACAGACGACTTGCTTGAGGAGTTTAATAGTATGTTATGTTTGCATTCCATATTCAAATAAAAGTCTTTAAATATGAATAAATATAGTGTAGATGTTTAGCATCTGTTTATTTATTTATTTATTTATTTATTTGTTTGTTATAGATGTTACTGAAGATCTTATTGTCCTTACCAGTGATGGAACAGAGTCTGACACTGCATCTGATGGCACGGTATTATAAGCTTGCTGTTAAATTACTTCATTCATTAGCCACAAATGTTAGGTGTTTATTGATATTCCTTACTTTTGAAAACTTCAGCTTCAGGGAGATCCAATTACTCCAGAAATCCATGCTGATGCTGAAGAATCTTTGTGTAAGTCATTTTAGTGCAAATATAAATGGAAAAATCATTAACAGTCCCACTGTTTTTATTTGAAATCTTAGTTTCTGGTTGAAGTGAGAACTGATGGCAGTGTGCTTCACAGGTTTACAAGAAAAGTCAGATGCATCTGATTGCACCAGCGCTGAGGATTCACGTGTTACTCATCTGACCCTGAAGGTTGAGGACACATCTGATATCATTTTTGTTGGTGTTTTGCAAGAATCCCAGGCAAAAGTATATGAGCCAGAGTGAAGATGGAAAAACGGAAGATTGACTAATGTAAACATAAACCTCTCAGATGGTTGATGTATCCTAAGAGGCAAGTTACTAATGTAATGTGGTTTTTTGTTTGTTTGTTTTGGTTAATCACATTTAAATTGCCAACAGCTTGATGTATTGTTTTTGTCTACCTAATACCATAAACTGCATAATAGCAACAATAAGCACTTCTGCTTGTTCATAGAGTAGAGCTGTAGTTCTGTTTTCTCCTTACATTACTGTTTAGTGATTTCTCTTTGCAGATGAAGGCAGTTTTGTTTTTTCAGTTATTACACAGCCTTTCATTGTATTCCTTATTGCATTTTGAAACAATGTTTCTAAATTGTACTTTATCCAGGGATTTTGTTGCTTGTTCATATGCTCTTAAATGTTTACATTTGTGGTGAAAAAGCAATTTGCAGCATTTTGTGGAAACTTGTTGAAATTTTCTGTAATAAATATGCAACTTTTGTGTGTAGTACTTGTATGACCGTTACTTGTATTATTCAGTCATTTTGTATGGGGGGAAAAAACAAATACCAAAGGTCAGATATTCTGTTTAATAAACAAAATCCCATATACATATAAATAACTTTGCATTTTTATGGTTTTACTGGAAACCATAGCGATACTAAAATTTCAGAGTTTTTAATTTTTCGCTTACCAGAAATTAGTGTAAAACTGATTCTATCGACTTATAAATCAGGAAATTACAAGTTTTAGTTACAGATTCAGAGAAAACTGAGGTTACTTTTTTTCCAGATGTTAAAATTGTCAGGGTGAAACAAGCACACTATGATGAATATATTTCACAGTATGGTATTTCATATTTTCAAATGGTTGTCTGTTAACTGTCCCCTTGTAACATCAGTCACAGATTTATTGAAAACATTGCATTGATATAAAAACCCACTTTCTATAACTGTAAAAACATTAAGGCACGACAAAGGACGGTGAAGTGTTTAAAAAAAAAAGTTAAAGTCTATTGCACTGTTTTGCAAAAATGTGGCTGTTAGCAAGTGGTACCTTTCATAAGTCATCTTGTATAGATTGTGTAGTTTTGTCCTGTTTAAAAAATAAATGTAATTTACATCAGATCACCATCTAATCCATAGTGCAAATTCAATCGTACTCATACACAGCAGTCAAAAATTTTGTCTCATGAAATTTCAAAAACAGATTTTGCATAATGATAGATTGGCCCTTTCTCAAACATGTAACCTTCTGACTCTTATTTGTTACATGTGCATTTTCAAGATTACAAAATCATTGTACTGATAAACATTTCATGATACTCGATTAAATAGATGACTGTGGTATTGTAATGTTGGTTCCTGGAATCAAGTTGTCATCTTTTCCATCAATCAAAGGGTCCCACTGATTAAAGTCTCTGTCCATATCTAGAAAATAAAGAGACATATTAGATTTTGCAAAAATCAAGTTTACAGTATTATGTACACTACTGATGTCATTTTTGGGGGAAAAAAAGTCTGAAGTTTAACAAGGCTGCATTGATTTGATCAAAATATTTAAAAAAAATATCAAAAATTCTAATATGCTGATTTGGTGCTCAAGAAACACGTCAATGTTGAAAATGTTCAATTCAATGATTCAATGTTGTGCTGCCTAATATTTTTGTGGAAACTGTTTTTTTTTTTTTTTTTTTCAGGATTCTTTAATAAAAGTGCAAAAGAACAGCACTTGCTTCAAAATTGAATTTTCTGTAACATAACTGTCTTTAATGTTTGATTAATTAGATTCATCCTTGCTGAACAAATGTATTAAAACTTGTTGACCACAAACCTTTTAAGTGTAGATCAAAAAAAAAAAAAAAAATCAATAGAAAGTTATCTGGAGCACACAAACCCAAAAAGGCAAATAACTCACTTAAGTGGCGTTGAAGAAAAGCCAAAGTTGCTTTGTTGGAAAGATCCAAGGCTATGTGTGGATCAATCTCTCCTTTTAGCTTCAAGAGCCTTCCAATCCAGTTCCCAGTAAGAAATGTGAAATCTGGGAAGCTCTGATGGACCGTCCCTCTGCCAAAAATAGTACAGCACAATTAAATAAAGAACATTTTTCAGACTGAATTACAACTTGACTTGAAATAAAAAAATACTGACTTGATGGTTATCATTTTTCTAGGAAAGATAGCAGAGTCCAGCTTCTTCATACGGATGATATTCCCAATCCACTGGAATTTTTCAGAGTTTATAAAAAAGATTGGCTGCTTCACTCCTGGGAAGATCTCCTCGTCCAGAGGAAACATCCAGGTGTCCAATGCCACACCACACCTAGGAAGCAACATTGATGCCAGGATGATTATTTTGTTTTTAATCTCTTCTTGCAAACTACATGGTGCTACCAACATGCTACTGTAATTAGTTTAGCAAGTGAAAGTCTTTCTTGGCTAGTTTAATTTGTTCCTGAAAAATCATGCTAAAAATATAATGCTAAGGTTTTTCTTATATAACATTCCCTATGACGCTATTTAGAGTGCATGACAAGATTTCAAGTAGCATGCCAGTATGTACGAAAATGCATCTAAAAAAAAACAGGAAACTTGCAGAGGTTTTCGCAGACACCAGTGTGAAGGATAAAGTAAAGGCCAACCGCACTGAGAAGATCGTTTCTGAGATAGCTTGATACATATTTATTATCTACCCACAAGATCTAGTAACTCATAGATGTCATGATATGTACTGGGCATCCTTAACAGCTCAAAACGTACTTGAATTTGACATCCTTGCACAAACATTCGATCACCGTTGCGCCTCCGAAGGAATGTCCCATAATCGCTATTCTACACAAGTCCATGGAGTTCTGAAATACAGGAAGGCTCATAATCATCAGCACGCCGCAAAATAGGATTGAGCAGTTCTCAATTTTAACTAAACTAATCGAGTTGTAATATTCACCTCCATTGTTGACAAATCAAAGTCACACTGTAAGACGTTCTCCACAGACTTTCCTGAATTGATGTCAAAGAGAATATCTAAGGCTCTGATGCATTCATCTGCTCTTTGCTTTACCTGAAACATAAAGGAAATTTGATTCGTTTGCATGAAGCACAGACAGTTCCTTCAATGGTGCAATAGCCAGGACGCAAATATCAGAAAAGCTCCTGGGAGTGACTAGCATAGGAAGACTATGTTTTGAATA
Source organism: Spinibarbus caldwelli (assembly GCA_039654775.1). Taxonomy (NCBI): domain Eukaryota; kingdom Metazoa; phylum Chordata; class Actinopteri; order Cypriniformes; family Cyprinidae; genus Spinibarbus; species Spinibarbus caldwelli. Next base: position 24,539,287 of record CM077240.1, read on the forward strand.
TCAGATGAGTAATGAGTAAGGTGATTTTCTCACTTGCTTGTTTCTTAGAGGAAACTCATTCTCGCCCGGTTTCAACGGCCTGTAGTACATCCAAACCTCCTCCAGATTATCAGACACAGGCTTGGCTATGTCACATGACGGTTGCTTTTTTGTTTCTGGCTCAGTATGCTCTCTGAAGTAAAAAGTTGCAGAAGAAGATTCATCCCTGAAATTAAAAAGACGTTTTAGTGAAAGAAGAATACACCAGAGAAAATACAACACATAACCATAAGTGATACAAAATACAACACATAACCATAAGTGATCTTGAGATTTTTAACAAGAGTGAGGATGTATAATGTTTTATAGATGCAAAATTAAATTTCTAGTTTTTTTTTTAAATTTAAATGTACATTTATAACACTACGTTTTCTTGCCTTGGCATTACATTACATAAAACTAGTTAAAGTTAACACTGACACAAGAGTGTTTCAAATACAAAGACTGAGGGAGTGACTGCAAATTTGACATTTTTCACTCTTTTGATATTTTTTTCCTTTTTTTGGGAAATAATGAAAACGCTACTGTGTTTTGTTTTGGGGTTTTTTTGTCATTGGGACAAATGATATTGCAAAAAATATTTGCAGTTTCCGTTCACCACTACTGAAGTTTACTCAACTATGACAACTTGCGCTTCTGAGAACCCTGGAAATATAAAATGGTTCCATAGTAATTACTGCATTTATAACAAAAATAGTTACCTTATTACTTATTAACTTCTAAAAAACTCTATGAATGAAGTATTTCCAATGTTCCATTTTGAATTAATTTTAATTGAGATCCTAGTTTTATAATCTGAAAGGCAGTGTTTCACCAATCCTGCTGTCCTGTGTTGTGTGTCAGTCCACCGGTAAACACTGTTAAGAATGTGATGACCTAGTTCATACTATTGTTTGCATTCTTCTCACACACTTTGACTATTACAACATACAAAACCTTTCACTGGCGTGGGGCAAGGAGAGGTACTGAACAGCAGTTGTAATCGTGTCAGTTTGCGGTTAGTGGCTATCTCTTATCTCAATGTACTGGTCCAGTTGCAAAGAAAAAAAAAATGCTTTTACAGCTAATAAATTCCAACTGAATGCAAGCACCTGTGCTCCACGGCTGCAACAATGAAGCCTTGTGACACCAATTCAACACATATGGCCGAATACAATGTCCTGAAAATACAACACACAAAAACACAGTGGCATTGTAAAACACTGAATCAAGGATTGAGATCACGTTTACGCCTGTAACTTCAAATCAACCACACCTGAAAGCTCCCAGTCCATGAGAGAAAATGATAACAGGATATTTCCCATCCGGTTTAAACGACGCATTCCAGGCTGCTGGGATTTTACAAGACCCTAATGCAAACAAACATACAGAAATGTCCATAACATGACAACAGTGGCAAAACAATGTTTTAACCACATCTCAAAGTGACAGATGTGCTGAGGAAGTGGCGTGGTTGGCTGACATTTTCAAAGAGCTCAGCGCTCAATAACCAAAAATGCTTACCAAAGAGGTAGTTAAAAATTCTTTCACTGAGTGCTCTGTTCATCTTCATAAAGTCTGCGAGGCCGTTAAAATACTCCCTGCACGGGACCCAGTCTGGCAGCTGAGGATTCTCAGACGCTTGGCACGGATAGTAGAGTCTCAAGAACGTACCCTTGAAGAAATATAAATACATTTTTTAAATCTGCTGATAACACACAGACAATTTGAGTACACACAATTCAAGTGCACACTTACATGGACTGTGTGGCCCACCATCAGGTCTGTGCATCCCACCTGGTGGGGTCCTTTTCCTGGCGGGATACTCATAGTGTTGTTGTGCCCGCTTGAATTACCCATTGTGAAAACAGCCAACCAGTTCCACTTAGGAATAAACTTTAAACCTGAAAAACAAGATAACCACATTATCATATCAAAGCATGACATGTCATGACCTTTTCAAACAAGTCTGTTGACTCTCTCAGCTGGCACGCTTCTTGGTGCCTTTTACTTAATAGCCACATTTCGCTTTATTAGTCATATGAACACAGCTTAGAGAAGTAGCTCATGTGAGCTCATTTTGCTTGTCTGTGTAATAATAACTGCCCACACTGTTATGGTTCACATAAATACAACACAAAGGCAGGTAAAACAGTGGTCTGACGATTAGAAAAATATGCAAAATCTTTATGAAAATCAGTGTCGAGATAGGAAGTGACTGTCAAAAGCGAAACCAGTGACAACGACTAACTTGTTTACAACAAGCAGACTAGCCACAGCTATGGCAAAGCGTCGAGCGACTTTTTAAAAACTCATTTCTCATGACTTACCCGACGTCGACTTTGACCATTCATATATCTTCTTGACCAGAGTCAGCTGAACGAGTTTGCCGACAGAAAACATCGACTAACGTTACATAAAGTGTCAGCTGAAGACCCCTCTGAGCAGGCGGAGCCTCATCCTGACCGCGACTCCATACATATGTGTCACTCTCACAGATCCTGCTCAATCTGGATCAGTGTGGAAAATGTGCTGACTTTTTTTGTGAAAGTCTTTTTGTGAAACAAATCTCCTAAGTCAATGATTCGTCGAAAGAACGATTCGTATTGAAAACACATCCCTGCTTTCGTGCCTTTAATGACGGACAGTAGCGTGAGCCAATAGGATTCGAGTGCGGGCTGTGACGCAGCATTTCATTTGTTGGACTTTCTGAACGAACACGCCCCCTTCACTGAACAAATCAGTTCGGTTCAGTTAAGAATATTGTTCAATGAATTACCTTTACAAACGTGATCTAGTGAGATCCAGTGCCAGGCAGAAGAGTAATGACAGAGAGATCAATTTTAAAACATAAAACAAGGAATAATAAATGCATTAAATAAAACTTAGTGATACAATAAAGTAAAAATGAAAATTATTATAGGAAATAAGTCTAAACAAAATTAAGATCTTATTCAATAATTTGTACTAAAGCAGAGTATTTCAAGTTATCTAAGGGATGAAGTAGTGAATATCAGATGAAAAGCTCAAAAGTAGCTATAAGCAGGAGAGGGGAGAAGCAGAAGAAAGAGTAAAAGAGTAAAGAATCAGAGTAGGCACAAGTATTATTATATATGCAGGAAACCTACATCCTCCCAAACTGGTGTTTATGGTCAAATAGACTTATCCATTATGTCACTCAACCATTGTGTCATATGTTGTCCTAATGACTATAGGTCAGCTTAGGCTAAGTCATTTTGACCAGTCAAATGTTGTGGTTAAAAATAGACATGGTTTTCACACCTTTAGAACAAATACAGCAAAACAGCAGTTTCAAATATAATATTTTAAATGACAAAAACACAGTTTCTGGAAAAGAACATCTAGTAGGTACTGAGAAACATTATTACTCAGGAAGTATAGTTGAAAGATGTCCAATATCTAACAAAACACCAGTAAAAAAAGAAAAAAAAAAAAAAAAGATATATTTTTCATGCATATATAAAATGAGTATAACATACATTTTTGGATACTACAAATATTGAACATAAACAAAATATAGACATAAGTAACAGTAAAGAGTAAATACTTGAATATGAATATATGATGATTAAGCATACTCAAGCAGTAATAAATCATAAATTAATACATGGATATGAAAATCAAGGAAAAATATAACAACATTTGGATACACCAAAACGAGATTTTCGCGAACAATTAAAATATTTTATGATTCTGAATTCAATTAGGCTACTATAAGAAGTGTATAAAAACATATATTTTAATGAAAGAAATAATTCATAGAATTTAACACGTTTTTCATGTAGTAAGATCTGACGTATATGCATTGTATGTTCTTTGAAAGTTTAATAATAATAAAGGACTTTAATAAATATAAAGGACTTAGGCTGTGAACGACTCTTTGTTTCGTAATGATTCAGTTGAGTCAATCAGGGCAAGTTAACAAATCTGAATGAATCTCGTCTTAAGTGAATTTGAACGAAATTGATTCAAAAGAATCGAGTCGCTTTTGATGGATCAAAAGACATACAACTCCATTTATGACACTACTGTATACATCATGTGTTATCTGAATGCATTTTAATACACCCATTTTGCTTTTAACAAAATTGTGTTCCCAAAGTTTTGTTGCAATTTTAGCACTGAATTGGCTATCATCTTGATTTATCTAACATGATTTCTGTTTTCTGCACTTTCTAAATAGCCCAATTCTTTTTGTTTTCATTCAGTACATCCTAATTAGAAACATTTACTAGAATATGGTTTGCTTGAGCTGTTATATAACATGTTGGGCAGCATTGGGTTGCATGAGCTCTGTGAACCGCACATCATTTACTAACAATGCATTATGGGAGGCACGTGTTCCTTGGGTTATAACAATACTGTCACTTCAAAGCCATTCCTCCAATAAACATGGTCAGCGGTTAAAGTTGTCTTTATATCATTTAAGCGATGACAATTTCTTATACCCCACATATTGACAGGATGCTTTTACCGAGGCTACTCATCTTTACAGTGCTGGCTGCAGCACTTCATGCTGTGAGTGAATGATTTTCTGTATTTATAATTTAGTCTTGATAATATGATACTTACACAGGCTTTGGTACCTACTGACTGATATCTCTAAATGAATTTAACCCTATTCTGAAAAAAGTACTATTGTCCTTTTGCATTATCAGTACATGTTTTTCCTGTTTGACACTGTAAAGCTGCTTTGACACAGTCTGTATTGTATAAACCGTTATATAAAAGTGACTTGACTTGACTAGACTATTCCTTCCATGACTTTCATGGTAAGATTTATGATTTTAACGAATTACGTTAAATAATACATTTTTATTCAATTTATCTAAATAGATAACACTGTTTCTTCTACAGATGTTGAAGATGAACCAAATTTCAACCCTTTCATCAATCTTGGTAATCTAAAGCAACTTTTATGTTTTACATTACAAAACATAGGCAACAAGGTTAATTTTAACGCTACTGTATATTCAAAGAAATATTCAGAGTTTGGATCAATTTAAAAATATTGAGCAATTTCATTGTCACATCACTAAAATTTCACTTTTAACTTGTTTATCAGGAGCAAAAACCAAGCTGATTGAGGGAGACATTGCCATACCTGTAAGTTCACAATCACTGTTATTATATATATATATATAAATATATATATACACACAACATACAGATGGAAGTTCCCTATTCCATACATTCTGTCTGACAGCCTGGGTAGGTGGTTTTCAGTTGCTTACCAAATCAAGTACAAAAACTGATGATTTTATGTTTTTATTATGATGAGTTCAGCAATATTGTTGGCCTGCAGTAAAGCTAAAATCTATATTTGCAGATTAAATATTAAAAAGTAAATTTACATATAAGTCTTTGTTCTTTAAACAAAAACTGGCAAACACCAAATCAATTCTAATTTAATTTAAATACAGAAAAACTGTTGTAATGGCTTCATTTACTTCGATTCATTTGTTTCATCTCATATTTTAATTTACATTCCAAATGTGTTTTTTCATAAAATTTCACTTTTTTTTTATTGTGGCCCATTAAATACAACACTGATGCTCAAATATGGTCTAATTAAGTTTATATTACATTTTGTGTTTTGTTGCTCATCAGATGCTATGAGTGACTCATAGCATTGTTTTGTAACAATGTAGCCCTAACCATTCTGACCGATTTAACAGATAAATAAGATAAAAAAGAGCGAGATAAAGGGAAAAGAAGAGCTGATGCATGCAGTATACAGACTCTTCACTATACACATGACAGGCCACTAACTACCACCACCCACGTGTTTTCGGATCAAAGTTCTACTCCAACTCCAACGATTTTATTCATATGTCCTGGAGTTAACATGGACTGTGTGGAGAATCATTCCCTTCATAGTACTTCATGCTCAAGGTATTTCAAACTTCATTATTATTGATATTTTTAAAATTAAAAATACATTTTGAACTATGGTATAATAAAAAAACAGCCAATGTAAATATATTAATCTAATCTATAATTAATCTACCTTGCAGGCTCATGCCCTTCCAACTCAACATGGTACAATATTTTGGACATTTTAATGATCATGTTCAATTTAAATATTATCTATTTTAAGAGACTCTTACAGATATTAATGCTTTATTAAATGTTAGATGAGGATGCAGATGCAGGTGAATTACGGGAGGACATTCCTGAAATCAATTTAGGTCAGTAATAATATATTTGTATACTAAAATTAGCAAAGCTAATAGTTTGCCAAAAACTTTATATGCTTTATATGAGTATACTGTATGCATTAAAATCCATATTATACATTGTATTTGTCAGTTCAATAAGATAAGATGTAAGTTTCATTTATACATTCAGATTCCCAAAGAGATTTGTTTGAAGGAGATATCGCTGGAGATGTAAGTCTTTCCTTTTAAAACAAAAATCCATTGTTCAAATCTCTACTGCCTTTTGCTTTAATTTGATCGTATTTACTACGCAATCTCATCAGCACTATTTTGATCATTCAAATTTGTGCATTGCATTGGAAAATTACAGAGGAAGGATGGAAAATATGTAATGCCATTTTTCTGTTGTCATCCACATTTGTGCAGGAAAGGAACACAATTTCAATAAGTATGAGGATGATTTTATAACCGACTTAAACACACCCTATGATTATGAGTCCATCATGCATTACAGGCCTCTGTCTTTCAACAAGGACCCTGATATTCCCACCATTACCACCACCATCACTGCCTTCAATCATATAATAGGAGAGCGCTTAGACTTCAGTGCTCTTGATCTGGAATGATTGAATCGCATGTATGAATGTGGTAAGTTAGAAACATATTTTCAAAAACATATTTAAAAACATATTTACAAACATATTTTGTGCATTTCTAAAAAGCAAATAAAACATAAACATTCCATATTTGCAGTATTGTCATATCACCTTGGTTTTTTCAGCGGAATCCCTCACTCTTCTGGATCAATGTGCCTTTGAGGACCACACACTTGGAGGACAATGTAGAGGTAAGGGGACACTTCAATAGTTTAAAGGAAAAAAAAAGAGCATTGTCAGAGCTTAACAATAATTTTTTTTTTTTTTTTTAAATATTACTTTAAGCTGGCAACTATAAATTCATATATTTTTGATGGAAAATACCTTACATGGTGTAAAATATAACAGATTTTTGTAGCCTAATAATTTTCTACTCTAACCGATATTTCCGAGACTATCTCAAGTTACTCTTGCAATTCAAATTCTCCGCAAACTAGTTATCGTTTCCCTATTTATATTTATATAAGCAGAATTTGAAACAATATTCAGTATATTAAGTCCAAATGCCATTTTGCATAAACAATATGATTTATTGTTATAGATGCAGGCTATTATATGAAGTTTGACACAGCTAACAAAGCTGAGGGACACAGTGCTTTGTTGGAGTCACAGATTCTTTACCCCAGGAGGAATCAGCAGTGCCTTGAGTTCTTCTATAGGATGAGTGGAGACCCTGGTGACCAGCTCATCATTTGGGTCAGAAGAGATGATGAGTCCGGAAATGTTTGCAAAGTCAGCAAATTTCATACAATCATAGGTCAGTTATAATGCGATATATAAACCTTATGCTCATTATCTTCTGCATGAAGGTAGATCTTACAGATTTATGAATGAACCACTCATTTTCGTTAACACTTCTTTTTGTTTAAATTTTGGCGCAAAATGTAACTATATTGTCGCCCAGCTCTTTATATGAAGTTGAATGTATGTCTGCATACATACAGTACAGAACACTTGTATGCTACTACCATATAGGCCTAGGATCAACTACTTGATTGCATTCTCGGTGCAAAATATAAATTCTATTATCATCGCCCAGCTCTAATCTGCTGAATGTGACTGTAAGGCTTGAAGATAATTGTGACTTCCTGTAAAGCTGCATTGAGAAAGGTGCTATACAAATTAATTTGACATGACTTGACTATTGATTGCTAACAATTGACTCAAAATATCCCTTCTGATATCACCAACACATTATGGATACTATTATGTATGTTACATAGTATCTTATATACCGTGCATACAGTGAATACAGTGCATCTTCTTGTTTTCTTCAGGGAATGGGGATGAGTCATGGAAAATTGCACACGTCACTCTAAATGTTGAGGAAAAGTTCAGGTACTTCTTCCAGGGTATTGTTGGCCCCAACAAAACATCAGGAGGGATCTTTATAGATGACATTACTCTGACTGAAGCATTGTGCCCAAATGCTGTCTGGAGGATCCAGAACTTCACCAACCTCCTTAATAATTTCCCACACGGTGAAAGAGTTCAGAGTCACCGTTTTTACAACTCTGAGGGTTACGCTTATGGAATTAATGTTTATCCAAACGGCAGGATGAACTTATCCGAAGAGTTTGTTGGGATCATACAATCATAGTGATCCCAACAAACTCTTCGGATAAGTTCATCCTGCCGTTTAAAGCTTCTGTTGTTAGACATTTGAAGAGTTGTGTCTGTATTTTGATCCATAACTGTCTGTAATAGTAATTTGCCGATTCTCTGCAGGCCATTCTAATACTGCATCATTCTCACCAGTGAAGAGGTGAAACGTGATCCCAACAAACTCTTCGGATAAGTTCATCCTGCCGTTTACTTATCCGAAGAGTTTGTTGGGATCACATGTCTAACAACAGAAGCTTTACCACTGGTGAGTCTATCTATCTATCTATCTATCTATCTATCTATCTATCTATCTATTAGGGGTGGAACGGTACACAGATGTCACGGTTCAGTACGTACCTCGGTTCGATACGATTTTGGTACAACAGGGGGAAAAAAAAAAACTATCCTCGGTTTCTTTTCATTTATTTTGAACAGACAGTAGTACAAATTACATTTTTTTTCCACCTAGATGTGGAAATACTAAATATTATTACATATATTTAAAACCTGCAGTACATATATACATACAAGGAATAAATTCTTGAAATATATTTGATTTAGTTTACAGATAAACAAGGGAAAAACAGTGGGACACGTAACGTAGCCTATGTATGCTGAGTTTTTCAGTTGATTTTTGTGACATGCATAATTTGTTCACAGAAAGGAAACTCAAATGGCAGAAAGCGACATTCTATTTCTTTTCCTTGTTTTACAAAAGCACGTTTTGTTTTCATTGTGAGTGTACACAAATAAAAGCAGACCTTGATACAGTGATGCATCATTAATAAGACAGTGTAACAAGTGTTTAAAGTTGATTCTGCTGGTATAAGGAAACAGTTGAAGTGATCGCGCTGGCACAAACACACACACAGACACACATCAGTTCCAGCATTGCTAACTTGAAAGCACAGGTGGTACTTTATCAAAATAAAATACAGTGAACCAAACATCAGCGCGCCCGCCTCTGTGTCACCATTGGAACGCGACTAAAGTACAAAGCCTATCATTTACATAATAAATAATAGTTTAGCATTCAGAAACGTTACATCGCAAATATGGAAATATTATGTAATATTTGGATTTGTGCCGAATCAGAGAGGTAGGATACACAAGCTCAAAGCTCCATTTCACTAACAGTTGAGTGCGCAAGCCTTTAAAGTAGCCTATACTCCATGTGTTGTACATCAGGGGAAAGCAACTTGCAGGTTAGTGCACCTAAATCTGACCATTATCTGAGCTTATTTAAAAAAAAACAAAAAAAAAAACAGTTCGTTGTTTACGAAGTGTGTCTCAGTTGTGCCAAATAATTCCACTGTGGCAACAGGAGCAGCTGAAGGAAAAAGACAGAGTTAGTTGTTTTAGAATAAAAATGGCTTGTGTTTGTGTGGCTTACATGGTGACAGTTATATGCCTTCTGCAGGTGTGTCTCTGGATAGGCCATTGTGTACACAGGAGACACCTGTGAAAAACAGCACATTGATGGAGGAATTCTGGGAGTTCTGATCGGTAGTGCTGCAGGAACTATAGCTCTTACTGTGGCCATTATTGCTGTGATCTACAGGCAGAACTAAACCTATTTCATCATATTTGACATCTGAATAACATCACTCTTTGGTATGCAAAGTATTTTATTAATGAATCATCTTACAATAAACATCTTTATTAACAATCTCATCTCTCTATTTTCCATATCCCTTTAAAAGAAACAAGGAAATATGTCTAATAAGAGAAAAAAACAAAAAAAATATTTGTCAGGCTCAAGAAGAGTGCTTAAGATGTGTTAAATTAACTTTGGTTCTTTAGATATTTTGTCAGAATTACTAAACAGTACATAGAAATTGATGTCATAGTTCCTTATGTTTTGCAAAATAGAAGCAGAGCTAAAACTAATCAGCTTGCAGCCAAGGTAGGTGGTCACTTTTTACATTGCATGTAGAGAAACAGTGTTAAATAAAAGACAACAACAATCAGGGTAGAAAACTACAGATAATTGCTACATATATACAGCCACACTTATATTGTTCTTTTAAAAACACAAACATGAACATCTATTATATTTTTTGTATCTGTTTCTCACTGTTTGTTCCTAATTTTATGCAGTAAATAAAAAGGGATGACAACAGCCTATACTTTGTTCCAAAGATGTTAAGTCTTTTAAAGTACAAGAAGTACTTTTAGGTCTTCACCAAACAGTTGTGCTCCCTCTTCTATTTTTGTTGCTGCTGTGGGTTCAGAGGTGGATCAATGTCCTGTATTTTTTTACATGTTCCTTCTGCAATACAAATTGAAAGCAGAAAAATGTATTAAATAAATTTGTTAAGAATTTTTTTATTGTCTTCTGTAGAGCTACCTTTGAAGTTTTATAAGTTTAATAACTGATGAACTCTGTTATGGAAGTGAATTGAATAAACACTGACTGACCTGAGTTGAATAATGATACTATTCTCTTCTGTAGAGCTGCTTTACAGCTAAACTGAATTTGTTTAATAATTGATTAACTTTTCATCACGGACATTGTTATTGAACTGAACTGAATCAAAATGTGAACTAAACTGGGCTAAATAACAACACTGTCGTCTTTTGTAGAGCTGCTTTGCAGTTGGAATGGAAGTGCTATTTTCCTGTTTATTATCAAGCACTACTACATAAATAAATGTGGCTTGACCAGGTTATAAATCAATAAAGGAAATTAAGGTATATCCAAACACTTACCTTGTGTGCATTTATTTATATGGATCTTTTATTTTGTGGTTGTTACTGTTCCTTGATCTTTTCCTGATTTCTGATGGAAGGAAACCATAATTTTGTATTTTAAACATGTTTTTTAGCTTATTTTTCAAATTATTTTAACATATTTTGAAATCAAGAATTGTGTTTCCCAGAACTTACCCCCAGAACTATTCTCAATATTTCATCTCGGACCTGAAAAAAAATAAAAAAATAAAAATAAGATAAAAAGAAGAAGAAACATGTCAGTGTTTCAAAAAAAAAAAAAAAAAAAAAAAACTAATGTCAATATCAGTACATACCCTTTTTTCTGCAAAACATCCTGTCAACAAGATGAAGAAGCCCTGGAAGTATAGATGATACAGAGGAATCATGTATAAATGATTAAATATATCTATTGTACTATTTAAAGTGTTATAATTTGCATGGATTATTGCATGGACTGGTTAATACCTGCAGAGAGTTGACAATGGTGAATGCGTAATGCACTACATATGTAATAAACTGTGTAAAGTCATCCATCAGAAACACAAAAAGCCCCAGGATCCAAGTCCCACCAAAAACTGGCGTGAGAAAGATAACCACTTTGATGATGCTTTTCACAGCGTCTTTGTCTCCCTTTTTATTGCTCTCAGCTCCAGATGGCTTTAAAACGGTTGCAATGACCACCACCATGGAAAACAAGTTCACCAGAATGATGGTCCCGACTGGGAAGAGAAATGCGTGGATGGATCCCTGCATGGCTGACTGATAGGTAAGCCAGCACGTTTTAGAGCTGTAGTATGGGATGTCGCTTGCTTGGTCGTAGTACACGTATGTAACAGCCACAGTCACTGTTGGACAAACGTAGCCAATAGTGAATCCGAGGATCATGTACACCTTTTTCCCAATGTGGCTGAAGACGAAAATGAGCTGGTGGACCAACATGACGCTCATACACAGCATCCAAAAGAACATCGCAAGGAAGAAATAATGCTTCGCCACCACCAAAACAAGGCACAAGGTTTCATTTAGGATTGATGGGAAGGAGGAAGCTAAGAAGCTGCAATCGGCCAAAAGCAGACACAGAGAGATGTTGAGGAGAGCAGTGTGCCGGAAGTGGGAGAGGTTGGATTTGACTACGGCGCTCCAGACCAAACACTCAATGATGATGTAGACGATGAGAGAGCATATGGAGACTCCCAGTCCAACGTACGTGAGCTGATCTAGAAAAGGCATGCTTACTGAATGCTTAGACATGAGCATGGAGAAGGAGGTGAGATGGTTGCATTCACAGTAAGCGAGGTTCCCAGGGCCTTTAACAAATTCGCAGCCATCTTCTGACCATCTTTGCTCAGTGACGTTCCAGAACACGCAAGTCATCGTGGCCTTGCTGTCCTCTTCATTTGGAAAAGTCAGTCTGATGTTCACCGACGACTGAGTGTTGTTTTCAACTGTGCTGGATACGACTATGCTTGGAAACGATGCTTCCTCGTAGCCCAGTTTTGGCAGGCGGTTGGCCAAGCTCTGCAATCCTACTGTTTTCACCATATCTGCTGTGGCATTCAGGTCAACGTCCACGTTGAAAACGGTTCTGTTGCAAGTGCTACCGCTTCGGCAGATCTGAAGCTGAATGTTTGAGGAGTTGTAGCCCTCACTAGCATTTATTCGGATGCTTTTCACGAGGCCTTCTACGGATGACAGATATTGTGAAGCCAGTGAACTGCTCTCTTCCACATCTCCCACTTCCCAGGTTACGTTCAACATGCTGCTAGCTGAGTCGATGAAATCCTATAAGAGAACAGATTTTTTTCTGTAACTGATAAGTGCAAATATGTTACAGTATACGACCATTTTGATAATGTTAGATCCTGAGTTGTATTTCAGATGGTAACATGGTGAAATTATATTGATGTAAAATACTGCGTGCATATAAACTTAAATTAAAAATATATATATATTTGAACTATTTCATTATATATTATACATAATACTAACAAAAAATGTGTATATATATATATATATATATATATATATATATATATATATATATATATATATATGTATCACTTTTATATATATGTATATATATAAAAGTGAGTGAAGTGGTTGAAATGCTTACTGGAAGAAGGTTGTCGCCTAGTGCCATGTTTACTGATGCCTTGTTCATGATTTCGAAAACAGAAACTGCAGTCTTGATGTCACCAAAAGTGTTCTCACCCTCTTCAGATGTGTTATTTTTCAAGCTCTGAAATATAAACTGAGCGCCTTCTTGTGTTGCTCCAAGTCCTTTTTCAAAATCCTGGAGAGAGATAAAAATGAGACATTTCCACATTGAAGGCACAGTTCAGATGCTTCAAGTTATGTCTTCAAGTTTTTAAGTCACTCAGCATCAGTCACCTCTTCTAGATTTGCATACCTTTGCTTGCAAAGCTACACTATTCAGGATTGCTTTAACACACAGAGAGATTTCTTCCCCCCAGTTTTTTCCAATGCATTTGCGTTTCATTAAGCCCTGTCTCCCTGGTGCAGTGCAATCTATCATGGCTGTTTCATTATTCTTTGTTTTTGGCCATTTTCTCGCTTCAATTTCTTCCTCTGGACAAAACAGGTCACTGGCTATAAAAACAAACAAACAAACAAATGAATCATCCAAATAATGTTTTTTTACTTTACCAGTCACCAGGGGGGTTTTGTATAATGGCATTCTTTTGCATTATTAGAGCGTGATTTTCAGTACTTACGGTAAATGATTGGTACTCTTATTGTCTTATTTCGCAGCTGATTCAAAGAGTTCTCTAAAGTGCAGCTGGCCTCAAGTGAACTTGGTTTGCCTTCTGCCAGACAATCAACAGTGAATTCTGCTGTATACTTGATTATTCCATTGTTCTCTGCAAAAAAAAAAAAAAAAAAAAAAAGGATAACATTTTTATCTGTTTTCACTTCCAGTTATGGATAAGAGCAATATCCAAGTACTGTAAGTAACAAAAGTAGTATCAAAAAAAAAAAGTAACATCTCAGTAGATATATATTGAATAATTTAAAACAAACAAATGTCTTTTTGATTTGTTTTGTTTCTAATGAAATGACATTCATTCATTTTAAAGTTTGAAATATATCTAACTCCTTTTTGGGGCCACTGCAAGCCATATTTTTGAAGTTTGTAATTCATGAATGAGGATTTTCTTTAGAGCTAAACCACATTTTAATAATGCTTGACTTGGAACATGTTTACATTTGTAATACTTGGTAAATTGCTTGATTACAAAAACTGTCAATTATATATGTTTATATAACAGTAGTATAAATGTTGTGTGACTTGCAGACTAAATTGATTATTTGCTCTATAAAGATAATAAAGCGTCAGCTTCACGTTCCATCGAATGAGAGATCTATAAGATAATTACCTTCTTTAATGGGTGCAGTTTCAACAATTCCGAGTTTTAGCATGGCTTTGTAGGTTTCAGTGCTGTTTTCGATGGAACATAAGATGCTAACTTTGGTGGTTGATGATGCAGAACAATCTGCAGTTTGTGGATTGCTTGTCACATTAATGACCTCTGGCAGAAGTGCAATTTGTATAGGTGCCATGGCCATGTGAGCTATGTTCCCAGTGACAAAAAGGCAGCTGTACGCTCCTGGCGTAACAAGAAAATGAGAATTAAGAACAAAAGGTCACAGTATCATAAATGGCATCTTGCTTCACTCATATGATTGCATTCAACACACCTGACCAGTATCCATTTGTCTTTAGAAGTGTGACTGTTGAGAGTTCTGTACAAGTATCTGACAGCTGTACTTCACTCCCTGGTCCCAGAGTCAATGGCGCTTCATTATCTCTGGACATCTGCCACACACACTTGCTCATAACCTCTATACTGGTACAGTTCAGCTGCTGTCTTGAATTGTAACACACTTTTCCTGTAGGTGCCTCGATGTATACCATGCCTTCAAATGAAAATATAATACTGTGTTAGTAAAAAGATGGGTAGGAATGGCTGGATAGATCGAACAAGTGACCAAAAATATTGATATGGTTGCAGTGTTTTACCTAGTGACTTAAGACTGAGACTGTAAATGGTTGGATCTATCAACAGCGTAGCAATTATGCTTTGAACTTTAGGGGTGGCAAACACAGAGCTAAGAGAGACTGTGAAATTGTGAGCGTACGTATTTAACCCTGTGTAACTGTGTGACAAAAGAGAAGAAACATGAAGATCTTGGTTACAAATCATTGTAGATGTTATCAAATGAATAAACAACGAAAAAGTATTTCAAGTCTTTATTATTACTTTAGTTACATTCAGATAATCAAATAAAAATGTAAGATGAAAATGATGAGAAGAAGAATATCTTACAGGCTGCCTTGCATAGTCAATGAGTTGAAGGCATTTAGCACATTAAAAGCACTCAGCAGCTGAAAAGCAAATGTGTTAAGATGATGAGTAAGAGTTTTGTTATAACTGAATACATAACTGCTCTGTAATTTTAGTTACATATTTTTTTTCAGTTCAGTAATACTATATTTCGTTATTACACGGCTCTCTCGAATAAGTTATTCTGTTTAGTTAATAGCGCCACCTAGCGGTCTGCTCATCACTTAAGACACGTCTTTCATATCACACAGCGAACTTACTCTGAGTTACTGTTACTAACACTTACTACTGTTTTAACTTACTGTTTTTCTCTCTCTTTCAAATGTTGCTGGCGCCACCTTGCGTCTCAGTTATCGATTGTATTGAAAATGGCCTCAAAACAGACGTTAGCTACTACTGTTATATTTAAGCAATATGAGAAACAAAGCTTTTAGAATCTTTGAAATTGATCCAATCGCTTCGCAAAGTAAATCAACATCAAACAATGCAGACTGGCGTTACATGTTGGTTAACACAGTGTAAATGCAATGAAAACTCAGCTCAAACATGTGAAACGACATCTTTTACAAACCAGTTGCAAACGTTTTCACGAAAGAGTATCTTTTAAATATTATATACAAATAATTAAACACTATTAAAAATAAAATGTGTTTAAAACAGTAGCGTTGCCAGAAACGGGACTCTGGGTGTGCATCAGAAAAACTGGGTGTGCCACATTTATTGCCAAATTATTGTGGAAAAAAATCCGACTCTGCGTAACTAACCTTACAGAACAGACCGGGCTGATATAGCCTAGGCTACTCATAACTCAGGCTCGCTACGTGCCCCTCCAGATTCTTCTTGTGCTCCTCGATTATCCACAGGATACTTATTTTTTGTGATTGCACACAATCTAAAAAAAAATCTAAACATTAAACTAGTTGCATATTACAATGACCAGAGATATAAGTGCGGTTGTATTTTTCTTGCGTGCCCCTACAACTCCCCCCTCATTGACAGAATTTCATGTGAACTGTTCACGCCATATTACCATCATTTTAGATTCCGACTTGTAAAAAGAATTCACGTCCTCGTCCTCTTTATAATCCCCCCCCCCCCACCTTTTTATAGAAAGCCATTTCCGAAGCTTTCTCGCTCCTCACCATGCCGACAATCGCATAACCCACAACAGCTCTTTAACTGCGCTATTTACTAGTCAAACGCGCTCAAGCCACTAGCCTAATCATTAACTACACACAGCTCATAAACGCCTTTTAGTCAAGTAGCCTACCATTTATGTTACAGTATATTTTGATAAGACTGAATTGGTATTTAACCTGATGATCAGTTAATAAAAAGACATTTTAAGTTTATAACACGCCACGGTTATTCATACAACGAACAAATTATACAGCAAAGAAAAAACGAACATTTAGCCTACATTATCAAAGAATAATCACTTCAGTCGAGTGCAAAGCACTCTAAAAAAGCTCCAATTATAATCAGTGATGATGTCTGCAATGTAAAAAACACTTTCTTGTTTCTGAATTTGAAACAGCGTGCAGAATCCAATCAGTGAGCGCGCGCGATGACCAACACTGCAGCGGTCCAGCGATGAGATGACTCTGAACGCCTCTGACTTCCCAAAATCAACAGAATCGTGTGATTGGTTATAATGCGAAGCGCTGTAAAAACTCTTGAAAAGAAATGCAACGTGCACAGATCTAAATTTAATGCCGCAATAGACACTTGACTTTTCATTTAATTTTCACTTTATTCGCGACACACGCTCCGCTTTTTTTGAGTCATAAGTTTACATACAACTTGCAGAATCTGCAAGATATTATTAATAGTCGAAAAAAAAAGAAAAAGAAAAGAGAAAAAAAAAAGATATTTTAAATTGCATGTTGCCAGAATAAGCTTTTTTCACATAGGCGTTTACACACAAATTAAGCAGTTTAAAAGTTTACATATACGCTTGTTGTTTAAACGGTAAAATATGTTGTATTAAGAACTGCATTTAACGAAAATAAAGGTAATTATCCTGTAAACGTGTCCGTGTGTAATATAAGTTTTTAGGATTTTTTTTTTTTGTCTGTAAGTAGCCTACTTGTTCATGTATGAAGTAAAAAAGTATTTTTGTAAACAATCAAACAATAAAGAAAGAAAGAAAGAAAGAAAGAAAGAAAGAAAAAGAAAAAATAAAGAGAGAGAATTTGCCATTGTTTCACATTCCCGACCACTGCTGCTGTTTCGGGCATCGCCACAGCTGCTTCTTTTAGATGAATATGCACTGTATGTGCACATATCAGCTTGATTATTAGCCTATATCGCGCTTAATGCATGACATGGAGGCGCCCGCGCAGTCCCTTGCATTTTTCTTTCCCTGCGGAAATAACTTTTTCTGATTTATGTGCCCTCACGATAACACCAAAAGGTTTATGTATTTATTTATTTATTTATTTATTTTTAATAGAGAAAATGATGTGAAATGGAGAAAGACGTGAAATGGAGCGCGTCACAGCAATGAACCGGCTACTTGCCCCACAAAGAAATCCATAGAAAGCTTGAAATGTCTATTAAACGAACCAATTTTAAAAAATCTCTAATTAGTTGGAATGAAAAGGTGCATATCTCTATTCAAGACACGTTCATGTGGAGATGGCGAGTGCAGCTTCGGCTTTCGGAAACTTCATCTTTTCAGCCGACACTGACTGAGAAGAAAGAACAGTTTATTAACAAATAATTAAAATGTTTTCATTTCCCCCAACACATTCATAATCATTACTTTTGCCGGTGCAAACTTTATGGGCGTGCTTGAGTGCGGAATAGGCTATACACCTGGATGGTTAGGTTATTATATTAATCAATTTAATATAAACGTGTGACTAGTTGACTAGAAAAATCTTTAGTCGGTGGCAGGTCTACTTGGCATGAACCGATCTGTTTTTAAAATAAAATGCTGTGACATTTCGAAAGGTGCGCCTGCTAATCACTTCACGTTATATTGCAATGCATGACTTATGCATGCTTAACGAGTCAAATGTTTTTAATTTATTTAATTTTTTGTGTAGGAGAAATGGGGATGCTTTGGTCTTTCTTAGGGATGCTGGAGCATCTGCTTGACCCTCCTTAGCGACGCCCATATTTATTACGATTATAAAAAATAATTCTGCATCTATTTTTAGGTGTGCCAGCTGCCACTGTGGGTGGCACCGGCCCACCCTGGCACACCCGTGGCTACGCCCCTGGTTTAAAATGTATGTAGTTGTTACTTGTTTGTGTTATTGAGCAGAGCTATAGGCAGGGGCGCCTTAAGTGGGGGGAAGGTTCGAAGAATGATTCCAAGGGCCCAACGAGAGAGGAGGGCCCCTGATGCAATGTCTCTGTTCAGAACTGTATGAGGTAACCAAGCCTCGTTTGCTGAAATCACGTGAAGCTACAAACTCCGAGCCACTGATTCAAAATAAATGATTTGTAAATGTTTTGTGGCTTCACGAAAAAGATAGAATTATAAACTAATTTAATCACAAATCAATATTTAATTTATATGTCTTTATTTATTTGGTGAGTGGCTGTGCAATAAGCGTTATAACGTACAGTCAGTGTGTCGATCTTTATCGCAAAATGGGGGTTTATTTGGCTATAATCACAGACTGACTGTACATTATCCCTTACATAGTTAATATTATATTATGCATTTCTGCAGCTGCTTATAGATAGGCTACTGCATTTCAGAATGAGTAATCATTTATCAAATAAGGAGATGCAAACCTACCACACTTTGGACCGTTGAGGAGCTCCCAGTGAGTACACCAATAAGTGAAACTATAAGGTTCACAGAGGGAAACAATCATAAATGTTCTCCAGAACTGCACATGTGACATCTGACTTTTACTTCAATTTGATATATTTTGTCAACTTACCGTTCACTTTTGGTAGACACAGAGGTGTGTAGTGTGAAATATTTGCCACACATTTTTCCACATTGCAGCATTTATTTACAGTGTCACACACAAGATTGCTCCAAACATAGTCTGGTCCACACCAGCATGTTGAATTTTGGCCAATTATCTCACACTCTATAACAATATACATAATCATAATGACTTAACATCATATTTATGCTGTTTTAAAATGAAATCTGGCATTATTTTTAATGTTTATTGATGTCAAAACAATTTTTTTTAATGTATATAAATAGAACTGTGAATTAAAACAATTAAATCAACATCAGAAAGAATAACCTATTACTCGAATCATGGTAGGTTTAACTCACCTGCTGCTATTTCAGCGTTTGTGATAGTTACCCCTGTTGTATCCAGAACAGTTCCTATAAGTCCAGGCAGATGGAGTGCAACATTTAATGTTTTATTCCCCTCAATCATGACCTCTGCCCAATGGGTCACCTCTGTGGACCCTGAAAACATATACATTGTAAAATTATAAATTTTCTGCATGTTTTATTTGTGTGATATAACTATACACAGTCATGGCCAAAAATATCGGCACCCTTGGTAAATATGATCAAAGAAGGCTGTGAAAATTAATCTGCACTGTTAATACTTTTGATCTTTTATTTAAAAAATTCACAAAAATCTAACCTTTCATTGGATAATAAGAATTTAAAATGGGGGGAAATATCATTATGAAATAAATGTTTTTTCTCTAATACACATTGGCCACAATTAACGGCACCCTTTTATTCATTACTTTTTGAAACCTCCATTTGCCAGTTTAACAGCTCAAAATTTTCTCCTATAATGCCTGATGAGGTTAGAGAACACCTGACAAGAGATCAGAGACCATTCCTTCATCCAGAATCACTCCAGACCCATTAGATTCCCAGCTCCATGTTGAAGCTTCTTCTCTTCAGTTCACCACACACTCATTTTCTATCGGGTTCAGGTCAGAGGACTGGAATGGCCATAGCAGAAGCTTGGTTTTGTGCTCAGTGACCCATTTTTGTGTTGTTTTTGAGGTTTGTGTTTGGATTATTGTACGGTTGGAAGATCCAAACATGGCCCATTATAAGATTTCTAACAGTCAGTCACTTATTGATATTTTATCTGTTGGTATTTGTTAGAATCCATGATGCCATGCATCTGAACAAGATCTCCAGGACCTCCAGCAGAAACATAGGCCCACAACATCAAAAATACAGCAGTATATTTCATTGTACACATGGGGTACTTTTTATCCCTGTGTTCACCAAACCCATCTTGAGTGTTTGCTGCTAAAAAGTTCATTTTTTAGTTTCATCTGACCATAGAAGCCAGTCCCATTTGAAGTTCCAGTCGTGTCTGATAACTGAATATGCTGGAGTTTGTTTTTGTATGAGCTTGTTTTTGGGTGAGCTTTCTGACCCTGAGACTCAACTATTTTCTGCAGTTCTCCAGCTGTGGTTCTTGGAGAGTCTTTAGCTCAAACTCAAACTCTCCTTCTCGGCATGCATTATGACGATATAGACACACGTCCTCTTCCAGGCAGTTTCGTAACATTTTATGTTGACTGGAAATTCTTAATTATTGCCCTTATGGTGGAAATGGGGATTTTCACTGCTCTGGCTATTTTCTTAAAGCCACTTCACTAATTTGTGAAGCTCAATTATCTTTTTCTGCACATCAGAAATATATTCTTTGGTTTTTCCTCATTGTGATGGATGATTAATTTGGGCTTTGTTTTCCCTCCTGTTTATATTTCTGTGAAACAGTAAGCCATGGCTGGATAATTTCATCTTCATAATCACCCTGGAGTGCTCAAAATTGTGAATATGAATGGGAATATACTTCAGAGATATTTTACTCATAAGAATTTCTAGGGGTACCAATAATTGTGTCCAACGAGTATTAGAGAAAGACATTTATTTCATAATGATATTTTCCCCCATTTTAAATTCTTATTATCCAATGAAAGGTTAGATTTTTGTGAATTTTTTTAAATAAAAGACCTAAAGGATTAACAATGCAGATTTATTTTCACAGCCTTCTTTGATCATATTTACCAAGGGTGCCGATATTTTTGACCATGACTGTATATTGGATTTTAAAACTAGATTTTGGAAAGGACTGTTTCTAGTCAAATGAAAACTTACCCACATATGAAGTCTGTTAGATAACAGAAGAAGAAAACAGTCAGTACTTTTCCTTTCTAGTCATAAACAAATGATTATGTCTAACAAAGAGAATGGGATTCTTATAGTATGGATTAGAAAACATACATAAAATACTGTAAATATTAACATTTAAATGAATTTGAAGCATATAGGTGATGACGAGTGTTAAAAAAATGAATTCAATGGCATGATCATCAGTCAGAGCAGTATGTAGAACAGTATGTGGCAGTCAGGCTACTATTCATGATTTATATTATTCAGGATAATTTTTTTTGTATATTTTTTTTGTATATTTTGTATATATATTTTTATTTGTATATTGTATATTTGTATATGAACTTACTTGGCTAAAAATGAATAGCGCAGCAAAAAGCAGCATTCCTGCACCAGACAGTGTCTTGATCCTAAGGAGATCGCATTGAATTTTTAAAAAGACAGTCACAAACGTAGACCTCTAAGTGAAGCCTCTCTCTGAACTTAAGTGAACTTGTCTGCCAAATTTCTATTGACAGAAAATTGAACTATTTTTATATTATAATACTATAAACTGGGGTACGCCATCTCTCCCTTATTAAACCTCGTCAAACCACAAAACTACAAAAAACTTTCCCAAAGCTAGATACTGCCTTTCAAAACACTGGCTAAATAAATTCATATGGAAACATGTTTTTTTTTTTTTCAATAATTGTCATAAAGAGATCACATATTAAGAAACAAAATTATGATACATTGTTTGAAGATCAAATATAAAACTACTAAATTCATAAAAATTGATTTGTTGAATTTGAATGACACAATGAGTATTAAAATGGTTTGGTGAACATATTCTGTGAACACCAAAATTACCAAATTATATATATATAGTAAGATAAGAGTAGCCTATATATGTATTGTAAGATGAAACTTTTAAGATTTTTTTTTTTAAATAAGAACCTTAATAATCTTATTTAACCGCTTTTCTACAAAAATATAAACCAAAGATAAAAATACTGACCTTACAATCTGCATTTTAAAAGAGAGGATCAGCAAGTTTTAGGCAACGTTATCTGTCATAACAATATGTTCCTTGTAAACCAGTTTCCAGAGTGAAAGGTGGTGCTGAATGAGAATTAAGGAAAGTTGACGAATGCAGTGGGGCAGGCAAAAGCTAATTTACAAAGCTCTCTCTCACATTTGCATTTTACATTCCCCAAGTCCATAGGCCACCTGGCTAAGTTAGCACACAATAGTCATGGCTTCAGACTTTCCATTGAGATTTGGCTAACAAATGTAGCTCAGAGCTGCATGCTTTGTCCAACTATGTTAGGTTAGATTGTCATTTGTGGCTGATTTAGATAAATCATTTTCATGTTTAAACCTGGCTGTACTTTAGAAATAAGACTTTTAGACTTAAGAAGACCTGCTGTTTCTGAATGTCGAATACCAGGTGGCCTGTGTACGAATTTCATTTCGAGCTTCTAAATTGTGTTATTGATAAAGTTAGACACAATTCAAATTAACTTTCGGTTTATTGACAGTAAACTCAAAGTACCCATTTCACCCCACTGAAGTAAAATATTCCAATCTGAAAGATTGTATTTGCTCTCAGATCAAGGGGAAATGACATTCTCATACATTAACCTTACTATATCTTGTTTGATTTGTTGTTTTAAACCTCCAGTGATGTGGTTATGTTTCCCCGTTATGGTGACCACTACCGCATCCAGCTCATCTAACATAAGACAATGGAAATATGTGGTAACACACAGGATCTCCACTGACCATGTTTATTCAGCATGAGGTGAAATCACTGAGCCTCATTATTTGGCTGTTGTGGAGAACATGAATACGGACAGTTGCGTAATATTATGGTAATTTTATGAAAAAACAGAATAAAAGTGTATAATGATTTTAACATGTTCCGCTGTTAAAGTGTATGGTTTTTATTACACACGATACAAATTTAAATCTAACTGCTGTTTTATTTACATCATACATTCTGAGTCCAAGTAAAACTATACAGATTAAAAAAAATAAATAAAAAATTCTCATCAAAAATTTGCTGTAAAAATGATTGCTGTAAGTACTGTTTACACTACTGTAAACATACATACATTTAGTAGAACATTTAATGAAAGTAAAGGTTTTAAAAGAAGATTTATTGTTAGGGAACACACTTGCAAATTAGTGTCTTGTTTTCTTCAAATGTATTTGTTTGTTAAATAAGCATCCATGGAAATATATCTGTTTTGCATGCTCATTCAAAATGACAAAACGTGCCCATAAAGGTTAATAATTCCATTCAAGAAACCAAGTAAAATGTAAGCTGGTATTTGTTGTCATTTGTTTATTTCCTATTATTTTATTCTATTCAATTTATAATATTCAAAGTCGAGGTTGCATTCCATTAAAAGCTGCAATATATGATGAAGCGGAATGAGAATAATTTTAATATGGGTAATTTTTCTGTTTTTATTTTCAGTGTTTACCATAGCAATAGCTTGTATGTTAAAGATTAGAAACAGTGCTTGAACAGAAATCAACTTCAGTACTCAAATCATGAGGGAGAGTGTTTAGAAAAGTTGTTTTTTGGGGACTTTTTTAATGAAGTGCACCAGAGTAACAATATAAACAAACCCACAGCACCACAGTTTACATCCTTCCAGTATGTTCAGAAATTGACGTCAAACCAGTGACTAATCCAGTCATGATCATCTTCCAAAAGTGTTCTCACCAAAATGAAAGGCACACAGCAGACATATGCAAAATTTAGACTGTGTGGTCATTCAAATTCAAAAGAAAATCAGCTGTGGATTAGGAGTTCCTGTAAAGTAAGTAATTAATAGAACCAATAATAATAAAAAAAATACCAATAGTACTTAATAGCAATTAATATTAACAATAATAATTCATTCAAATTCTTCAGTTAAAATAATTATATAATAATACTTCAAGAGACTTACACATTTTGTTCTACAGCAAATTATACAAAGTTGTATTATTATTATTATTATTATTATTATTAATATAGCAATTATTCCAGGAATGTGTAATTATCTATTATGTTAGTGAGGTTGACATTTAGCAGTAAGAACGTCTCGGTTACGTATGTAACCCTCGTTCCCTGAAGGAGGGAAATGGAGACGTCACGTCGGATGACCGACGAAATTGGGATCTCTCCAGAGAGACCAATCCACTTCGAGTGTAACTAAACGAGCCAATGGACATTGACATGCGATTATTGCATCCAGCTGCCGCTGATCACAGTGTGAGTATAAGAGACAGCGGGTGCATCGCATTAATTCATGCTTTCGCTGAGGAGCTGAGCCGGTGACCCGGCAGCTCAGCGGTGTTACAGCGACTGTGGCGACGGGGTGTGACGTCTCAGTGGGCCATCCTCTGCTTGGAGACAGCCTTCCCCTTCTGCTGTCCACCGTAACAGAAAAAGAGCTGTTCTGAGGTCCTGAAGCTCTGAGTTCCATCCACGTACTGTCGCAGTGCGCATACAGGACAGAGCAAAGCTAGGGCTGGGTCTGCCTCCTCCAGGGGCAGCGCTTGCAGTTTCACTACCTGGTCCCTGAAGGGAGTGGTAGGGACCTTGGGCACATAGTCGGACCGGGGCCTCAGTGTTGCACTGGAGTCAGCCGGCCCAAACTCAAGGCACGACTCGTCGACCGAAAATTCCTGCAGGTCCCCCACCCTCTTGATTGAGGCCAACGCAGTCAGGAGTAGGGTTTTCATAGAGAGAAACTTCAACTTGACAGACTGCAATGGCTCAAAGGGGGCAGTTTGTAGGGCTCTTAGCACCAATGCCAAATCCCAAGAGGGAAGGGAGGGAGGCCTAGGAGGATTTAACCTCCTGGCCCCCCTAAGAAACCTGACGACCAGATCGTGCTCCTCCACCGACCTCCCCTCTATGGGGTCGTGGTGGGCAGAAATAGCAGCAACGTACACCTTAAGGGTGGAGGGGGACAGCCTATGCTCCAACCCTTGTTGCAAAAAGGAAAGCACGGCTCTGAAAGCAAGGTTCCACTTCAGCGCATAGGCCCGTCTTGTGGACGGTGCTTGTGCTGAAGCGATAGTGAGAGTACATAGAGAGCGACATGGAGTTTCCGCAAGTCTAGACGCGGGTGCCAGAGGGTGCACCATCTCTGAGAAAGCAAATCCTTCCTCAGAGGAATCGGCCAGGGAGGGGCTGTCGCGAGGAGCATGAGTTCCGGGAACCAGGTCCTGTTGGGCCAATATGGAGCCACTAGCAGGACCTGCTCCTTGTCCTACCTGATCTTGCACAGTGTCTGTGCTAGCAGGCTCACTGGGGGAAACGCATATTTGTGCAGGCCCTGGGGCCAGCTGTGTGCCAGTGCATCCGTGCCGAGCGTTGCCTCGGATAGGGAGTAGAACCACTGGCAGTAGGCGGTTTCCAGAGATGCAAACAGGTCTACCTGAGCAACTCCGAACCGACTCCAAATCAGCTGAACCACCTGGGTATGGAGTCTCCACTCCCCAGGAAGTGCAGCTCGAGACAGCTCGTCGGCCGCCCGACTGAACAGTCCTGGGATGTGAATGGCACGAAGGGACCTCAGATGCTTCTGACTCCAGAGGAGGAGGTGGTGGGCGAGTTGCGACATGTGACGGGAGCGTAAACCGCCTTGCCGGTTGATATACGCAATGGTCGCAGTGCTGTCCGTATGGATCAGAACGTCCCTGCCCCGAAGGCGCCCTCTGAGGCGGCTCATGGCAAGGTGTATTGCCAGCAACTCGAGGCAATTGATATGTCAATGCAGTTGGGGACCCGTCCAAACCCCTGACATTGCGTGCCCGTTGAACGTGGCACCCCAGCCTATGGCCGAGGCATCCGTGAATATCACAGCATGCCTGGATACCTGCTCCCAGGGCACTCCTGCCCGAAGTAATGAAGGATCTGACCACAGGCTGAAGGTTTTGCAGCAGGCCGGTGTAATCTGAACCCGGTGAGTAGCGCGTTTCCACGCCCCACTTGGGATTCGGCCATGGAGCCAGTGCTGAAGCGGTCTCATATGGAGCAGACCGAGCGGAACTATGGCCACAGCTGCAGCCATATGCCACAGGAGTAGTGGTGCAACGGATCACAAAACTCATGGTTCGGATCATACTACGGATTTTGAGTCACGGATCGGATCATTTTTCGGATCAGCAAAAACGTTTGCTTTTCATTAATTACTAAAAGCTTACTTTAAGTACTTCTATACCCCAGCAGAAACTACTACTAAAGTCAGTAATAAAACAAGAACAATTACACAAATTACAAGCATAGATGAACAGCCTACAACATAAAATTATAAAGACAGTAACAGTAGTATTCAGGTGCAGAAATGTAAAAATTAAGTGTAAAACAACACAATAATGCTTACTGCATAAGTTAAATACAGATGATTAGCAGACAGAAGCAGGTATTATAGGCTGCTATCTCTAAGACTAATGCACGGACGTAGGCTACTGACACACATTCGGTTTCTTTCTCAGCTGTATACGTTAACTTAAGACATAACCGACTGTGTTTACCAGAATACTTGCTAAAACGGGTATTTTAACATAACTTTGTGTGTATATATCCATCTGTTGAGGCGTTGTCTGAAACGCGATATCTGAATCGTGCCTCTTTCTCTCTCTCTCTCTCTCTCTCTCTCTCTCTCTCTCTGCGTGTGCGCGCTTCAGTGTGTGCGGCAGAGGCTGAGCACAGAAAACGGTGCGCGAGTACCGATTCGATTTCTCCATCTGAATGGTCTGAAATTGTTTGAATGTGTAAACTGGCAAGACAAAACACGTGCAAATGATAAACTTTCACTCTATGATGGTTAAACTTAACAATTAATCTGCGAATCACATGCGTGCCGAACCGTGGGGACTGGTCCGTACGGATCACGGATCATCTACGATCCATTGCACCCCTACCCAGGAGCCTCTGAAAGAGTTTCAGTGGGACCACTGTCCTGCCTGATAAAGTCTTGAGGCAGTTCAGCACTGACTGAGCACGTTCCTGGGTGAGGCGTGCTGTCTGGTTGACTGAATCCAATTCCATGCCGAGAAAAGAGATCCTCTGCGTTGGCACGAGTTTGTTCTTTTCCCAATTGACCCGAAGGCCCAACTGGCTGAGGTGCCTGAGCACTAGGTCCCTGTGTGTGCACAACTGCTCTAGAGACTATACGAGTATGAGCCAGTCGTCGAGGTAGTTGAGGATGCGCACGCCCCGTTCTCTCAGGGGAACAAGGCCGAACTGAATCACGTAGCCGAGTCTGATGGTCCACAGGAGCCACCAAGACAGACTGGGGAGCGCTAGCCAGGCTCCAAGAGACAGTACCAGCGGGACCAACGGGGCCACCGATGTACCCGCGGTGGGGCAGCGAGGTGGAACACAGGGACCGGCCCCGGGGCCTGTGACGGCCTGGCCTGTGACGGCGGGGTCTGTGTGTGTAGTGTAACACTCACCTGATTCCTCCTCATGTGGGAGGAGACACAGGAACCCAACTTGAGGCTTGTGACAGCCTTGCGTGTGACGACTTGAAGCGGGGACTGGAGTGCTACCGCCCTTACCTGGTTCCACGAATGGGCAGGAGGGGTGCTCTTGGGCAACCACCCGCTGCCTGCTGGGGAGAGAGGAGGAGGGAAGTGATCCCGTGATGCACGGTTCACCGCTCTCCTCCTCTTGAGACCCAGAGATTGAGGAAACTGCTCTTTTAATGATGTTTTGGGTACCGCTGGCTGCTGGGCCAGTGGCGGAACAAAAACAAAATGAAACAAAAGCTTCTCCACCCGGCCCTCCTCTGGGGGAGGGAGTGGTGCGGTCACCATCTCTCGACGAGCAGTCTCCTCCATCTCTGGGTCGCCCGTCTCAGGGCCTCTTGCACTTGTGCTTGCCGCCAGGTTTGGCAGGGGCCTGGACGGGCTCCACGACGCTGCCTGGTGGAAGGTTACTGCGGCTGCGCGGGAGCGGCCGCAAGGGGGCGCCCATGGCGACGAGCAGGCTGAGGGGCTGCGGCCGGAGTGGAAGCAGCAGGTTTCTTCCGGCGCATGATGTGTTTGATCGCCTCAGTCTGCTTCTGGGCTGCCGAGAACTGCTGGGCAAAGCTCTCAACAACGTCACAGAAAAGGCCAGTCTGCGATACGGGAGCATTCAGGAACTGTATCTTCTCCTGCTCCTTCATGTCAGCAAGACACAGCCAGAGATGGCGCTCCTGGACCACTAGCGTGGACATCACACGACCCAGAGACTGTGCGGTCACCTTTGTCGCTCGAAGCGCGAGGTCCGTCGCAGCACGCAGCTCATGTAGAACCGCCGGGTCGTGACCACCCTCGTGCAGGTCTTTCAGGGCTTTGACCTGGTGGACTTGCAGTGACGCCATGGCATGGAGGGCAGAAGCCGCCTCCCCACAGGCTCTATAAGCACTGCCAGTTAGACCTGACGAATACTTACAGGCCCGTGAGGGGAGACACGGGTCACCCTGCAGAGTGGTAGCGGCTGTTGGACACAGTTGCATGGCCACAGACCGCTCCACCGAGGGGATGCCCGTATACCCCAAAGCGGCCCCACCATCGAGGGTGGTGAGAGCGGAGGAGCCACAAGATTTGTTTCGGGCAGTGAAAGGTGCCTTCCACGATCTTGTGAGCTCCTCATGCACTTCCGGAAAGAATGGCACCGGAGGGAGGTGCTGAGAACCAGCGCGACCCCCACCGAGAAACCACTCGTCTAACCTCGAAGGATCGGGACGCGGTGGAGGATTCCCCACAAGCCCGACATTCTCGGCGGCCCGGGAAAGCATAGCCGTCATATCTGGATCTGGCTCAGACAACGCTACCACACCTGAAGGGGGCAACGCAGCCAGGTCGTCATCCCCGGAGAGAGAGGGCACGCCCTCCGATGCAGTGACCGACATCTGGTCGTCAGAGGGGGCACCCCGTTCAGCAGAGGGCCCAGCGCGCTCCTTCGGCCGCTCCACCGGCTGCGGAGTGCTTGAGGGGTGAGGAGCTCCACTTGGGGAAGCCCTCACCGTAATCCTCAAATCACCTCTCACTCCACCGGATCCAATGGCGCGCACGTCGGCTCGCGGCAGAGGCAGAGGGACTCCGCCATGTTTGACATAGCGGAGTCTATTGCGCAACTCCGAGATGGTCATGTCCCCACAAGAAGAACATGAACCATCCATGAAAGCCTCCTCAGTGTGCTGAATGCCCAGACACGTGAGGCAGCGATCGTGACCGTCCTGAGGCACCAGGAAACGACCACACCCAGAAATGCACGGGTGATAAGACATCTTTAAAAAGACGCGATCACCCGTGTTACTCTTTTAGAGAAATTGCTCTTTTTAGAGAAATGCTCTTTTAGTGCTGAAGCACGCAGGGGAGCTGGCCACCGCACACTCCTAGTGTGGCTGTCAGCAGGAAGACGATCTTTCTCTCCTGGACACCGTGACCACCGCTGCTGCGCCGTATCGCCCGCACTCGTCTAGCAGAACACTCTCTAGGAAAGAGAGAGCAGTAGCTTCAACCACTACCGCTCGGCTCCGAAGTGAAAGCATGAATTAATGCGATTCACCCGCTGCCTCTTATACTCACGCTGTGATCAGCGGCAGCTGGATGCAATAATCGCATGCCAATGTCCATTGGCTCGTTTAGATACACTTGAAGTGGATTGGTCTCTCTGGCGAGATCCCAATTTCGTCCGTCATCCGATGTGACTCGGAGTGACCGACTGAAAGGGGAACTAGGTTGTACAAGCCCAAATATCACATGACATTATGACTCATACTGAGGGGAAGTAAAATAAAATAAATTATTTTGAAATATTTATTTTACCATTATGGTCTATAATTCTGCGGCTTTGAAAATGAATAAAGTACCAGAGAGCAAAGTTATTTAATTATTAATTTAAAGTAAGGAGGCGTTTCATTATCAGAGAAACAATGAAATATTTTTTTTATTTGTTTATTTTGTAAATAAATCAGCCAGAACAGAACAATGTATAATATAACAATACCAACTGGACAGCAAATCTAGACCCATCCAATCACACCACTGTTGTAATTATAAAATGTATCCTTAATTAAATATCAAATCTGTACATTTTTCAGTGAAGTTCACATAGCTGCAGTTTAGGAAATGCTTTTGGAAAAGCTAACATTGTTTAACATTTACAGTTTTTCTCGATTGCTAACACACTATAACTGATTCATTTGGCCCAATTTTCCAAACCATTCATACAGTTCTCGAAACAAAGACACGTTTCTCAAAACTTTTAACACATTTCACCTGTTTGCACACATGTTCCAATTTGCTCAGTGTTTTCTGCAAAACTCTACACAAAAACGCCATCATTTTGCACAGGTTTAACCATGTTCTCATTCAGAAAACACAAACACACAATATAATTAAATCAAGCATCAAAAAATGAACTCAAACAGCACACATTTATCCATGTCTGATCATTCAGTAGCAAAACTAATGACACACAGGTCAGAATCTCAGCATGATATGAACAGGAGCACAGGTGATTACAAGTTTTGAAAAATGAATCCTGGTAGTGGGAAACAAAGAGGAATAGGAGGGGAAAATAAAAGTGAAGGGGATGAGGTCAAAGGTCATTTGTTTCTGATGAAATACAAAGCACTACAGTTGACCATGTTCTTCTGCTTGGACTGACCATGAGGGAAGTTGGCCTACAGGCTCATCTACAAGGTTTCAGTACTTCTTACACATACAATATAATTACAGTACATAGCAGCAGTACTTCAGATGAGAGAACTTTAATTATTCTATGTACAGTAAATACTGTAGTACATGTTGTACACCCTCAAACTCATTACTGTTGAATTGATTTGTAGCCAAGTAGTCCTTACATGTACT
The DNA here is from genome assembly GCA_039654775.1 of Spinibarbus caldwelli. NCBI lineage: Eukaryota > Metazoa > Chordata > Actinopteri > Cypriniformes > Cyprinidae > Spinibarbus > Spinibarbus caldwelli. The sequence continues at coordinate 24,570,779 of CM077240.1, forward strand.
CTATTTTTGCAGAACTGAGAGACGACTGTCTAGGGGAGCCAGAGATGTCTTGTCAGAAAACTAAGAAACTGCTATAACAAATAAGGATACTTGCAATACTGTAATGCAATTTGGCAGAGGATGCTGAATGAAGGAATTTATTCATTTATTCATTACAGTTTTTCTCGATTGCTAACACACTATAACTGATTCATTTGGCACAATTTTCCAAACCATTCATACAGTTCTCGAAACAAAGACATTTCTCAAAACCTTTAACACATTTCACCTACTTTCACACACGTTACAATTTGCTCAGTGTTTTCTGCAAAACTCTACACAAGAACGACATCATTTTGCACAGGTTTAACCATGGTCTCGTTTAGAAAACACAAACACAAAATATAACTATCTCAAGAATCATAAAATGAACACAAATAGCACACATTTATCCATGTGTGAACATTCATTAGCAAAACTGATGACACAGCAGTCAGAATCTCAGGATGATATGAACAGGAGCACAGGTGATTACAAGTTTTGAAAAATGAATCCTGGTAGTGGGATACAAAGAGGAATAGGAGGAGAAAAGAAAAATGAAGGGGACTAGGTCAAAGGTCATTTGTTGCTGATGAAATATAAAGCACTATAGCTGAGCATGTTCTTCTGCATGGAATGATCATAAGGAAAGCTGCCTGCAGGATCATCTACAGGGTTTTTACACTACTTACACATTACAATTACAGTACATAGCAGCAGTACTTCAGATGAGAGAACTTGTTCTGTAAATACTGTAGCAACTCGTAACTGTTGAATTGATTTGTAGCCAAGAACTTCTAACATGTATTTGTGCAGAACTGAGAGACGACTGTCTAGGGAAGGCAGAGAAAGTCTTTTGTCAGAAGACTAAGAAACTGCTATAGTACAGTATAGCATATAAGGATATTACCAATACTGTAATGCTGCTTGGCAGGGCATGCAGTATTTATTTATTTGTTTGTTTGTTTGTTTGCTTGTTTGTTTATTGCTGTACAGTAACTGACAGTATATTCCAATGTGTTCACTGTATATTCAGTTGTATGGTTTTTGTACTTTTCTCTTCTAGTGCTTTTCATCTACTGTAAGATAACTTTACAGTCGTGTAATGAAAGTAAACGTTTCTTAATGTTTATTGCTGAATTTTACTGTATCTGCACCCCTCTATTTATGCCGTATACTGTAACAGACATTTACTAGCAAAAGGATTCCTATTTCCCAAAAGGATTTTTTTGTAAGAGTGTTTTGAATTGATCTCACTAGTGCTCTGTAGTCAGGAAAATAGTCTGTGTATTTGACAGCTTTGTGTGTCATCTGAGGCCAAAGATTAGATTCTGACAAAAGAGAATGTGTTTTTGACTAAAATGTTTGACTTTGACCTGGAAGTTTGAAGTTTGCACAATTGGGTGTGTAGTTTTGAGATTGTGTTTATAGTTGTGAGAAAATGGTGAATTGTTTCGTGACTTGTGTGTTAGCAATCGAGAAAAACTATATTTATTTATTTCTGTAAAGTAACAGACAGTATATTACAATGTGTGTTTACTGTATATTCAGTTGTTTGGTCTTTGAACTTTTCTCTTCTATTGCTTTTCATCTACTGTAAGATCTCTTTACAGTAGTGTAATGAAAGTTTATTGCTGAATTTACTGTATCTGTACCCCTCCATTTATGTCATATACTGTAACAGACATTGACTGTGAAAGGATTCTTGTTTCCCAAAAGGAGGTTTTAGTAACAGTGTTTTGAATTGATCTCACTGGTGTTCTCTAGGCAGTGAAGTAGTGTGTGTATTTGGCAGGTTTGTGCATCATCTGTAGAGTTCTGCAGCAACAGTTCACCAAATCTGACTCATGTGTCAAAGCAGGGGAATAGTTTTTATTGTTTAGGAATGGCTTTATGGTTTTGAAATTTTAGTTCAAAAGCCTGGTTATAGTGTTTTAGCAATTGAGAAAAATTGAAATAGTTCACCAAAATGTATATTTCATATATATAATTGAACATGTATATAATTTGCCAGTTTATTATTTATCCACTTACTACTTCTTCTTAAAAAGAAATCTTGTCCGCTTGAAGAAGATGGTCCTGCATTAGTATTCTGTAATTTAGAGATTTAGGATATCAGCTATAAACTGAGTACATCTATCACAAGGAAGATCTCATGGATCAGATGCATTGTTTTTCTGGCATTTACCCTGGTACGGTTAGAGCTGGTAAGGTTCCTTAGTGACAGTCTTCCTGCCAGAGCCTCACGGATCTGCAACAGTATATGACAAAATGTTAAAGCACTGAAAAAGTACTGAATGATTCTAACATAATTTTAATAAAGTGATTCAGACAAAATGGTTTGTCAAATTGTCAAGCAACAAAAATCAATTCATACCTTGCTGTCTAAAAGTGTTCCAAACACCAAAAATAAAGAATCC